>CAJHIA010000009.1:1216018-2432036 GCA_905066765.1 Sclerotinia trifoliorum | reverse complement strand
TTAACCCTAACCCTAACCCTAACCCTAACCCTAACCCTAACCCTAACCCTAACCCTAACCCTAACCCTAACCCTAACCCTAACCCTAACCCTAACCCTAAATAATATAAATATAATCGTTAATATTAATTATTAATGTATATTAAAACTATTATTAGCTGAAAATTATACAGATTAGCCGAATGAAAAATATATCATTAAATTTAGAATTTTTCAAGGATTTCAAAAATATATAAATATTAATGCTAAAAACTATTTAAAACCTACAACTTTTATTTATATAATTAAAATCTTAAGTTAATATATATTAAAATTATTATTAATCGAAAAATAAAAAGATTAATCAAATAAAAATATATTATTAAATTTAGAATCTTTCAAGAATTTCAAAAAAATATAAATATTAACTTTAAAAACTATTTTAAATCTTAGATTTCATTAATATAAATAATATCATTAGTATTAATTATTAAATTCTATTTAAACTATTATTAATCAAATAAAAAATATATGATTAAATTCAGAATTTTTCAAAAATATTAATATTAAAAACCATTTTAAATTTTAGATTTCAATAATATAAATATACTCTTTAATATTAATTATTAATATATATTAAAATTATTATTAACAAAAAAATATATAATTTAATTAAGTTTTCTTTTCAATTCCTTTTAAAATATATTATTGAAATATATATATTTTGATTTATTATTTTATAATATATATATATTAAATTTTTATAATTTTTATTAAAAAAACTTTCTTTTATATATTAATTATAAAAGTTTAATAAAATCCAAATTTTAAATATAATAATTTTATATAATTATTATTATTTTGTAAATTTATTTTATATCAAAAAATCTTTATTTCTTTATAATTTTTATTATTAATCTATTAAAAATCAATATTATTATATAAATAATAAAAATAATTTAAATTTATTATTTACTTCTATTATATTTTTTTTTAAATTTCAAAATATCTTTTAAATTGATTGATTTCAAAATAATAATTATTAAAAAAATTTTTATAATACTTATTAATAATCATTTAATATTATAAAAATAGTAAATCGAAATATATATATTCCGATAATATATTATAAAAAAGAAATTGGAAAAAAAAAACTAAATTAGATTATATTGTAATATATCATTTATAAATAAAATAGGATTTATAATAGTTTTGGAATTGATATTATATAAATTCAAATATATATATATAAAAGATTAAAGATTATAAAAAGAAAAAATAAAAAGTTTTTTTTTATATTTAATTACAAAAGATTATATAATTGATTAATTAAAAACCTTCATATATTTGATTTATAATTTCAATTTTCTTATATTTTTTCTTTTCAAAAAATATATATCTTTTTTAATTTACCAAAGAAAATAATTGATTAAAATATAAAATATACAAAATATTGTTATTAATAGTTTTTAAAATAAATATAAAAATTGAATTATGAAAAAGAAGATTTAGAGTTATTAATTATTAATTATTTATTTGAAAATGAATTCGTTATTAAATTAATTAAAATATAGATAAATTAATTAATAATTATATTGAATATAAAACTTTTAAATTATAAAACTATTTTGATTATATATTAATTAATTAGTATGATTAATATTCCTGAGATACTAATTGTGTTAGTTGGCTAATAAAGCTAATATATTATATGATTAATTCTAAGATTTCTTTTATTTTGAAGTTTTTCCTTTTTTAGAATATTTGTTCCAAAAGCTTTTTTTTTAGGAATTATAGTTTTAGGATATAATATCCTTTAAAGTGATTGTTTTATTTTAATTAATTAAATAAAATATTTGTTTTATTTTATTATAATTATAATATACAAAAACCTCATAAAAGCTGAATAAACAAGATCAATTATATTCCTTAGAATCTACAATTGAAAAACTATTATAAGAAAGTTGGAATTATAAATCAAATACATAAAGATTTTAATTAGTCAATCATATAATCTTCTATAATTAGATATAAAAGAAAAGCCTTTTGCTTTTTCTTTTTATAATAATCAATCTTCTATATATATACATTTGAACCTATATAACACCAATCTCAAAACTATTGTGAACTTTGTTTTACCTATAAATGATATATTACAATATAATCTAATTCAGCTTTCTTTTCCAATTCCCTTCTCACAACATGTTATCAGGACGCATATATCTCGACCTATCACTTTTATATTATAACTTATAGAGAGCATTCATATATATATACAAAATATCTATATAGTAGTTATATAATTATATACTTTCTTCCTTAAGGTGATTATAATGTTATATTAAAAAGAATGAATTTGGAAAGATATACATAGACTATCAGCTCACCAATAGGAATTATCAATCAATTAAAATCACATGATCTTCCTTTATACAAGGTTCATAACAATAATTGTTTAGGATATTTATCCTAGAAATCCTGGAATTTTAAGTTTAGATAATCAGGATCTTCAAAAACAATGATTAAATTATATCCCTTTTATAATTAATATATAAATTATCGATATCAATAATATTATTATAATGAAAACTGTAAATTATAATATTTTTTTTTAATTAAGTATCATTTTGATTACTTATAAGGTTTGAAAAGAAATGTTTTTTGTATAATTTATTCTGAGTATTTTTTATTATATTATTTATTTATTTTTAATTTTGTATCGATTATAAAGCTTTTAAAAAAGAAATCAATTTATTTGAAAATAGCTTTTTATATTCAATATGAAAGTACTAATATCAAATATATTTCTTTTTGTAATATTAAATATTAATATTATAATTATTATATTTCTTTCAATAAATTATATAATATTTGTAAATTAAATAAAATGCTTTTTGTTTTTGATCGGGAAGTTATCAATATTTAGATCGAATATATAAATACTGAAAAGAATAAAACGATATCCAAAATATTTTGTTTTAATAAATAATAAAAGTTTCTTTATAAATGAAAATAGAAAATAATTATTATTGAATTGAATTCTATAAACAAACTTGATATTTTAAAAGAAAAAAAAAAAAAAAGAATAGGAAATTATTATATTCTTTATATTTATTGTTTTTTCTAATATTTTTAATTAATTTAATCAATTTAATCAATTTAATCGATTATTAATTGATTTTATCAATTTCAATAATATTTCTATAAACGAATTCAATCTTTTCGATTCTTTTTTATAATAAATAATGAATTCTTTTTTTTTTTGAATAAATTTGAATTCTATTGATAAAACTTCTAGAATTTCTTTAGATATTTAATTTCTTTCTTAAATTCCTATATATTCTCAAAATTAAAATAATTCTTTTATTTTATTAAATATTTGATTTTATTTTTAATATATTTATAATTTAGTATTTTCTTTACTTTATATTTAATATCTTAATCTATAAATATAATTTCAATTTCAAAAACTTTTAGTATTTTTAAGGATATTAATTTGAATAAAGATATATAGAATATTGAATATATATTCATATTTTTCGATAATACCAATTCATAATTCAAGAATCCTTTAACTTTTTTGATTTTGAATAATTTGAGTTTCTTATGATTTAATTTTGTATTAGATCTTTTTATTTTGAAATTTTTTCGAAATAAATAAACTTTAGTTTTCTTTTTTAGTATTAATTCTTAATTATATTTTTAATTATAATAATATATATTTTTTTCAATAACAAACTTTAATTCTATTATTATTTCTTTATAAACTTTTTTGAATCTTTTTGTTTATATTATTATAGATTAGTTTTCTATTTCTATAATCTCTAATTTATAATATACAATCAATTCATATCTATAATTGATATAATTCAGAATGATTTATATTATTTTCAAAATTGAATTATTATATATAAATTATACTAAAAATAAAAATTCTATTCAATTATTCTATTAATAATTCATATAATATCAAAGATAAACTTCAATAATTTGATTTACTTTTTATTTTTTTTTAATTTATAAATAGAATATAATAAATATTTTATTTTTTATTTTTAATAATATTATTAAAATAATCCAAAATTTCGATATAAAAAGTTTATCTTTATCAAAAAATATTTCTTTTAATAATTTATATATTATAACGATTTTTTTTAAAAATATAAAAGTTAGTATTTCTATAATTAGTATTATTTAATATAATACAAATATCAGATATTTTGTTAATCTATTTATTATAATAAGAAAATAATTATATATTACTTTTATTATTAAATCCTTAAATTTTGATAATAAATTTATAAAGTCTTATAATATTGATTTCTATAATATATATAATATTTCAATAATATTCATTTATTTATAAAGAATATAATAGAAAGTTTTATTTCTAATATAAATATTACACTCGATGATCATTTTATTGATTATATTATAAAATCCTGAATTCCAATATTACCTTTTGATTTTTAAATACATTCTTTATATTCCTTAATATTCATAAACTAATAAAATATATTATTCTATAATATACTCAAAAACAATATTATTTGATAATTATATTTTATTTTTTATTCGAAACAATTTATCGATAATTATTGATAATTCTAATCATTTGATATCTTTTTTATTTTGTTATATTTTTACAAATTTATTCTTTTAAATCTTTATTGATTTATTCTTTATAATAACAATTTCTGTTAAATTAAAAATAAAATCTTCATTTGATAAAGATTTCAAAATCATTGTTTTCAAATAGATTTTATTATCTTTATATCTTAATAATTTATTCAAAATATCTATTCTTATATTGTTCTTTTTTTTGATATTGTCACGATTTACGATTACAATTAGGGTGTGTTGATGTCACGATTCACAATTTTCTTTATAATAGTATTATTACTGTCGATGATTTATATGCCGATTACAAGGGGGGTGTGATTTAACCGTTGCTTTTGGGGGTCCTGATTATCTAAACCTAGAACCCCAGGATTCCTAGGATAAGTATCCTAAACAATTATAGTAGAATAGGATAAGTGTTCTATCTAATTAATTGTAGTAGGATTATCACCCTAGAGGATATTATATTCTAGAATTATAGTTTCTAAAAGAAAAACTTTTGGGACAAATGTTCCAGAAAAGGAAAGGTTTTGGGATATAAAAAACCTCAGGATCAATTATGTGATATATTAGCTTTGCTAATCCAACTAGCAAAACTAGTATTACAAGAATGCTAGCTGTACTAGCCCAGCTAGTATAGTTAGTATAGGAAAAGAGATTAGTATATAATCAGAATAGTTTCATAATTTAGAAACTTTGTACTCAATTTAATTATCAATTAGTTTATCTACATTCTAATTGATCTAGTAACGTATTCATCTTCGAGTGGATAACCCGTAATTATTAGCCTTAACCTACAATTACCAACCAGACGAAAACCTGAGGCAGCCGCTGCCTCGACCGGATCGTTACAGTTGAGAGGCAACAATCAACTTGTCTATATGAGCTTAGGCCTTATCGAAAAGCAGAACGATTCGTATACAAATTCGTATAGTAATCGCCTTATATGATCTCCTTATTTTTAACAAGCTCGGATATATAATCTGATTCTAATTATATAATAAGAAATCCTGGAAATTTCGAAAGCTTTTAAAACTTTAAAAGTTTTTTAGTGTTCTAAAACTTTATAAAACTTCTTTATATTTATTAATATATAATCAGAATAGTTTTATAATTTAAAAGCTTTATATTCAACTTAATTATCAATTAGTTTATTTACATTCTACTTAATCTAATAACAAATTCACTTTCAAATAAATAACAAATAATCAATAGCCTCAATTTATAACTATTAATTATACAAACCTTAAATAATTACTACCTCAACTAGATTATTATAATATTTTAAATTAATCGGATTATTAAGATTATAATTCATTTAAACAAGTTTTTTATTTTCTATCATTCATCAAATAAACCTTATATATTATAAGAAAATTAAAATTATAGATCAAATATATAAAAGTTTTTAGCTAATCAATTATATAACCTTTTATAGTTAAATATAAAAAAAAAGCCTTTATCTCTTCTTTTTACAATAATCAATCTTCTATATATATATATTTGAACCTATATAATATTAACCCCAAAACTATTATAAACTTCGTTTTCTTTATAAATAACATATTATAATATAATCTAATTCAACTTCCTTTTCCAATTCCCTTCTTATAATATATTATCAAGACACACATATCTCGGCCTATCACTTTTAGAATATAATAAGATTATAATATTAACAAATTGATAATAAATTAATTAATTCTTTTTTTCTTTTTTTCTTTTTATAAAAATAATAAATCGAGATATATATATTCTAATAGTATACTATAAAAGAGAATTGAAAAATAAAACTAATTAGATTATATTATAATATATCATTTATAAAGAAAATGAAGTTTATAATAATTTTAAAGTTGAAGTTATATAAGTTTAAATATACATATATAAAAGATTAATTATTATTAAAAGAAAAAATGAAAACTCTTT
Source organism: Sclerotinia trifoliorum (assembly GCA_905066765.1). NCBI lineage: Eukaryota > Fungi > Ascomycota > Leotiomycetes > Helotiales > Sclerotiniaceae > Sclerotinia > Sclerotinia trifoliorum. The sequence continues at coordinate 2,425,509 of CAJHIA010000009.1, read as the reverse complement.
TTTTATATTTAATTATAAAAGATTATATAATTAATTAATTAAAAACTTTTATATATCTAAAATATAATTTCAACTTTTTTATAATATATATTTTAATCTATCACTTTTATTATATTATGTTTTTATATATAATTATATTATTAATATTAATATATCAAATCCTTAAAACTATTATTTTGTTATTGTCCTGATTAATTTATATTAACTATCATTTCATTGTCTTTATAAATATTTTATAAATAATAAATACCAGTCAATAGAGCATTAGAAACATTTTTATAAAATCTTATATATTAAACTTTTTTTATACAAGCTCTCTTTGTTGTTTTTTAATTTAAAACCTCTTCACTCAAAATCCTTAAAACTTAATATTATTTATTAAATAAAAAGCCATCAGGTATAATGACTAACAACATTTTAATTTAAAATTATATCAATTTATTCTACTAAGCTTTCCTTTCTCGATTCAGTGGTTCTAATACCAACTATTAAATGCCGTTGATTTCCATCACAAAACTATACACCCTCCTTCCCAACCTTCCTCTTCTCCTTCTTTAACATCTTCCTTCCACAACGCTCCCACACCGACCCCATTCACAACATATCCTCTCAACCACCTTCCCCCACGCTCAAGATCATCACAATTCAACACTTCAATTCCACTCTCCACCAATACCCTCCACCATTCCTCATCATCTGGCGTTCCCCAATATCGGGGTATTAATCCTCTTTCCCTGACCTCTCTACATTCCTTCCTTATGCTCTTTACTTGTTCTTTTGTAGGCCCTTTGGATTTAGAAAATCGACCAATGGAAGTGGAAATATTAGCGGATACATAAAGAGAATTATATGGATTTTGAGAAGGGAGGAAGTTGAAAAATCGAGCGTCCTTAAAGATATAGACGCGTTCATATGCGCATATCAATTCGAAATCGGCATCCCCAGTCCCGACGATAGTTAAAGGACCGGGAACTAGTTTTTCATTGAGATTATCGTAGTAGGTGAGGAAGCCCGCAGTTCGTAGGGGTTCTAAGAGGGAATAAAGAATGTGAATTCCATCGTGTCCTGATGAAACGGTTTTATAGTCGATTGTTAAATGTAATGGTAGATACGGGTTCTCATTCCAGACTCCTACTTTCTTTTTTGGATTTCCTGCAGCTTTATTCTGCTGTATCAAAATCTCAAGGAGTGGATTTAAATACAGAGATGAGAGTGTCCTTGTAGGGTGAAGTTCTGAAGTTTCATGGCCGACGAGGAGATCGTTCTCGGGGATTGGAGTTTCTGGTGACGAGAAATACGAGAATAACGAAGCAGGGAAGTGAGATGAAGAATAATAAGAAGGAGTGAAGCAATCAGCTTCGATGGCTATACAGCCGGCCGCGAGAGCGGTATATAGGGAGATAGGTTGGTGCTCATCGTTGTGGGACCAGCAATTTATTGGGATTATGGAGGTGGTGAAGTTGGGATGCCAGTATGAATTAGGGGATGGGAATGCTCCGGTAGAAATTATTTTTTGAATGCCAGATTGAGATTCTGGCTCGTGTTCCAAGGGAGAAGCCATTTTTTATGCTTAGCTAGTTGGGAGCTGGGGGAAACTGGAAGCGCAATGAGTATAAGAATCAAAACATCGGGAAGTTATCATGGAAAAGAACGTACATTTAGGACGTTAATGTGTGAAAATGCAAAATCTACCAGAATTTAGATGGCCGAAGATTAAATTGCAATACTGATCCGGAACGATGAACTTGTATCCGCCCTCAAGATTGAAATTTGGATGATCAATAATAAGCGGAAGAACGAATAGCAAGTGTTTCCCGCGTTCTGTCAAGGTATATATCGATTGAAAATGAAAGTAAAGAAGCCTGGATTGAAAAACTCTTTTCATAGAATAGTGAGAGGCGAACTATGCAAACTTGGTTCCCCTATCCCAATATTCCCATCTCTAAGTTTGCGCGCGAACCCCGAGGCGTAAGCACGGATATGTGTTTATTCAACAAGAAACTTCCCATCCGGACAGATCATCAAGTCTTGTAACCAATCAACACGCAATTGGTATATATAGATATAAAGTCGGTCAGTACCTGCACTAACCGAAAGTCAAGCTACATGTATAAGAAAGCACGATGTAGAGACTGGAAAGCAATAAAATATGTCGTTGAAAATCTAACCGGAAGCACACCATACTTGTGGGTACCACAGGTACACTAGTAATGGCAGCAGATTTTGTTTCCTTCCTAGAATTCCGATTTACTGGACCTCACAAAAGCAAGTAGGTACTGTCATCTAGGTAACGTAGAAGAAAGTAATAATTCAAATAAAAGTTTAATTTTTATTGATTGGGTTTTCACCGATATCGATGCCACTACCGCAAGCATTGATTTGGATTCAAGCCACATAAACATAAATGCATGTATGCGTGCAATACAAATATTATGCAAGGTACGGAGGCGGTCCTTGGATATTGACCGTCTTTTCGCAGCCGGATATCCCTACAAATCATATTCTGCAATGGCGGGTTATAGTGGAGACATGTTGCATTTCCTGGAACAAAATTACGGAATAGCTATTGTTGGGAAACAAGCCTTAAAAGCCTTAAAAGCCTTAAATGAGGTGTGAAAGGCGGGGAACGAGCGAAGAAGTCGTGCTCATGGGAAATATTAAGTGAACTTAATACCGCCAGAGGGGAAGAAATGATTGAAATCCTCCTTGGAGTTCTCCTTGGAGTCCTCTTTCGTGGCAATCCTCCCGATTTTGACCCGTCGCGATGGTAAACATGAAAGAAGCGCCGTCGTTGTGTATATTGAATTATTATTGATAGCTTCTTCCCAAATGTATCTTATACCAACACATATCTTCAAGTAGTTCCTCATCACCAATTCATTAAATGTTTCCAAACCTCCGTTTCTTATATTTGGTCATTAACCAATCTTCACAACCCCTCAATAACCTTAAGCGCAATAGCCCCACTTACCGTCTCAAACCCCACACTATTCCCATCATTTTCTCTCTCCACTCCTTTCCTAGCTTTAATCCACTTGTGACCCCATCCATCATTACTCTCCATGATCTCTATCCCTTTGCCTTCTACCTTGATTCTTCCCGAGATTGTTTTCGCTTTGATATTGCCGACCCAGGATGAGGGATAGTATGATTCTATATGTCCGGATGTGGTTCTGTGTGTTGAGTAAAAGGTACGGAGTTGACTTTTGAATGGCTGTATGGAGGATGAAGTTGACAAGGTAATAATACCGGGAGCGTATGTAAAGTAGTTGTCAACTGGCGTGGAGTCAAGCGGACCATCGTGAATGTTACCAATAGTGGGAGGTAAGATAAGTAGAGGATCAAGTAATGTTACATGCGTAGTTCCACTAATCGAATGAGTAGAAAACTCATTTCTCGTCTTGTCATCATCTGAAGTTGCTGGTAAAACGGGTCTCACCACAAGTTGAATACTGCTAGAAGTTGTTTTGAAAGTCCCCGTAGAACCGACGAAGAAATCACCTCGGATAGTTCCAGAAACGGATCCTAAACGTGTAATATATTCTCGGGGATAAGTGGCTTCTGGTAATTTGATGGGTGATGATACTTTAATTCTACCTGAAGAGGTATTAATATCCAGGGTAGCAGGAGCGGGCGCCGATTCGAGAACGGGTTTTGGGGATACATTAATTTCTATAGCTCCGGAATGGGATGATAGGTTTAGAAGATCATATAGGGGATAAGAACCCTCTATTTTGCCGGAAACAGTTTCGACAACAATGCGACGAGAATCAAATTCGAAGTATGCTTGTGGTTGAGCTTCAGCTGCATTAATGGATGGAACATCCGTTGACGAGCTTGTATATTTGGGGAATTTAATGTGTCCTGAAACCGTCTTCAACTGCGTGTCTTTGACAACCTCAATCTTGGCATCGTCAAACACTTGGATTGATAGCGTTACCAAGTCAAAAAACACGTTTGTTATCTTCAAATCCTCTGGTATCCAAGCAGTAATCTCAAGTGATATACAAGGGTTCTCATTTGTATTTAGGTGGGCAAAGCGTGGCGTGCTGACTTTTAGTGACCCGTCATCCTCATTCAGGGTCTTTAAGACAGACAGCTCGGGGTGGCTGAGTTTGGCGTCTATGGTGAAATATGCTTTTTCCTTCTTTGAATTTCTTGGTAGATGTCGAATGCGAACTTCCCCTGCGGTTTGGACTTCCCGCCCGTAATGGGGTCTGTCTTGTTGATAGAATTCTTGTCGGACTATTAATCCAGCGCCATGTGGAATCTCGAATGTCGTTTGATCCGAATTGGATGCGTGCGGACAGTATGAACCACCATCGTGGATGGGGTTGGAAGTTTTAGGTCCTCCGCCCATATTTGGATGGGAATCCTTGCATAATGATTAGCGTATGTATTAGAAATAACATATTTGAGGATGTATAAATGGAACTTTAGTTATGCATTCCCATCAACATGTCTGCAAGGCACTTTCACTCCATATGAGAGGCAAACTTACTGAGCTTATAAAATTCGTACTCAATATAGTAGCAATTATCGCAATAACTATTCCCACTCCTAGAACTTTTTTTATTATCTCTCGTCGAAAGGAAAGTCTTTTTGGTGTTCGAAGCAGCCAAAGAGGAGTTCTCTCGTTCATTTCAGGATTACCAACTGGCCCTCCCATATTCTGAGGCTCTCCGTGTCGACCTTCTTCGAGTCGAGATTGTGAGAATGTATTGTAGTTCGTGGGAGTATGTTGCCCTTGTGCCGAGACACCACATGATTCTGCCGAAGCTACATAAGCTGGTGGAGGTTGATCGAATAAGGATTGATGTTCAGAGAATGTGTTGTCTCGTCTGCGATATGACGATGCAAGAAGCGAATCAAATGGAGCTCGAGAATTCTCAGTTGCATGAGCTGACGCGTTTGTGTGCGACGACATCTGCAGTGTTGAAGAGATGTCAGTATCTTTCGCAGACTCTTCGCTGGCCTCTCGGGCTTTTGGAATGTCCTCTTGTGAATGTGTGAGATCCGGGATCATATTTTGAGGAATTTGATTCGAATTGAAATAACCGTCGGTTGGGCTGAGCTCATCACTATTTTCTTCATCCCAACTGTTTCTTGAATCATTTCCTTGGTTGTGTAGGTTATCAGCGTCAGGCATCGCTGCGTTACCACGTTACCACGAATGATTATCACCAATGTTGACAGAGTGTGTCCCAGAAGGCAGTAAGAGGAATTTGAGTTCAATTAATGAATTGCATGCATATACAATGGCGTAAGCGTTAACATGATATAGAGACGAAGCAGATGGAATGTATGTCGTCGTAGTCGAGTGCATAAGCAAGATAGAGGGGACAAAGCATTGCCCCTCGATTTCATCGTATGGAGGGGTTGATTCCATCCATGTACATGGGCTGCAACCTAGAATCCACAGTTTTGTCCATAATGATAAGCAAATTATGGCGAAATGACGGATGAAACTTCTTTAATCGAAGAAGAGAAAAGATTGACTGGGCAGTATAAGGGACTTTTCCGAGCTTTGCCGCATAAGCACATGAACACACGATAAATTTGACATCAATGCGATAAGAAAAGGTTAAAGCTTATTAAGCTTCCCGGGGGATGACTCATCACAACACTTTAATTAAGTCTTAATTACCAAGAACATCGAGGTTACCGCCTACAGAATGTTTTACACTAGCAAAAAGTGGAAGATGATTTAGATTGAGCTGTGAAATTTATTCATTGACATAAATTTCTCAGAGATTATTTTGGTTGAAAGAGATGATTGGAAAGAAAAAGCCATCACAAGGATTTGAGAGCAATGAGTTAAATCTAAAAGGTCTGGATAGTTCCCAACTTTTTGCTATGAAGGATTTTTCATTCCAATAGCCAAGCTGCGAACACCGTTGTTCTAGCCCTAAAATAAGCCATGAGTTGTTCACTTGGCGCCTCCCCTTCGCGATATGACATGTTTGGATGGCTTGACGGCTTAGTATGGCTTCAAGTTACCGGTTGTCAACGACATAACGAGTGCTTTCGTGATTTCGGGCGGCTACGTTCTGAGAGAAAGGCATTTTTCAGTCGCACCAATTTTCAAAATAGTTTGGAAAGCTCTCAAATAGCCTTCTGAAAACAGCATATGAGTTATATAGCACCCCGAGTCTTTGGTCCAGAGTTGGATTTGTTTTTGAACTTCATTCTTGCCCCTATCATATTGATATGCTATATCCATTGTGATATATTTATTACCATGCTACATATACACACCATAGTAGTGCTGACATAGCTGCCGGGTTTTATTTACTTATCGTGGAAATACCCGAGACAGGCTGTAACAATAATTCGCTCCTCCATATATGTCAATCTAGTCCACTCTACCCCATCCTTCAGGATAGTACACAGTACTGCTCTTGGACTCACACAAAAAGCCTTAAATAGATTGACACGACATCTGAAGAGCCTCGAGGTGTGAATAAGCTTAATCATTTGTATTAAAAGTGGGATGCTTACCATTTGTTGCTGACCAAATACCAGGGACCCTGAAATATGGAACCAATCATATAAGACATCCCGTTCCTCACGCTCCGCAAAGTTAATTACGCTTAATGAGCCATGTGCAAAATTAATACTCCTCTGCTATGACACAGCCCTGCATTATCAGCCGCAAACTAAATCTTCACTCGTATTTTGTAACAATAAACCTTATGTATAAATTCTCCCCGCCCAAACTGATGAGAGTCACGAGGTAGCGCCAGTCTTTCACTTTCAACAATTTTCCATTTCCGAGCTACTGCACCATGCGGGTTTCCCACTGTGCTAAAGTGTTATTTTTCCTTTCTGTTAATGGGGGCGTATATGCCAGTCCAACATCTGGAACGACTGCAACACTGAGTGCTAGGAACTCCGCTTCGACGGCCTGTGGTGATATCGTTAACAATGAAGGTATGAAAGTACGATAGCCACCGAGTTTCTCAACTGATGAAATAAATAGACACTGTTATATTCAATGCAAGTCTAGCATTTGAATGCCTCACTAGTGTCCCGTTCAATCCTGCTGTCGCCTCCCGTTTTATATCATATTACAATGACACTCTCCAATTCCAGAGTACATTGACGTATCTGAAAAACCCGCCCACAAGTTATCAGCAACCAGCCGTGGACCTCTTAGCAGGTCTGAAGCGAATTCAAACCGCAATAGACGAGGGAATCTTTTCAAATCAATACGAGTTTGAATCTACTCTACAGACTCTGATTTACGCTGCGCATGACGGCCATGTCGACATGTTAGCAGGAGCTTTGTCAGCTTTTAGTTTCGCTAGCCCAAGGGATGTGGTATCACTATCGTTAGATGGCCAGAAGATTCCGAAGATCTATCTAGCCGATGACCTCTTCGATAGTGAATTTTTCACAACTTTCCAACCTTCAGCAATCAAGTCAATTAACGGTAAAGATGCCACCACTTATCTTTCGGATTTCGCATCGGTAAATTCAGCGGGCACACTTGAGGCTCATGCAGATTGGAACCAGTTGATGCTAAGTGCGGCTCAAGATATTCAAGGATTCTTCAATGTATTCAGTGGTGGTGCGACATTTTACCCAGGTGATAATATCACTTTCGTGCTAGAAAATGGGACATCTTGGACTGAGAAATTTTTGGCGGTCTACGATAGCGACGGTCCAACTGGTCCTCTTCAAACTGGAGGTGACTTTTATAATTTCTTCGTTTTAGGGTTCTATCCTGCATCATACGATCCGGATGATTCAGAAGATGATTCTGGTGATGATTCGAGTGATGACTCTTTCATTGTATCTGCGACTCCTTCAGCCACGGCCGCCGTCTCTTCAATAAATCCAACCCCGACAGGATGGGACAATGCAGCCTACCCGGAGATACCCGATGTTGCACAAGAAGACCTTGGAACATTTGGTGATGGGGTTGTTTCTGGTATGTGATCCAATCTTCTGCCAACCTTTAACTTCACTTCAATATATGGTTACTAATGGAAGAACAGGCTATTTCCTCGAATCTACATCTGTCTCTGTTCTAAGTATTCCAAGCTTCGATGTTGATGGTGACGCGGTCTTTAGCTTTCAGCAAACCATTACCAAATTTATCAATCAGACAAAAGCAGCTGGTCTCAAGAAGGTTGTGATTGATCTTCAGCAGAATTATGGTGGACAATCACTGCTAGCTATTGATACATTCAAACAATTCTTTCCGAATATCGACCCGTTTGCTGGTTCTCGCATGAGAGCCCATGCCTCCGCTGATGTTCTCGGCAAGACTTTAACGCCGTACTGGGATAGTCTGGCGGAAGATGATGAGACAAAATATGTTTTGGCCGCTGATGAATGGGTTGTTACTGATCGGATCAATGCGGACACTAATCGCAACTTCACTAATTGGGGTGAATTTTTCGGACCTAATTTATACAATGGTGATAACTTCACTAACATTGTAAGTTTATGTTCTCATCAATTACTAATACTGTCTCTCCAAGTGACACTGCTAACGAGAATCAATAGGAACGATACAATCTATCTAATGCTATTTTTGATGCCTCGGGCACCGGCCTAGATGTCAGCGATGATTCTTTTGCAGTCTACGGCTATGATGCGAACCCTGCACCATCTGGAGCCCAGCCACCATTTGCAGCGGAAGATATAATTATTGTAAGTGACCTTCTTAAATGATGTATGGTTTCACAATCTAATCATGGTAGTTATCGGACGGTATTTGTCACTCTTCTTGTGCTCTTTTGATGGAACTTTTCCGCCATGAAGCAGGTGTGAAAGTTGTTGCAGTAGGTGGAACCCCAACAACAGGACCGATGCAAGCCCCTGCGGGATCTCGCGGCGCACGCGACTACGATACCTTTACCCTTGATGCCAACATCGATTTCACTCAACAACTTTTACAAAATCAGAGCTCACCAGATGCGACATTCCTTCCAAATAGGACAGAGCAACTTAGCGTGTTTGTGTACTATGCGGATATTAATCTTCGTGATCAAGTCCGCAAAAATGAGGAAATTCCACTACAATTTGCTTATGAAGCCGCAGATTGCCGCATCTACTATACTCCACAAACCGTATATAACTATACCAATCTTTGGCAGTATGCAGCCGATGCCATCTGGAAGAACTCAAGTCTGTGCGTCAAGGATTCAACCGGCTATTCTTCCACATCGCAGAGCTTACCGAATTTCGTTGGTCCATCCGGAAGCCCCAAGACTCCCACCAACATTACCAATTATCTTTCTTCCTTAACCACCTCCCCGATTGCAAATTTCATCCTCCAAGCTCTCAACAACGGTCTCCCAGATGTGAATGAAGGAGCCTCTCGAAATGCTCCCGCATCCACAAAAGTCATCAAATGTACTAAGGATGCAGACTGCCGAGGTGGGAAACTTTGTGTGAATGCTCCCTCTTGTCTTGGTGGCGGTGCTGTATCCCAGTGTTTGAGTAGATGTCCCGCAGCAGGTCGACTATGCTCTAGCACAAAAACCAAGTGTACAGCGCATAGTACAAATGGAAAGTTGGGGAATCAAAATATTTACCATAACATTTGTCCTCCAGCAGGAAGTTTGGCAAAATGTGGAAGTAAGAACCAGTTGAGTACGGTTAACCTTAATCAGTGTGCTGATTGTAGTAAGTAATTGAGCTAATGATGGAAATAATAATGGTTAAGGGCGCAAGACTAAGTAGTCTTGGGTGGAACGATTAAGAATATTCGGGTATCATGAGTTCTGTTTTGTAGATATCGTATTTATACCCTCTAGCTAAAAAGCCAACAATGATGTCCGTAAGTCATCTAGGGATAGAAAATATTGGGGATGAATTTTGGAGCACTCAGATTTCGGGTTGTATAATACTAGAATAATTACATGATTATTCAATTTTGGCAGGTGGCCAAGAGCAATCTAATTTTAGGACTTGTTTAAAATCGTAAAATTCAATGACAGGAGTAAATAAAGTGATGGCTATAGTTATGTGGCCATTTCGAGTTATAAGCTCACCTCTTTTCTTGGCTGTTGGCCGCAGGACTGACCCCATCCTTACGCACGTCAGCAGTGGAACCTAAAATTCAAGCGCCCTGGCTGTGCATGCATCCTTCAATCTCTAAGACCTGCACTAGCTCGGCACTACCTTATATATAGCCCCAGACGTCTTGACATGGCTAAAATCTCTCAACGCATCCCTCCAGACATTCTACGTTGAAGCTCCCGACAGGAGCCCTCCAAATTATTGCAAACACTGTGATACATCATGTCACTTACACGCAGAACCACATATCCTTCCATACTCCCTTCTCCTTTTATCCGTCTCTTACATCTCGATTCTGGTCCAGGTGAGCCTATTCGCGTAACACTTCGAGAAGTAAATTTCAAAACAGCACCTCCATACGATTGTCTCTCTTACACCTGGTCTGATCCACTTTATCATGCTCTTAGTCCAGAAGAGGAAATTCATCGCAGCAATGATAAACGCCAGCATCCCATTCTGTGCAATGATCAGATCTTACTGATAACAGAAAACTTATTGTTTGCTTTGATGGAATTCAGCAAATTTAATGGCGAGGATGAAAATGAAGAGGGCGGAAAGTACAATACTGAGAATCTCATTTGGATAGATGGGATTTGTATCAATCAAGACAGTATTGAGGAAAGAAATATACAGGTTGGTATGATGGGAGAAATATATTCGAAATGCTCGCAAGTGATTATCTGGCTCGGCGTCGCAGACTTTCATTCTCCATATGCGATTGAAATGATTAATGTCCTTTCTAAAATCCCAGAAGAAAAGTATGCCACACTACAGATTACTGACCTTGAGGACTGGGATGTATATCCAAAAATGGGTATTGAAGAGGTGGAAAGTTGGAAATGGTTGGAATATGCAGCGTTTCTACAACGAACATGGTTTAATCGCATATGGGTTGTCCAGGAAGCATTTCTGCCAGGAAAGATTGTGGTAATTTGCGGCAGTGATATTATTAAATGGGCGGATATAACAGCTTGCGCAAAAATCCTCAGGGAAACGGGATTGGGGACATTACTGATGGAGTTGTTGGTTGAGACTGTGGATGATGTTAAGGGAACCGTTTACGTCAACAACACTTTAAACAACCAATCAATTTTCCAAAGCATGAGAGAGATGGCTGCGCTGGGAACAGAAGACATGGGAAGAGCCTTAGACCTGGAAAAATTATTGTATTATTCCAGGTTCTTCGATGCCACGAATCCGAAAGATAAAATCTATGCAGTCCGAGGTATCTGGGAAAAAGGAGGGAAGATAATTCCGAAAGATATGACGCCGAATTATAAGAATGACCCGACTACAGCGACGGTTTATACGAGAGCAGCATGGGAAATAATATTTGAAACTAAAGATCTGAACATTCTTTCTCTTGTTGAGGATTATACCTTGGGAACTCAAGATCCTAAATCTGTGAGGTTGATGGGGGATCTTCCTTCTTGGGTGCCGGATTTTAACTCAGCATCTAATCCGCAACCTCTGGCTGGAAATCCAAGACCACGGCCAGGAGGCGAGAGATGGAATGCCGCTCGAAGTCTTCAATTTGAAGTACCAGCTCTTCCGCCATTGGAATTGCAATACCTTTTGCCTATCACAGCTTATAAGCTTGATATTATATCTGAATGCGCAGCTACTCAAGCAGAAATCATGGGCAATGATTTCGGATTCACCACTGTGCTAGAACTGTTAGCAAACTATCCAAATAAAGAGTATCCCCACATTGATGATAACACGAAAACATATTTCGAAGCCTTCTGGCGAACACTCATTAAGGACACTTTCCGAAAGCTGCCTGCTAAGGAAGATGCGCGACACACTTTCCAGTATTTTCTTGCGGTACGTGTCTCTGAGTTAAGTATCGCATACAACGATGCACTTTTAAATCACAGCCTTGAATTGGCCAGTCTCCAGATAACATACGATGACACCAAAAGGCTAATCAATGCTTTATCCCAACACAAGTTTAACAATTCATTAATACCCACCTGGGAAAGTCTAGAAACATTAATCAAAATAGCGGCCAACGAAAACCTAGTCGATTCTGACAAGGCAAAATTCGATAAAGATTACAAGGATTTTTATGAGGCTTTCAGAGTAGTATACGCAGGGAGAAGGATTTTTAGAACACGCAGAGGATATTGGGGAATCGGGGCTCAAACTTTGAATACTGGAAAGCTGGATGAAATTTGGATTGTGGCGGGTTCGAAGGTGCCAATGGTTCTAAGACAGGTGGAGGGAAGTAAGAGTGGTAATAGACGGTTGATCGGGGAGGCGTATGTACATGGATTGATGAATGGAGAGCTTTCCGGGGTGACAGGAGAGAGGATGGAGAGCTTGTTTTTGGAATGATGGGCTGCCAACTATTAGAACTCTCGGTTGTAGGCGGCACAGTTTTGTAAGGGGGTTCCATCAGATTAGACAGCTGTGCGTTCTCCTCGTTTTTATATGCATATAAAACATCAAGGAGAATTTTTTATAGAACTATCATTGTGTCCAGTTCCTATATTCACACCGTTAGCCTGGGTTTTCACAACACTTCTCCGGATTAAAGAATGCCTCTGTCCCGCTCAACACGTTGGCGGGTTTAGAATTCAGATAAATGAAGCTGATGAAGCTATCTACGGAGTATTCATCTAATTGTACCTAGCATAGAAAACAAACAGGCTTCATTTGATGTGATTGTGAATTCAGTTAAATGTAGAACCACTGTTGTATCAAATAATATAAAGTCTCATTTAATAAATAAACGAATAATAACAACAGTTTTTAAAAAACAACAGATACTTTCTGTATATATTATATAAATCTTTTCTAAAGAATCTTTGAATTTGTACAAAAAAAAATAATATACATATACATATATTTATAAAATTATAAATATTTAAAGAGTAATAAAATATTTTACTTCTCTTGAAATAATTTATTTATAATTCTAAATAATATCCAATGAAGTTATTTTAAAATCATTTTATTTATCTTATATAAAACTTCCATTATATTTACTATTCCAGTTAACACGATCTTTTGAAGAGTTGTGTGACCGGTTGTATTTTCTTTCACTAAACTAACTATTATCTCGACCAACATTATATTTTCATATAAACACTATTAATTAGTGCTCGCTTAGGAAGCTCCGACTCATTTTATCAAGCTTTCATTGGTTCAACTATTGGTACAAAGCGCGATAGCCTCATGATAATATTGCCAAAATCTTCATTAAACTATAGTAATTATTTAAGCTTGAGCTAGGTAATTTCCTAACCATATTACTATAATAATTGATAAGTGGTAGTACTTCTTTTTAACAGACCGATCAAGGGCATGCCACCAAACAAGTTGCTACGTCCATACGAATAAGTCAATGAGACGAGACGAAACGAAAAACATGTTGTACCGGAAGAGCTTACTCAAACTTTTTCACAAAGCTAGGTGTTAGACGGCTTCTGAAAATGCTGGCGCAGTCGTCACAAGGATGACCAGAGATGGAGAAATCCCTTCGCTATTAGTCTGATGAGATTGGAGACTAGTAGGCTCCAAGCTGGGAGGGCAAGTTCGCAAGAGATTATTCATTGTTACATTTCAGGTGGCAGTGCAAGATAGTGATTAATTTGTTCCATAATTGACCATCCACATTGACTGATTTTACTAAATCACCACGTTTCCTTGAAATAATCGTCCTTCTCGCCTTCCTGCCCCTTCTCTGGTAATTAGCCAAACTAGGGAAACATGAAATCTATCAGAGCTGGCTGTCCAATAATGCCTCTTTTATCCTCTGTCCATTAGCAAAGAAGTTGGCAGGAGATGCACCTACTATGATTGAAGTTGAGTGTCTGAGTCACTTAAGTTTCGTTGGCTCCATCTAAGTTTTCTGTCACGGAGTATTTTCTTAAGCCTTTGGTCTTATATTTTGGGATGGACGTTTTGGGCTGAAGTGTCGTTTTCGACTCCTCTGGATTTAGGTTTTTATTTTGGCTTTCAGTACCGCTGCTTCTTAATACTTAGATTTTGTGGTGAAAGGACAATGAAAAGTAAAATGGGAGCATGTATAAGCCTGGATACAAAAAGCTGTCACTTGTCGTGGTATCACGATACATGAACCTTAAACCTGTAATAACTAGGTATTGTGTCTTACCTGTGCCTTTCCAGCAAAATTATCTGATTCTAGGCTCCGAATAATTTACCCCCTTTTAAAAAGTCCATATTTTCATTGTTATTGCTCGCTTGCATTCAACTATTTAACACATGCCTGGTAATACGGAGACTTCCATTTTCTTAAACTTCACTCACTAGACTCCGGACGTGCATCTACAATATCTTCAATTGATTGTCAAAATAATAGACGGCGGAAGGGTTACATGAATTAAGAGACAAAACAATATTGTTACAGAAGGGTTCCTCGGATCATGGTTAATCTGACTAAGGTTGTTCCTTCCAAACTCAGCGAAAATGGAGTAGTTCTGGACGATAAGCCTGCTCTTTCCTTCTCGATAACCCCGCAACTTGACATTCCGAACATTGATCCGATCTCTTTTCTCTTGTAATTGCAGATCCATTGTACTCTTCATCAATTGCTCAAAACATTCATATTGCCCTATACTGCTGCAATCTAGAAAGCTAGGAGAAAATGAACTTCATAGGCTTCCCAAAACGCAAATATGCAAGCGACGAAGCATTTACCTACACAATACTTCCTTCTCCCACTTCTATACGATTGCTTGAGATAAGATCAAAACTATGGAGTCGCACCAGATACTCTTTCCATGTGGTGGAACTTGCTGAAGCTCCGACATTCGACGTTGTATCTCATTCTCGCAGAGATCTGGTTCCACGGAGCCACATTATACTTTGCGATGGCAAGATATTGAAAATATGTGGGGATGCAAAAGATGCAGTCAAGGCAGGAAGAGACATTGTTGCGAAAACTTCTAGAAAGACGAAGATACGATACATTTGGATTGATTCTGTATGCATCAATCCAGAAGATGCCATGGATCGCACTGCCCAAATTTCAATCTTACCAGAAATACTCAAGAAAGCTCGAAATGTCATCGCTTGGCTCGGGAAGAAGGATGCTTTCACTTATGATGCATTTAAAGCGCTCAAAACACTATCTTCAGTACCACATGATGAGTGGTCAAATTTAGTTAGTTTGGATTGGGACTACCAGAAGAGCTACTTCGAGAGGCTCAATATTGTTCCCCTACAATTGCAATCATGGCTTAGCCTGATAGCTTTCTTCAATAGACCTTGGTTTTCAGGGATTTGGGCTGTACAGGAGGTGACAATGGGGAACAATGTAATCCTTTCTTGCGGCAAGAATGTAGTTCCTTGGGAAATGGTTTCGAAAACATTGTCCTTCTTGACCCATACTGGATGGTATAAAGAACTGCACACCAATCATTTGACAAATTTTCCTGGTGATGGATTGAATGGCAGGCGACTGAAGAAATACCAGATACTACTGAACTCAGACACTGGTTTTAAGATGGCAGTAATAC
Source organism: Sclerotinia trifoliorum (assembly GCA_905066765.1). Classification (NCBI taxonomy): domain Eukaryota; kingdom Fungi; phylum Ascomycota; class Leotiomycetes; order Helotiales; family Sclerotiniaceae; genus Sclerotinia; species Sclerotinia trifoliorum. Next base: position 2,409,982 of record CAJHIA010000009.1, on the reverse strand, counting down.
AGCTTGAATCCACTCGAGCAGGGAGGGAATCCACTCAACTCCTTCCCTTGTTTCGATATCTTCTTCGCGCTCATCGGTATTGTGAAGTTTCTGATAAACGCGATATTATTTATGGTCTGCTTGGTTTATCGAGGAAAGACAGCCTTCCATTCACAAAGTTCCCAGATGCCATTTCACCCAATTACGAAACAACCGCACAAGATGTGTATAGCACAGTTGCTAGAATATTGCTCCGATGCTATGGTCTTGGTATCTTGTCCGATGTTCAGGACTCGCTAGCGTCTATACCTAATCTACCAACCTGGGTCCCGGATTATAGCGTTCCAAGGAGACCTCTGCCTTTGTCGATGCGTGGCGACTGTAGTTGGAGTGCATGTGGTGATTTGAGATGGATACTAGAATTCTCGGAGACAGATTCTACCTTTTTGAAGTTGCAAGGCATACCACTCGATGCAGTCTGTGAAAAGGTCAAACAACAGAATAAGTCATTACACCCAATGGAATTCTTGGATGGAGTATATGAAGTTGCAGCTCATCTTGACCCTATATATCCTCTTTCGATGGGTGGCAAGTGAGTCTTCCGAAAACGCCTGTATTTCCATAAATCTACTAATTCCATGAATCAACAGGTTTCAATCTTCGCGGGAAGTTGTATGGCGCACTCTTTTGGCCGATGCATACCAAAAAGAACATCCGGCACCACAAGAGTGCGAGGAACTCGTAGCACAATATCAAGAATGGGTACGCAATGGTGCTCACGCAGCATATTCCATGCAGCGACTGAGTATCACGGAAAAACAACAGCGCAAATACAGCAAGGAGGATTTCTCTCAACTTGAGAAAGAAATTGAAGCTGCAAACGACGCGCGAAGTTTATTTCGAACTCGCAATGGCTATCTTGGCATTGGGGCACAATCGCTACGTCCGTTTGATGAAGTCTGGCTTTTGGCAGGTGCTTCAGTTCCATTTATCCTTCGAAAATGTGAAGATGGATCCTATGAATTGGTTGGAGAAGCATATTTGCATGGTGTTATGCATGGAGAAGCACTGGAATGGGGACTCGATTTGAGGAATATATTATTAAAATAACAAGGAACAGTTGTGGTATATGAAATATTCGCGGCGGGAGATGGTATTTTGACAAACTTAGCTCGGTATGCCTTGGGGTTTTGAAGTCCAAAAGTTTTGGGAGATATTGATTGATTCGGAGATATATAATGGGATGCAATGTTCTGCAACAACATCTGAGATTGTCAAATGATAGCGTTTGACAAAGTGCATTTTAAACAATTCTCATTTCCTTTACCTGATTCTGCAAATAAATGCTCACTTAAAGGATGCACGCGTTCTCGTTTTTTAAGATTTTACTTGATTTACCTCCTCGGATCGATTTCCATAAGTAGTTGTGGTGATACGATTGAGGTTGCTTCCTTTCCTTTTCTCGGGGCCATCATTTTTTGCTAGAATACACCAGTCATTTAAGGCCAATACTATTGTGGAAAGTCACGCACACCCGCGTACGATAAAATTAGACGACCATGTATTGAAATGAAATATAAAACCAAAATCATCAGGCATTGGTGTAAATGCAGGTAAGAGAGAGACCCTAGAGTGCACCAACTGCACTATATATAGCATTCACATACGCTTTTGTACGGTCTGAACCCAGGCCTCCTGTAGCATCCATCTTGTTCATAGCATACGATATTGTCAAATGACGATCAAGATCCATGATAACAATAGAGCCACCATATCCACCCCACGTACATACTCGTCCTTCCGGCAACCATTTCAAGTCTGTGTCCTTTCCAGAGAGCGCAAATCCGGTACCAAAACGAACGCTCATTCCAGTGACCAAGTCAATTCCTTTTGACTGCTCCTGGAAAATAAGGTCAATTGTCTTCTGTGATAGAAAACGTACCCCCTTTGCTTCGCCTCCAAGCGAGATTGGACTGAGCATAGTAGTGATCGAGAGAGCATTACCATGACCATTAACCGAACCAATTTCAGCCTCTCTCCATTTGCGAGTATCAACAAGAGTGGCGTCCAGCGCAGGATTATTGAATGTTCTTGCTGGTATAGAAGTCATGTCAATCGGAAAAGAGGCGCTTGCGTCCAAAACTGGAAACAACAGAGGCGATATTCGGTTCCAATTTTTCTCTGATGCTCCAATCTCAAAATCCGCTCCTAACGGTCCGGCAATTTCTTGTGCAACAAAATCTTTCAAAGTTTTACCAGTGACTTTGCGAACCAGTTGGCCGATTAAAAAACCGTATGTGTACAAATGATAACCAGAAGCTGATCCTGGAGTCCACCAAGGTTCTTGTTCCGCTAGCTTTGCAACACTTCGGTCGAGATCAAACAGGTCTTCCATCGTCATTGGCACATCCCAACCTGACAGTCCAGAAGTATGCGATAGGATATGTCTAATCTCAATGGATGATTTTCCATGCGCAGCGAATTCAGGCCAGTATTTATAGACCTTTTCGTTGATGTCGAGAAGTCCCCGATCAACCAGTATTAGGGCAGCGAGAGCACAAACAGCTTTGGTTGTAGAGAAGACAGTGACAATTGTGTCACGTTCCCATGCCTTGGTCTTGTCATGTGTACTAAAGCCTCCCCAAATATCGACCACGGTTTCTTCATTGATGTTAACAGCAATAGACGCACCCAATTCTTCTCCATTTTCGAGATAGTTTTGAAGGGTATTCGACACCTCTCTGAATTTAGGATCAACATATCCGTGTACTTGTTGCTGCATGGTTTATCAATAATCCCGTCGCTACTATGGAAATTCTTTTAAATTAAGATATGAATGAATGAGTGTTAAATGTGGTCATTTTTGTTTGGGTAGAACGACAAGATTCTAACCATTTAAAGCAAACTCCGCCTTTCCGGCAAGTCCTACCCCTCATCTCACTAATCTCACCCTTTATCAATCTCAGCGATCACTCTCGGCTGAATACTTCTCATTCATATGTCTCAAATTACAGCAAGCTCGGATAGGACGTTGTAAGACTCCGAAAAGAAACAATGAACAACTGAACTTTATCGAGACCTAGAATTTGGAGATTGCAGAGGGTTTACAACATTGAGGTAAGGACGGCAAATGGTAATACCAAAAACGTTCTTATGGACGACTGAAGCAAAACAAAAACACCATCTACCTTAAGAGAATGACAGGTGCCTAATCAAGCTTTCCTATCAACAAACACTATTTATATCCTCTTAGTTTAACCTTTTATTATTCTTCACCGACAAAACTCTCTTGTCTGCTTTAATAAGACTGGGTAAAGCATGATGGCTACCAACGAAGATAAGCCTGAGCGGGACTTTCGTCTAGTGGAAGTGAGTAGTGGCCGTGAGGAAGGGATATCCACTACAATCATCTTCAATGGCAAGCGTATGATTGTGAACTTTCTTCCACTTGAATCTCTTGAAGGCACCATAGAAGAGCCATTGATCAGACGACATGAGGCTTCCATTGATGGAGCCGAAGAAGAGGAGCTTGCTGTTGAGGAAAATTTAGACATGATATTTGATGCAGGAAAACCATTGTTTGCTCAACTGGCACCACCGGTTGCGAAGAGAGTGCAAGCCATGGATCTGCATTCTTTAATCAACCCAAAAACCTTGTACTTGAGTTTTTCACGATTGATGGTAAAGCGGAAATTTTGGAACAAAATATGCAGAAGGAGCCAGACATTCCACCTCCTCCCATAATTATCAACAATGATAAGGAATTTCCCAGATACTCTTCCAAAGATATTCAAGTTTTGGAAGCGATTCAAGGCGAGGGTGAGATTACAAAAGTACTGGTAGATGGATAAGAAACTTGTTGCAAAACAACTCTTGGAATACCAAAACTGACGGTATTGTTATTTCGGCTGAGAGCGGTCAAGTCAGTGGCATCTTGCAAGAATTTATCAACAATACACAAATGAACAAAACAGAAACAAATGCAAAACTTCAATCCCACCATGAACTTTCACAGCAAGAAAAGAAGATACTGTTGATCAACCTACCCATCCATCCATCCATCCATTCATCAATCACAACACCTAAACATAAACAACAGACATATGCATAAACACAAAAGCTAGAACGACAGTAGATACACAAATAAAAGCAACCAACTTGATCACTCAAATCTTAGCATCTCCTTCTCTTATCCCTTATTGAAATGAAGCAAACACCTACACATACTGTACACATACCTACACATACACCGCAATATCCACCCAAAAAATCAGAGCTCTCTCCAGCTACCCGAAGATACCAGAAATCAGACACGAAACATTCTACATAGAAAGACAAAACAAGATGACAGTAACCTACAAGAATAAAAGAAAAAAATAAGCAGGGTAGATAAACCATGCAAATCCTCAAATGGTTAATTAACTAACCCCCTCCCCGTTCTCCAAGAAGCTGATTTGAGATGGGAACTCTGTATTTTTATAATTATAAATATAATCTTATATATGAATCTGATTGATATATATATATATGAAAATATATATAAACGTCCTATCTAGGATATATGAAAGGACCTGGATGGGTATGTGACGAGGAAAATAATAACAAGAGGGACAAAATTTCATCTTTGGGTTTTTGTAATCTTACTACCTATACACCCATATACCTACCGTCTTGATATTTAAGATCTTTTATCTCAATAAACCGCAACTATTGCCTGATACATCCTTCTTCCTTTTCCTTTTCTTCCTAATCTCAATTTGAAGGAATCCTTTACACTCAAAGAATCTAAATTTCTCCCTATATCTACCTAGACACCTGTAAAAGAAGATAGAAAAAAAGAAGCACTCACAGGACCTCAAGAGGGATGAGTATTATGCTTCATACATTGTCAACTACCTATTACTACCTATTTCTAACTACTAACAACTACATGCTCCGACCATTTTCCATCCCATTATTTTCTCTAATCCTCTGTTCCCAGCTCAAATCAAAACCCATCCATCCAGTTTTAGTACTCACAGACTCCCAGTCCACTCAATATACATATACAATAACAACAAACTATACATCTCCGCCACGCCATCAATCCACGATATGGTATCAATATCTTTGGCTCGCCCAACAAGTACGCCTCCGAAAATTAAAACACACAACAAAATTCCCATTTTCCCTCTTCCTTATCCTCCCATACACCGGTACATCCTACAAAATACTCCTTTCATGTTCCATATCGTGAAATCCACCTGTTCCCATAGATCTCTCTCATATCCATATCTTTCACCATCTCTCGCCCAGATCACAGACAAAAACGCTAATACGCTCTTAGATCCATCCCAATATAGAGTTTACACTTTCCCAACATTCTTACTCATCGTCCCAGCACACTAAAGGAAAATTAAAACAGCCCAAGAAAAAAGCAAAGGAAAAAAGCGCAAGACTCCAAACAATCGTATGGTCCAATCTGCACTAGACGGACCTAACACAATACACAACAAGAACTGAACCGGGAATCACAAACGCCAATATCTATGGATCACCATGAATCATAACAACGCATCTCCTCTCCTTCGAAGGTGCAAGAATTAGGTGGGAATACTTCGTTCCCCTCGTCTTGACAATTTCGACCTTTGAACTTCAGATCAGAAATCCCCGAATCGAGCACCGACTTTCATCTTGGCCTTTCAATCTCCGCAAGCAACCTCACAAATCTACTATGCAGCTCAATAAAGAAATCCGGTAGTCCCACCAACTCGGCCAATCCTCTACCCTTCAAACTGGCACCCACCATTCTGCCATCAGGTCCCCTATTACCACCTCTCAAGAAAGAAGAAGTGGATGTTGTCGTCGCACCACCACCTCCAAACGCACCATTACTATTTCCATTACCATTTCTCTCGTCGCCTAGTCTAGGGGACTGAAGTGCTGATTCAGAACGTGCAAGTTCTTCGTCGGCAAGACGCGCAATCCAATCTGCAAGTTCGCGAAACGCGGCGTCGAGAAAAGAAAAAGTGCGCATAGCCATTCGTTCTTTTTGAGTTGAGAGGGCAATCAAAGCATAAACGCGACGACGACCGCGTGCGGAAGGATCCGGAATGCGGAAGATGTATGCTGTAGTGTAGCCGGCCATCGGATCGCCAAAAAAGATTGGGCCGCCGGATGAGGTAGTTGTGGAAGAGGCGAGGTGAGAGGAGAAACTGGAGATGAATGGGGAGGAGGGCGTGGTGTTAGGTGTAGGATTTGAGGATGGTGGAAGGGTTTCGCAAGAGAGGGTCCGGAGACACGATTGGCGGATAATTGAGAAAGAGTTAGGTTGTAGAGGTTCATGCGTTGACGTATAGTCGATAAAATGGTTATGCGAGAGAAATTCTCTAGTGGTATAGGTAGGAGAGGATGTATCGGATCGCTTTATAGAGGATCTTCGCGCCTGATGTTGGTCTTCCCGTTCTTCCTTCTGAATTGCGCATTCCGAATCGTCCGAATCTGAAGATGCAGACTTTGGAGGGGTGCTCTGGCCTGCAATGCGTTCATACGGTTTCCGTGTTCGCAAAATTGGACCATTGTCGAGTTTTCCACCTGCCGCAGGTTTGGGACTTGTAGGCGTATCTTCTTTCGTCTTCTTAGGTAAAGTGAGAGCGCAATTTTCGCATGGACCTGGCTTTTCACTTGGATATGTTTTCCGAAAGCTCGAATCGCGTCGCGAATTATTGGTGGTGTTTTGTGTATTCTGCAAAGCAGGTGCTCTAGGACTTTGAGGTGGTGTTTCGACCGCGGAACCCGTTGTATTCGAAGCATTCGAAGGATTTGAATTCACATGTAGAGCAGGTCTACTCGCCGCGACATCTGCCTCTGAAACGGTAGAATTTGTTCTGTTCGAAGAGCGCGCGTTTGTATTTAAAGAAGGTTCCGAGGATCTAAAAGATCTACTTGTGCTAGGTCGCCGATGGATAAATTCGTCTTTTTCTGGACACGAAGTACAACCCACGGGAAGTGCTTCTGTTACCATAACCGGGGTCGGACCATGAGTGTCGCAATAATGCGCGAGGCATAACTGTGACAGAGAAACACAAGGTCAGTACAAGGTCCCATGATTGCCTGATCAAACCCCGACTCCCTTGAATTTAATGCGAGCCACTCGCAGATCATCCGCGCGAACAACGATATTGTGCACCCTTCCAAGAGGCAAACGTATGCGCAGCAGTGGGAAGGTATAGCAGCTTTAGGGGCAATGATGCGAATGCGACCATGAACAATTGGTAGAAATGAGGGAGACGGCGAGGGATAGGGCGAGGATGTGTGTGAAAGAATAATTTATCTTACAATTAAAGCCATGTTTAGAGAAAGATCAATCGATGGATTAGTTCTTATTTTTTTTCTGGTCGACTTCCTCTCTTTTTCTCTTGGTTCCTGTTTGTTGCCAAAGTATCGGTATTTTTAAATGTCTTAGACTTTTCTCTTCTAGTCCCCGTGTGGCCGTCTCTTTCTGTGGGACCTTGGGACCTAAGTGGATTTCTTTTCAGGGACGTCTCACACTCGCACACCCTCTTTCTGCCTCTTGTCGTATTATTTGGTGTTGTGTACCCAGTACAATCAATTCGCACCGAGGACTCGAGAAGTTGGATTACACGGAATAGAAGGTCGAAGGATGTAAATCTTACAATATCTTTTTGTCGGACAGAAGAAGCAAAAGGCGAGGGTATTTTCGTAGAGAAGAGGGTCCTGTTGTTGAATGGAATTGAATTGAATTGAATTGGATTGGATTGGATTGAACTGAAATCAAATGGATTGAATTGAATGAAAAGGAATTGAATTGGGTATTTGGGTAAAAGTGTAAAATGTAGAACAAGTGAAAAGAAGTTTTTTGGGAATATATTTCAAAATAGAATAAATAATAAATAACCTTAGTAAAGTTAATTAATTATTTAATTAATTAATTTCTGGAACAAACACACGGGCACACGGATATGGATGGGACACACCAAAGAATCCAAAGACCGAATGATACGTTCTGCTGGGCGGGTGGTGGGGCGTTAAGTAGTACGGCAATGCTCAGAGGTCAATAGTGATTCCATCATAGTGAAGAGTGAGGTGGGAAGAGTGAGGAATGGAGAGTGAAGAATGAAGTGAAGTGAAAAGAAGTGAAGTGTGAGCTAATTGGAGAGTAAAATAAGGATATAAATACCACGGCAGCAAGTAAGTATATCATCAATTATAATCCCTAGCGAGGAAGATGGATGGATGATTTAAAGAAAGCGAGTGAACCTTTGAAGAACACAACCGTAGGAAGAAATAATAATAAATAATAACAAAATCGGATCATCCAAGGAATGATTCTAGATATATACTCTTCCGTCCTCCGTACTTCTGTAGCAAAGAAGATGATGGGAAAGAGATAAAGGGTGGTAAGCATAAACTAACTTTGCTTGTCCGTTGATTGTTGCTTGGGTACTTGACCTGCTTGCTTGCTCATTTGCTTGCTCATCATCACACAAAAGAGAATACAAAAGTAAGCAATAGAAGCAGAACGGGTTGAGGGTAGAGGGTAAAGGGTAAAGGGTAAAGGGTAGAGGGTAGAGGGTAAATGCTAAATGGTAAAAGGTAAAAGGGGGTTAATCAAAATCAATCATCATCGTCGCGTCGACCACTACCTCCACTAACCTACTAGGTATACATACTCGGTACGTACTCTCCCATCATGATGAACGATGATAATCACCTATAGCTAATGTCCCTCACTACCTTTTCACCGCTGCGAAAACCGAAAGTATCACATGTATATAATCCATCCTCTTCCCATCAACCAATCTCTTCCCTCAATTTCATATAAATATATCATCCATCAAGCCACAATATCATTTCCTCGGTCGTTATGTCGGAACGGTCCGGCTGACATATTTTGTTTTCTCATTTTCTACTGGATATTTATCCGCCCGCTTGGCTTTTCGTTGGACTCCCTTCCTGGGAAGAGCAGTTGTTCCGCATGCATGTGCAATGTCACGAAGTCTATTTTACTTTTACTAGGGTTGGGAACCCAATCACCGTAAGGGCTGAGAAAGTTTCCATGTCAAAATATTCATTCTACTTGTTCTTGGCCCGAATTCTACATCTAAGGTTATCAAATAATACTAAATGAGTCGTACGTATAGCAATGTAGGCAAGCCCCTGAAACCCCATGGCTCGCTAACCTTACGCTCAAAGATTGAAGATATAAAAAAACACATTTCCTTTCCCAAAACAGCCTGCCTCTTTGGTGGTGGCCCCAGCGGGTGAGCGGGACGTCATTCCATTGAATAGTAAGTAGTAAGAGCAAATCTTCCGTGACATACAATCAAGATGGATATTTCCCGAGTACAAAGGTAAGACTTACATCTTTAATTTCATACCAATATACAAATACCTTCACATAGACATCAAAATGCATACATATTACGTACAACCTATCATCGGATTCATTCCTCGATATATGATTCCACATCTACCTCTGTACCTACGTCCCACCATCGAAAACTATATAACTTCAAGAAACCTCATAAACATCGAGAACATCAAGAACATCAAGAACTTCAAGAACTTTCTCGAAAAGTGAAACATCAGACGAAAAATAAATTCTCCTTGACCATATTTCCTTATTCCCCTCCCACCCATTCATTTATTTCCCTTATCGCCATGCATACCCCAATGTCCGTAGTTTCTCGTAGTCTCATTCTCATGCGCTCATCCGTTGAATTGAAGCCATGGGAACCTTTAGTACTACATACCAGCTCAGCCACAAGTATCTTTGTTAGAGACCCCGAAGTGACATTTGAAGTTGCATGTGAGGCACCGCATGAATATGATCCACCGTCCTTTGCCAGGATCTTTTTCGCGATTCCCAATCCATGGAAATGGAAGCTATGTGCTGTAATGTAGATCAATCTGCAGGTATGCAAAGGCGGAAGAATTAGGGAGGTGCCTGCTATTTGCCTCGCTGCTGTGTTAGCTGTGGTGCACGATGAGAGGATGCGCTGCGTATCATCACACATTCCATCACAGGTGCGACCATGAAAGCACCGAGAAGTGAAACTTCGATGATGTTCTCCGCCATTGTTGGATGTATATAACCAACCGGCATTCATACATCATGTAAGGGGCTCTGCTGCACATAAATTGTTGTTTCAAGCCCTCATATATATCTAATTGCAATGCCGTATCACAGTATCACATGTACATCACCATCAATGAAATGGAAGTAGGGAAAAACAGTAAGATTGTCCGAAAATGATGTCAGCTATCAAGTCCATGCTCGATCCAAACTGAAATCAAGATCATAGGTTCCTCCCTAACTTTTTTTTATATTATTTTGGTATCATATCCCCTTATCCCGGATGTCGTGCTTCCCACTTCAAAAAGGGTGAGAAGTGACCATCATTGCCATTTTAGAGCACTCCCAACAACGCCCTTTCCTCATCCCCTTCTTCGCTTCAATGCTCGCCATGAGCCCTTTTTTGGTTGAATCGCTTTTGCCAACATTAGCCGAACAAATAATCCACCTATTTGCCCATTCATCCATCACCCATCCACCAAAAGCCCACGAAAATGAGCCCAGAAACCGAAACCGAAAAAGAAATACACCATCGCCCATCCCAGAAATGCCTTGACAGCAGAACCAGTCTAGACTTGAAAGACCACTCCTGTGAGTGCCTTCCTTAAACGCCACATACGCCATGTCGTCGTACCAGAGCGAATTCGCTGAAACTTTTGCTATCCACTACTACTCATGCGACCCAAAGTAGTGATCTGTCGAGAAATGAAAGGTAGAAAACCGAAAAAACGAGAGTCGTATGATACAAACACGGAAATTCAGCGCCCAGCCGAAGATATTCATGAGCCTGATCAAACGTCGAGTCGAGTAGCGGGGTGCATCCAGAAACAGCTCAACGTCGAGTGCAAAAAAAAATCCCGCAGCCGTGTCCGTCGTAAAAATCGAGTCTATCGCAAAATAATAGAAAGGTAATATGTACAAGACTCCAAACATCATCATCACATGCAACATGGTTGACACACAAGCCTATTGAGCCGGTGGACCCTGGCCTCGACCTCTAGGGTTATCAAAGCCATTCTGTCGTGGTCCTTGACCACCTCCTCTACCACCACCAAACCCTCCTCGGCCTCTAGGATAGCTTTGACGCTGACCTTGATTTTGTCTTGGTCCTTGTCCTTGCCCCTGTCCTTGACTCTGGTTTTGACCAGAACCATTCTGGCGTCCATTATTAAAATTATTAAATTGACCAGAAGATCTCTGATTCCCAGAGTGCTGGGTAGGTTGTTGTTGTTGTTCACGTCCAGATGGTTGACGGGTGTTGGTTTGAAAATTGGAAACAGGACGTGGGATGTTTTCGGGGGTTTCGTAGACATAGAGATTTCTGGGAATAATCGCTGGAATGGGTGCGATCTCTGTTCCAAGCTCCCGCTCGATATTATACAAGTTAAAACGATCCTCCCAACTGATGAGGTTGATTGCGAGACCAAGATGTCCAAATCGGCCTGATCTACCAATGCGATGAAGATAAGTTTCGGCATTCTTAGGGAAATCGAAGTTGATAACAACGTTCACTGCTTGAATATCGATACCACGAGTCAAAAGATCAGAACAAACAAGATTGCGGCAGACACCATTTCGAAAGTCGTGGAATACACGGTTTCGATTAGCTTGTATCATGCGCGCATGACTGTAGAAACATGAGTAGCCTAATTCGGTAATTTTCTTGGCAAGAAGTTCGACACGATTTGTAGAGTTGCAAAAGATGATGGATTGATTGATCTGTAGTTTGGAGAATAAAGTGTTGAGGCAATGAACTTTCTCCTTTTCTTCGACAAAAGCATAAAATTGAGTAATACCACGTAGAGTAAGTTCATCCATAAGATTGATTTCATAAGGGTTGGCCATGTTCTTATCTGAGAAATCCTTGACGGTCATGGGGAAGGTTGCGCTGAAGAGCATAATCTGTCTGTCCTTGGGGTGAAATTGAAGAAGTTGTTCAATAACAATAGTAAATTCGGGTGAGAGGAGTTTATCAGCTTCATCCATGATAAACATATTGCATTCACTGAGGTCTGCTACATTCTTTCCGGCCAAGTCGAGAATTCTACCTGGTGTGCCGACAATGATATGAACAGGTTCTGCGAGACGCATGATATCATCTCGTAGGGTCGTACCACCAGTAGTAACCATAACGTTGACGCCTAGGTGTTGACCAAGAGTTTTGCAGACTTGTGATGTTTGGAGGGCCAGTTCTCGAGTAGGTACCAAGATGAGACATTGTACCTTGCCGCTTTTCGGGTTGATACGTTCGAGTGCGGGAATGACGAAGGCGGCAGTTTTACCAGTACCATTCTTCGCTCTAGCCAGTATGTCCCGTCCCGTAAGAGCTACAGGGATTGCCTCTTCTTGAATTGGTGACGGCTTTTCGAAACCCGATTCGAAAATGCCCATTAACAGATCTCGCTTGATGGAGAAATCTTCAAACTCGAGGCCTTTGGTGGCAGTAACATCCTACAAAGACTCGTTAGCGACTCCGATGAAAAGTAAAACAGTAGTATGTTTGGGTACCTCAGTCTGCTGCCTCGTATCTTTCGCTGGGATGTTTAGACCAGCTTTCCAGTTGTCTGGGGAAGCGTCATCACTATCCTCATATCAGCAACAGTTGAAATACATCAAGGAACGGTGATCATACTTGATCTTAGTAGCCGCTAGCTTTGCTGTCAGCACATCAGCCATTGTATATGTATTTTTTGTGAGAATAGGGTATCTTGGAACAGATATATGAGATGAAGTATCGAGGCGCGGAAACAAGGTCGCGTTCTATTGGAAGTCGTCTTAAATTGTATGCGCTTAATGTAGCATCAAAATAGTATAACACCAGTCGTTGTCCGATGAGAAAAGAAGGCGGCGATGAGGTCAAAGTTTGGAGTGCGAAAATACGAGGTTATTATCGAGTTGAGGGGTATTCGTTGATCTCGAGGAAGTTGTTGATTGCTTCTAATGTGTCCGTAGTGGGGCGTACTGGGGATTTTCTTGTCTGCGAAGTTGTGCGCATGTATGAATTGAGTAATGTAATTGATGATCTTAATGATTTAGAGATCTAGAAAGTTGTTGTTATAGTTGTTATAGTTGTTATGGTGGTGATGGAGGCTGTGGTTGTGATTGTGGGTTGTGTTTATTTTGGATTCTTCAAGGGTGGTTGAGTTGAATTGAGAGGTTGCTTTGATCGAAAGGAAGGCCAGAGAAACTTTAAAGGTTTAGTGTTCCAAACCCTTCGGCAGGAGGCAGGGCTAGAATGATTTCCCTAAGTAGTTTTGGTACGAGTTCACGTGATGTATTATTACATTCGAGCGAGTGAGGGGTCAAGTATAATAAATTTCTTGATTTATATATAATGTAGATAATATATATGGTATAAATAATATAATCTCTATAATTTATCAAATATCAATAGGAGTAAAATTTAATCTCATTATTAATCAATAAGAAATATAATATTTAATATCCTAACACGCCCATATCAAGGCCCCTGGACATTCTAATATAAGTGCACACAGGAGCTATATCGGATATCTTTATCCCGGAATCCTAAATAACATTGTATTATTTATATGTACCAAAAAGTACAATATCTTATTAGTTTATACTACTCGTAGATTCAATAAAACTAATTTTTGTATCCGACATAAATAATGAGATTTTACTATATTAGAACAGCTTTTGAAATTTAGGTGTTTGTAGACAGCAAGAAGGAAAAGCACAATGTAACGAAATCCTTCTTCTGGCACCCAACTCATCTGGATTAAAATCAATATCTCAATCATTCAATTCACTTGAATTACTATTCGTATCTCATTTATTATCCATCCATACCCAAATCCTACAACGCCAAATATTGAGATTACATTCAATAAAACTAGAACGCCATCCCATCTGTGTCTCGTTCTCGTTTGACTTTAACATCACTCTCATCCTTTATCAAAGCAGCGACAAATGATCTGAAGTAATCCACGAATGGCTTCAAACTTGTTTTCTCCCAATCTTGTATGCTCTTGCCCTCAATCTCTCCATTTTGAGGTGCGGTCCACTGATCAATTTCGCCTAAAAGTTGGGTAACAGTTGGTACAGCCAGGGGATCAAAATCCCCCACATGTCTGGTATCTATAGGGACACAAACTCTTCCGGTCCCAGGATGTACGACGAATGGACTCTTAAGTAAATGGTTGAGATGTTTACTAACTTCGATATCCAGTCGAGGGTATGTATATTCGAGAACAATATCTTGTTTCGCTTCCAGTAAAGCTCTTGGATCTAATCCCTTTGTAGTTTTCGCTAACGCATCGATGTCAGCCCATTTCGATGTTGATGAGCGTCCAGGAGAAGAGCTCCACTTTTTCCGTAAACTTTCATTCAAAGTTCTATCAGGTAGAAGCTGTAATAATTTGTCGACTTTTTCATCTTCCTCCCATGGATCTTGATCATGAAGGATATCGTTCTGGAAGTGACCTTTGAGTATGTCAAGACTTCGTCTGCTGAGTGTCAATAGTTGAAATGGTTGTGACGTTAATGGACATACAATACATGCGGATGTAAAGGTCTTTTTACGTTGACCTTTTTTGCGGTTTGCGCTCCACCTCGAATGAGTTCCAAGTATCCCGCGATGGCTCTCCTTTTCTGATCGTCCATTTGTCTAGCTTTTTTATCGCATACCCAAGCGTGAGCTCCTCTTCTTCCAGAGTATACCCACATGATATGTTTGAACCCGAAGTCATCCCGCAGCGCAACATCAACCACTTTAATAGCCATTGTAATGAACTGCCAGCACTTCCTGCAAATGTTTGCTTTGTCACAGCACGTTCTAATCTCATCGTAATCGGTCAAATCGATATCGAAACATAATTCCTTGGCGATTGGTCGAAAGGCAGAGGATTTGCGAAGTGTTTTTCGATCTCGGGGATTTGTACTATATATTGGGCCAATTTCAAATCTGGATGGCATAAGACGAAGAACATCTTTTCGTAGGCTAGGGTATGATTAGCTTAAGTGAGCCATAGGCATGTTCCCGCAACTTACAGATCGGAGGTTGAAAAGGCTTGATATCTCAGGTAGGCATCATTTTGGAGAGTAAAAGCAAATTCCCGATGTCCAAAGTCAGTCGAGGGAGTTGGGGAATGATTGAGCCATTGGAATAAATGGCGCCAAGGGAAAAGTCTCTGGTAAAAGGATCGCATAACTTCGGGATCTGATGCTCGAGATGATGGTCCAATATGTCTTAATATTTACTTAGCTTGCGAGTTCGGGACATCTCTTCCAACACTTACACTGGGGAAGCTGGAGCTTCAGGTGAACTCGACGCCTTTTCCTCTTTCGCATTTGTACTTGGAAATTCATCATCGGATTCAACATCTGCGAATAAATCCTCCAATTTGACCTCGGTTTTTGTAGCTGGTGTAGGAATGGCCTCGCCTTGTACTCCAGCATCTGCCATTGTTATATCATCGTCATCATTCAACTCAGCGGCGTCCTTATCGAGAGAAGTATCCTCTGCTTCTTGAATTATTTGGGCGTCGTCGCCAGTTTCTTCGGTATTGACCATCTCCTCTTGTGATTGTACTTTAGATCCTTCGGGAGAAATGGAATGTGGCATATTGAGGTTCGGGTTATTATTCTGAGAAATAAGTTTAGTTTTGAGCCGAAAATCAATTTAAACTTGGACGCGTCTCGACGCGGTCATTCGCGATTGCACACTAAGATAAGCTGATAAGGTCAATGAATGGAATGAAACGCTTACTCATAGCTTACTCATACTATCCCTCCCAGAGTAGATAGTGGGCTGATCCAATTTATTATTCTCTACTCCATATTCAAATCCAAATCCAAATTCAAGCTCAAACAATTCATGAAGAATGTTGCTATTCAGAGATCAACATATTATCCTTTTCATCATTCTACTATTCATCTTTCCACCTCTCCAAAATCATGTAATAAGTATCAATCTCAATGGAAGAAAACCCTAAACATCAAAATGTCAGTAACCACTCCTTCGTGAGTGACTCCATACCAATGGAACGCAGTAACTACCTTGCCTAGGTGATATTATACTCACTATCTTTGGCCTCTTCCTTCCTTTTCAACTATGCTTTACCTCAAAGAAACAATGAAGAGAAAGAAGGTGCTATGAGCGGCGGGACTTCCATTGTCCTCTCCTCTACTTCTTCCAAATTTCCACCCGCTATCCGCAACATCTCATTTCACATTCACCTTTTGGACCCTCAATAGACATACTCATGATTGTACACATGCATTTTACAATGTGACATAGAGTCCAGCAACACAAATATCACCCTGCAGTTACGTGATTCCATAGGCACAAATGTCATCGCTCTTTGACCTTAACATTGCGTTAGATTCCCTTGCCTCCATTACCCATCATGCTCCACTATGTTCGATGCTAATATAATCTTCTACAGTTCCCAGGAAAACGCTTGGTCTTCACTTTGGATCCTATATGAAGGGGAAAGTTGGCCGGTAAGGTTTTCTGTCAAGTGCGAAAATGCTTTGCGTGAAAGAAAGAGCTTTTTCTACGACTTAGGCTTGCACTCCACCCCCAATAACCCCATTTTCCTCGAGAACAGTTACAAAGATAGCTCAGTACTTTTAATGAGATGCCTACAAGGAGAAGATATGTATACAGTATTGAAGAGTCATGTGCAGAAGAGTTTCACGGACGAGGAGAAGGATAACTGGTCAAGGATCGTTATACATTTGTGTGCACTCTGCGAAAAGTGGGGGTTTCCTCTTATTTTCAATGAAGCAATGTTTCAGTTTGCAATTCTGCAGGACTCTCCAATGGTGCCTCCAGAACACATCCTACTTATCTACAAGCTTACCGTGCCCGGATCGAGTTTACGTCGATTAGCCGTTGATATCGTCATGAGCGAAGAAGAGGGTGGAACTGGAGAGCTTCGACAGCAAGCTTTTTCGAAATATAAGAGCTTGTTCAGCGACCAAGTAGAGCTTCTAGATGCCATGTGGGCAAAATTCCAGTTTCCACTTAGCTCGTTTTTTAGGTGTATGGACTTTAGGGCACGGCGTCACTGGGTGAACTATAACATGAAGGTTTAAGAGGAGATAGTGTCTTTACCATTGTTTTAATTCGTTTACACGAACTGGGGGTTCACATTGTTCGGAGAAAAGTTGATTATCTGAAGGTGGCGCATGCTACTTGTAGGATTACCTGGTGTAATTGCTATAGCGATAGGCAACACAGAATATCAACACAAACTAGGTGCATTATGAAATGATCAAGCTGACTTTGGTCATCTGAAAAGTGTTTGTGTATTCAATAAGCAGTATGCTCCCTCCAATCTACTTAACATTTGTTGGCAAACTTGCCTATGTAAAGATTAATGATCAATCGACTAGAGGCCGAATCAGGCTGTTTGGTTCAATTATTGGGCCATCTATATACATAGCTACGGTATGGGGACTTGCAACTAGTGTTGGAGATTATCCAAACAACTCTCCCACAGATCGTTCTCCTCTTCGACGCGGGGGTAAAAATTAAACTGCCAACTTACCAAGGGGTATTCATGCAGTTTCCCATCGAGTTTAATTATTTGCAAACTATTATCCAGCTGTATTTCTCATCACTGTTTCGCAATGGCATTTGATCAATATAATCTTACGACAAACAGAGACGCGAGACTGACCCCGAGCAAGACAACCACAATATTGATGCTTACCCGTTCGAGCAATACATGAGCGTAATGCCGTTAGCACAAAGGTGTTGTAGAAGCCATGACCCGATTTACAATTACATAACACTCGAGACTTTTGCATCCTGAACACATCTTTATACATACTATCAAGTCTTATATTATGCCATCTCATGCAAAATTCACTATAAAATATCATTTGGTATCATTCAAGCTATATCATACAGTATAACTTGGGTATCTTCTTACTCCACAAATTTGAAAACCCTAAAAGCTCTGGAGCAGCTAGAAACTCTTCAAAAAAAGCCTGTAAGAGCCCTAGAATATGATTTTAGAGCGCCACTAAACGCAAAAGCCCACCGTTTAACTAGGAAAATATCTTTAGCGCTTAAATAACTCCCATTACGCCCGCCAAAAGATCACCTATTTGCTGTCTCTTCTCCCCCTTAATTATCCTACGCTTAGCTCGCCTAGATCCCGAGCCACCAGCTTTGTCAACCGTCTTTCCTTCATCCTGCCCTTCAGCTTGCTCTCTTGTCCTGGTTCTAGCGATAGGGATTTTGATACGAGTATATACATATCCCTTTGCTCCGACCTTCCTGCAAGTGTATTTGAGCGATCTATCACTCATTCCTCCATCATAGAATGGCTGGTGTAAGTCTGCGCGTGATGGTGTATATGATAGCTCTGGACCAAGACGAAGAGAAGCTACAGGAACAGCAGATATTATTTCACCACAGACAATAGGTATTGAATCACCAACTTCTAGACCAGCAGCGCGGAAGTCCTCGTCATTGCGAAGTTCACTGATACGATTGAGAGAGGTGAGTGTGCGGAATTCCCAGGTTTCAAGCTCGCGAATTTTTTTACGACTTATATAATCCACAGCTTCGAAGTGCGAAAAGCCAGTACGCCTCAGCTTCTCCCGTCCAGCAGGGGTTTGCTCCATCACTCTAACTTGCTGTTCAGCGTCCAGGTACGCTCTATTCCGTGCTGGTGTTGAAGAGGAAGTCGGATCTCCAGTAAGAAAGGCTGATAAATTTGGTCGGGGAATAATTGTAATCTTGGCTTTGTCCCGCAAAGGCTTTGCAGCGGACCTTCGAATTGGTCTGACCTGTAAACATTGTTGTTACTAATTGTTTGTTCGGTCCCATATTGCTCGAGTTAAGTTTGAAGGAATTTTGAACACAAAGGTCCGTGCTCAAACCATTACCGAGATCCTTTGGAGGAAAAAAGGGGTTCTGGAATCAATGAATTGACTTACAGGAAGACCAAGAGTATTGCGCAAAGCCATAATGTGCTTCACACAGTCTGACTGTAAAATTTCAAGCAAACCTCCATCAGGATGAACTTCCCAGCCAAGTCTTTCAGCTCCAAGTTGAGCCAATCCATTGAAATCGCAGTCAAGAACATCGAAAACAGCTAAAGCTGGAAAGCGGTTTAGGTACTGGAAGCAATTGTTTGTAATTTCTTCAAAATCCCGGAGCTTTAAGATCCTCAGTACTTGGAACGCCTTTCCACTAATTGCTCCTTCACTCCAGGTTTTTATTACCCTGTCACCGAAGCTGGTGTCGAACAATTTACCGGTATTCCTGGAATGATGGACATGCTTAGGATTGACAATCTCGAGTGCTACTAGATTAGTCATTGCAGATAATTCAACCAGATCCGACGTTTTGAAAGCAGTCGTAATGGATAAGTGCACGAGAAAGTCGAAACTTGTTGAACTAAGTGGCTTAGTATAGATAGATAAGGACGGAACTGGCTCTGGAATAGAACCACAATAACGAAATTGGTTTAGAATGGCACCTTCGTGTCGGTCGAGGGCCTTTGAGAAAGCTTTCCAAGTATTAAAACTATTAACACATCTACGATAAAAACGTCAGTGCAAGGTCCCGATACTTGGTATGTAAAGTCTTTAAGATAAGGTGTGCAGTGATGCCGCTTATGAGAGTTTCTTATAAAGAAACTCAATTCACGGCAAGGATACAAGATTCGAACTAACCTCTTGGACAACTCACGCCAGAGAAACTCGAGTTGTAGCGAAGGCATATACTGAATCTTTTCATATGTAACGTCACCAATATTCTTCAGAATTGTATCAACTGAAAGTTGAATCAAACGTGGAACACGGCGTTTCTTGCGTTTAGATTGTGCAAGAATTGCTTCTTTAGCGGTGACTTCTTTATCGTCATCAGATTCTTCCCAATATGCTTCTAGAAGTTCACTGAAGGTCTGTTAGTTGCTGTTTTGTAAATTTCAGAGGAAATCAGGACGGTGAAGTACTCAAAACTTACTCAAACTGATCATCCCAATGATACTCCGAGACTTGAAGCTCCCGTGAAGTCGTTTCGCGGGACACTTGGCCAGAATCCGGGTCAATTATCCGTCTAGGCCCATCTAACACACCACGGGTGAGAGAACGAGAGGGCTGAAGAAGAATAAGTCCGCGAGCGCGTTGACTACCTTCACGGATGTAGCCATTTATCCTCGTGCCCAGTGACATTCTTTTGAAGGTTATACTTGTAACAAAGCGACCTAAAGTGCGTGAAGATTGATGATGTAATCGCAGAAAATGTCTTCGGTACTTAATCTTGATAATTGTAGTCCTGGAGAAGGCTTTAGGCGATTGAATTAATGACTCTAGTCCGCAATGGAAGTAGTAAAAGGTCTTCCGCTATCTGCGGAATGATATTGACTGCAGCTGCAGGAAGAGCACCGTCGAGCTTCGCTGCAAGCTGTTAAAAACGGACTTGTAATCCCATAGGAGAAAAGCTGAGCCGGTTGAGGTTTTTGACAGTAAGTGAGCGCAACTGAGGGGGTCTGAGGACAACAACAAACGTCCAATAGGTTGGACCCTTTCGTAGCTAGGCTGTTAAATCGGCGGTTATCATCCGAAGAAAAAAATACCGACGACCAGAGCAGCAGTTGGTATTATAATTGCATGAACGCTCCAGGAGATAGAGTTAAATGGTTAGAATTGTATAGTAGCAGGAAAGATTTAGCTCTCAGAAAAAAGTTATATGAGCTTCCCGTGCAAACAGATGCGTATGAAGATAAATACGACGACAAAAACATAAAAATTGGCAAGGTTGAATAGAATTGGATGTTCGATACTGGACTGGGAAGACGTCGACGGATGGGGCGGCAATAAGGTTTCGACTGTTATGGCGAGAGAGTTGTTGCCTGAGAAAATTTGGCTTGCCTCGCCTCTCCTCTCCTCCGGGCTTCTCGTGAAGATTTCAAGAATTGATATCATTCCATCAGGGTTCTCTTTTCATTTTCATTTTCATTTCTTTACTCACTTGAAGAGAAACTTTGAACAACAACGCACAACGTGATGTGTGTGGGATGATGACTCAGCATCGCATTGACTTTTTTCCTTGTTTGGCCGACCCTCAGCACCTCCTGAAAACATTCGAAAGGGAGTCTCGAGAAAGAAAATCTCGGCATGAGAGGCTCCATCCACTATGCTCGTAATTTCTTTTCTTATTCTAGTCGAGTAAAAAGATTTTATCGGTAAAATATTGATTTATTTTCAACCAGTCTTTGGTCTATCCCTAGGGTAGCATGAAACCAATAATTTACTGATCCTCGATCAATAAATTTTACTAGTCCTAAATCAATGATTTATTGATCGAGAATCAATAAAAAGTCTATTTTTGAGATTGTAATTTGTTTAATCTATAAAACGAGATTTTAGTATAGAATGAAATTTAGTATGAATAACTTCAAATTTGATAATTAAGTGATTTTATATTTTCTGATTTCGGAGAGAGAGAGAGAGAGAGGGAGAGAGAGAGGGTGTAACGATCTGGTTGAGGCAGCGGCTGCCTCAGGATTCGTCTGGTTGGTAGTTGTAGGTTAAGGCTAATAATCATTGGTTATTTATTCGAAGGTGAATATGTTATTAGATCAATTGGAATGTAAGTAAATTAATTGATAATTAAGTTGAGTATAAAGTTTTTAAATTATGAAATTATTCTGATTATATATTAATGAGTATAAAGGAGTTTTATAAAGTTTTAAAACTTCAAAAAGCTTTTGAAGTTTTAAAAGCTTTTGAAGCTTTTAGGGCTTTTTATTATATGATTAGGATCAGATTATATATTCGAGTTTGTTAAAGATAAGGAGATTATATGAAGTGATTATTATATAAATTTGTATATAAATCGTTTTGTTTTTCGATAAGGTTTAAATTTATATAGATATATTGATTGTTATTTTTCAATATATTTTTATTTTAATTGTAAATTGTGATATTATTCTTTTTTTAGTTAAGTATTGTTTCAATTATTTATAATCTTTTGGGTTTCATTTAATAATTAATGTTTTTTCTTTTTTTATATTTTATTTATTTCTTTTTTTTTATTATAAACAATTTTGATTTTTTCAATAGTTTAATTCGAAGAAAAAAAAAGGAATATGTATATTTAGTTATAATTATTGATTTTGTTGGTATTGAAATGATTTCTTGTTTTTATTGTTGATAGGAGAATTGTTATTGTATTAAAGATCTTTTTGATAAATATTGTTTGTATTGTTCGGAATATATATGAAATTCTGTTTTATGTAATGTTGAGTTTCGTTTGGAAAATGATTGAGATTATGAAATTCTTTGGGAGTATGATTGAGAAAGTTTTGATTGATAAATTGATAAATTGGATATTGAAATTATTGAGTTTTTTATTAAGATTGTTTGTTTTGTTAAACAAAAAATGTAATTCAAAAAACGATATAATAAAATGTTATATTATGGATTTAAATATCTTGATGAATTTAATGTTTTTGAAGAAAAAAAACGAAAAAAAAAGGATAAAGAAATTCTTGTGATCTTTTTGTTGTTTTTTAATTAATTTAATCAATTTGATCAATTTGATCAATTTGATTAATTAATCTTTGATCGATTTGGTTAATTATTAATTGATTTTATTAATCTTAATAAAATTCTTATAAACGAATTCGATTTTTTTGATTCTTTTTTGCAAAAAATAATGAATTCTTTTTCTTTTTGAGTAAATCCGGATTTTATTGATGAAACTCTTAATACTTTTTTAGATATTTAATTTCTTTTTCAAGTTCTTATATATTTTCGAAATTGAAGTAATCTTTTTATTTCATTAAGTATTTGATCTTGTTTTTAATATATTTATAGTTTAGTATTTTTTCTATTTTATATTCGGTATTTTGATTTGTAAATATGATTTCTGTTTTAGAAGTTTTAGATACTTTTGGGGGTATTAATTCGAATAGAGATATATAGAATACTGAATATATATTTATATTTTTTGATAATGTTAATTTATAATTTAAAGATTCTTTAATCTTTTTGATTTTGAATAGTTTGAGTTTTTTGTAATCCAATTTTGTATTAGATCTTTTTGTTTTGATGTTTTTTTGAAGTAAATAGATTTTATTCTTCTTTTTTAATGTTGATTTTTAATTATATTTTCGATTATAGTAGTGTATATTTCTTTCGATAATGAATTTCAATTCTGTTATTATTTTCTTATAGATCTTTTTGAATTTTTCTATTTGTATTATTGTAGATTGATTCTTTATTTCTGTAATCTTTGATTTGTAATATATGATCAATTTGTATTTATAGTTGATGTAATTCGAAGTGATTTGTATTGCTTTTGATATTGAATTGTTATATATAAATTATATTAAAAATAAAAGTTCTATTCAATTATTCTATTAATAATTTATATAATATCGAAGATAAGTTTCGATAATTTGATTTATTCTTTTGTTTCTTTTATTGATTTGTAGATGAAATATAATAGATATTTTTCTTTTTATTTTTAATAATATTATTAAAATAATTTAAAATTTCGATATAAAAAGTTTATTTTTATCAAAGAGTATTTCCTTTAATAATCTATGTATTATAATAATCTTTTTCAGAAATATAAAAATTAGTATTTCTATAATTAATATTGTTTAATATAATACAAATATCAGATATTTCGTTAGTTTATTTATTATAATAAAAAGATAATTATATATTACTTTTATTATTAAATCTTTGGATTTTGATAATAGATCTATAAAGTTCTATAATATTGATTTTTATAATATAAATAATATTTCGGTAATGTTTATTTATTTATAAAAAGTATAATAAAAAGCTTTATTTCTAATATAAATATTATACTCGATGATTATTTTATTGATTATATTGTGGAATCCTGGATTTCAATATTGCTTTTTGATTTTTAAATGTATTCTTTGTATTTTTTGATGTTTATAAATTAGCAATATATATTGTTCTATAATATATTTAAGAGCGATATTATTTGATAATCAAATTTTATTCCTTATTCGAAGTAATTTATCAATAGTTATTGATGATTCTGATTATTTGATATCTTCTTTATTTTATTATACTTTTATAAGTTTATCTTTTCAAATCTTTATTAATTTATTTTCTATAATAACGATTTTTGTTAGATTAAAGATAAAATCTTTATTTGATAAAGATTTCAAGATTGTTATCTTTTGATAGATTTTATTGTCTTTATAATTTGATAATTTATTTAAAGTATCTATTTTTATATTATCCTTTTTTTTAATATATTTGATTAT
This sequence comes from Sclerotinia trifoliorum, assembly GCA_905066765.1. Taxonomy (NCBI): domain Eukaryota; kingdom Fungi; phylum Ascomycota; class Leotiomycetes; order Helotiales; family Sclerotiniaceae; genus Sclerotinia; species Sclerotinia trifoliorum. Next base: position 2,385,676 of record CAJHIA010000009.1, on the reverse strand, counting down.
CAGATCAAACCCTGTTAATTCCTTAACCTATCTAGCTAATCTATGATTATCTAAGATCTTAATGATAATAAAGATTCGAAGATTTATATAATCAATATAAATGATTACTAGGAATTTAGCCCTTTAAAGATAGATCCTTTAATATTTTAATGTTTTTATAATAATCATAAATTCCTTTTTATAAATATTGTAATTTTGCTTTATTTTGTCTATTTTGTTTGAATAATAAACAACAAGATATAATTTCCTATTATTGTTTTTTTATAAATAAACTTCTATTATATATATATTAAAGATATCTATTTCGATAATACTTTCCCGATTATTATAATAATTGTAAAGAATAAGTTTCCTTATAAATCTATCCTTGATTTTTTAGAAAGTTTGTTTTGTCTTTTTATTCTATATAAAAGTTATTCCTTTTTTGGTTATTTCGATAAAGGGTTTTATTATTTTCAAAAAGTTTTTTATAAATATTCGATAGAAATTGATAAATCTTAATATAGATTGTATATCCTTAATATTCCTAGATCTTTTTCAATTCTTTATTTTCTTTATTTTCTTAGAATCTATATTCATTTATCTTGATTGAATAATATATTCTAGGAATATTATCTTTCGTATTTTAAACTCATATTTCGATAGTTTAAATCTTGAATTTACTTTTCTGAATACTTCGAATACTTTCAATATATATCCTTCATATTCTTTTTCTTTTTGAAAGAAAATTAGAATATCATTTAGATAATAGATTATAAATGAATTGAACTTTTTGAATATCTCATTGTTTTGTTGTTGATATATAAGTAATGTATTGGTTAACCCGAATAATATAATTATATATTCTTATAAACCCAATAGTAAAATGAAGGTTATCTTTTATTTGTAATCCTCTTTTATTTATATCAAATTGAAAACATTTCTTTGATCTAATTTCGTATAAATTATTGTTCTATTCAATTTATCCCTAAACTCTTAGACTTTCGGTATTGGATATATATCTTTGATTGTTTTATTATTAATCCAGCGATAATCTCCACAAGATTAATTATCTAAATCGCTTTTCTTGAATACTAATAATATATTAAATATATAAAAGGATTTGGATTTCCTAATCTATTCTTTCTTTTTAGTTTTAATCTTATATTCTTCTTATATCTATATAATACTAAAATTATATAATCTCAACTTCTTAACAGAGAATATGAATCCCTTTTTAAAATTGATTTTATAATTCTAAAGTTTATATTCTGATAAAACCCTCAAATCCTATAGGTCTTCGAAAAGTTTAACAAATCTTCTGTATTACATTGGAATTTCTTTTTCATTGATTCTATCGATTAATAAAGGATCTGTTGTTATTATAATACAATATCCAGTTTTTCTAAAAGTTTGTTCTTTCGGATTATATAATTATTCATTATTACAATTGTAATAATCGAATATTAAAATATCTCTTATTTAATCGATATTTAGATTATATTTCTTAATCTATAAAATATCAAAGATAATTGTATATCTATTCAATAATATTAAATCCATTTTGATTTATTCGATATATTTATCTAATATAATCATTTTGATAATATTGATTTCTTTATATATCTAATTATCAATTTCAGCTTTCTTTTTTTCTAATAGTATCAATTGGTAAGGGTTCTGTTTTAATTCTATAAGAATTCTATTTTCTTTAACGAAATTAGGATCTATAAATATATCTATAATTCTGAAATCAATCAAAGTATTTGTTTATTGATTCTCTAATTTGATTTCTATAATCAATTATTCAATCTTTATAATACTATTGAGTTTTAATGATAATAATTCGATAGTTTGTTCTTCGATAAAAAGATTTAGTTATTCCTATTGATATTTGTTTATACTTAATAATCAATAGAATATAATAAATAGTAATTCTATTGATCTTATTTGAAAGTCTTGATAATAATCTTAGTTTGATGTTTTTTCGTTATTTTTATTAGTCCTTTGTTAAATACAATGAATCCCGATTTGTAATAGAATTTCCTATATCTCTTCAATTTCCAGATTATACTTGTTATATTTCTATATTTTATTGAAGGATAAAGAATCTATATTTATAATATACCTTTTGATATTGTTTGCTCTAGTATTTTCTTTAAATATTATATAGTAAATATCATTGTATATTATTATATAAAGTGTTAACAAAATGAGATAATTATAGATTCTATATTTCTTAATGAAATCAGGTTTCTTCTTTTTATAATGGTATTATATTTATTTCTTATCTAGATAATTGATTAGATATTATAATTTATTTTCTTGAGGCAAATGATGAGACTCAATTGATTGTTGATTCTTTTTGAATTCTTTGATTAATTCTTCGTTTCTTAATTCGAGATCTTTTGAAGATTCTTTTTTATAATCTATATTGTTTTTAGTATTAATTCTAAAGTTTTGATTATTGATATCCAATTCCTTTAATTATTTAGGATTGAATTGAGATAGATTTCTTTTCAATAATCCCATTTTTTTCGAACTTTCTTTCAAGATTCTTATTTCTTGAAAATTTTATCTTTTGTTTCCAAATTTTATTTGTTTTTTACTTTTTATAATAAATAGTTTCTTTTTTTGAGAACAATCTTGAGATATATATTTGCTTTTTCTGTAAATAAAGTATAAATTATTCTTTTTACGTTTTTTTTTCTTATCAATATTTAGATTATTTGATTTTATATAATATCATTTGATATTATTCAATTCTATTAGATTATTGATATTATGATATCTATTTTAACAATAAGGTTTTTGGAATTTCTTATTTTCTTAAATGATTCTTTTCTTCTTCATTTGTTGTTTATAGAATCGATTATCAATGAGAATAGAGGTTTCGATTAATTCGGAAAGATTAGATGATTTCGGAGCTCTTGCTAATTCGTTTTTAATAATATCTTTCAATCCTTTATAAAATTGCGATTTTAGATAGTTATTATCTTAGATAATATATCTAGTATATTGTTGAAATTTGATAGTATAGATTATGATTGATTTAGTCTATTTAAGTTATCGTAATACTTTTTCAATTATATAATTGGGGTCTACTTTTCTGAATGCTTTATCGAATCCCTATCTAAACGATTTATAGTTGAGGAATAGATAATGAATCTCAGATTTCATATTTTCGTTTAATTGATTATCAATAATCTTAGTTATTAAGTTATTGAAGAATAATTCAATTCAATTGAATATAATTCTTTAGAAAAAGAAGATCAATTATAAAATCCTTTATATAAGAATCAAGAAAAATTGTTCATTAAAAGTATAATAAAGATCAATTTATATAATAAAAACTTGATATTTGTTATGATCTTTATAAAATAGATCAAGAATAAATATCTGAATCGTTTATCTATATTCTATAATAACAACGGTCTAAACAAAAACCCTGATTGAATTAAATGGAAATAATTCGATGAATTGCTGATTAGAAGCTATTGTATTGTATATAATTTAATTATAACAATACTTAAAATATAACGATCTAATTGAGATAACAATTGCTTTAGAATTCGTTTAATTGATAGTTATAAATTAAGATTAATAATCACTGGTTATTCATTCGAAGATAAATATATTATTAGATCAATTGGAATATAGATAAACTAATTGATAACTAAATTGAATATAAAGTTTTTAAATTATAAAACTATTTTGATTATATATTAATAAATATAAAAAAGCTTTATAAAGCTCTAAAGCTCCAAAAAGCTCCTAAAGCTTTAGAAATTTTCGAAACTCCCAAAGCTTTTTATTATATAATTAGAATCAGACTATATATCCGAACTTGTTAAAAATAAGGAGACCATATAAAGCGATTACTATACAAATTTGTATACAAATCGCCTTGCTTTTCGATAAGGCCTAAACTCATATAGACACATTGATTGCTGCCCCTCAACATATCCTTATCTTAATCGTAAATCGTGACAGAGGGGAGAGAGGAGGTTAAAATTTCCTTTTTTTTTCCTTTCTTTCTTTCTCTTTTCTTTCTTCTTTTCTTCTCTTTTTTTTTCTTTTCAAAATCTTTATTGTTATTAATTTATAAAGATATATTATAATTATTTTAAATTTACTTTTTCAATCTTCATTTCACTTTATTTATTTTGATAAAATTGAAAAAATTTATTTATTATTTAATGAAAATTATAAATTATTTATAATATTTAAAGAGATTAAAGAGATTAAAAAGATTAAAAGATTGAAGAAGATCTTTAATATTATAATCTAAAAATAGTATAGATTAAGAAATTGCTATTAACGAGATTTGAAATCTATATTTTAACATTGGCACGGATTACATTATCAGTAAATCACTGATTTCATGCTCCTGTAGGATATCAACATGCAGTAAGAGAAAAGCCGAGGAAGAGAGAAAGTTCTCCTGACAAAGCATCATCTTTAACTTTTCGTATGTTTAAACAGTACTGTCAATACAAATGAGACATTGGGTTGAGATCTACAGTACTAGCGCACTGCTACTAGCCGAATGACCTTTTCACACCAAACCTCAACCATTTTACAAAATTAAAACAATTTTAATTATTATAAAGGTATAATTGAAATTGAAAAATTGGATTATTTCGATTTGAATATATAATAAAAAATTAGTTGATTATTTTTTGAAATTTTCAAAATAATGTAATTGAGTTTGAAAATGACCATATGAAATTTTGATTCAATTTTCGCGGCAAAATGAGGAAAATTTCAAAATCTAAAATTTAAAGCTATACAAATTTATCAATTAATTATTAAAATTTATCAATATCTAAAATATAGAATCTTTAAATGAATCTGTTTAAATTTGTTAAAGGATTTCTTTAAAAAATATTGAGTTCTTTTAATATTAATAAGTGAAAAGAGTGAGTTTTGGTGTAAAAAGAGCCTATGGCTAGTAGCAGTGCACGGTCACTGTATATATCTCTCCACTAACTGATGCAGCGAATGTTGTGGGGGGTACTGTGGTTATTTGCGTACTTTGGGATAGAATTGGCATGCATGGTTTTTGTAGGATTAACTGTGCAAAGTATAGGAACATCTAGTGACGATCATCGCTTTTATATTTGGTATGAAGAAATGTTTAGATAGGAGATATGAACGCTAAGTCCATGAAGCATGACCATATTATTGATGTGGGTGGCATTGAAGAAGGTTAGATGTGGACAGGGCGGCAAAAGGTCGTTTACATACATAACCTTATTTGTAGTCGCCCGAGCGCTTCTCGATTTGTATAATCACAAGTGAGGTTTCATATCTAGTACATCAACTCAATTTCGAGCATGATTCATGGACGCAGCGATGATCCATCGTTAAAATACAACCAAGCAACAAAACATCCATTCATCAGAAAGTAATTCACATACAACCTCACTCATCCCATTCCTGCCTCCCTAAGTCTCTCAATCCTAGAACCCATTTCTCAAATTCTCATATTTACTCTCCGGGTACTCAAGACAATTATCACTTCCCTCTAGGATTCCTAGGACATCAACCACATTATGGATTAAAGATTTTTCACGCTCGGCATGATCGGCTGATGATTCCCACCACTATTTGGTTGGGTTAGTTATTGGATTATTTATTGGATAGGGATGGGTTGAGGACGTGAGGGAAGGAAGGGATGAAGAAAAGAAGAATAGAAAAAACATACCATGGCGCCACCGAGACCTCTTTCCTTGATATAATGAGCCTTTCTACGAGCGATTTCGACCGTGTCGTAGGTTATGAGGGTTTTGGTGTCTTCGTTGTATGCTTTTATCGTCTATTAGCTTCTGCTTCTTATTTCATGGCAGTGATTCATTGACATATCATTCTATCCATAATCCTTTATCTTAAACGCCGATAAAGAAGACAAAGATAGAAAAAGGTAGGGAAAACAAAACAAAACAACTCACAATAACTAGCACAAGTCTCCGCATTCACAATCTCTCTCGCGCCCTCTTGTGGCAACTTCTTAAAATCATGCACACCATTTTCCCAAGTGCCCTCTCCCACGCCATTAAATGGTTTTCCCAAACCCTCAGTCCCCTGAAACGCCCTTCCATAAATCGGCATCCCAAGTACAATTTTATGTCCCTGTACACCTCTCGCTTCATAAGCTCTTACCGCATGTTCGGTATTAAATGGCGTGGAATCTGGATTACTTTCACTCGGGTGTAGATTTGCCTGGTGTCCTGCAACGCTATCCCATGATCCCGCATAGTCGTAAGCCATTAGATTCCAGAAATCCAGATATTCGTTCATGCCACGAACATCCATGTTGTTGTAATTTTGAGGGCCGGCGGGACAAGCTACCGTGAGTTCGAAGTGGTGAAAGTTAGGTAGAGTGCTGGAATAGCGATCCATGGCTTCCCTACATTCCCTCAAGAGAAGAACGTAATCCCGTGCCTCATCGGTATTTTTAGGATATTCCCAATCGATATCAATTCCGTCAAATCCCAAGTTCCTAATCAAATCCACCGCGCTCTCGGCAAACCTTCTTCTTCCACTCTCTGTAGAAGCTGGTTGGGCGAAATTAGATGAATAGGTCCAGCCACCAATACTTAGCAGAATCTTCAAGGAGCGATTTCGAGATTTGAGGATATTGAGTTGCTTCAAGCAGCCATATAAATTAGTACCGACGTCATTCCAGGAATCTCCTTCGAAATGAATATCGGTGTCGGCCCAGCCATCAGTCATGTACACCTCACCCGATTCCGGGCGAACATTGGCGAAAGCGTAGAGGATGTGAGTTAATTTTTCAGCGGGAAGTTCCTGGGGAAAGTGTTTGCGGCCGTAGATTGCCCACTAAATAGCTGTCAGTATTTTTTTATCATAAAGCTTCCGCCATCTCGCCATCCTCGTTTTTCCGGATGGTGGTGCTGTGAATGGAAATCACGAGATCATCGTGTACACTTATACAGCACCGTATCATTGTTCCACCACCTCTCAAGATGGTATTTAGAACCAGATCCCCAATTTCAAATCCCCGAGCTCAATAATCTTTCCGACTTCAAGCACCATCCCGCCCCTTTAACCCGGCAAACTCTCACCCACAAACCCCCCGAAAGATAAAGAAACACCAATCCAAACCTACATTAACAAAATACGCCACAGCGCGATACCCATCACCACCACCCATATTGTCTCCGACGCCCACGTCCTTATAATCCTCAGTAATAAATTCCTTTCCCGCTCTACCCTCTTCACCAAATCCAAGATCAAGACCCGCTATATTCCACGTCCCAGGACCTTTTCGCAAGGTAATAAGCAGAGCGACAAAGGATAAGAATAAAGGGATACTGAAAAAAACAATCTTCTTGATATGCGCCACTTTGAATATCTTTTTCTCAAAATTTCTTTGCAGTTAAGAAGTGTGAGATGGTTTTATATGTAAATGATTTATTTAGTTGAATGCATGCAGGTGGGTTGGTGGAGTAAGGTTAAGCAAGGTAAGGAAGGGTAGTATCTGAATCAAACAGCTGGTAAAAAGTGGCCGTGATTTGAATCTCCAATATATTTGGTTGGTGGCAGATGTAAAGATCTTACCAATCCCCGCAGGGCTGAGTGAAGCTATGACGAATATAATACAAGGGTTGAGAGAGGGGCAGGTTGGCAACTTTGTACACGTTGATGCGCATATCTGGGATTTTCTGGGCATACAGAGTATTGTGATTGGATTTATTCAGCTGGTTCGAGACGAGGGAGGGTAGATACTAGGTGGGTAGATGAATACATGGTTATGTAGATGGCATTCTGCTTTAATTGTATCGTTTCACTCCTTGCTTATTATTCTATGTACCTTCAGCTCGTTGCAGTTCGCGCAACGGCAGCAACATTGCCGTGAAGCCGGTGACTGACTACTTGTACTCTAGCTCTTACAACCTTCCATAGCCGGGACATTCGGCATATCAATAACCTCATCAGCTCCATATTCAATCCCGCTCACATAAGAACTTAAAAGCTTCAATGTCTCGTATAACCCCACATTTCCACCCCACCATGTCTTTTGCTTGCGAGCCTACCTGACCTGGCGCCACAAATGAGTATTGTGGCTGAAGCCGTTGCATTTATTGCATGTATTTCTGCTGGAAAATGTCTCCATAACCATCCTCCGTATATACACAAGTATTCCTCTTCTCATTCCTTCGGTATATTCTTTGGTGGCTGATAAACCACTATCGACCTCTGTTTAATATCCTTACTCGAGCAGACCTCGGGATTCGGCAACAACTTCCTATAAGTTTCCTCCAACGGATCCTGTCGCTGCCTCAAAAAGCTATGTATCCTCTCTTCCCTACTCCCAAATTCATACTTCGTCTCCTTCCTCCTCTGTCTCAAATCCTTACTCATCTTATCATGTAACGTATCTCTCTGTTCCAAAAACTTCATCGAATAATTATCCAGTCGAGTCAATTGTCCTAACCCGCCCACCACAACAAAGATTGCGATCAGCAAGACAAATGCGCCATTTGATAAGAATTGTGGTTCCTGTTGTCCTTTGGCATCGCGTTTGTACCATCTCTCCCAATCTTCCCACGTAGCGTTTTGAGCAGGTCCTCCAGGACCTGCCCATCCACGATTATCGCCATGTCTATCGCGAGGATCGAGAACATCAGGACATCCATTCCAGCCTGCGCCATATGTATCATATGCACTTCGTTTGATGGGATTGGAGAGGATATCGTTCGCTGCAATAATTAATCTATATCGTGATAATTTAGTGTCATAATCTAATCCGTCGTTTGTATCAATGCCATGTTTATCCGGATGATAAAGTTTGACCAGTTCGTAGAAACGTCGTTTGGAATATGGAGATCCTTTCTTCTGATTGAAGATTTGGTAGGGAGTTGGAACGGCATGTGCGGATGTCAATTCAGGCCATCGTAATCCCCCATGTTGATTTGCGCTTCGTCCGTCGGATATTATGGCATATTTTCGTCGTTGGAAGAGGTATTGAGGTTGATGATTTTGCGATGTGAATGGATAAGATAGTGACGTCGTTGATATGTGGGACGATGCATAAAAGCATTGCAGATTACTGCATGATGAAAGGAGGATTGCTGACTTCTTTAGCATACTGGAATTGGAGCAAAAAGCCAGTTCAAATACTGGCACGATTTGACCATGTCGATGAGAAAGGATAGAGGACGTTGATAGTTTGGAGTTCTCTGGGTAACCGGGTATCGATGTTGATGATTCCTCGGAAGCTTGTCTAGATCATCGAACTAAGTATGGTGACCCATTCAGACAATTTGCGACTATCAACCAAGGTCAAAATATTCATTGTATTTCTCAAATTTCGACTGAAAGTTTGATGTCACATTTAAACTGGCATATTATTGAGCATCAAGATTCTCTATTAGAATTAAGATTGAAATCTTCTCATGTGTGAGGACAAGTCGGTTAGATTTGGCAGTTGCATCAACATTGGGTAGACATGCATTTACCAACCATTTAGAATCAGGAAGCGCATTTATGTAGAGAACCAAAGAGTTAGGGTCATATGCTGAAGATTCTAAAATGCAGATTGTGTGTGCAGAACAGAAAGGAAATGATACACGCGACTCTCGTGTGATGAAATGGAGAAAGGGAAAGTGATTGAGACAGCTGACAAAGGTAAAGAAGATGAAGGCTGGGAGAACAGAAATGGTACTTTTGGTCGCCATGGAGAAATGACTGGACCATAACAGAAGTGTGGGTATGAGTTAAAGCATACGATGATGTAGAGGAGAGATGGGATTCTGATTTGGTGTAAATGTATGACTGGAGGTGTTGGATATAGCTTGCTTTCTGTTCCCCAACTGTTCTTACCCCTCTTCCTTTTAGGCCATTTCCATATACCAGGCTTTTAACCTCTGGTATTCCGATTACTCAGAACACCCCGCTCTCCTGCCATTGTGCATTGCCTTCTTAACTTCAATCCAGTATATTCCCCCAGCGCACTTCAACTCAACCAGCTGGCATCTACCCATCATCACAAACGCCACAATCCATACGCACCACCATCAAGGGAATGCAGATCGACCGTAGCACAAGCCTGCAAACAGGACAGGGGTTGTACATCCGGGGTATAGTGACGAACCAACCGGTATATACATGAAACATCACAGGGAAGCTGCATGATTTTTGTAACACGGAAGGAAAATACAAAGACAAATAAAAATGACATTCGGAACTTGCCAAAATGTTGTATACCTTACTACATACTAGTATTAGTGAAACTGGATAGTTGTGTTCGAGAGGAATGGGAGAGAGAAGGAACAGAGAAGAAGAAAAAATAGGTTCTGGAAGTTGTGTCGATATGTACCCCATACAGAAAGACGGGTAGATGGTGCAATAGAGGAGAAATCCGGAATTAGAGTGACGGTAGTGTCGCTTGTACTGCCTGAGGAGCGAAAATGCTACTGTACTTATTAGCATAGAACTATTATAGAATGTGCCGTGGCCCGAGTATGTATGAGTTGAATGGATCAACCGCCTTCGAGCAAGTCCAGCCTGGCTGGCTTGTCTTAGCTCGAAAGGACTTAGCAATATGAAAGCGTAGAGCATAGTGAATAAAGTTATTCTGGAGTACAGCATTACTGATTACTGTATCTATCGGAATAAGACCCTGGAGTGAGATACAGCTGTCTCTGATGGCGCGATATATGGAAGATCGAAATTTCGATTGCATAAATCCAAGATACCGAAATGTCATCACTTGCCTATCTATCCTGCATACATATCTCGTTTTATGCCAGAAACCTAGATGGGAACGGCTCATAGACAAATTTGCGCATGCTCTTCAATATCCAAACTTCATACCGGTGACCCCCGTGTCTCGCGATAAATGTGGACAACATCCAACGGAAGTGGCCCGCGCGCTTTGCATACATGTTGGTATAAAAGGAGGAGACGTGCTTGTACTGTACTCTGTCTGTACAATGTACGGACCGTAGATGCAGATACCGACGAAAGTAGAAACGGGGTCGACTAACATGGATGTATGAAAGTGGACTCGGTGAAGGCATAGCGGGAACATCCCACAGCGTTGAATTTCCCATGATACCATTTTCACTTTGTCGCGCGTCTTGCGAGATTGAAGCGGCTATTGGTAAATATAGATGTGTAGGAACCATACTGCCGTGATCAGATCATTCAGAATGTTGTCCTCCATATTTTTGCCCTGGCATGTCTAGTGATCAAAATCGTTGGACCGGAGCTCGGGGTTGGATTTCGGATGAAGACACAAATGGCGGCATGCCAATAAGAATAACGTTATCCTGTAAGCTTGTTGTCTTGTCAATTGGATTTGAAAGTTGACCTAATCCAAAACGTTCAGTCCTCCGAGACATTTAGACAAGTCAGTCGAATGCAAGTCTGGTTGGGTGGCCAGTGACATGCTTGATGCTTGGCTTGATTGGAGATAGTTTAACGAGGGAGGTGAAGTAAACGAAAGGCTTAAACAGTCGAGAATTATGATATCATGAATGAATGTTGATCTGTTGTGTAGGCAGCATTCAGTTGTTGCTAAGGATGAAGGGGTGGAAAAGAGATAAGGATGTACATAGGTATCCTCTGATGATGGACGCTTGATGGACTCCTGATGAGACGTGTCTAATTGTGCGGTTACCAACCAACTACCCAACGAAGATACTGCGCAGTATACCGTATACATCGCTTGGTAATTCTCTTGGGCTGAGTAGAGGGCGGTAGGGCAGAACTAGAAAGCATCAATATCATAAACCATATCACCAATAGAGAAAACCCCGGTTTGTTTGGTCGGTCTATCGGTCGTGTTGAACAGTGTCACTAACAATAATAGTAATAATGATCATTGAACACTGAACACTGAACACATGATCATCAAAAGGTAACGCACGGCCTATCTTTATCTCAGTCAACTTCCAATTCAAAGACTCAAGTTAATAATACTAAATAACCCCTGAAACGTTCACCAGGGGGTCGAATTGGGATGGCATTGATGTCTTTTGATGCTTTGACGTGTTGAAAAGTCTTAGCGTACGGATGATATGACAGTTTTAAGGACGGAGCGGTTCGCCGAGAGATAAATTTGGGTTCGTTACACCTTGTGAGCATGAACATATCGGGAGTTATTTCTTGAAGTGTAATCTTACATAGGCAGGTATAGGTATTGGGCATTCGTATAAATTTCCATGCTCCAAACGCTCGATTGTTGAGGATGAATAAGGCTAGAGCTAATGGGATGGATGTCCAAAGTAACTGGAGTTGAAGCAGTTTTGAGGTATATGTCGTATTAGATGTATAAAATCAATGGCGTCGATAGTTCTAGAGTTTGCCTACCTAGTTACCCAGTTACCTAGTCACCCAGTATCCAGCCAGTGTCCAGTACCTAGACGGCCAACCAGGGCAAAGAACTTGGAACTTTGGAACCGAGGCGAACCCAAACATCTTGTACAGGAACCACCACAGTAATGAAGCGGGTACTGCGGAGAACAACCACGGTACCACATTGACAGATCGCCATTTGATCGGTTCCTATCGCGACGCCGTCAGGGATTCTAGTCAGGTACAAGATTCACGAAGAAGCACTAGTTCCACAAAAGAGGAGGGCTTGATTTAGTACACATTTGGATTTACAGTCAGTACACGGAGTTGAAGCTACCGATATAGTTAGAGCTGTTTATAAGAGGACCGTTGCACAGCTTGATCGTTCGATGAAGAATACTACAGAGTAGGTACACAGAATGATTAGTTGTTGGAGTTGTATCTATGGAGTCAATGTAAAAATTGGGTGCAGTAAGGAAAATAAGGGAAACCAATCATAGCACTCATCTCTCACCGCCGACTCAAAACTTTGTTTTCCTCACTAATAGATAAGTATATGGTGAGAACCATAGAAAATACAGTAAATAAATTTCCGACTTGTCCCTATCCTTTCATCATTTGTTGCCATAATGACAATTAACCCAAAAATCATATGCCATGCGAACTTATACATTCCGAGGAGGTACTTTGTATCGACACAGTTACAGTATCACTCTCCTTCTCCATAACTCGGTACAACCAGCATCCAACACCCCAATACCACCCAACAAGGGACCCGACATAACAGATACGCTACAGCCAATTCTTCCCAAATCCTATTTTGGGTTATCTGAGTCTCAATAATAAACGTGGGCTGGCGGTAGGGAATCAGAGCCAAGTTTTACCATTTTTAGTTCCTACATTTATGCTCCACTGCTGCGCCATCGAAGAATCATCCTAAATAGGTGACAAGGCGAGAACTTCCACGTGCGACTGTGGTATTTTGGTAGATGTTAATCTTGAAAGGATGCTCGGGTTGGACCAATGGATCAAGGTTGGATTCGTTTCCTTGAGATTATAGGATGATCGGGGAATACAGACCGGTATTGAATGGATGTAGCCTTTAATTTCATGCGCGGGAGAGACATGTACGTATTGCTGGGGAAAACGAGCTGGTTGGTTGGAAAGAGAAAAGGAGGATTGCGGGAGGAAAATAATGACAGAATGTTGATGTACCGGTACATCAGTCATTACTCATATTAAATGTGAGATAGATCATAGATCACAGGCCACAGGTCACAGATATCGATGTGCTATGAAGATAACCTAATAGAAGAGGTGAAGATAATTGATCCACTGAATTGGTTGGAGTTTATATTGGGATATATTAAAAGATAGCTTAAAGTATTTGAGCACATATATGTATATATGTGTATATATATATATATATATATATGTATATGTATGTCAAATATTTATCTTCAATTAAGCTGACTAACCTTGTTCAAAGTAACCTTACGTGGTATCTAGTAGATGGATAAGTTTAAAAGAATCAATAAAGGTATTTGATCCTTCTATTGATATTTCTGTTGCTACTTCTGTTGATACTTCTGTTGATACTTCTTTTGATATTTCTTTTGATTTTTTACCGCCACCACCCATCATCTAGATATCCATGCTGAGAGATTACGTTTATTCGATTACTATACATAGATTTTAGTTACTTTTGAGAAAGATCTTGGTAGATTTCATAATATCCGTCTGTACCTGAATTGATGATGACTCTCCACTTATAAAGTTATATATCTTTATGTATAACCCCTGACGACTTGGATGGATGTTTCATATGTGCGAATCCCTCTTGGGTCAAAGTCTTCTGCTTTCCCATCAAGATCAAGCCCAAAGCAAGCCGCAAGCCAGAGCAAGCCACTTCTTCTCATCCGGCCAAGATGAGCTTAAATGATATTTTGATTCATCAATCGAAGAAATAATCCGCGCTCGCCCTCTTTTTCCCTTTCAGACTAACCCTTTGTTACCTTTATATTCCATCCTGCAGAACACCCCTCATCCATCCCTCATCCCTCATCCCACCCTCCCCTCGTCTGTTTCTATCCCGCCAAAACAGAACGTGCCCACTTCTATCATTTACCTGCAGAAGTTCCCTTTTACATCCTAAACATCGAATTCCCAAATTCATCAAGTCGTTCTTTTATCCTTCATCAAAGTACGGAGTAGTATCTACCTGCATCGATCAACATCACACCACACACACGACCCTTCGCCCGTATAATTCCTTCCTTTCGATAAGTTAGTTTACCTACCGTCAACCACAACACGGCTCTATATATTACCACAACTACGACCACGGCTATAACTACAACTGCAGCTTCAACTCCCTACTCCGTACAGCTCCAATCACTCCATGTACCCGACCTTGGCTTCTCACTTATACGACGACGACTCACATACACCATTGAGGAACAATTCGCCAATTTACAACGTTATACACAAATCTTGAATCAATTCTCCGAATATTGTTTTCAGTAGATATACCGAACATATATCATATCATACCTACTCCCCCCTTCATTTGTTGATTCCGCAACTGCCTTATCTGTCCGCATCCCATTCTACAACTTGGACGCATTTTTTGACAGAAATTCCCTCCTGCATGCGGAACATTTTGCGACGACTCAGCCAACAATATATTATTCAGTCACCGGCGCATGCGACTCCTGTAGCAAATCATTCCTATCTGGATCATCGACATTGAAGCTTTTTTCATTGAAGGATCCTTTTTATTTTTATCTTTATATTTTTTCTATTTAAAAGATTTTCAACAGGTAATTTGGGGTGAAGACCCGAGCGGCTCGCTGGTCGATTAACAAGCCCTCCTTCGCAACTCAAAAATTCAACAAAAGCCTTTTCCAAACAAATGAAACAATCGCATACAATTCACTCTTTTACTTACAATAATATCTTTCCTTAACAAAATTTGCTCAATTCCAACTATTTGTCTGATTTTGCCATTTTCAAAGTACATACAGTACATACCTACTTGAAGCATCTTATCATAATTTCGAATCTTTTCAACCATCTACCTCTTCAACCAACCAAGGAAAAGAGATCAGCAGATCTCTTTGTTCTTTTCGCGCAACACAATACGGTGCATCAAAGGTCCCTTCAGAGTGTCACAAAAGACATTGGAATCTCGATTTAATTGATAGAAATCCGGTGTGCTCGGTCAAACAAAAGGTATGAGTGTAATGCTCCAGACCCCTTCTCGGGCATCGACAGCCTCATCTTCGTCTTTTCAACCAGTTTCCCGACAAAATACCATGTCTTCACACGATGGAACTCGCTCTGCCCGACAATCAAAGAGATATTCTATGACCACATTATATCTTTCTATGTCTGCGAATGAGAAGGACTTGGAAATTGAGGATGATCTTGCGAAAGGTGAGGATTTTGGCGCAATTGGTATGAACGTAGCACTGATGGATCCGTGTAGCACAAAAAGTTTTACGAGAACTCAAATCGAAGATTTCATCGCAGTCAAAGAAGAATTTCGTGTTGGAAAAAGATGTTAGATACCTGGATTCGAGAATAGCGTTATTGATTCAGAATCGCATGGCTTTGGAGGAGGTAGGAGAATATAATCTGCAGGCCAAGTTCTCACAACTAACACTTCTCTCAGCAAAACGAGGTAGCCAGCCACCTGGAAGATGCGACCGATCTACAAGAAGGGTTCTTCCCGAATGATGAAAAGACACAGAAATATGGCAATCTTTTGTTCCTGCTTCAATCAGAACCTCGTCACATAGCTCACCTCTGCCGCCTGGTCACTATGGCCGAGATTGATTCTTTACTACAGACAGTCATGTTCACAATTTATGGAAATCAATATGAGAGTCGTGAAGAGCATCTTCTTTTGACCATGTTTCAAGTAAGACATATACCCTGTGATTTGACCTCTTTCAGTACTGATATGCATTTTATAGTCTGTCTTGACATATCAATTCGATAACACCCCTGAATATTCTTCCCTCCTCCGAGCGAACACACCAGTATCCCGCATGATGACTACATACACTAGAAGAGGTCCCGGCCAAAGCTACTTGAAGACGGTCTTGGCAGACAGAATCAATGGACTCATCGAGCTGAAGGATCTTGACTTGGAGATCAATCCCCTCAAGGTTTACGAAACAATGATTGCGCAGATTGAGCTGGAGACAGGAGGGCTTCCAGCTTCCTTGCCCAGAGGAGTAACCGCAGAGGAGGCAGCAGACAATACACAGGTCCAGGCTATTATCGAGCCAAGGTTAACAATGCTTATGGAGATTGCAAATGGATTTCTCACAACAATTATTGATGGATTAGAGGAAACACCATACGGTATTCGTTGGATTTGCAAACAAATTCGAAGCCTCACAAAGAGAAAGTATCCAGATGCCAATGACCAAGTGATCTGCACACTCATTGGAGGTTTCTTCTTCTTGCGATTCATCAACCCCGCTATTGTCACCCCTAAATCATATATGCTCATTGATGGAACTCCAGCCGACCGACCACGACGTACCTTGACCTTGATTGCTAAGATGCTTCAAAATCTGGCCAACAAACCCTCATATGCCAAGGAACCATACATGGCCAAACTTCAACCATTCATTCAACACAACAAGGAACGAGTCAACAAGTTTATGCTTGATCTCTGCGAAGTTCAGGATTTTTACGAAAGTTTGGAAATGGACAACTATGTCGCGCTATCAAAGAAGGATTTGGAGCTATCAATTACCCTCAATGAAGTTTATGCTACTCACGCTTTACTCGACAAACACACTGCCGAACTCAACAAGGATGAGAACTCACATTTGGCTGTGATCTTGGCAGATTTAGGACCGGCTCCAGCACAACTGCCTAGAAAGGACAACAGAGCAATCAATCTGCCACTCTTCAGCAAGTGGGAAACAGCGATTGATGATCTAACGGCTGCACTTGATATCACCCAAGAAGAGGTTTTCTTCATGGAGGCTAAATCAACATTTGTTCAAATCATGCGATCGATTCCAAGTAACAGTGCTGTGGCACGAAGACCACTTCGTCTCGAGCGAGTTGCTGATGCAGCGGGTCAGTATCGCAACGATGCTGTTATGGTGCGGAAAGGTATTCGGGCAATGGAACTGTTGAGCCAGTTGCAAGAGTTGGGAGTCATCGACAAATCGGATCAGTTCAGTCTTTTGCGGGATGAAGTCGAGCAGGAACTTCAACATCTTGGGTCGCTCAAAGATGGGGTTATTGTTGAAACTCAAAAACTCGACCAGGTCTTCCAGACCATTCGCGATCACAACACTTATCTTGTCGGTCAACTGGAAACCTACAAGAGTTATTTGCACAATGTTCGCAGTCAAAGCGAAGGGACCAAACGAAAGCAACAAAAGCACCAAGTCTTAGGACCATACAAATTCACGCATGGAGAGTTAGAGAAGCAAGGCGTTATTCAGAAGAGTAACGTACCTGACAACAGAAGAGCCAACATCTACTTCAACTTCACAAGTCCTTTACCCGGAACTTTCGTCATTTCGTTGCACTATAAAGGTACGGATTATTTTCATCTGCTTGTATTAATCCATACTAACTTTACCAGGACGAAATCGTGGTCTCTTGGAGCTTGATCTCAAACTCGATGACTTGCTCGAGATGCAAAAGGATAATCAAGAAGATCTTGACCTTGAGTATGTGCAGTTCAACGTACCAAAGGTTCTTGCTCTCCTGAACAAGCGTTTCGCCAGAAAGAAAGGATGGTAGATTTCGACTACTCCGCATCCTCATAATTATGGATGCATTTCCTTCCACGGAAATACCTGCTTTCGATTACTCGCTCGATGGCAGGCTGTATGAAAATTCTTTTATTCCTTCAAAGCCACCGATACTGCTGGGTGGTGGCTCATAGGAGTTGTGTTTTTTGATCTCGATATACCTGGGTGGCATGGTTTTGATGGCGTATATGACGATTTCCTGACATTGTGCAGATGCAAGCTTTATACCTCTTTTTCTTCGTTTAATCTTCCTCGATATATTTTGTTTTAATTGGTGGTAGTTGTGATGTTTCTTGCGCGCTTCGTCTTGTTTCTTTGGTTCATTTACGGGTGCCTTCTCAGTGCGACGAGAAAATCATATGGAGCGAGAAGCTGTAGAGGTTTCGTCTGGCTGGTCCGGAGAAGTGATATCATAGGATTTTGCATTATTCAGAGAGGGATATGAGTCAAGGGATATTCTCTACCTTGACATGATGTTTACTGAAGATATGAGGTTGGGAATTGGGAAGGAAAGGGGAGACTGGGGAATTCACTGAGTGGACGTCTATTACGTCTATCGTTTTTCCACTTTTCTTGGAATGGGCGGATGGATGGGCAGGCGGACGGACGGATGGGATCTTTTTTGGGAACAGGCACGCAAGCAAATGCACACAACAAGGCATGGATATATGATTGTGTGATAGGCGCGTTAGGTCTCTCGTATACGAGGAAAGCGGAATACTAGTAGGACCAGACAACTTTTAAATGTAATACCATGAATGAGTAGTAACAATTCCTTCCAAGGCTGCCAAATTGGGTTGTGATTGTGATATTTCTGATTCAATTTTTGTTTAAATGCGCTTCGCTTGCGAGGTTTATACAAGTAAGTAGTGCTAAGGCAATAAGCGGATGAATAGTGGACTGCAAGTTGCAGTTGACGTCAACCAGGCCACTTCCTTCTCATATCGTTTATTTAACAGGATCGAGCTTCAAGGTAGGATCTTACTTAATCCAAAGCATATCTTCACGAGCTTCACTTTGATTTTATCTATTCTTCAAACTGAACCTCATTCTATCAAAGCTTTTCGGTTGTAGGGCAGCTATATATATTTAATACTAGTGTAATAGTTTTCGTTTTTATTTTATTTTTTTGGATGTTTATAGGGTATTTATTAAGTGTTTATGTAAAAACTTTGCTTAAAGAATTCAAAAAGAGTGGCTTCTTTCTTCCTCATTAATCGCTCCATGCTTTCTTTTCATATAATGTTCACGCGAATCTCGAAGGTTCCTTATCATTTATGGGAAATGTTGTTGCGCTTACATCCGCATTGGCATCTGCATTTAAAGTTATATCTGATTGTGGAATGGAAATCACAATTTCGGTTTCTAGCTTCGCACTTCTGATGTTGATGCTTGGGGGGTTTTTGGTCTGGTTTTTGTATTGTTTGATTGGTTCGTGTGGTTCATGGCGTTCGATGATGAGATGGCCGCATTTCATGTTGAGAATGTCGAATATGTATTCTGTTGTTAAGCTGAAGGATTGTTGGGTCCTGAGGGTGATTGGGTAGAATGGGGAGGTTGATGGGGAGGTCGTTGAGGGTGTATGTTGGGTTTGGGTGTGAAGATATTGTAGTGGTAGGAAGCTCGGACAGGGAGCCTTGAACAGTTCGAGTCCTCCAAAAGCTCGGACCGAGACTTCTAAATAACTTCGACTTCAGCACCATTTTCTTGTTCTTTAGGTGCCTCTCTTTCCCTTACATCACTTGAGGTTGCGACACGGTTGGGCGGAAGGGTCAACAGATGCACTCTGCTTTCAGCACCATTCCCTTCATACCCAATTGGTTTCACAAATGTCTCTTTGATTTGCACCATTTCCCGATTCATGTCCCTCAAAATTTCATCAAACCTCAAGATCTTCTCTTCGTCCATCCAGTCTCCTTCAGGTATCGTCCAATTTACATATAGTCTGCCATGTGAATGTGAAATATGGTACATCCCATGCTTTCTAATAAATAAATCGCACAAGAAACAGGCCGATTTACTGGATCCTATGCATCTTGGAGGCAAACTCGCAGGGTATTGCTCATAGAAGAAGATAAGCTGGATCTCGCCATGGACACGTTGGATCTCGGGAGCAGTGCATACTTCCAATTGGATGTTACGGAATAAGCCCTGGCATCTTTGTTTTTGACAGTAATGCATCAAGTCGTTGCGAATGTCTAGATACCTGCTTATTTTGTCGATTTGAAGCACAGTACTGCGATGAACAATGTCTGGATCGATACCTTTGGTATAGAACTGGTGTTCAAGAGACGGGCTACCACCGGTCGTCGACACTTCATGAGCAGTGAGGACTATTTTAACTAGGTTATCCAGTTGGTGGCACTGAGATCCAGAGTCGAAGGTTTTGGTATCCTGGATAAGATTTGCGAGGTGACCGCATACTGAAGTTCGCCATTGCGGACTATCAACATCCATCTCTTGTACCAACAGCATGCTGCGAAGCTTCTCAGCCCTATCACAAAGTGATTGCCGAGCCTTACCATGCCCTTTACTTTGTGAAGCGATGCGAGCTCGCAGACGAGAATTGCTTAGCTTCACGATTTCCGAAAGAAGTTTGGATCTATGCTCTTCTTCATTTTGGTCGGTTTCTGCATGCGGACATGAGTTAGCAATGCGAATAGTGTTGAATATATGCCAAACAACCTTCACGGGCAATTTCCTCAACAATATCTAGACATCTACGCAGTCCATCCACAGTTTTCAATGAAGGCGTTTGATTTGATGCGATTCGTATGGTTAGAGAGGGTGGATATCGTTCATGACATTCTTCAATCGTAGCTACCGACACATCGTGCGGGCCTCCTTTAGCTTGAGTCAAAACTGCTATATGATCTGAAAGGTGTTGCTCTTCCTCATGCAGAAGTACATATTTCTCCGATTGTTGAAAGGTGGCGCCTCTATAATTTCTCGGTCTTACGGGCTCTTGAGTTTTGTGGAAGAGTTCCTGGACTATATTATGGAAAGCCCTTTTTGTTGCAGCCAGGCGGCTAGCAGAATTGGTAGACATAATTTTGTTGTAACTGTAAATTTCAGTGATGGATGGATAACGAATGGATGGTCTTAATATTTTGGAAGGCAAAGAGAGTAAAGGCACTTTAGGGGAAAAGATCCCTGTTGACAAACACCAATGCGGATAGCTACATCGAGGGCTCTCGGCAACGTGCAGCAATGCGGTAATGTAGAATATACTACTCCAATTTTATTGGATGGTTCATTTATGGAGCAGAGGCAAAGCGTAGGACTTCATTATTTGACTCCAAGTTGATGGATTAGTGGCTAGGGAGCTCTTTGCTTTTTTTTCTTTTGGGCTGAATCCCTCTTCCTGGTATACTAACATCTTTCTACTTGATAATTCTGATTTCAATTGGTTCATAACGATTTCCTTTACATCTGTGACCCTGAGATTGTTCAGAGTTCTCTGGAGAAAAAGAGAGCGCAGTAAGCCAAGTCTGTGTGAGCCAAAACATTCGTGGCCATATCGGGCAAGGCGTCGAGACGAGAAGAATTATTCTAAAATCCAATGTAGGATACATCCCCAGATATCCATTATTCACTCAACTCTGCAACAAAAGATACCATACTCGGGTGTCTCCTTGGCAAAAGGGGTGACTTGATACGAAAATCAATTTACACTACTGACTCCGAAGATTGGCTTGTTCAGAGAATGTTCAATATCCCGCATTATGTATATATATATTGGTTGAGAGAATATGATGCATAGCCTAGATTTAATTACTAAGGCCTCAAGGCTGCTGAGTACATTCGTTATTATCCATGTGATTCTGATATATTAATTCCCCCTCACTAAGCGAAATCAAGCGATATACCCTTAATTGACTAGTAAGCTAGCGATCAAAGTTTCGAACCTGCTGATGTATCAACACCCAATATGAATACTGTCAGATCTTTTCCAGAGACAGATTTAGGAACTGTGAGGGTAGTTGAAAATCTTGAATTAGCGTGAGCATGGTAGATGGTAAGCGTTCGGGTAGGAGGAACAAAGACTCAGAACAAAGGATTTTTGTTGTTCGGACATGGCTAGGAACCATAAACACACTTTAATGGCTGAGATGAATGCAAACAATGCTCATTGTTTCAGCCTGTCTCGCCGGATCCAATGCAGCACCTCGATACTCAGGTGTTCTATCCTATTCACCTTCTCATGTTAGGGTTCGATACATCGAGATTTAAAGTCAAACAAGGTTTGAACAGGCACTATCTTGAGGTTATATAACGAATACTAATTGCAGCTCAATCCCAATCTTTTCTCATCCTCTATCAGCATCTAACTTCACATAGCAACAACAGTCTCACAACCCAGACTTTCAGCTTCTTAACAACAAGTCCACCACAATTTTTGCAGGAGCCCAAGTCCACGAGTCAACAAGGAATATCAAAATGCCTCAATTCATTAAATTCCCCATTGACTGGCCCATTCACATCGAGCTCAACCCTGAAATGTTGGAAAAGAGTGCTCATGGCAAGCACGAACAACAAGAAGACTGCCCCTGTGACTTCTGTCACGAGTGGTTTTTCTCTGGAGCTGTTGAAGAGAAGAAGCCGTTAGAGATATCTGCAGAATTACCCCTATTGCGCGAATCCCAACAATCTTCCACTAATAAGCAAATCGAAGAACCATGGGAGTTCCCCGAAGTTGACGGCTGCAAGTGCCACCGTAAACGCTGTCAAGTCCATCAATTCAAGTTATTTTGGAGAGAACACCAAGGGTTGGTTAAGGAACACTCAGGGCTCATGGATGATTGGTGTATCACGATCAACTTGGACGAGCAGTTGCGCGATCTAGACGACCTCCATTTGCGACATGCCCAGTTCCTCAATAAACTCCGTGATGCAGGAATCCGTCAGGAATTTCGGTGCTATGGAAGGTGGTGTGGAAAGGCGAATTTCACGTCACACCGAGGAATGGAATTTTCTACATTAAGGGTGAATGCTGAGCCATGCGATTGAGCCGGCTCAACCACTGACGAATTTGAGCCCAACGTCGTTTGCGAGAATCATGTGCTAGATCACTTCATGGCGTTCTCAATAGGAGTTTTTGAATTTCAAACAGAAAACACTTAAAGATAGAGAAGGAAGGATTTCCTTTGTTATGAAAAAAAAGAAAAATGAGTTTCCATATAATTATATACCGCCTGTGAAATATAAAATGTAGAGTGTGAAGCAATGAAATAATTCGAATCAAACAAGCTCAGGGAATGTTTATTGTCCCCGCTCTGTGAAAAGAAAGTGCAACTTTGCTCCAAGATGATTATTAAGTTTATAATAGGAAAATATGAACATATCAAGGCATACAGCTATATTGATTGACCAGCTAAGATCCCCTATAGAGTATAGTTAGTGACCAAAGCACATCATCCATTCAACCATTGCCCATAACACCAGGGTGATACGGCGCAAAAGACAAGTCACATAAGCAAGTGTGAGTAAAATGATGTGTGATAATTGTGATCAGGAACCTCGCACTTACCTTTTCTTGAAGACATTCACAAATTCACCTATGAGGAGAAAAGGAGAGGAATTGTCTCGTTGGCGCTAGTGGATTACGTCATGATTATAGTTTTTGCCCCTTGGCACTCCTTCTCAATGCTTGCTTCAGCCTCTGAACAATTCCTCGTCCTCATGTGCATGTGTATACTTAGTATATAAAAGGAAAAAGAAAAAAAAAGAACTATCAATGCTTTCACTCACCCGAAGCTTGACTCGAAGAAGTCTTCAACAATATAACCTTACAGCTTCCACGAGAACTTGCATTCCTTGTTCGCCTGCAAATTTATCAATTCGACCCCTGGCCTTAACTCTTCGTCTACCTACAATGGATCGTGGAATCAAAAGAAAAGCTGAATCCATATCAGAACCACCAAAGAAATCCGTCAAACTGGATGATTACTGCAATACACCTGTTCGTCGTTCCCCTGAAGGAGAAGAAATTTGGCCTGCTCCACGTGACCAATTGGAATCTGCCTATGACTTCATTCGGGAATGCGCGAAAGCTCAAAAACTCACCCTTATTGTGCCAGATAAGGATGCAGATGGATTGAGTGCTGGAGTCATCATGTATCGCACGTTGATAAAACTTGGCCTGGAAGAAAAGAATTTGGATGTTCATTTAGTGAGAAAGGGCTCGAATATTCATGAAGAATATGAACGGAAGGCGATGGCGGAAAAGAAGCCGAGTTATGTGATTGTTTTGGATCAAGGAAGTCGAGGTGGACTGCCTGTTATCGACGACAAAAGTGCTAAATGTATGATAATTGATCATCATTTGAGCGATGACTTCCCAAAAGATGCAACTGTAAGCTCGGCATTGCCCCTTTGTACAAATGGTACTAATGGATGGTGGAAGATTGTTTCAGGTTGTCATTGTCCGCCAGTTCCAACGACTGCTCTTATGACTTACGAGATTTGCAGAGGACTTCATCCTGATATTGCTCAAGAATGCGGGTACCTTTGCGCAATTGGAACACATGGGGATCTCGGGAATACTATTAAATGGATACCCCCATTTCCAGATATGAAAGATACTTTTAAAAAGCACACCAAGAAGCTCATAAATGACTGTGTTTCCTTTATTAATGCCCGTATGTTCAATGAACTTCCCTGCAGCAATCGCTGAACCTCACTTAGCACGAAGAACTGGAACATATGATGTTATTACCGCCTGGAAGGCATTACTCGAAGCTAAAGACCCCAAGGAAATTATGACTAATAAGAGGCTCGCTGAAGCACGACGAGAGATCAACGCAGAGGTTGAAAAACAAACTCATACACCACCAAAATTTAGTAAAGATGGAAAAGTTGCGGTATTGAAAATCGAAAGCGAAGCTCAAGTACACCCGGTTATTGCTACACGATGGGTATGTAGTAGTAGATTGAAACCATCCCCATTAGGCTAAAACGTTTATACAGGCTGGCTTTTTGAAATCTAGAGCCCTAGAAATAGTAATGGTAGCTAATTACGGTTACCTACCCGGGAAAGTAAATTTCTCATGTCGGATTGCTCGATGTGCTCGAGGGCGCGATCCACCAGTCAACATTATCGAGTCATTAAAGGCAGTAGCCAATCTAGACACTACTGATCTCGTTGAGAGACTAGGACAAAATTTTGCTCGTGGTCACAAGGAGGCTTCGGGTGGAATTGTCAACACTGCGGAATTCGAAGAATTATGTGCTTTGATGAAGGTTGGAGAAAAGGCTGAAAAGTCCGAAAAGTCTGAGCAAGATTCATTGATGAAGAAAGTTGAGAAATCACCACAGAAGAACACATTGAATGATTATTTCAAGAAGTCCTGAGATGCTGCTTTAGGATGAATAAAAATATTAACAATATACTATTCAGACTTGACATCGCGGGAATTATAAAAATCCAAAGAAGTACAATTCTTTCATGTCTCTCGAGGTATATCTAAACAAATCTCGTTATTCACTCGTCCCTGTTCTGGTCTGATCTTCTGGCTTGGGGACAACTTCAGGGCCATCGAGCTTGAGTGCATCGATCCACGGAGTCAACTGATCATCTTCCCTCCCCGCCATTACATTTTCCATCCAAGCTTTAAACATATGCAGAGGCATATCATCCCACATTCTCCAGTCTTCCATTTGGTTTGCTACGGCTGCCCTCTTGCATTCAGTTCTATTATTATATCTCGGATGCGTGAACCGCGGGTTTTCTATTGCGTATATAAACCCACATTTTCCCGTTCTAGTAGGATCCATTTGAGCGGGCCAAAGGACTCGTTTTGGTCTCTCGTCAGCTGCAGATTCAGGTTCTGGTGGATCTGGATCTAGTGGGTCGGGATCTAAAGCATTTTGGCCAGACCATTTGACTTTTTTATCCTTATTGGCTTTTTTGACTTTGGTTCGTGCTCCTGCTTGGCTGGATTGGCCCCCGTCCTCACCCCCACCCTCACCCTTACCCTCACCCTTGTCCTCGTCATCGTCATCGTCATCGTCATCGTCATCGTCATCGTCTCCCTCATCCTCTTCGTTCCATGTCTCCTCTATTTCCTTTCCGTCCCGATCTTCTTCATGTTCTTTCCTACTGAATGTAGGAGCAGGTGGTCTCAGGTTATGCTTATAAGATGTATCTATGGCGAGTTCTTGCAATTTCGTCGGGATCTTAAACAATGGGTAATCAAATGGTTTATTGAAACCACCATTGAGAAATTCCGCCGCAACCCTTGGTCTCTTACCCGTCCGTGGAGGTAGATCGGATATGTCACCAGCTCGACAACTATAACACATCATATCATATCCGAACACCAGATTCATCGCGTTGGTCATGCATATCATACCGCAATTATGTACATCCTCCTGTCGAGACGCGTTAGGACTATTATCTGTTGTTCGACTACCAACAAATCTATGGTCCGTCCGGTAATTCCATTGTCCGTATAATGGAAGCTCAACAGTATCGAATATTCCCTTATTGAACCTTGAGTATACAATAGCTTCAAGTAAATTCATATGGAATGTGTGGTGGTAGGCAGTTTCCATCTTCCAAGTGGTATCCAGATATCTAGGATTCAAAACTCCGGCGTTGTCGATATGAAAGCAGAATTTTTGTTTTGGTGCTATCCCTAGAAGAACTGTATGCGCAGCCTTATATTCGTATGGAATCAACAGATAGTCGAGATTGTGCAGAGTTTCATCGTCATATCGCGCTAATGCCTCCTCGGTCTTTTGCCAAGCCAAGGGAAGGTCTTGCTGCACAAATGTCTTTGTAACGTTTCCTTCATGATCTTCACGCTCCACAAACTTACCCTTGTCTGGATTCCAGTACAATATTTGAGAGTCGATCAGTATGCAACTGACCTTTTGTTTGGTTGGATTATTACCGGACAGGTCGCCGCCTTCGAGCGTCCTGGCTATTGCTCTGTTCCTGTATTCACAGGCCAGATAAATGTACTAATGCACAAGTTATCACGTCAGTAATTGTCTCCAAACCTTGCAGTCAGTGTCCATGTACGACCTACCAACGTACCAAGTCCATTATTCATGAGTAGGACGCTAAGCAATAGCTAACTTACTAGGTCAACAATAGTCATCGGCACATGACCCAATTCTTGAAAATTATCTGTGGCTTTACCAGGATCGGTATCAAGAATCTTCATCAGAAACCTAAAATCACTCCGCAACAATTTCATCTTATCCAAATCGACCGCCCACTGGCCCCATATGTCTTCATCCACTCTATACAGCTGATCAAAGATCCTCACAAACCAATCAGCCGTCAACGGAGCAAATTGCCTTCGTTCCATCTCCGTCCTTTCTTTACTTTCTAATTTATCAGGGTCGGGACGAGCAATGGGTGGACGAGGGGGTGCTCTAGTGGTAGCAGCATAGTGGCTAGGATTCTCGACCTCAGTTTTATATCTTTTTCCTTTATGGTCAACCATCTCCGTAATAGCTGAACCATCGCTGGTTGATACTCGGGTGATGCGGTTGCGTTTTCTGCCGCCCAGGAGGTCGGGAGGTGCTATTTGGGCAAGGGAGGTGGTGGGCATTATGGGTCTGAATATTCTGGGACGTTCTACCATGGTGAAAATGGTTTTGTGGGTTTGGATGGAGTGATGTGAAATATACTATGGATTCGTAGTTAAGATGAAGTTGCTGCTAAAAGATTTTAAGGGAGTAAATTTTAATGCTTCGCCATAAAGAATTGTAGCCCTTTGGTACGGATCTCAGTGGTCAACAGAAAGCTCCTAGGAAGTTGACAAAGAACTTTTCATTCCATTCACAAAATTAAGCCGCATTTGGGATTTTCCTGGATTCTTTATACATGATATATATAGCCTTATGAAAAGAAAAACAAAAGAACAGGCGCAAGGAAATGGGAGCGTACAGTACATGTCTTTGATTTTGGAGGGAAGACCCTCGCTTACCGAAAGAGGGGGCTGCGATTTGAGTTACTGAATCCCGCAAAGAATGATCAATTTTTAACTTGGTGTTTGGTGTTTATTCGACTATTTTGCTATTTCCTTGCGACCTACCATTCAGCGTGTTAAAACTTTTAAAAGATATTTCAAAAGAAGGCACTAAAGAATCCACAAATGTGCCAAACGATACTTGTTATGGAACTCCAAGCTCCTAAGCCGGTAAGAGGTTCCCAAAGGACCTTGCAATTGAGATGAACGGAATATACGATTTTTCCTTACAACGGTTTCTAAAAAAAGAGGAAAATTCAAAACTGAAATTTTGTGTGCAAAACTCAAAACTCTTCGACGGGGAATCGAACCCCGATCTCCCGCGTAATATCAGATGAATGACAAGCGGAAATCATGACCATTAGACCATCAAAGATATTGATTTGTTATGGTGAGTTGTGGTTGAAAAGATCTATATTGAAGAATTTTGCACTATAGTGGGGTGGAAATAGAAACCTAGTGGGGCGGCGGGACGGAAAACTTAGTGGGGTGGACATAGGTGGGGCCATTTTACCCGAGGGAGAGGAATCTAGCTGCGACGCTGTATTCGTCAGATCGTTGATCAATGAGAGCTTAGATAATGTATCAAGTATCACCTATGAGTGGCCACGACAGCTCACAGCCGCTAGGCATACATGGCGGAGCATAGTTCCTTCGTTGTGATTATTTTGAGGAAAATTGTAATCCATCCCTGATGACACATCTAGAAGATTACCGCCGTCTGACATTTAATCAATGTTCAAGATCATTATCGAGTAATCCTCCGATGGGCATTGATCCCTGCTACAGCAGCTAGTATTGGGGCTGGACGGAGAGGATTGAAATTACTAGTAATGGCTCGATGGTAGCCTCTTATCTCTTGTTGTAATCTTTCTGCCCGTTGTTGGAATTCGAGAACCCTAGCTTCAAGTTCTATATTATTTTCCGGTCCCCCTCCATTCCCCCCCCTCTCCATTCTCGCCCGCCTCCGTTCCTCTATGCTCCATACTACTGCTTTATTGTCAGTATCAAATACCCCATAAAAGAATGCTTCGAATATATTCCAAATATGCTTACTTCACTTTTCGAATTGGAAATAATTCGCGAAGAGATGTTTTTGAGATTATTATTATAGTAAATAGATATAAAGAAGTTTTGTCTTTATGGATATAGTTATTTGGAGATTATCTTAAAGGTTGTTAAGGGAAAGGGATTGATATTTATTGAGAGGAAGAAGTTGATAATTGTTGGAAAAGTTTGGCGACAATGAGGGCCAAAGGGTGAAATAGGAAAGAGTCAAACTTATCAAATCGGGAGAGAACAAAAGTGATTAAAATACTGATGGTATGACTTCAATTTGAAAGTGGAGATATATTCACCCAATGCGGTCAAATGAATACTAACTCTATCCTACCTTCAAATAGAATATCTTCTAGTATAAGGATGAGACAGCTTTACCACCCTTATATGAATGCCATTACAGGTATTTAAGTTATTATATACTTCTAAAGTGTTCTTGTATTTATTGCCAACCTGCTTGTAATGAACAAGCCTGAAGATTTTGTATCAGAGGCACGTCAGAACTTTCCTTGGGCTATCCCCACCGAATGAAATAAAAATCCGACCTGTCGAGCTCTATGCATTGAACAGTATATGAAGAGGCGCTATTCGACTTAGTGGTGTGAAATCAACCCAAGCTCTGAGCCAACAGGTATCTCACATCTCTGGATGACCAGAAAATCTATGGCCTGCTGAGGCAATAATTCAATAATCGGTCCTCTGCATTCAATAATAGAGTCTGTTGGTAATAGAAAAATCAACAGACTATCACAAACAGACTTCCTCGAAATGACATGGAACGGGATGAAACCAAGTGGTGCGATGATGAATTCTATCGAAGTCACCCGTCCCAATTATATAGAGGCTTGAACTTCTTTCGCACATTGTGATACCACTTTAATACGAACGGTTTGCGCTTGCTCGGTAGAAGGTCTTTTCCTTCAAAGGTGTTTCCATTTACCTGAAAACATATACATCAGTGAATGGCCTCCCAAGAAAATGACTGCAAATCAATCACAGATTTGGAGAAGTTCCTGAGCAATTGATTCCCATACGCCAATTTTAACATCCAGAATATATTCCTTGGTCTTGTTTGGTATCAATCTTGAATTTCCCATGCTGATATTTTGCTTGCTCTTCTTCCTTGTAACGGGAACGGGGCACGCGTGATGACTTCACACAGAGGGATTCTACAATCCTAGCCTTTAAATTTACTCTTGAGGTACTTTGTAGACCTCCTGATGCATGGATATTTAGGCTCTTTGTCTTTCACCATCTCGATGAAATCATTCAAATTGGTTTTCCTTCTCATCCTCATTTCCAGCTGCAAATATCTGCTGCGAAAATTTGAATGCACATCACCCATAATGAAAGTGATGTTACCAAAACCAAGTACTAGTGTTTGAAAGCTTGCTTGGAGTCCATTAGCCGCTAATTGTGGCAAACGGTGTAAAAGTAAAGTTGTCATCAATGCACGTCTCTGCTCCTTCTCATCCTCATCAATTACCGTGTTACACAGTGCTAATGTGAACTGGAGCCTATATTCTAGGGTATTTAGACGTGCAACAAAAGTTTGCGAAGGAGACTGATTCGCTTCCACGGGGGCGAAAATTGGTCGAAATTAGGACTGATTTATGATAACTCGGAGCATTTGATTTACGTTTTGGCTATTGTGGTTAGAAATATCATGAAAAGATATTTGAACAATTGGTGGCATTAACATTGAATTTGCGTACTACTGATCAAGCGTCATAGAGTCCCTTGACTAAAAAACGCCATTCCGTGCAGCCTCCAAATTATCAGCAAAAGAGAAACAAACGGCGTGTTGAAGTTGAATGATGAACACCGAAATCAAAAGATCCACCACTACCCCGCCTACCACCTGCTTTATCGCCGGCGGTATGGGTCCCCAATATCAAACGGATGAAACGAGGGGAACGGATGAGACGAAGCGTGCTTCAAACGTATGAACCGGTAGGTAATCAGTTAAACAGCCAGCTAAATATGGAAATAGTTTCAAGTGAAAGATAATCATCCAGATAAATTATTACTCCTTTAGGAAAAGTCTAGACCGTTCGTTCTCTAGTGCTGATGTTCAACAACGTCTCTTCGCCAAAACCTTTCCCCTGAATAGATAAGCCCGATAAGCCCGATAAGCCCGATAAGCCCGATAAGCCCGATAAGCCCGATAAGCCTTATCCAGCTGATTACCAATTACATGGTAGAACTAGAAGCTCCAACCATTTCGTCAACATATCACTCCAAGGTTTCTCCTGCCATCACTCTTCCATTCCTTTCCCGTCCTTTTCCCTCACCACCACTAGATCGACTTCCCTGCACCGAATAACCACAATGGGACTCATCCGCAGCACCTTCACGACGGCCGTTCTGGGCGCAGCAGGCGCCACGTCCGGTTGGGCATTTTGGACACGAAATTCCAAATTCGTCCCTGTGTCATCCTCGGATCCGATTTTTTCTAGCTTAGCCTACATACGTCAGAACCCTAATCGTAACCCTGCCACGCAGGATTTATGTCAAAGGAAAGTGTTACTGAGTAAGATAAAGCCGCATTTACTTGAGAAGGAAGGGAAATTAGTCGAGGCCTTTTGTGCGGGGGTTTGGGGAGGTCTAGGTATGTATTTTGAATTTATTTTTTGATTATTTTTATTAGCTTGTCTCTGATATAGTTAATGGGTTTCGGATCCAGGAGGAGGGGTAAAGGCGGCATAAGGACGGGGATGGGTTTATAAATGAGAAAGGCTAATTGGAAGATAGGCTATGCACCGCAGCGCAGCATTCTCTCTAAAAAGTATCAAAATGAAACCACTACAGCGCATCAACTCTGGAACCGACCTGATCTCCAAAACTCTACTTACGAAGTCGGCACTCAGATCACCGACCACTTTGAGGTGATTTCCAAAACACCCACATCTATAACCGTACGCTGCGGTGACTCGCCTTTGGCTACTGGGGTAAGGGACAGCGATGGACTTTTTGAAATGAACGCTAGTATTGATAAGAATGCGGGGGTGGCGGTGTTTGAGCTGAAGAGTGTATTTTTTAAAGGAACGGGGAAGTCTACGGAGAAACCTATGCCTGAATATCTGGAGTTTGCACATAGGTTGTATACGAAGTTATGGATGGAGACGGCGGTGCGAAATTGTGTAATGTGAGGGACGATGTGATTTTATATAGGATGAGATGGAACTCGTAGATAAAGGACCCGAGGTGGAGTTTGTAGATATATCTCGGGAAGGTTGGCTAGACTTCACATTATTCAGATATTGAGAAGGTCATCTGATTGGTAATGCAGAAAAAAAAGTCTCAACTTTATTACAAGCTATAGCGGTATCTATCTGTCTAAATGTTTGTCTGTATGCTAATCATCTTCGTAGCTCCATGCAACTGGCTATCCAAAACACATATTGCATTCACTCCATCATAAATCCCTTCCTTGATATCATATCCAAAGTAAAACTCCTTCTCTTTCTAAACGCCAACTCTTAAACCCAGCTTTAGTAAAACTCCATGTTTGCTTCAGTGTCCATTTGATCGTCCGTTCATCTATCCATTTCTTCCTCAATCCTGAGCTCAGCACTTGAGCACATGTGTATCGTATCGTCGAACATAATCTAACGGAGCCAACCATCATGATTCATTGCTCAATATGTCGAGGTCCTTCTAACATCTCCAGGTTGACCCGGTGTGTATATTGTTGTTCTATTTAATGTTAGTAGCTCCACATTAGAATTTGCATCCTACTTCAACCCCCAAACGAAAGCAAAGTACTTACGCCCTACTAGCAAAGTCCATATCCGAACAATCGCCTGATCTCATAGTCCTCACCCTATCCAAGCCATCCTCACTTCTCTCCCTCATCAGCTGATCTTCAGGAGCCCAAGTAATCCATCTCGCAGCCCAACTGCCCGACTTCTCCTCATCCTTTGCACTCCCCTCTGCATCCTCATTCTCATCACTACTGCCTTTTTCAACATCCGTCTCATCCTCACTCTCCTTGTTGCCTTTTTGCCAGCAGCTCTTTCCAATATGTCTGAAAATATATCCCAGTGCCGCAAAAACCAATACCGGGGTCCCTAAAGCCACGGCCCAACTTGGCGTCTGTACATTTCCAAGTACAATCCAAAATTGCAGCATGACCCCCAAAATAGCGATGAGAGAACCGACTTGGAGGACTGACCAGAATCCCCAGTAAAGCTGGATGAGGTCTTCACCATCACAGTATTCGATGTTGAAGGCGGCGAATACTTCGAGAACAACACAGATTAGGGCGAGGATGAAACAGAGGGATGCTATGGAGAGGTAATGAAGGCGACGACGACGGAGGCAGCGGGCTTGCCGAGGAGTGCTGGAGCCCGTTTTGGAAAGTTCCGCCGTTAAGTTGTTAGACCTGAGTTGTATTAGGACGAGGAAAAGTTTAGGGTTGGAGAAAAACGTTAGGAATATGTGGGGAGGAAAATCTGAGTAGATCATGGTGTCCAAGGATGCTTACTTGTGATGTTGAATAGATGATATGCACATCAGTACGAGAACGAACACAAACAGAAACCAAAAGAGGATGTTTGCCTCAGTCAATGTAAGATGCTGAAAGAATCGAGCATAGTGAGCACAACGAACTGGATCTTTGAGGGTGAATTTTCCCGTCATCTTGACACCAAAAGGATGAAAGGAGAAGATACTGAATATCAAGGGTACTACTGGTATAGAATGAACAAAGATAGACCGATAATGACCAAGCTTTGAGGCAAAATTCTAGTCTCGGAAGTAGTTATATCAACAAGAGGATGGGCAAGGTGATGGGTAAGGAAATGGTCGAGGGAATGATCACTTGTTGACTCCTGTTTGTAGATAAGGTACAAGTTTGTGGACGAAAATAAAAAGGGAACGCCTAAATTGACCTCAAGGGACGCCTCAACTTATGTGGAAGGACGAGCAAGGCATCAAAGTGGATGCCGTGATACAATATACACTTTAACTTTCTGCCCAGGCTTACACATGAAATTTAATACTTAGTACTCTCGGTACTCACAATCAAACCTCAACCTTATTCTTAGAAACATCCAAAAATTTATGGAAAAATGATAGCAAAGGGGAATAGTGACTAGGTTTCCACGCCTTGGCTTTGCTATCAGGGTAAGACCTTTGGTGTATGTCGGAGAATCAGCATCTGGAGAGCCGCAGACATGGGACTCTTGGCAGAGATCTTCGTAGCTATTGCATGGTAAACCATAAATGAGAAGGCTCCGCCGGGTTGTTGCTGCTGCATGTGTATGTTTTGATACTTTTAAGTGGCCAAGAGAGGCGAAGTAATGCCAAGTGAAATAGAGTTCAGTCGGAAAATGGAATTCCCACTGGTAGTTTCTGACGAAAATAACAGATTATTCGTGGTATTGCTTTTCCAAACGTCATTTATGAGACCCTAGTTTTGAATCGTTTTGACGTTCGGTCGTTTGACGTTGGATTCTTTTGGTATTGATCGCCATGACCGAGGTCAATCCACCAGTGATCCTGATAACGACCGATTGATAAGTATTAAAGGGAAATTTTAATGCTTAGTTGAATCGACTACTTCTGACGCGTCATCCACTGGGATTGCTACAGCAAGTGTTGCTTTGCTTACTGCAATGCAAAGTAAGACAGTACAGTGTTGCAGGTATCACAACATACCTTGGTCAAGAGTCTCAATCTTTCCTGTTGCACATCCAGCGACTGACTGTGTACCATCGATACAAAGTAAAATGACAACTGTGGTCATATAAACATTTACCAGTTCAATTGAATGCTGCCCAAAGTGGGCTTGTATTCTTGGTGTATTGATACCACAAATTCTAAGACTCCCAAGTCGCCAAGTCATGATAGTATCGTTTATCCAGAGACAATTGACCTCATGAGACTTGAAACATGAGATGAAATCCAATGTCAATAGATAAGGATTTACATTCCGTGCTCCATTTCCCCTTGGCGGAAAGCGATGACAAAGTGCAATCTGGAGATGCGGCGGTGAGATTTCGGACGACGACGTCTGTTCCCATATCACGAATCGTAACCATCTTGGCAGCGGCGGGAGCATCCGGACATTGAAGAAGGCGGATAATCGTGATCACTGGCAACCTGGAATGCTTGGAATTCTTGTTTAAGATTATGTGGCCTTCACGGTTGTCCTAAGAATAATAATTAAGACACCGGCATGTTCAACTCCATGTGGTCGACACAGGTTCTACCGTCGAAGCTTTGAAGGGACGGGAAGGTCTATTGGCGCCGATGAGAATAGCAGCCAGGAACCAATTATTCAGAGTCGATGGAGATTCTTGAAATTGCTTGGAAAGAAAGAAAATATTTTGGGCGTGGATGTTTTCTGTTGGTATTGGGTATTCTCCGGTAACCTCAAGGTTAACCTTACATGGATTGAGGAACACGTGCATCCGCTTTTTAACGTTGCACGACACTCAACCCAATCCAACAGAACCAAGAATGGATATCAGTACGGAGTACGGAGGATAGGTAAAAAAAAAATAACGGTCTAATCGATTCACAGAATTTTGATTGAATTTTGTGGATACCACCAAGAACTTCTTGCTGCCTCCAAAGCCCCAGACCCCATACTTCAGAAACCCCAAAAACCCAAAACGCCCCTTACCGCCGCTCTACTTGGCGGCTTGCCAAGATGGAGCTGAAATGTCACACAGAAATTCGAAGCATTCAAGTCTGTACAAGTGTATGCTTGTGTAGCTATCTAGGCTTTGTCTACAGCCTCGGATATCTATTATCTGGCTGTCTACTTCCGTTGGAGGAGTAGTTCAAGCTCCTTATCATTGAGATAAACTTAATCTCTTCTCAGCTCAGATTGAGTCCTTCTTAACGAAAGATAGTTTCCTTTGTACGATATTGGCACAACTTTATCAAATCTTAGAGGGAATCCGATTGGCGCGGCTGATATGAAGTTATTAAACTGTGTATCGGAATCGGGGTCTGCCTCTACCATTGGCAAACTTCCCCCGACGTCAGCTTTCTTACTTTGGTAATTAAAGGCATACTATTCGATTCCTTCAATATATGCATGCAAAGCATCGGTAATGACACACGTTTTCTATTCGGTCGATGACAATAAAGATTAAGAAATTCTTCAAATAGAATATTATCAAAACGTGGGGCTACAATGCATGACCTGAAGACGATATCCAGCCTCTTTCAAAGTTTGCCGTGTTCTATATTCCAGTTCCCAAATATGTAGAAGAAAACTTGTATTTTTGATTTAGTTTTGTTTGAGTGCTATCTGCATGATATGTACGATATCTGATTCGAGGATGACTTGCCAATACATGTAAACTCAAGGAGTGTCGGCTGTCAATCTTGCTTCAAAGATCTGCTGTGTAAGGAAGTCCTTACCAATGCATTTTTTTAAGCCCTATATACCGCCGAGGTTGCTCAACATTTGTCGCAACGCAGACGCAGAATGGATCCTTTGAGGATTTATGTATGCAGTGGGTCTCTTCTTTTACTCCTCAGCGCCGATTGCGAATTTGTCCATATTGCATCATAATCTAGTTCCAAAACACAATCCACAAGAGAATCCCACAGAAGATATCGTGAGATCATTGGCCCGCTATGGGAAACTTTGCAGGGCAATGAGCCTACAAATATTCACGGAAACTCAATATCACATGTCCCAGAACTACCATCTTGGCTTACTATCCTCCGGTCCTTTCAACTAGTATGTCTCTCGAAAGCCAAGAAAGTTCCCAAGCCCTTAGACGCTGATATGGTGTAGCTTTTCGGTTTCGTCATTCTCATCTTGACAGCTTTCTCTTCCACCAAATTTCCACCGGTTTTTGTAAGTTTGACCGCATCAAGAGAGGTACTCACAATACTGACCATTCTTCCTATCTAGTTTCCTGGTCATGGTGAGATAAAGAATATGTTAAACGCTGCAATCTAACAAATTTAAGGTATGAGTTGGTTCTTGTTTATATGGGAGGTTCTATGTTCAGTTTATGTATGTGACCCAACACTCTACTGAGGAAAGATTAGCAACTCATATCGTACTCAGATATTCATAACGCCTCGGTCACTTTCTAAGTTTTACAACTACTGGATTCATTTGTTTGTCTTTAACTCTAAACTCCAAAATGTTGACCAAGTTGATTGGCTTACACCAGGGCTCTATAGATAACCCTTATCATTTTTTACCTTATAACTTTTGCGCTTCTAGCTTCTTAGATTCCTTTTTGGGATGCTGTTGATAACAAATCGTGGGCAAAGAAGCTTGACAAAACCTTAATGTCGGCGGCCCGTGCATCAAAAGCCGCAGTCGCACTTTCAATCATACAATTTTTGACATTGGTTGGATTGATAGGCTTCTTTGGTATACTAATAATTTCCTCTAAATTCTATGTTCAATTGTGTACTAACTCCTGCTTCTAGCCCGTGCCATTCACAAGTACCGCGCAGCTTGCAGCACCACCTCTGCTCACGCGCGACAAGTTCATAGTTCTCGTCTTTTCCATCACTGCAGGACCTTTCCAACGAATCATTCCCCAGGCGCCTCATAAACACTTTCCCGCTCCGACACGCCATTATCCTCCCCTACTACCTTTTCCCGCCAAGAGAGATCAATAAGTCTACCAGTTCTGCACCAACGCCCTGTGATTGGCGGCACTTATAGAATGAGAGAAACATATGAAAGGAATGTTCCAACACAGAGCCGTTACAGAAATAGAGATGAGGGGATGCAGGTTTGTGGTCATGTTGAGACAATAGAAGTGGAGAGATCTGAAGAGAATGATGGGAGAACTGATTTCTGGCCGGCTTTTGTTTGAGCTGACAGGAATATGATGGATGTTTGTAGATCTATGAAGCTGTTTAAATTTGGATGAACTGCTTCAGTGTTTTACATACACTTGTATTATTACTCGATGAGTGGCTTTTCTGGTGAATTTTAGCTGGAATTGGAGTAAGTAAAAGTTTGATCTTTTACTGTGGGATTGGCGGTAAGAGGTAATTGTCGGATTTTGCATTTGCTTTAGTATCTTCCTCGCTCCGGTATTAGATAGATACTCAATGTTTTTGATTTCAATTGCAGTGGTTTCAAAACTATTCGAGTCCTCTCGTGCCCATAAACTGAAAGAGCTACAGGGCTTTAGGTATACTGATGAGAACCCCCTTTTCTGTGACCCAAGTAGCGAACGCTGATTGATTCATGATTCATTTCCCAATATCGGACAGTATTTACCAGTAAAATCTGGAGAATCTTCTTTCGAAGTTGATAACTAGCTACACCCTCTTCCAACAATAAAGCACTTTTCATTATCAACACTGATAATCTTCAGCACGCCAAGCTATAAAGTATCAGCAATTATATCTGTTGGTGGTCAACCGACAAAAGTCTCCCAGAACAACGTCTTACATTTCGGTAAAAATGAAAGCGAACCTCCGACCCTCCCAACACACGTGAAAAAACATCATCGCCCCTGTAACCTACTAGCGTCAAAAACCAACGAGTAATTCAATCGAATATAAGAAAACATCTCCCCTCTGGTAAGATTCCTCTTCTTTCTTCAATAATCGTCTATTCGACTCGAAAAACGTTCTCGAATTTGACCCGAAAAGTTTGTGGTTTTTCTCTGGTTTTTGCATCACCTTTCTTGTGTGTGAGAAAGAAGAAAATGAAGATGAAGAGGTTGGGCCCACTAGTTTTGTTGTGCGATTGGTTCAAGTGTTATCCAATTAAAGCATAATGAATTGTTGGCCTTCTACTCTAGGTTTGGGATTGATGGGCTGAATTGAGGGGTGGATTGGTGAATGATTGAGAAAGGAGTCACAGCAGAATGAAGGTATTCCGTAGTCGGAATCAATTCATTACTGGATCCTTGATCGATCAAGATGAGATGCATTTTCATTACGAATTGCTATTTATCGTCGGGATGCACGCTCTCCTGGATTTGTTATTCTTTTGAGTTGATCATATTGGTCGTCGGCCAATTCACACCTCTATCTTCACTCATCATTCATCACTACATGGTCAATTCATTTACGATGATGTAGATACATTTCTATCATACCAATTACTCTCATCTGTTCCTCACATTCTCGTATCTTTTGCTATCCAGTTCGAGTTGTGTGACTTTTGATGAGGACATTACCTTTTTCCAATTAACATGAGACCAATAGATAACAATCTAGTGGATCCACAACACTCTTGGAAACCCCGCTTAACCACCAACATCGCCAATAAGGATTCGCCATCTCGAAAATCTTATCAGGCGGTGACGGTCGACAAACGACGAGAATATTGGAGTGCATGATCTTCTACTCGGCTTTAGGAAAATGTTATGAGGGGGTTTTCGCATACGAGTTGTTAGTATTTAATCTGAACGAATCAAGGAAAGGAGACCAGGTACACTACACGATTGGAATCAAGGATACGGTTCATTGAGGATTCGAAACGAGGAAAGCGGTCACAAACTTTATCACAATGTGTGGGGTCAAACGCGTGTGCGCCGCGCAGATGGATGAGGATTTTGGGGATGGAATGTCTCAAATCAACACCAAATAAAGGA
Source organism: Sclerotinia trifoliorum (assembly GCA_905066765.1). Taxonomy (NCBI): domain Eukaryota; kingdom Fungi; phylum Ascomycota; class Leotiomycetes; order Helotiales; family Sclerotiniaceae; genus Sclerotinia; species Sclerotinia trifoliorum. The sequence goes on along the minus strand of CAJHIA010000009.1, from coordinate 2,345,974 downwards.
GAAATCGAACAAAACGATTAGGAAAGGAAGGAATCTACCAGCTGGATGTTATTTTGGGAAAGATCCGGGGACTAGTTCATCAATACATATTCTATCCGGGGGTGGTTTAATGATAAGCTCACATCATCTCAACAACTTTCTAGATATTTGGACGGCTAACTACGGCCAATCCGATGCCGGTCTGTCTCTCAGGGTTGTTTATCTAGCAAAGGTATTTAATCTACACATCGCCAAATTTTACTAGTTTTTTCAAATTTTTCTACATTAATCACTTCTGATTTCTACTGTTTTCAAAATTTACCACCACATTTTTACTTTTTGCATCTATACATCTTCAATCCATCGTGAATTCGCAAAAATGGCATCAAATAGCATGAAAACCACAGCAATCCGTACCCTTCGTGCCAAGTTATCATCAACAACCAAACCTACATTCTCACCCATTCTCGCAAATCGTGGTATCACCGGCACGACCAGAAAATCAACCTCTTTTGAATCAACCACTTCTAGTCAACAACCAAGTACCCCTTTCTTACCACGAGGTATTTTTGCTATTTATTCAGTGATAATGTGAAATCTGAACTGAAAGCTAACCGACCTCCTATTTAGATTTCGTAGGCAATTTTCCCGTCTCATTCTTCAAACCAACAGCCTCAACAACCACATCCTCCTTCGATACACTAGTCAGCTCCCTCACGCATTCTCTCACCACAACCTCCTCTCCCCATCTTCCAACTCTCACCTCCTTACTCCACAACTACAATACCTCATCAGATATCACAGGCTGGCAAAAATACGCGCATGCAAATCCAAATAAACAATATACAAGAAATTTAGTAGCAGAAGTAGAGGGTATATTTAATTTGTTGATGTTGGTTTGGACACCTGGAAAAGAAAGTAAAGTTCATGATCATGCTGCGAGTCATTGTTTGATGAAGATTATGAAGGGAAGTTTGAAGGAGACAAGGTGGGTTACTCCTGTTGATGGGGTTAGGAGGGATGGTGAGGAAATGGAGGTTGAAGGGGTGAGGGAATATAGGAGTGGAAAGGTGGCGTATATGTGTGATGATGTATGTTTCTCCCTCCCCTGTCCTTGGTTTTGTCTTATACATTTGTCGTTTGATTGGGAAGACGAAGGGGAATCACATGACTGATTGGGTATTATAGTTAGGTCTTCACTCTATCGCCAACCCAAGCGCGACAGAATATGCTGTCTCTCTGCATTGTAAGTTCTTCTATTACTATCAACCTCCACTTCACCACAGCCTACCTCTCCCCACCTCTCCCTATATCACATCCGTTCTCCACAATCTCTACCCCTCATGACTAATAAGGAAATAGTATACACACCTCCAAACGCCGCAATGCACGGCTGCCACATTTTCGATCCATCAACAGGTGTCAAAACTCATGTTAGACCTGGCGCTTATGATTCTGTTAAAGGAGCTATTGATCCTCTTGCTTAGATGCACATTAGAGGTTTGAAGATTGTGGAGGATAGATGTACAGAGATGAGAGATACCCTTTATGATTTACCTTGGTTATTTTGTTTTATTTTTCCATTTCGGGATGCGGGTTCGGGGTTTCTTGATCAATTACCTAGGTAGCGAGCGTAGGGCGCGGATGAAAATCCTTAAGCGGATATTCATTGTGATATAATCACTAGTTAGTGGCTATACACACAGCGTTGGAGTTTACTTTACTGGAGTTTAGTTCCTACTTTTTAAAACAAATTTATTGAATTTTATAAAATTGCATCTTGTTACCGAAGTTAAAAGGTTCATGATGAAAATCCTGCTGAAATATCAATCCAATCTAGCACTTTCTGAAAATTTATTTCTTGAGGTATGAAATACTGAGATATTAATTACATTTTCATTGTCACATCTCGATATACTTTAACTCCATTCATCATTACAGCTGCTGTTCATCAGAATTAAACGCGGAGCCTTTAAATAACCAGCTGAAGATATACTTAATAAACTCGTATAATTATACTTTACATTTCCCATCCCTCAACATACAGACACCATCTTCCGCATCTCGATGAAATGAACCGCAGACATCAAATTTGTCATAATCCTATATTCAACTACATACTGAGTAACTTGGCTCTATAGGTAAGTAGGTTGTAACAGGATCTTTTTGTAATCTTCAAAAAGACGGAGTATTTTATGATTGTAATAGAAAGCTTTAAGCTTTAACATAAATATAAATGTATTTTTCAATTAGTTGAACTATAATCACATCTTCAGCAGGATTTATTTGCTCATAGGACGCGAAATGCTTTAGTGTTTAATGATGCATGCCTTTTCGGTAGTATTATAATTTACTGTACTGAAGGCGTGTATCAATCTATAAATTCGAATGAGAAAACCCTCTCCATTTAACAGATACTATATCATCCGGAAATCGAGTTGCATGTATGAGCAAGTATTCCAGTATATCATGTTCCAGTATATCATGTTCGATTTCTTGAATATCATTTTTAGTACTCAGATTTTTTTCACGAAAAAAATCATGAATACCAACAGCCATTTTCATATCTCCAAACCATGTCAAGAGTAAAATATCCTGCCAGCTGAGCGATGAGTAGGTCTTATGGCGATAATCTATCTTTCATCACATCTGCATCGCATCTGCATCTGCAAGAGGTGTAGGGTTACAACATGACGAAAATGACGTGGAGCTTTTCGAAATCTATGGATAAACATATTAACACAAGTGCATATTAAGCAACGTTCTTAATTAGAAGAACAACTAGAGCATAGCGCATAATAACCTCTACACTAAAACTCTTTTTCGAAGATTTGTACGGTGGTGAGGGATCTAGCGAGAATGATTGACTATAGCTAATTGAGTGCGAGACAGGAGTTATATTTTACCCCCTACAGCTCCAATAAGTAAGTTTCCTCCTAGATTCATCATTCCCCTCCCCCCTTCCCCCAACCTCTTCTTCAAAAACGGAAAAAGAAAAAAGATCTAAATACCCCTACTTCCGCAATTCACACTCTCCAACTACCAACTAATTCAAATCTTGAGTTTTATCTTCAAATCTCAACAACTAGGTAATACAATGCACATATACATACCACAATTCTATACGAATATTGATGACAATAAATTTCCATAAGCCCGTACTATTTCAATTTCCCATCATCACCAGATCCATGGCCAGAACGCAGAGCCGGGAGGAGGAGTGATGTAAAAGCATCCTGACCCATCAACCAATAAGTCAGAAGCAATATTTCTAAATGTGATATCATAATATTATATTTGATGATACACATCTTCTCCGCGCAGGTAGCAATCAAAAGAATAGTGGACATTGATATCCACGAACATTTTGAATGAACTTACCCTACCTATGAATCATCGATCTCTTAAGTTTCAACATGGCTTGCACAAGCATTCATCGGTGAAAAATAGGAGCCTAGCCTGTGTATGTATCAAACTTGCAGATAGAACAGTATGTATACACTTACCATTCCATCAGTGAACGGGGGCATGCACAGCTGTTAGTTTGTAGCCAGATTGGATAGCTGTACATATTGAATACAAGGCATTGCTTATATATTATTATTTATAAACTCGGTTGTATAAAAGCTTCTCAAGGTTCGATTTCAGGGGTACACCCCCATTGGCCCATGAAAAAACATAGAAATTCATTAAAAAAATTTGTCAAGAAATGATTACTGTAAGATGATATATGATTCCATCATCGAATCGAGAGCTTTTATCTATCTTTGACCATAGTCCACCTAAACACCTACGCTGCCAAACAACCAAAACCATCACTATATTCTCGTGACATCATTATAGACCTCATCAATGTCATTACCGCTTTGGTCGCTGATCAACGACTTGAAATTCTAGCCCTTCTGCCTCAAATACATGACCAGGTCGAAGTGCATCCGTATAGATATTTCTTTCTTCATGCGGATGGAAAAGTCCAGTCTGTTTACAATTTAAAACAGCTGGCATCCCTGGAGGGTCAGTTAAACGGAAGACTCCCCATCTATTTACTATCAGTACATGCCCCTCATCAATGGGGAAATAGAGAAATGGTTACTTACGAAGGAGTTTTACTCGGTGCGCAAACAATTGCAATACTTTCCGGCATCATGATTTGATATCCGCAATGTGTATGTAAATCTCGACTACTCATGAAACAGCTTTGTGTAGGATGAGTATGTATCCATCCTAGAACCATTAAATCTTCAGATGCACAGTAATCGAAAAAAGCACCCTCATTAGTTGTTTCACACGTATCGCTGGTACTCTTCTGTTCTGGAACAACGAGTCGAGAAACAAAGAGGGCATTAGATATCAACGTTCCGCATAACATTCCACAAGTTTCTAGGTTCGCTCGTGTATTTGAGGCTGCGCAGGCAAGGAATTCTCGTCGCAATGTAGGCGGAAGAAAAACTGTTCGAAGGGGTTTACCATTTTCAAGATATGCGGAGGGTCGAAAAGTGAATTTTGAAACTTCGCCGACCATTTCAGATGATGAGCTCTCGCGCGTATGTGATGATTGTTTTTCAGGTATTGGTGGAGGTGTTTCGTAACTTGGCGGCCCAGGCTCTTCTTCTTTAGGTGGTTTTGGAGGAAGATAATCGGGAGGTGGGTATGGTTTTGAGTCATCAATGATGAGAGGTTGAGACTTAGAAATCGACGGATATCGGTATTCGCTGCTACCATTCCTAGGCGCTGTTTGCACATATCTTGCAGGTCGAGAAGGGGGTTTTGCAGATCTCCTCCTCAATCCATCGGGCGAAATATCATGTGAGCCGTCCAACCTCCTCCTTGAAGCTTCCATATTTCGGCGCATGTCATCATCCTCATCATTACGACCAGATTTGGATAATGCTGCTTCCCAATCATCCCACAGTCCTGCCGTACGTCTCTCCTGCTCTTCTTCTTCGCTAACACCTGCTTGCCTTGTGGCACGCCGCACGGCATTTCTCCTTTTTATTTCTTTATGTGCCAACCTCACGGCCAGCTCCCCGTTCTCCGCAGCCGCTAAAGTAGTTGTATTTCCGGCAATCGCGGGATCGGAAGCAGCCAAATCTGCTCTAGATGATGGTCGCAATATATCATTCTCTCGTACTGTATGAATTTCTTTCCTTCTTTCCAGCGTCCTCTGCCAGTTATTGTAGCGTGCATTTATCCCGGGCTTTAACTTCTCTAGTCTGTCTAAAACATCCGGGAGGGATTTCTGAGCTGCTCTTAAACCACTTCTAGTTTCTGGGTCTTTCGCAAATGGATGCTCTGGTAGCTTTTCTGCAACCAAAGCGGCGTATCGCATGAATAAAAGGTAGGCTTGTTGATCGTTGTCTTCTGCTTGGTAAATATGTGCCTGTGGAAATCAGCATTCAAAAGAACTCCAAAGTGATTGAGCATTTTACTAACCTCTCTTAAGAGTGTATCGGCTGTCCTTAACCAATATTTTAAGGCGATAGTAGGATTAAATTCAAAGTCTGAGGCTTTTGCGGAAATCTCTTTGATGCTCATGGGCTTCGAGATCTGTAATGCTGACCCCGCCATGATGTGCAGATTGTATAAATAAAACGAATGAAAGCCTTGGGCGCGCAGTACAATTGGATAGTGAGAGTGTTCAGGTAAATGCTATATGTTCAACAAGATCATAGATTTTGTGAGTAGGTGAAAGGAATAGAGAGAAGTTAGTAATAGTTTTTCATTTAATCCGGTTGCCTTGTCGGATGTTGTCGGTCTTGTTGTTATGTCTGTCTTAAGGATGATTTTCCCCATCACATCACTCTTTGTTCAAGGGAGGTTTAGATCTCAAGGTGCCCAATGTAAGCTGTGCAAGAGACCAAGGCGGTGAATGAAAAACACGGCAGATCTGAGATAAACCTACAGCCTTGCAGCCTCGCAGCTTGAAACACACGAGCCACACACTAGTCACTGGTCAGGCCACCAACCAATCAACTAATTTAATTGCACGTTCATCAATCATTTGAGCTTTTTCTTTTCTTTCAGCCTTGCCTAACTTCAACAAGAAACTTTTCGCTCCCCAATGCGCAAGGCTAATATTTATTCTCATCAACTAGAGGAACGATCAACACTTTCACTACATTTGTACATTATATGATTTGGAGACATTCTCTCAATTCAGAAGTTTCTCAACTGTCATTCTCTCATTGATCCTCAAACCAATCATAGATATTGATGTTTCGCATTTATTCACGTTCGTGTAGATCCAATCTACTTAAATGTCCAGTCATTTTACAACATTCTCGCCTTCGACAAATTCATTGTTCATCAAGTTTAAGTCTACCTAAAACATCCAAGTCTTCAGATATTTTAACATCAACTGATGAGGATCCTCCAGCCAAGCGAACGCGCCGGAAGACCGTTACTTCCAAAACTGTTGAAGAAACAGATGCATCGCTGGTAAAAGCAAAGAAATCTGAGGGTAGGAAGTCTGTGACCTCGGAAGGTGTTGAAGGAGAAGATGAGTCGGCTGTAAAACCGGTGAAGCGTAGGCGCAAAAAGCTTGCCAATGACGAAAGCGTTGAAGGAGAGGATGCTCCGGCAATGGAGCCAGTAAAGCGTAGGCGCAAAAAGCTTGTCAATGATGCAAGCGTGGAAGGACAGGATGAGACGGCAGCGAAACCGGTGAAGCGCAGAAGTAAAAAGCTTATCAATGACGAAAGCGTTGAAGGAGAGGATGCTCCGGCAATGGAGCCAGTAAAGCGTAGGCGCAAAAAGCTTGTCAATGATGCGAGCGTGGAAGGACAGGATGAAACGGCAGCGAAACCGGTGAAGCGCAGAAGTAAAAAGCTTGCTGAAGGAAGCCTTGAAGGAAAAGATGGAACCGCAGTTGAAATAGTAAAGCTAAAACAAGATCGGCCTGAACAAGCGATTGATTTTGAGCCAGAATTTGAAGAGGAAGCAGAAGAAGAACCAGTAAGGAGAAGATGAATCTGTGTAAAAAACTGCTGACTGATGAATAGGAAGATGATGTAGAGGCAAATAGAGAAGAGTTCATAAAGATCTCTCCCGCCCTTAGAACATACCTCTCAAAAGCTCACCTAGCGGGTTCAGCCATGGGAGATAGAACACGTGTAAACATCCTCAACGAGGCACTGTGTGGTAAGTACCATTATTTTCTCTCTATTGATTTTCATTTATTAATCTATTCTAGATGACATTATCGATCGTTTTGGCTCATCGCTTTTAAAGCACACTGGCTGCGACATTATCGACATAAATCCAGGCTTAGGAATTTGGTCATCTAAAATTCACGACTTGCTTAAACCGCGAACACATCTCCTCATGGAACCTGATGCCAAGAAATATCTTCCCTATCTTCAACCACTCCTTGATGCGGAAGGTTCTACTTATCGGCACATACCGAAGTCTGGAACCGTCTGGGAACATCTCAGGCATGTTACCACTCCGGAATTTTTACCACACCAGGTAAAACTTTCACCAGATGATCCGAAGATCAACGAGCCAAACAGTACCCTTCTCGTGATTGCGAATCTTGCCCATCACCCCAGAAAAAAGTATCGCGGATTTGAGTCCATGTCACAACTAGTCATGTATCAACTTCTTGCCGCAGCAAGATCGCATGCCTTATTCCATGAATATGGTCTCATACGTATGCTGATATGGATTCCTGATGTAGAGAAAACATCATGGTTAACACGTCACATCGCACAAATGCGCAAAAATGCCGTGGAAGCCCAAATAACCACAAAGTATATTCGAGAAATCGCGAGTTCAACTGTAGACAATCATCGATTTGTGAGAGATTCTGAGTTTGCATTGAATAAGTCGATAGACGTCGTCCGTAACATGGATAAAATGGGCATAACAACTCCCAAGCATAGGCAAGGACCAATGGAGGTAGCAGCCAGGCAATCACTTGCTACAGGTGGGCATCGGGTGAAAAGTGAAGATTTTGAACGTTTCAGAAGAGGTTGGATAGATGAATATGAGGATCTGCAAAGGCGATGGGACGAGGGAACACTGAATCAATATGAGGAGAAAGCCGTTGAGGAGAACCCAGTTGAGAACGTCAAAAACTCCAAGCCAGGAAAGGAGAAAAGAAACTACACCGAGGAATATGCACGTTATATCTTTTTGAAATCAAAGAAACGAGTCATCAATATTCATGGACTGCTGACGGAACAACTCATCAATGATCACAACAACATCAACGAGCTCCATAGTAAAATCATGAAAGAAGATTCGAGTTTGGGGGACATAGAGAAGTCTAAGCATGAAATAAAGGCAATGATCAAGACGTATGAGGATAAAATTGCAAATCTTCCTTTAGCTGCCTTTAAGATCTATACTGTCCGACTCGATGGTGCGCGCATTCGTATGGAATTCGAAAAGAGAGAGGTGGAGCCCCTCAAAGTATATGCAAAAGAATTCAGACCGCACACCGAATTGTGCCTTTTGGACATTGAGCCACAAGCTCTTTGGCCTATCCTCCGTCAAGATTATCCCCAGAACTATGATGTCTTCGAATACATAATTGGTTCTATTTTTGCACACCCGGCCGACACAGTCTATGAATCTTTGGAGAACTTATGGCCTGGCGCGCTGGAATTCATAGCGGACAAATGTCCCTCTTTAACCGACCCTTCAAAAGGAGGATCGTTTGACCTGAAACATTTGTCGGCGAGATGCCTGACGACGGAAATGCTAAAGGAGATTATGGAGGCATGGATGAAATGGCCATTTCGCCCGAGTAGATTTGAATTAATGACTAAAAGTGGAAGTATGGTCCATGATCCAGACAATCTAGAGGACGATTTGCTGGAAGGGCCATGACTATATTTCTATTCAGAATTCAATCAATATCAATCTCTCTGACTTGCCTGTTTTTCCTTGATACCAAGTTGATGTATAGCTGGAGTTTGACTCACATGAATGTAGACATTATAATATCTTGCCTCTCATCAGACAAATACAATCGAGCACAGAAAAATCGTGTTTGAGTTCCATAAGTTGAAGTAATACCTCTAACTCTATTAACTCACAGCAGCATTTTATTACAAGTCAAGATGAACAAAAGCTTTAGAATCCCTGGCCAGACTTAAGATGATCCTATATATGCAATAAACAGAAGAGGAAGGTCGCCGATATGCCTTTATTCTCCCCATCTGTATGTTAAAAATATTCATTGGTTTATAGATTACTGATTAATAGACAAATGGTATTTAGCAAAAGCTTCGCATCGTGCATCCTGTACATGACTTCATCTCGGAAACCCTACCTCGAAAACTTTACCCGTCTAGGCCTTTGGATAGTCTGCTTCGACCAAATATCAGTTTAGTAGTTTGAAGTTCATTTAAATTGGCATCTGATTCTCACAATTTCTTTTTGATATTAATACACGCAGCTTACAATGATTTTATTGGCTACTAGATGCTCAAATCTTGGATATTCTCTCTTCCACTCTCAAATCTACGAACTCCTGAATCTCTGCACTTCTACTACTAGAAAATATGGCGGAGTATTATTACCACCATGTCTTGTAATTATGGGAAAGATTTTGCTAGCAATATGGGGGAAGTAGATGAGAGTTTCCAGATCCAGGAATCACCTGGTTTTACAGGTATAATTAGTTTGGCTATTTCCGTACAAGATGAGATTATCCTCTTCGTCATCTAATGTTTCTTAAGCTTCGTCTGTGTTATAGTGGCTGGGAATCAGATGCTTGGAGTATGCAGGCGCAGATTAATCTATCTCTGGTGACACTAAATATAATTGGTGGATAGCTTTCCCGCATAGTAGTAGAATAATGAGTACTTCAAACGGTATGGCTCTTTCATATTCTCGATCACGATCTCCTGGCTAACTAGCATTGAAAATTGATGTCCGCCATGGGAAAGATCCAGATACCGCGTTACTTCATAATGCGTCTTTTACAAAAAGCACCAGTTCTGACTGTACCCATGGATCAATGTATCAATTCTTTCATCCCTGGTAAGAAAGAGCAACAGGAATGATAGATCGAGTGGTGGTCACATATTCACGAGCTACTCGCGCCAATAATTCAGCGTGATCTGCTCTTAATAATCTTAAGAGTCAAGATATACTTCACACTGCCTGTACAGAAAATACATTGGTATCAGATCTAGAAGCTTCACCACGACCAAATGCAAAGTGCACGTGAGCAGCAACAGAAACATCAAAAGCCACCACAACAACACTTACCAAATCCATTAATGAAAAGACAATCCATAAAAGTCGTTTGAAAAAGCCAAGTTCATGTAAAGGTAACCAGTAGGTTTGACAAGGCTGTCGCGAACATATGTTTATCTCGCTTGCAATCACGCCACAAATCAGCTGCTATGTGGAATGAGCGGGGAATTTATTTACCTACTATTACTCCGTAGGCATGTATATATCTAATATATAATTCACCTACCATGAATCGAACTTTCGAAATCATCATATTCTTTATACCATAACATAGTTGTCATGGAGTCCACCAAAAAATGGGCAGATGGCCCTTTCAAATTACTCTCCACCCCAAGAGCATCTTTAGAGGTATATATATATATATATGATATCCCCAAAAGATACGACAGCGAGATCAAAAACTCACATAAAAACAGGGAAAACCCGAATTAGCAGCCTCTCGTAATGCGTCCGAAATGGCCTTGGTCCACAACATCCTCTTGAGAGGTCTGAACAGCATTTACCTCCAAGCGGCCAATGTGAAAGAAACCAGCGATATTTCAGATTTTATGAAATTTTGCGATGCTTGGTCTTCGAATCTTCATTCGCATCATGCAGCTGAGGAGACTGTGTATTTCAAAATGCTCGATGAGCAAAGTTCGCGAGATGGTGTGTTCATCGCTAATCATACGGAGCATGAGAAATTTCTTCCGGGCTTGTTCGCTTTCGATCTATATGTTTCGGGGGTGAAGGATAATGCGAAGCCTTATGATGGATTGAAGTTGACGGAGCTGATTGATGTCTTCGGAACTGATCTTGAAAATCATTTGCACCACGAGATTGCAGTTTTGGAAGATCTTGAAAAAGATGCGTCGATTAATTGGGAGAAATGCGGTAAAGCAATGGCTCAATATTCTAAGAAACATGCAGACAAAGTATGATTTGACATTTTGGGCATCAGAAATTGAACTCAGCTGATATTTTACTAGGTGCGAGATGTCCCGTTCTTAATCACGAATTCTGATGTGACATACGAATCTGGCATTCATGGTCCGAGATTTCCACCATTTCCTTGGTTTGTGGGGTTGATATTTCGCTGGATATATATTCCTAAGTTGAAGGGGGCATGGAGATTCTCAAGTTGTGATGATTATGGGATTCCAAAGGAACTTCCTTTTGCATGACCGGCTAGCTTGGCGTGATTGTGTGAGAGCTGATGCGGTTTTGGTGGAGTTTGGGATGTGCATTTGAATAGTGGTTTGCAGATTGGCACGTGGGCGTTAGGGATGTTTTGAGTATAATGACATTACGATTAATATGCCCCTTGGTTAAGGGACTCTCATCCATTGGAACAAAATTTGCTATCAATACTTTACTCCAAACTAGACATTATCTATTGCTTTTATTCTTGCTCTTTCTTTATGAGTGTATCAACGAGCGGCTGACTAGTTTCACCTCCAACATGCTCTCCACGTGGGCTAAGTTAGATTTCCGATATGAGCAACACTCGCAAATGTAATGATGCGCAACTCTGTAGGTTTTATAGGCCAGAATTGATACATAGAGGCCTCTGAATATAACATACTCTGAAAGAATAGTGAAGGTTGGGCTAATGCTTAAACCGAGTACTTCCCCATCAATACACCTTTCTAACAATCGCGTAGTACACAGGTATTGCTCTAGATAATTTGGCTCAGTCTCGCTTGAAGGATGTGCAATAGAAACTGGCTGAACATCTAGTGCAACACTACTTCTTAGAACCAATAGTGCCTGATTTGAACCGTTGTGCTGACTGATTTGCTGAACGCTTGGCTGGCTATTCGGCGCAACTAGTTTTCCATTTGAGTTGGAATCTTCAAGATGCTGGGCCAATCCTTGAGTGTGAAGAGATCAAGTCTACATCTCTTGGTTGAGGTTCTGATAGAAAATTCAAGTTGACCGGTAGCATATCAATAGCAGAACAGATCAATTTGAAATGATCTTGAACCCATAGGTCGAGAATATTCCTCGTAACAGTCCATGCAACCCATCGGTGATCCCCTAGTACTGTTTTTCTAATACCGAACTTGGCAATTGGTTCCTGGTAGTATTCTGGTTTCTTCTCATCAGTGATGACTAGATAATGCGCCAAGATCTGCACATTTACATCACTATGCGAGAATGAAAAGCCGTTGGGTATACCGTGAAGCTCGCTCTCCCTGCCTACAAGACGGAACAGATGGAATAGACCCTTCAATAAAATGGTTTGGCTATGAGCGTTTTGTCTATCAGCTATATCAAGGGAAGAATTTTCACATTCCACTTCGCATGTTAAAAATGGAAAGTACATATCATGCGTGGCAGCGAATTAAGAGCAATCTTCCAAGTGGCTTCCAACAAAGGGCTGAAGCTTTTGTAGTTGTTCCGGAGTGAATGCTCCTCTTTTGAAACCAAGGCTGTAATCTGGTTGCGGGAGTGGGCCGTAGAAAGGGATGGCGTTATCCCAACGGGCATTGGTAGTCTCTCGAAGAATATTTAGATGTGTAGCACCGCGGATTGCTAAAGTTTCTGCAGAGGGTACGATCAGCTGACCGATGTCGCGGATTACCCTAGTCTCGTTTTTACCTCGGATCGATGCCAAAGTAGAATCGAAAAATTTATCCTCGAAGAGTGTACCTTTTGGCGGAGACTGCGGAGAACTTAAAAACGAGCCTAGAAGCTTTTGAAAGAGTTTTTGACTCTCTGCGCTGATTCTCTCATACTTTTCCATGAAGCTGCCTCGCTCACGAAGTTGAACTAGTAATAAGGATGTCTGTATGGAGCTCTCTTCTGCTCCCGTGGTGACTGGTCGAACACTGTTAGTGTTTCGGAGCCGATACACGCATTTGACAATTTTTTCGGTAGCACATCATCTACGGAACTTTGAACGTAATTCATTGCTTTGTCGTGTTCTGTTGTCGGCCAGGTTCCATTATGCCTCCAGAAGTCAATCCAAGTGTCACGGATTGTTTTCCCGACTGGTCGTGAGTCCTCCGTATGATAATCGATCCGAGCATAGAAAGGTGTAATTTCGCCTTCTCGAGGTCGCTCCGGCTGTGCGCAGGTACCCATTTCGGGAGGGGGTCGATTCCCTAGATGTTTTTCGGTTTGTGTGATTTGATGAGCTCTCGGAGTCTCTCTTGCGCTTCCTTGTCTTGATGGGTCCCATTTAGATCATTGATAATAACCAAGGATAGCGCACATATACCTGTTGTTTGTCAATGTCCATAAAATATTTGCCATCATCAGTTGCTTCCTCACTACGTCTTGGAGCTTCGCTGGCAGCTTTCATGGAGAAAAGTCAGAATGATCTGAAGAAACAAGATAGCGACAACACGACGTACCTTCCTGGTCGGCTGACATGCTACAATCTTCCCCAGGTGCTCCTGAATAATAAGTCATGCTGACGGGATTGTTAGATTGTTAGATTGATGAGCTTGTATGGTTGTATGGTTGTATGACAACAATTGTAAGATCTTCCGACAATGTTGAAAGCATCCAATCATGGATCAAGATTGATCTTGAATTTTGGCAAACTAACAATCAGAATGAAGGACGACCAAATCTCAATCGGAAAAGTGAATGCGCTTTCCTGCCAAACACATACACGACTGTAATCGCCGTCACGTGTCAATCCATCCAAGAATATCCTACATCGAAAAGTTACCTCTGCCATTGCTTATGTGCTTTAAAGACTCATATTCGTTTATGATTTGAGGACTCATCCGATGTGCAACTCTTCGCACAGTTCCCGTTTGTCATGACCTGCACCACGTTCTTGATAAGGATACGATAACAACCCCGCCCACCTTGGTCGATACTATTCTATCCGCAACAGAATTCCGATCAACTCAACAATTACGACAATTTCAAATCCAAACATCATGGCAGCAACTAGTACTTCGAAAATGGGAAATACTGTCGACGACAATTCACGTCGTGCTGCACAAGAAATTCAAGATTATCTACAATCTCGTCTTGCTGATACATCTGGCCCTCCTTCATTCCAATCACTTCCCATCATCGATTTAACCCCATCATTCTCATCATCCTTAGCCGAACGTCAAGAAGTTGCCAAAAAAATCAATGAAGCATGTACAACGGTAGGATTCTTCTACATCACCGGTCATGGAATTCCAAAGAGTATTTGTGATGAAGTATTTAAGCTTTGCGAACGCTTTTTCAGCGAATTACCTCAATCCTCAAAAGATGCCATTCATGTCCAGAATTCGGATCAATTCAGAGGATATGAACCTGCTAGTTATTCATCTGTGAATGAATTCACAACAAAAGAAACAAAGGAGGCTTTTAATTGGGGTTATGAGTATGGTTTAGATCCTACTGGTGGAGATGGAAAATATGTAGAACTTGATGGGACATCTGCTGGTGGTAAAAATCAATGGCCGAATGAATCTGAAATTCCTGGATTCTATGAGGGCATTGCGGATTATTATGGCAGGGTAGGCTGATTCACTTCCACAATACTGAGATCTTACCTTTTCTAATGATTTGACCTAGATATTACAATTATGCAAGCACCTCTTCCGTCTATTCGCCTTATCTCTATCACTTCCTGAGGATTACTTCGATCCACTAGTTACTCACCCAGGAGGAATAGGAAGATTAATAAAATACCGACCAAGTTCAAACCCCAAGCCCCTATCATCTCTAAACGAAGAAGAAGAAGAAGAAGAGCTTGGTCTTGGCGCCCACTCAGACTATGAATGTTTCACCCTCCTCCTCCAAGACGAAACACCCGGTCTAGAAGTCCTCAGTCCAGATGGAAAATGGGTAAGCGCAGAACCCATTGAAGGAGGAATCGTAGTAAACGTTGCAGACTTTCTGATGCGTTGGACCAATGGGCTTTATAAGAGTACTATTCATCGAGTTGTCAATAGGACTGCTAAGACTCGATACTCGGTTCCTCTATTCTTTTCTATCAATTATGATGAGATGGTTGAAACTTTGTCGTCTTGTGTGAGTGAGGATAATCCTTCGAAATATCCTCCGATTACTGCTGGGAGATATATATTAGATCGTCTTGCAATGACGGTTCCGGGGAAATATTGAGTGAGTTATGGATTCATGGCATGGCATCTTTTTTATTATGATGGAATATTTCAATTCAGAATTTTACCATTATTCAATATATCTCGTTCTGAGGCTCTACATACAAGTTCAAAACAGTATAAGATTACTCGGAAAACAAACTTTATTAACCGAGACTCTCTCCTATTCACTTGATTCACAGCACCCATTCCGCCGCTAGCCTTTGTACGATGTATGATACGATCTTATAGTGCATATAAATTATAAAAATGAAGTCCGAGATTTGAATATAATTTTATTTTTGATTTGAATTTGATAATAAATAATTCCATGTCATTGCTAATTCCTAATTCCCAAAACGCCACATGTGATGCATTTCTCGTTTCTCATCTTTCGCGTTGATAAATAATACCTCATACATATCATCCATGTCCCTCCCATAATGATAGATCCATCCATCCATCCATGGATTTCCAAACCCAATCCCAAGTCCCATCCATTCCCAATCCATTAAGCCAACCCTCCAAAATCTATCATCCCTTATTCAAACCCTCATCTCCTTTCCCCACTTTCCTACCTCCCCACCTATCAATTATCCATCCTATAAACCTGATAACTCATAATCAACATCCAAAACAAAAATATAACCCCAATCAACATAAACGCCCACGCCGCAATCCAACTCTGACAAATACTATGCTGCAACAACCACGCCAACGTCGCTGTACTGGCACCCGTCTGCGGATTCGCCGTAACATACAAATTACAATTCCCATTAACGCTACCCGACGGACCCCAAAGTTCGATACTCCACACGATCAGTCCAACCAACCATAACACAAACAGGATGAAAGTGCCCAGGATGACGATTCCGGGTAATAATTGTCGTTGCGATATTAACCATAGCATGGCTATTATGAAGAGGACTCCGAGAGCGGCAGATACTATCCAGTAGGGGAAATACCAGGGGACGCCCAGATGTAATTGGTTTTGGACCGAGAGGAAGTAGGCGGATATTCCGAGGATGGTGGAGGATGCTATTAGCATGAAGAAAATCCAGAAATTTAGTTGACCGGCTGGCCAGTGGTATTTGGTGTGGTTTCGATTCAGGACGGAGCGTTGGCGGATTCCGATTGAGGAGGAGGAAAGTGTTGAAACCATTTTTGTGAAGTGTGGTATGGTGGATAATTGGGGGTAGGGTATTGATGTTTGTCGAAATGGGCAGACAAAATGATTCCAAGCCAATTCCTTCTTATTTCCTCTGGCCTTTCTTATATTCCTCTAGCTTCTTATCTGCCGTATCGTCTAACAAATTCCAAAGACTTATAAACTCAAATCCAAAAGACTCAAACCTCAATTGTGTATTCCCCCTTCGTTCTCAGCCTAGGATTCTCAGCGCGTATAAAAGTCTTCGATAACAAATCCCTCTTTTTTCACCTCTAGATAAACCTTGCGAAGTCCGCAATATCTATCTATCTATACCTATCCCTCCCTCACACAACCCTACCAAAATCACCCTCACAAATAAATCCCCTGCCCCAAAAAACCCCGTACGATAACTTGTCCACGTAAAACGTAAAACGCGCTTGAATGTTGAGTTGTCGTTCCTTTCGCTGAAGTGTCGATATCCTTTTGTAAAAAAATCCTCCAGTCGGACTCGAAGGATTCAATTCCACTCGTTCGATAAGATGGATTGATTGTATGTACCACTTGAACCAGGGGACGTGCGTGCAGCGGAAGATTTATGTGCCTGTTTTACTTTTTTGGTGGTACTTGGGTAGCTAGCTAGCTGGTGGTGATTGATTGATTGATCGCGAGGAAACAGTACAGTGCGTTATCATCGCTATTCTCCAGATGAGGATGTAGAAAAGTATAGAGTATTGCAGGAGGAATATCTAAAAGGGACAGAAAAAGAACGAGAAGAAGGAAAAGTAGAATAGAGGGACCTGCATTGGTTTGTCATATTTTTTTGCCGTGTGATAATATAATTGGGCGCCTAGCGGTGACTGGGGGCTGGGAAAGCTGGGATGACGACACAATATAAAGCAACACAGCGCATCACACCAAAAGCCTAAAAAATTATGAGGCTAGTAGTACTTAGGTAGTCAGCATCGTAAATACTGGAGACTGGATGCTTGAAATTGGGGCATTTCTTCGAAAGAGACATGTCGGCGGTGATGACGATGACTTTCTCACTCGGCGGTGAACTTGTATATTCTTACTAGGTGCGGGGAAGGTTTGATATGTTTTTATATGATTTCGGCCATGATTTGTTCATCTATCTTAACATGTGAAAGTGAAATGATCCACCTGCCTACCCCTCTATCGTGAATAACTTACGAAGTATAACCGTAAATGATAGACTAATTCCCCATCGTCTTAAGGCTACCAAAGCAATCCAATACCAAAAGTATAAAATAGCCAACCTCGATCTAAGGGTATATTTTCCAATATCTCATTTGTATCTATTTCCGATATTCAAAACACCGTTCATAGCAAGCTTTCACCCAAAGCGCATCTAACCAATGAGCACCCAGCTCTAACGGTTTCATGCGCTCCAATATCATTGATACCAGGTTCAAGTGTTGGGTTGACCTCTACCAAATCCATTGCGATCAAAGAACCAGTCTCGTGAACGCATTCAGCAATATAGTCTCCTTCTCTTAAAGTCAAACCTCCACGAACAGGAGTACCAGTAGAAGGGGCGTAGGTGGGGTCGAGAGCATCAACGTCGAAAGAAAGATGGATTGGAGTATCGTTACCGATATGACCGAGAGCCATTTCCATGACTTTGCCAATACCGTGTCTGGATTTGAGAATTAGTGGGCGTGCAAAGTGGATTAGTGCTACAGGAACACAAACCTATCAATGTCATGCATGCTGAATGCTTTGATGCCATTTTCGCGGAGGATCTTCTTCTCCCCTCTGTCCACATCTCTCAAGCCAATATAAACAACCTTCTTTACGCTAACCATATGTTCATCCTTTAACCATCCAAACATTTCAGGTTTTTCTTCTTGAGCAAGGCGCGTTAAAAATGCGACTGGCATTCCGTGAACATTTCCAGAGTCGGAGGTTTCTGGTGTATTGATATCGGCATGTGCATCAACCCAAATCAATGCCATCTCTCTTCCTAACCGCTCACGGATTGCTTTTGCAGTTCCGGAAACTGAACCAATAGCAATAGAATGATCACCACCCAGAGTCAAAACGCAACGTCCTTCTTTGGCATGTTCATAAACTTGTTCAGAAAGCCTCTGTGTAACGGCAGAAACTGCGCGTGGGTTCTTCATTTTTCGGTGGTCTGGATCTTCAGAAGGGATTAATTCCTTATAAGAATGAACGGTGTTATCATGGTGAAGTTTGTATCCTAATTCCTCTTCGAGTTGAGTAAGTAGACCACTTTTGATGAGTGCTGAAGGTGCTGCATCAACTCCTGGTTTGCACTGTGTTTGTTAGATTAGTTGGTAATTTTGTGAGAGAGATTCAGAGGGTTGGTAGCTTACTTGTCCACCAGAGAATCCGACGGCAACGACACCAAGTTGGTCGCCTTTCGACAAGAATTTTGGTTGAATCATTGATGTGGTAGTCATTTTGAGACGTGTTATTTGGGTGCAAAACAAGATGTTGTTATTTTTGGTTTAGTAGTGCGCGGATTTTCCGATTTAGTTGTTGATAGTTATTGATAGCGGGGTGTTAGTGGTGGGGATGGTTGTAGGTACTAGGTAGATCGGGATGGATATGGTAAATAACCACTTTTCGGTGAATCAACAGAAGATAAAATTGAAATGAAGTGAAAATGAAGAAGGAAAGGAAATCTCGAGGTATTTGTAAAAAAAACAAATATCTCACATCCTCACATACTCTCAAACGACGCTACCTTTTCATCAAGTAATTGGTGGGCTTTCCAAGATTAGCTTACGGACTTTCAAAGAGTTCTTCTCACCTAATTTTTCACTTCTTGACCCCTAAGCGCAGGTATTCGCGACGCGTCTAACACTTAAAGGAAGTTCCTTCCCACAGTTTCCCCTAAGTGATAATATACACGAGAAGAAGAGATCCCATGATAAATTAGAATGATTAGGGGTAACCAATGAGAAAAGTATTTGTAAAAGAGAGTAAGATGCATCGGACGAACACGGAAAAGAAATCTTGAGGTTTTTGATGATGTTGATGATGTTGATGATGTTGGATGTTGGATATGGATGATTGATGGCATTGTGACATTGTGACATTATGACATGGTCGCACTGGACTGTATGTATTGTCACTAATTTGGAAGGTTGTCTTTGAAATGAAAATGAATTCAATTCATTCGGATCCCTCCTTGGTTTGAGTAGTAAATGGGGCGCTTGGGACGGATAAAATATTAATACCTTGATACTTGTAGAAACATTCACAATTAAGAAAAGAATTATAGATTTCGTCGAGTATTCCTTCTTGTATGAGAAGAGGTTGTTGAATCATTGATTGATTCCACAAGAATGAGGAACATCTATAAGGTTAGCGGCGAGATCATGTGTCGACGCTCATCATCGGATTTAAGTGCACCACCACAACCTTTAAATTCATTGAATCAACAGCACATCGAGCATCCATTCCCATTTGAAGAATGATCGAAGATGCTTTATACTGACTATCATGTCTTTGACTTTATTGCTTCATATATTCAAACCAAAATGAGGGCAGCGTATGTATCGTTTCATCGTTCAAAGCATACGAATAACCAAGAGGTCGAGCTTTATACCTTAATCCAAAGCAATGGAACCGCTGGTACGGCTACTGGCATCGGAAGGACCACCAAGCTTGGAAGGGAACCTTGACATTGATCTCAAGCCAAAGATTTCATACGTCTTTTCGAAGATCATTCGACTTTGCTTTTGAGCCCAAATTCTTACCTGAGAAAGTTACATTGTCTAATACCAGTTCCAGTTCCATGGGTAGATCACAATCACGTGAACCCGTGAAAATTTGGGCGTTTTTATTTCAAACTCGACGCGTTACCCCGCCATTCATTTCGTTTCCCATTTCGTTTGCTTCTTGGTGAAATGAAGATGGAGCAGGTTTCGTTTGCATACGGTGCTGATTACTTACCATCTATTACTCTAAATTAATCAATACAAGACTACACATTTGTACATCTTCACATTCCCATCTTGCATCTAATCCCTCATACTAAATCAACATGAAGGAATCTTGTGATCCAGATGGCCCTGGTTTCTTTGAAATCATCAACAACATAAATTATCGCTATGGAGGTCGTCAGTTCTCATGTTTTGGTTATACAATGTCAATACCACCCTTTAATAGTCGCGACCGCCACGAACCAGTCGAGTACTGGAAGGCCCAACTTGCATTTCGAGGCTTGTCACCCAGAGGCAGTGACACTACTTCTCTCAAAATACGTTTGGTTAATGCTGATACTGATGAAACGGACATTGCTGTGAAGCTAGGCTGCGAAGCATTGGCACGTGTATACCACGAGAAGGAATTCGAAAGGCAAGAACTCGAACGAGAAGCTCAACTTGAGGCTCAAAGACGATCTGAACGTTAAATTCAGCAACGAGCTCTAAAATATAAACGGGCAAACCGAACTATCAATATAAGGCTGGGGGAAAATGATCCTAACACATTCTTGTATGAGCTCTTTTGCAACGAAAACGAAGTTGACGAAGGTGGTCCTCCAATCGAACTGAAGGGTCTGGATGGTGGCTACAGAGCTGGTCTACATCACGCGGCCAGTATGTTTGGTCTATTTCATTCAACATCGATATCAGAAATTATGGTTATCGGCTCAAAAAAGAACAATTTAGCAGCTGATAAATTGAATGCGCTTAACCTTGAGGCTGGATGGCCAAGTCAACCATCCCACGCTTGTTCGGGCACACGTAAGCGACGTGCGCAGGATGGGGATGGGGATGAGGATGAGGAAGTTCCATCTGTTGGGGTTACTGAAGAAGCTAGGCAACGTGCAAATGCTCAAGCTCGATTTTCCTCAAGCTCTAACCATGCCGGAGTTGCTAGACAAGCTTCATCACGTCTGCAGCAAACGCGTGCAGATGAAATAAAACGTGTGAAGAGGATAGCGGCATATCTCGGAGGGTCTATCTCCGCTGCAGACCGATCTAGGTTAACAGAATTGGGTGTGAGAAGCTGAGATTGGACAAATATCAACGAAGGGAGCGGATTCACTAATTGCAGAGGTTAATCGGCATAGATTGGGTTACGCTGATGCTGGCGAAGACGAGGGTGAAGAGGATGAGGATGAGAATGCTGAGGATAATGAGGTTGAGGGCGAGGACTATGCCGATGTTAACGAGGACCATGGGACGTTACGGGACATTGGAAAATCGAATGTCGTGATCTGCGACGTAATTATGGATATCGTGACCCTTACATTCTCCAAATATTTTCCAGCAATGAACTCCATCGAAATGGTACGGAGATGCACGGACGTCTTTGCTTTCAAGAATGGGAAGGTATAATCCGTTTCTCATCTATGCGCAGCGCTCGGGATGATCATCGAGATCAATATATCCTCGATACCAATGACGAATATCCGCCGAAGATCCTACAAGATGTTATAGATGGAGGGGAAAAGATATCCAGGATATCATTCAATTAAGATCA
The DNA here is from genome assembly GCA_905066765.1 of Sclerotinia trifoliorum. Lineage (NCBI taxonomy): Eukaryota > Fungi > Ascomycota > Leotiomycetes > Helotiales > Sclerotiniaceae > Sclerotinia > Sclerotinia trifoliorum. The sequence continues at coordinate 2,324,107 of CAJHIA010000009.1, read as the reverse complement.
GGTTCTGAACTCTATAAGATGACATTCTCAAATGGTGGGAATAAGGTTGAAGGGACGTGGGGCATCAGGATGGTTTTGTGAGGTTTACTGGTATTAAGCTCAGGGATGCACGCCCAGGTGAAGGACAACATATTCTGCACGATTGGGAGAAGTATAATCAGCAAGAGTATGATAGAGCTAATAGGGCGGGATGGTGTTGAAGATGATGAAATTAATTCGAGTTGAATGAATTGGGGTAGTGAAAGGTCGAATACACCAGATGTTTCAGATTACAATATGATATGATATGGCAATCTATTTCATATATCAAATACTTTATCTGTGAACGATATATGTCATTCTGTGCCAAAGTTCGTGATGAGTAAAATGATAATCATGATAATCATGATAATTGGATCAGGCTTTGGAGTTTAGATTGGGGATTTTTGAGATCGTGATTCGCATTTCTCCAAGTATTGTGTTCAGAAGGATATGCAGGATATACAAGTATAATTACTAAAATGCATATTGAGTATAATGATTCTGGCTTCAGATAAATCTCGTTCTCATAGCTGCGCACCACACAAGTATTGCAGCAGTCGCATTAGTCTTCGCAATAAAACCACAGACAGTCATGTTTGATATCATTTTCGTTTTTATTTCATTTTCATGTTCATTTTCATTTTCATTTTCATTAAATCCTCATGACGCATAACCGAACCCAAAAAAATCCAATCATCCCATCCCATCCCACCCCATCGCAACTATCTCCAAACCAACCACCCATCATAGGTAAGTAAGTAAGTTACGAAAGTATAAAAAACCATCCCTCTCTCCATCACAAACCCCACCCCACCCACTCCCCAATTAATTAGAATTAATTAGAAAACTTGGAATTAACCTTCGATCTATATATCAAGACCATTCATTCATTCATTAGCCAAAGGAACATCCCCCAAAAAGTAATAAACCATTGAATGTATTGGAGAGAAAAAACATACCCAGTCTGCTTCTCATATAAATTCCTCGCTCCATCTGTGATCTTCTCATTTTGATCTCGGGATAGTGTATGACCTGTTTTTTTCTCGAGGAAACTGAGACCTGGGGTTGGGGGGGTAGGGGTTAGTTATGTATGTAATTTGTTATAGGTTTGGGAATATGTGCGAGGAGAGGAGAGGAAGGGAAGGTTGTTTGGATATGGAGGGGTTTCGGGGAGAGGGGAGAGGGGGAGGATATATAATTTAATTACCTTTGTCGCCGTAATCTTCTTTTCCGGCTCCGCTGGCTGTGTTGGTGTTGGTGTTGGTGTTGGTTGTCCCGGTGCTTCCAGATGAGCTGCTTTTGATGGCGTCTTTGGCTTTGTTTACGAAATCCATTGTGGTGTTTTGGTTGTTTGGTTGATTGTTTAGTATAATTGTGAGATTAACTAACTGGAGTAGAGTAGTTATTGATAAGGTTATTGTATCAGAAAAGGAAACAGAAAGATCGAGAGAGAGAAATAGGTTACTGAGAACCTTTTATACCTCTCCATCTCTCCCTCTCTCTATTAATCTACGCCACGACGCCATTTTCACTAGTGCGTAAGGTTAAGGTTCTATCATATTTGTGCCTTGGTTCTTTCCTTCTTTCTTTCCTTCCTTCTTTCTTTCGTTCCTCCTTTCCTTTGATAAGGTTACGAGTATAACATTGAAACCAAGCTGATGAAGCTTGGTTTCGTCGTTGCTTGGGCTTGTTTTATGAAAACGGTTAGTGGGGGAGGGGAAATGACGGGATTGGGGTTTGTGATTGGGTAGATTCTTGTGGAGGTGTCGTTGAATGTGGGGGTGGGATTGTGACGTACGCCAAGGGGTTTTGTGCTCGTCGATCGAGTACGTACTGCAATACTTGGATGATTATTATTATGGAAATATTCATCACATCTGAGAAAGAGTGGAAGCATTTCTATGAAATCATACAACTTAATATCTCAATGTTCTTCTTCCATCAAGCGAGAATCTCTAGGAATTTCCTCGGAACATAAATATAGTTCAAGCCACTTTGAAATTTTCAGCTGCTCAAGGATGCAACTTTATATAACGCATCACTTACGCTTCTAATCTTGCGTTCGTAGCTCATGATCAATGCTATTATTTCTGCAATTTGTTACCTACCTAGCTAAGGTTACCTATATATTGTCAGCTCAAGGATATCACATAGCTGAGCATGGAGTTAGGTACTGACTGACCTCTCGCCTTATACGGATAAGCTACAAAAGTGTATTTGCAAATTGCCAAGCCAGCGAAAAGTATCTAGGATGTGTTAATGCTTGATGCTTGGATACACGGAGAAATTTAAGTCGTTTGGCATACGTGGTAGATTCAGAAACCATGTGTACGAGACAATATATACCGTGGCACAAGAAACCCTCCCAGGTTAGGAACCCCAGCATTCAGCATTTTAATCATATTTTGTTGCGATGCTAGCAATGGCGACGAGTGAATTGAATGTTACGATGAGTAGTGGAATCGTCGGAGAGCCAGCATACAAAGGTAAGCAAACATAAGGGGTATCTTGTGATATTCGCTATGGATAGTGTAATTGATACTGTGGTTAAGATTAGCAATCCAGTGATTAGCTATTATTTATTTCGGTATGATCTACAGGACTCTCTATAAGAGAGTCACCACGAAGCAAGTGTATCTTCTGCAGACGGCAACGTATTTATCTGACACATATTATAGGATGGCATGTTGTGACAATCCTGAGCTTAGAAGCTTGCCTTACCAATATGGAAAGATAGAAGCCAAATGCTGAAACTTTTCACTCCAGATGGACTTCTTTGATGACCTTTTTGTGGTAGTCTTACTGCTGACTTATTACCCAGCTTTTTCATTGCCCTAATTTCATATTTACTTTCATCAACATCTACATAGAATGCTTTCGTCGTCTATCTCCGTTAAGCAATCTCGATGAATTTCATCATGCGTGCATTCAATCCTACTTGCAAGTATCCATCGGACATACTGGGTCAGGATTCAATTTCCGACAGAGTCATGATTCTTTTCATCGGCTCTTTGTTCTGTACTAAACACATAGTAGTTTGGTACTTCCGGGAAAAACGTGAGATTCTAAACGTCTGATCACGGAGCGGAGTGCATATATCTGTAGAGAATATTTCTACCATACTGCATACTGATGATGGCCACATCTGGAATCTAATTCCAGATATTCACCATCTTGATATTCCTTGTGGCGGCTATACCCGTTAAAAGGGCAGATTAAATTCGTTAACAAGCTAGGATGAAATATTACGGGGCAAGTAAACTCAATGAGATAATAGAGATTGAATAGTAGCAGAGTGGGATAGCGGCCCTTTCAGCTGCATCCGGAACATCAAGTTCCTCATATCTAATAGTGAACCAACTCGAGTTGATTTCATGAGGGTCGACAACAGATTAAAAGGAAGATGCTTCTCAGAAGTCATCTTCCCGCTTCTATTCGTCGCGCAAGTGATAAAACCTAGTTGGTTGTCACGCACAGCTCTGAGTGCCAAAATTAGATTGGCGAGGCTTTCTCCATGTCAAAGTTTCGTGTCGCTTCACAGAATAAGGAGGGATATGGCCAAGTTCCAAAGGTTGTTGAAGTCGTGATATATTCCTCTTTAAGCTCAATTCCTGGTATTTTTTCTTCTACAAGCGTAGTAGAATCCGGGGCTGATATCGCATGATAGTTATTAATTACATTAAATATGAGTGGTCTTCGGTGCTGCATGACTTATTGGAGGACCAAGCCATAATATAGCGAGCAGGTAAGATAAAACTGAATTGTTGCCCTGACGTATACAGCCAAGGTATTACGCCTAGGTCATTTTTCTTCTCAAGCGGACCTCATATGTGCAGATACTCAAACTATCATATTTCCACACCACGAAGCTCCACCATTAGGGCTTTCAATAAGCGCCGTATCGAAATCATAAGGTAAATTGTTCCCGTACGAATACCAATGTCTCTTTATCTCCGGTACTGGGCTAAATATCGCTGGTCCAAAGAGATATAAACATAAGCGCACGAAGAGAAGACGTGGAAACCAGTAAATATCAAAATGGAGATATTTCATCGGAATAAAGATGGATGAGGGAGGGCGCGGTTGTTAAAATTATTATGTTGAAGCGTCTGGCTTGGTGGATACTGTAGGTTGGTATGATATGTTTGGGGGTTACTGCAAATATGAAAGTTGGTGATAGAAATATTGCCGAGGAAAAGGAGAAACTGGCAAGATTTACTCGAGAGCTATCAACTACAAGATCTTGAATAAACTAATACCTACAACAGCATCTTTGAATATGTGTATATGAGTATATGTGTGGGAATTTATCGAGCTCCTTATATTTATGATTAGCCAATGCCATGCTATCCGGCTGATGTGAAATGAATGCCATGGTTACCATACCCTTAATGTAAAGCAGCACCTGGCCTCTAATGAACAGTATGGTATTTGATCGCTTGAGATGCAATATCGTATGATCTCGATCCTCACACTGCGATGCGACATTTGTGTTGTGGTGGGGTAAGAGTGCTGTTATAAGCTTAGCTTAACCCTGAGCTCTGGTCGGTGGTACAGTATGTGGTCAGTGTGTTCAGCGTGCGAGAAACAACATTGTTGGTCGTCCTGACAAAATTTATCCCTGTAACCGAATGTTTTTCTAGAATTGAATTGTTGACAGCGAATTTACATACAGTGCAGATCAACTTTTGGCGACATTCCAAGATCAAAGTGAATATCAAAAACCTCATCATTGACAGTTTACTCCTCGGATGACATGCTATACCGCCTATACACTCCATTTCTCATCACTCCATCAAGCCCATAGACTCGTTCGTTGCTTCTGCCATCATCATCCCATCCCATCCAGTTCAATTTATTATCCACGAGGGGCCGAGCGCATTACTCCTGACGCAGAAAACACAGCATACAGCATACAGCATACAGCATACAGCATATGAAACCTGCGACCAAATACGAATAGATAGACAGCGAATGTGACTCGTTGAACTATCGGCGGCGCAAGATGGCCGAGGGAGATGATTTCACAATGTCAAGTTTGTCAACAATGTCGGCAACGGATTCACGACCCCAAACTGCACGACAGGATACGGAAAGCGAGGCATTCAACTTTCATAGCATGGGGAACCATATGGCAGATAGGAGTGATAACGATGACTCAATGTCTATGAACTCGCAGGCTTTTGAGGGGAATAATCGAATACAATCTCCTGACCCTACGAATTTACCTACTCTGTCCCCTCCAGCTGATAGCAGTATGCTTTATGCTCATAGCGATAATGGAGATAATCGAAGTGACGGTCTGCTGAGTGCTATGGATGCAAGAGCAATGGAACAGCATCTGGATAATGTCGAATCGAGTTTTCTTCCGACTGTTTCACCAATCGGTAAACATGGCAAGGCTGGTGCTGATGATACATATTTATTTGATGCGAATCGGAATGGGGAAAAGTCCCCCGCACTTGAAACACAAACGCCCAAGAAGAACATTAATAGTAGTGAGAGTGAAGGTTCCGGTTCACCCCCTACACCAGATGGTGCATATAAAACTCCTGGCCCTGCCCCTCGATACGCTGTGCAAGTGGAAGATGATGATTCGGAACAAATTGGGAACACGACGTCTGCTCTCGAAACTCTTTCGTCATCCCCAACAGCTGCCGCCGCTGCAAGAACTATATCTCGAGCAATGTCAGCGGCAAGTATGGGAGAGAATTTCGAATCATCATCACAATCAACCTCTCATTCAAAAGCACAATCAGATGATGAGGACATGGAGGCTACACCAACAAGATCCAGCCAAAATTTACGAGCATTTTCCGAATCAACGAATGATAGCTCAAGCCCGAACCACGAATCATTGACTCGAAGCATAAACCAAAATTTGGCGATCGATGCTGCTGCGACTCTTGGGGCTGCACTCTCCACAAGCAATAATTCTAGGCCTAAATTTCTTCGAAGTCGACATTCAAGTCAAAGATCTTCTATCTCTTCTTTCATTACGAACCCTGAACATAATGACGATCGAAGCGATCTTACACCCGGTACAGATTATGCTTTGCAGTCTGGAGGCGCGGTCCCTTCGGCAGGATTATCGCGAAGTGGGAGTATGACGTTATCCAGGACTATAAGCTTGGGAAGTATGGCTTCGGGTATAGATGAGACTGCTGATTCATTTGGAAGAGTTGAAGGGCCATTAGCGACTTTAGCTGAGGAAGATATGAATCGTGGGAGGACTGAACATCAAACAAATTCCGCCCCCGAAACACCTCGAGCAGCTAGTCGACCTATGGACCCACCCACTGATACAATCATTGCACGACACGTTCGCAATGTTCAAGTACCCGAATCAATGGTCAAAGGCTTTCGTACCAAACATGGCGTACATACACCCAGCAAGTCGGCAAGTTTTGCTGCATCCACCCCAGGTCATCGAAATGGAAAAAATCTCACCTTAAAAGAACAAAGTAGCACAATTGAAAGATTATCCAAGGAGAACTTCGATCTGAAATTGAAAGTCATGTTTCTCAGCGATAGATTAGACAAGCTCTCTGAAGAGGGTGTGAAGGAAATGATATCCGAGAATGTTGAACTCAAGACAGGTTTGGCGGTTATGCAAAGAGATAATAAAGCTCTTCGCAAAAAGGTCAAGGACCTAGAGAAACAACTTAAGGATGATGAGGACCGACCATCCACAGCTCGATCGGGTACATCTACGGAAGGAAGTCAAAGATGGTACCAAGAAGGAGCTTTCGAACGGGAGGAAGAGCTTCTTTACCTACGAGAAAAGGTCGAGGAATATTTAACGGAAATCGAGAGGTTGAGAAATGAAAGCCTTTTTCGGGAAAATGAAAAGAGGAATCTCGCAGATCTAGTTCGTACGATGGGTGAAAGACGAGGTCAAAATATCGAAACACGAGAAGAAATGGATGTTTGGAAAGATCTTCTTGAGCAAGAGACTGCCCGTAGAGAGCAGAGTGATGACGAGATAAAAGTGCTCCGAGAAGAAATTTTCCGAATGAAATCAGAGGCGACAGCTGGAGGACATGGATTCAATCATGCAACTAATAATTACAACATAAACAAAAGACATGTGGGGTCACCTTCACAATCAAACTCCAATATGTCTGATCGCATGCCAGATGAGAGGAATGGTACATATAGTACGGCAGGTACATTGGTGGAGGAGATCCGACGAGATAACGAACAACTTCGACATGAAAATGCAGAGTTGAGACGGGAGGTTGGAGCACAAACATCAATGTTGACTTCACGGAATCGCGAGAAGGAGAGGCTTTACCAAGAAATTGAGGACTTGAAGCTTGGCCAGAGGAGAGGTGGTACCTCGGTGACTGGAGAGAGCATTTTTGAACGATCAGCATCGCGAGCACATGAACGATCATCATCCAGGACCAGTGCAGGTACAAGACAGATAAACATGAATGAGGCTGAACGTGAGGAATTCGAGAATAAGCAAGCCGAACTTCGAGATAGAATCAACAGTCTTAAGATCCATAACCAGGATCTACAACGTGAACTTGAGTCTTGTATGGAGGATTTTGAGACGGCCGTTGAACAAAAGAAGGAAGCTGAGGGTCTAGCTCAGGAATTGCAGGAAGCTTTGGATGTTGCCGAGAATGATTTACTCACCATGCAAGCTGACCGGGATGAAGCCCTCCAAGGTCAAGAAGAAGCCGAATTGATGTTCAAATCTTTACACAAAGAAGCTCAAGAAGAGCTTGATGGGTTTGCGGCAGAGCAAGAGGAAGCTAATGCAGAGATTGAGCGTCTCCAGGCTGAAGTCGCTGATGAGAAAGAGAATTTCAATGCTTTGCAGAACGAGATGAGAGAATTGAGTGATATTGTTGTTAGATCGGAGGATGATCATGAAAGGAAATCCAAAAAAATTCAAGAACTCGAAAGGGAATTGGATGATGCCAATAGGGAACTTGAGGAAATTGAGAAGAATTATGTCGAATCCAATGAAAAGGTCAATCGATTGAATGTCCAGCAAGAATCGAGTCAAAATGAGATTGCATTCCTCCGAGAAGAACAAGATGGAGATAAGATTAAGATTGGTGATCTTGAGGCAGCTATTCGGAATCTGGAGCAAAGTCTCCAGGAAGAACAAGAACGTGCTAGGGAACTTGATGAGCGTCTTGATGAGGAAAGGCACCAAAGAGAAGTTGTTGCTAATCAGGAAAAGCAAGAAATTCAACAGTTCGTTAATGACCTGAATCGTGAAGCCACAACTGCCAAGGACGAATCCAGAAAACTACGAAAGAGTCTCACTTCAAGAGAAGTCGAGGCTGCAGAGTGGAAGCAAAGACTTATGGAACTTGAGAATAATCTCAGGGAGGCTCTTGGTGATCTGAATGGTACTAGGTCAAGTTTATTGAATGTGAGTTTATTTCACCCCATACTTCACAATGCACTAATCTAATTCCTATAGTCCATCGCCAAACTTCAAAGAGAGCTCGAAAATACTATTCGAGACCTGGACACGGCCAAAGCTTCTCTTGCCGAAAAAGAACGTATGATCAAACAACGTGACGACCTCCTAGAATCTCACGCACTCGAATCCCGCAAATTAGCGGATATGTTAGACAAAGAACGTTCAACACACCGCCTTACCAAGAATCAGTACGAAACATCTCAAAAGACGTCATCACATACCACACGAACTCTTTCACAACAAGAATCTCGTGTTCTGGAATTAGAAACATCTCGTCAACAAGATAGAAGAAAGATAGCACAGCTAGAAAATAATTTCAAGGAACAACTTACTGAGAGGAATAATTTGTTATTAAACATGTGGAGTAGGTTGGCTAGTCTTTGTGGAACAGACTGGTCTCACAATAACTCACTTATTAATGGTCGTGCTTTACCATCCTTAGAAGCAGTTTCGACAATGTTTCCAGGTTTCTCAAAGAACCTTCTAGCAGCTGTTAAAACCATTGAAACTCTAGTTGGGGATTTCCGAGGCAGAGTCAAAGATTTGGATAGGAGACTCTGGAAAGAATACTCAACCCTAGAAAATAGATTTGAGATGCAAACGAAGAAGTTGGACAGATTAGAGACAATGGCAAGATCTGCAGTCCCGCTTAATAGTATGGACAGTAGAGCCGAAGTTGTCAAACTAAAAGATTTAAACCGCAGTCTCAAAACGGAAATCTCAAACCTCAAAGCAGCAAATGAAGTTAGAACAGGTGTTTATGAACCTACTTCTCCCTTCCCACCTGTACCTACAGGTCCGCGTCGGCGAATCGATAATTCTTTATCCAGATCTTCAACCATGACGCGACATTCTTCAGCATCAGCTCCTGCATCAAATAGTGCTCCTTCAATTACAACATCTAGTTCTAATGCAATGACGAGAACAGAAGGTGAAGAAGAATATAAACCAGATTTAAGATGGCAAGTTCGATTACAGGAATTGGAATATAAGTTAAAGGCGGAAAGGGAGGCGAGGAAATTGGATAGAAGTAGTGCGGCGCAGAGATTAAGGGAAAAGGATAGGGAGAACAAGGAGTTGGTGGAGCAGATGGAGAGGGGGAGAGTGAGGAATGGGAGGTTTGGCGGTGGTGGTGGTGGTGGTGGGGAGAAGAGTGGATGAGTGGGGAATTAGTGATGAGATGGGCATTGGAGCGAACTTTCTTGACATTTAAGAGGGATAGGTATCATAGGCGTAGAGGAAAGGTGTGAAAATGGGTCATTGTAGGATTAGGTGGGTACAAGGGATAGGATGGATGGATGGATGGATGGAGAAGGTATACATACATAGGGTACATAAGCTGGCTAGCTGGCGTTTTCCCCTTCTTTTTTTTTCCGGCTAATTACTGATTCACATCTCGGGTGTATGGCGTATGGTGTATGGCGAATGGAGTCATGGTGAATAGTTAATGATAAATAGTGAATAGTGTATGATAGATACAACGGGGAATACCGAATACATAAGAAAATGCGGATATCTATCTTTTGTTTTCATTTATTTAAATATCAAGTCAAATACGTCATTTTAGTTGGATCTATGGGGTATTTTTTATGTTTTCACATTTTTACATTTTTGTATTTTTGCTCAGAATACAGCTAAATCAAGACAAGACATACATTCGTTTATTCTTCGCCGCTTAATTTCTTCTTTCTATCATCTTATCTCATCTCATCGCAGCTCTCTAATTCTTTTCTATCCGAATTCCCTCTTTAACCCCTCTCCCCCTCACGGAAAAGCCTTTCTACCTCTTCACTAAACATTTCCACACCTGGCATTCCATTCCATGCATCTTTCTAGATCTAATAACCCATTAATCTATCCATCTCCTCATCCCCCTACATCCATCCTCAACCCTCAAATCTCAACCCCAATTCCAACCCCATCCCCGGCTCCAAACCAATTCCACCCCAACACCAGTTCCAAACCCAATTTCAAACCTTTAAACTACATCCCATCAAACTTTTAACATCATCCGTTACACCATTCGCCACCGCTTAAAATCAATCGTACGCTAGACATACATATAAATGTACAAGCAAATAAAATAAATGACTATGATTTTCCCCCAACCGAAGAAAGATGAAATAATGAAATACAAACCCTATGTCATGCGTCAACATGCCATGTTCAACATCACTTGGATTGAACGCAAAACCAGACAGACACAGACCAAAACAGAAAAAAAAACCAGACAAAAAACACCCTCCATCCTCTCCTCAAAAAATCACAAAAGATCTTTAACCCATCCCAAATTCGCTCTATTATCATTGGAAACCCTCGCATACTCCAACAATAATCTCAACACATAAATCTGCATATCTTCCCTCCTCAAAACTTTATTCGCCCATTCTTGACCATCTAGTGCAATCTTCTCGGCTTCTCTATCGTGATTTTCAAGTCGAAAATTCTCTCCTTCATAACCGAGAAAATATTGCATGATACCATAGAAATCCATATATCGATTATCCATTGGAACAAAATGTTTCCAGGGAATAAGTCTCGAGTCGTGCCACTCTCGGAATATGGTTGCTTTAATTGGTAAAGAAGAGGAGAGTAAGAATCCACGATAACGTCCGGAGAAAGAATTTCCATCGATATCGGGAATATATTTGTTGTTGAATTGTTGAGACATTTTTTGACCTTTCCTAATTGAAAAGTATGGATCGGTATACGGACATGTTTTATCTTCTCGTTCCTCATCACACATCAATTCAATAAATCCAGTATCTGACCATTCATTTACCCATTCTCCAAGTCTATTTTCTTGTTGAGCGCCAATGTTGTAGATGGAAGTAGGCAGTGCGAAATTTGGAGGAATCGCTTCCCATGATTCAGCTCGGGAAACTGATGTATGATTTGTCATGGAAACGAAACGATGTCGTTGAAACCCTTTCCAATTATCGTCCTTGTTTCTTCCTCCAGTCGCAACACCTCTCCAAATGACTTTATTTAACTTCTCATGCCAAGGGGCTCCATGATTATCACCACCTGAAAATCTTTCTTCTTTTGCCCAATACATTGGTGCCGGTAATAAAATTTCGTTATTGGTGGGCAGTTTAGAGCCTCCGAAAAGAGGGAATAATTCTTCTGTGGAAGAAATTGAGAGAGGGTTTATCATCATCCCATGAAGGGATTGTAAATCAGGTTGATGGCAAAAATCGGCCGAAAGACTATAGTTCGAAACATAACCTTTGTAAGTATGTAAAGAAGAATGACCCATTGAAATCGCAGGTGTTTTCGAAAAATCTGTCATAATCTCAGCGCGACGCGCAAGACTGTCTGGGTGACAACCTCTAGTCGCAATTCCCCAATATGGACCTTTCAATATCAGTTATTTGATTGCCAAAGCCATATCCTCAAGACATACCTGAAACCTCCCATTCCCTCTCCGGAGGATCTTCCTCTCCATCATCAGCGTGTCGTGGAGCTGGTAAACTTCCATAATCCTCAGATACTGAACTGGTATCTGTTAATTTCCTCGTAGCTCTTTCAATCTCCATGTTTTCATTAATCACCTCCCATGGCGCAACCATTCTCGGTTCATCCATAGCATTGAGGGGAATATCCATATCTGGTAGATCCTCTTGTATGGTTGAAATTAATTGCAACCAAATTTGAGTCCAAAACCAATCACTTTCGGCCGTCGCATTTCCATTTCGAATACTAATGACCATTCCCGCATCTCTAGCTTGACTTCTCATTTTCGCCGGAGTCACTCCCCAATATGGACCTAGATCATGATATATTTGATCAAAGAAATCCTCCACCATCACCGCATCATGTTCTTGGGCGAATTTGAACCATGCATCAAACCCAGGTGGTGGATGTCGTCCTCTTCGTTTGCGATATTCTGCCGCAGCAGCATTAACATCATGGCTTTCCTTTTGCAATAATTCTTGGAAAGTTTTTTCTGCATTTTCGATCAAGGTATCGATCGGATGTTCTTGTTTTGATTTTGGCATGGAAATAGGTAATGCATTATTTGGAGATTGTGTATGTGGTTTTGGAGGTGGCTTTGGCGTGTAGGTGTAGGTGTAGGGGACTTCGGGGGTCATGTATTGGAATGAAGAAGTTTCGGCCGAGTTTTTGAAATAGAGCACAAGGAGAAGGATGGCTGATGCGCCAAGTATATATCGAATGAAACCTCCAGGTCTTCTAGGAGGGCCTGGATACGCCATTAGAATGGGTGAGGACATTGGCATTCTTAGATGCTTCGATAAGAAGTGTTAGGGGATGCCGGGATAAAAGAGTGTGTGTAAGAAGTCGAAAATTGTCGAGTTCTTTGCGAGATATGCAAGTTCGATATAAAATCTGGACCCTGAAAATGGGTACCTTGGGAATTCGTGACGACGCGAAGCTATAAGATGGAGTTACGGCCAGGTCAGGTACCTAAAGTCGGATAGAAGTCTAATTGAAGTCGGAAAGAAAGGATAGCGTCCAAATGAAGATGATTGGAAACTAGAGTTTCAGAAGGTTGCATTTAATACCAAAATAAAAGAGAGTGAGGGAAGGTTAATCGGATGGGTGAAAATGAATGAATGTAGAAGGTGTTATCCGGTGTTGAATGCATAAGATAAATGGAAAGTCCCCAGCGTTGAAGTGAATCGGTGGATCTTGACCAATTGTTTTGACTTTGTACCTGACTGAAGTTCGTGCTAGGGTTAAAAAGTGCCGCGTTGACAGCTGCAGGTAAGTGGAGATATAGGAGAAGGAGAGAAGTTCCCAAATGGATGAGGTCGTACGTAAATGAATGTGAGTGAGGGTAAGTATCTCATGTGAGTGAGGGTAAGTATCTCATGTGAGTGAAGGTAAATATCTCTTAATAATCTTAAATCATAGCTGTCGTTTCTATTGGCGTGAAATTTGGCATTGAAGGTTGAGGGTAGGAATTGAAGGTTGAGGGTAGGAATTGAAGATTGAGGGTAGGAATTGAAGATTGAGGGTAGGAATTGAAGATTGAGGGTAGGAATTGAACGTCGAGGGTAGGAATTGAAGATTGAAGGTAGGAATTGAACGTCGAAGGTTGAGGTTAAAGATCGTGAGTCGAAGGTCAAAGAAGTAAATTAAAGAGTACAGGCGATTTAACTGACTGATGACTCCGATCCAACGAGTGTTAAATTCACCGATAATGAATATAATTGATTATCGGGGAAACTCCAGATCAAGAGGCATATATGGAAACAATTCCTTTATTCCAGAAAAGCTGATCCAGTTTTCATGTCATGTAGAAGGATGATGCACTGATACCGTGATCCGAAAGGAGTGAGTGGCGAGTGGTGAGGAGTGAGGAGTGAGGAGTGAGTGGTGAGTGGTGAGTGGTGAGTGGTGAAGTGGTGAGTGGTGAGTGGGTGAGTGGTGAGTGGAGTTTGGGGAAAGGAGAGAATGAATGACTTGCTGCACTTCTGAAGGATAAGAAAACTTCCAAAGATGTGGATATCGGTTTTGTATGAGGGGAGAGGTTGACGTTTGTTGGATTTCAGTTGCGATTCACATAGATTAGGGTGTGTATCGGTATAATGTTGATCATCTTCTTTTCTCCAATTTTAATTTTTAATCCCAGCCTTGAGGAGTTTGTTTGTCTGTTACTTGGGAACCCTAGTCCTAGTATCCATGATGGCACTGCATCTAGATATCATCCCAGTCGCTAGTCCTCGCTCTGTACGAATTATAATTATCGTGACGAGACTCCAGTACCTTGATAAAACGCATCAGACTTGTATCAGTCTGTCCATAAAATTAGCTACCTGGTATGTCCAAATTTCACTCGAAAAGCCAATGGCTTGCTTGGCAACGGGTAAGGAAATATCGAAAGCTTTCGTATCGTAGTACCGGTAGATCAGGGGCAGGTCACAAGAAGGATCTTGATGGGACCGAGTTCAATGCTGGATATAGAGATAAGATAGATGCAATAGAATAAAATGGATCTGTGTATCGTCATTTTATTGATCTTATTTGTATTGACCTCATTTTGTTTTTCATATATATAATCAATCGATCGTCGTCTTACCTAGGGACGGACCTATTTAAGTTTACCCATTGAATTCTTCAATAGTGTATTATTCTATGATTCTCAATTCTCAGACAATCCAACATCTATTTTCCTTTATTTCCTTTATTTCCCTTATTTCCTTTATTTCCTTCATTTTCATCCTTTCCATCCATTTCATTTCATCCTTTCCATCCTCTTCATACCGACGAACACACATAAACTCCATCCCAGGAAATCCAAAGCACCGACGTCAAACACCAAACTTTGAGGCGTCCCCTTACCACTAAAGGTTTGAAGGGCACAAAACACATGCGTAATCTTACCTACTTTGTACATCCGTCCCTCCCTAAGTGGCAGTTATACAAGGCGGATCAGAAAGTCTGTGCATCCATTGACGAGCCAAGGAAATGGCGTTGTGGGGTGGATGATAGGGGTTATGATTGGTTTCGTATGTTATACGTATTTTATTTCCCTGTTGAAATATATTTATTATTTAAATAAGATAGAGAGCTTTTGATTATCTCATTTCGTTGCGTTTTACTCCTTTTTGAAGATATTTGAATGCGGTGAGTATAAAATATATCATTGGAATATATTTATAAGAGTAGTCTCTTTGTTCTTTTCTATCACACTTCTTCAATTGATAATAATCATCTTTTGAGGTTCTATCGCCCGGAACATCATCGTCTATCCATACATGTATCAGGTAGAAACCTCTTGCTACAAACACAAACCTTTTTCTTATCATGAAACTCGTTACGAATCATTTTATTTCATTTCCTTCCTTTTCAACCATTCACATTATTAAAGCCATAATATAATGAATGACGAGTCTCCTGGTGTATGACTGATTGACTATTAGTATCACTTCATCTGCTTCAACTAGGTACTTGGTAATCGATGGGGTGGTTTGAAAGGATTCAATTATTCTTAGCGTTGTACTACTGATGTACTGATTCTGACCGCAGTTTATTTCCGGTCAATGATCATGTTCACATTAAGGTTACTCCCTACATCTACAATTATTTCTTTCCTTCAAATGCTATATATTATTTATCTATTAGATATCATCCATCATCTACCTCTCTAGTCCAAAACTTCAATATTTTATTAAAAAAAAAATACATTATCATCTATCTACCTACCTACTCGGTACAGCCAAGTAATAATCATTCATACCCAACAAAACACCCATCCAAAACTCCCATCCATCCATCCCTACCTATTTACATTTATACTCCCCCCCCTCCCTTCCGCCTCAATCCAAACAACCAAACCATCTATTCCCTCACATCTCACATCTCACATCTCACAAAAATTCAAGCATTCATCCGAATCTGATGATCCTACCCAAATCCTCCTTCTATACAGCTAGATAACTCAGGTAACCTAAACACACACACAAATTTTCAAACACGGATCACGACATCGTCCCACAGGTACATACATATTGTAAAAGTGGTAGGTCGAGATACATGCATCCCGATAGCACACTGTGAAAAGGGAATTGAAAGAGAAAGCTGAATTAGATTACATTATAATATATCATTTATAAATAAAACAGAATTCACAATAATTTTGAAATTGATATTATATAAATTCAAATGTATATATATAAAAGATTGATTATTATAAAAGAAAAACAAAAGCTTTTCTTTTATATCTAATTACAAAAGATCATATAATTGATTAATTAAAACCTTTATATATTTGGCTTATAATTCCAACTTTCTCACAATATATATTTGTATGAGGTTACTGTAACGATCTGGTAGAGGCAGCGGCTGCCTCAGGTTTCGTATAGTTGGTAGTTGTAGGTTAAGGCTAATAATCACTGATTATCCATTCGAAGATGAATATATTACTAGATCAATTGGAATGTAGGTAAACTAATTGATAACTAAGTTGAGCATGAAGCTCCTAAACTATGAAACTATTTTTGATTATATACTCATCTCTTTCTTGTATGCTAGCTATGCTAGCTGGCTAGCAGAGCTAGCATATCATATGATTGAGGATCAGACTATATATTCGAGCTTGCTGAAAGTGGGGAGACTATATGAAGCGATTGCTATACAAATTTGTATACAAATTGCTTTGCTTTTTAAGGAGGTCCAAGTTTGTAAGGATAGGTTAACTGTTATTTTGTAATACTCTATAAAATGATTTCGTGATAGTTACATGGACTATAGATAGGACAGGAAATATAATGCGGGAATAGAATGATTTTTTTAATTTTTAAAAGATATAAAATAGATTTATAATGAATGATTAATTTATAATAGATTATTTATAGATTAAAATCTGATTTATAATTTATATATTTTTTAAATTAAATTAAATATAAATATAAATATAAATATAAATATAAATATAAATATAAATATAAATATAAATATAAATATAAATATAAATATAAATATAAATATAAATATAAATATAAATATAAATATAATAAAATTTTAATAATAAAATAACTTTTTGTTTTTCTCTTAATTTTTTCTAATTTCTTTTAAATATTTCTTTTAAAATATAAGATTTTCAAAATTCAAAGTTGTTATAACCTTCAAATATAAAACACCAGAGGCCTGCGCCCCCCGGACCTCTGGCTTTTCAAGAAAGTCTAGTAAAAATTTAAATTTTAAAAAGTTTATAATAAATTTAAATATTAAATATATATTAGGCTGCAGGTAGAATATCAGTTTGTTTTTGATAATTGAAAATTAATTTCTTTTATTTAAAAGTGATAATTATAATAATAATAATAATAATATTTTATATTATTTATAATATTAATTATTATTATTATTATGATTATTTATAATATTAATTATGATTATTATGATTATTATTATTATTATTATTATTATTATTATTATTATTATTATTATTATTATTATTATTATTATTATTATTATTATTATTATTATTATTATTATTATTATTATTATTATTATTATTATTATTTTAAGTTGAATTAGTTAAATTGAACGAACAAAGTTAAATTGAATGATTTTAATGATTTCAATTTAAATATAAAAGAAATATTATTTTTATTAAGATTTTTAAGAATAAATCATAGATATAAAAGTCATTCTTGAGAGAAGATAGCAAACCAACTCAGAAAAACAAATTCAATTCAAATCGAACTAAATATATCTTGTTATGAATTTAATCCTCAACGATTTAAACAATACATTGCCCGACTAATAAAATTCAAGATGAGGTGACAAGAATAATTCAAAAGCAATGATTGAAGAGGATAGATGATACTCTGGATATATAACAACGAGATTTAATTTCTGAAAAAGATAACAAATGTTATTATATCATTGAAAACAAATAATAACTATTAGATTTCTTTAAGATCATAGTCTTTTAAACACTACTATGATCTTTTAGATACCGGGATTCGTGTTATATATTACAAGGTGGCTCTATGATCCTTCTTTTAGGTTTTTTAATTCCGATATATATATTAATGCTCAATTTATATTAAATATAAAAATTACTTCAATATAATATAATTATATAATACAATAATAGATCATTAGAATTCATTCATCATTAATAATATTTATAAGATATTTAATATTCTATTTGATATTTGATTATCTATAAAATAATCAATGTCGTTTTATATATTCACATTGTTATTATTATTAATAATTATCATTTTTCACAAAAATTAAAGATCTAACTAGATTATTAAATCATTAAATATATATTTATTATCTTAAAATAGATTCTAATGAGTCAACAAGTTATCAAGATGGACTATCTCTATGTAATATATTAGAATGTTGTTATAAATAAACTTATATCAGCTATGGTATACATTCATCGGAGAACTTTGTATATAATCATATCATTTATAAGAGATTATAAAGTTTGTACGGCGTTTTGAGACTGTCTTGTTCTGCACTTTTATCATAAAAACATATATGAAGTAGACGAAGACGTTATCTCGGACAGTAATACATCTCAAGAGTAAACTGTGTGTCACAATTCATCATGGAAATACTTTTACTCTGAAATACCTGACTGTATCAGACCTAACTAGTCTTCATATCTAAGTAACTAAATAAGGAAATAAATACTGAAAATATCACTAATAAATGCTCAATAGAAGATTCGCTTAATTACCTATTCATAAACTTGATTTTACTCTGCAGGAAACCTTCACTCCTCGGCTAAGTCCAGAGGAATTATTCAATTAGCATCCTACAGGATGAATGGTAATAAGGATAGCAGTTTTCCTGCTGAGAATAATCGACGGCAACAAAGCACAGCACACAACGCTGACTGTCAAAGAGTTCAAAACAGCATAAATTCCTGGCTGACAGAAAGTAGCAATAAGGAAATTAATTACTACCCTCGACAACAACCCCTACAATTATTAGCTCCCCTTTAAGTTTAAATTTCACACAGGCATGTATGAAACAGTGAGCTTCATTCCACCTTGCTGATTTCTCATGTAATTTTACGCGTGGTATGCAGTACCTGAAAGATCAATGGCATCATTTTATAATGATTCTTTGTTTTTCTCTCTCTTCTGAGGGTGAATTAAGCGAGTGTGATAACGTTAATGAATCCAGGTCGAAATGAAAACTGTGAAGAGTATGACATGAGGTGTATAAAAGATCAGCTAGATATTTCTGTATATTGTGAGAAAGTTGGAATTATAGGCCAAATACATAAAGGTTTTAACTAGTCAATTATATAACCTTCTGTAGTTAGATATAAAAAAAGAGTCTTTTGCCTCTTCTTTTTACAATAATCAATCTTCTATATATATATATTTGAACCTATATAGTATTAACCTCAAAATCATTGTGAACCTTGTTTTATCTATAAGTGATGTATTATAATATAATCTAATTCAGTTTTCTCTTTCAATTTCCTCTTCACAGTGTGCTATCGGGACGCACGTATCTCGACCTATCACTTTTACAATATTTTTATAATATTGTGGAACTGGAACTATTCATGTGGGAGGGTTTTAAGGTCTTGCTTTTTCCCAGTCCGAGAATAGTATATGGGTGAAATTGAATTTAAGTCGTCGATATAATTATATAACAAGGGGAAATAAAAAAATTGAGAATAATTGTCAGTGATGAATATAGTTTTTTCAATAGAAATAACATGAAAATTATTATTGTCACTAAGTTTAGAGATATTTAAATATATTTTAAGATTGAAGCAGCAATAAAAAATTCTTGATTTTTCAACTATACAATTATAACTCAGTGCAAAATCCTTTAAATAACTAGAATCGGAAAATTAAAATCATCATCACAGTCACCATCATGTTATTTTCTCCAGATATTTCCTTTTTGAAAGGTATATAGTATGAAGTTCGATTTCTGGGATTTTTATAATCTAGTGTATGTTTGAGAAGCTTAATTCCTGTATATAGTAGTGATCATGAATAAAAGATCTTGATTTTTTCTTTAATACTTTATTATTTCATTTTTACACATACTTCCATTGAAGTAATCTGGAAAAAATTTAAGGACTTTTCTGAAGTACATGATAGGGGGTTCCAGCCGGTCCTCTATCAACTTTGGAAGATAACAATATGATATATTGGGGGATCTTCAAAGATTCATGGCTTTCCAAATAATGCATTGAGATATTTTGCACCTGCCATTAAAATATTCAAGACGATTTCATACGATTACAGAGTACTTATATAAGTATGTACTGTCATTTGGAAATCAGCGAGAAACTAGAAAATTATGATGATATATGCTGGCGATGACAGTAGGGAATAAACAAGCGATGTATTGACAATATATAAAGAATTTCTGGCAGTCGAAAGCGGAAAAAAACCACAGTTCAAGAGACTCTGATCTATTGATGATAGAACTCAGATAGATTGACGATGGGCTTTTTACCGGAGATATCGTATCTGGCTAACTTCGTAATTTTCCTCCGACTCTCCTGAAATCCAGAAAGGACATGCATCATAGTTGGTTCTGGATGCAATAATGTGGACCACTTGATCGTTTTTATATTCGAGTATGGATTTTTGAGGCAGCGCGGCGGCTGAGGTGGGTGAGAATATTTCAATTCTTGGCTGGTCTAATCTCTATAATACATGATAATGCTTTCTCTCCATTGATAATTTGTGTTGAAATGTCTCCCAACTTTATTATACACCATTTTTTCCCCAGCAATCACTACTTCTTAAAAATCTTACTGTGATCATGAGCCACTAAATGTTGACGCATCTCTACAGCCTCTGCAGCTTGCATCATCAAAGGAAGAATGTCACTTCCGGTAACCACCAAACTCTTTCCCCTTGATGCTTCTACCTTGATTTCCGTAGAAGAACCCATGGCTAGCCCACTCGCAGGCTTATTGTGTTTCGCCAGCGTGCTCTCATACAAAGCTATCGCATCAGTCCATTCCTTCTCATCACCCCAAATACCAGGTAAACCCATACTGACACGCGCATCTAAGGATCCGAGCCAGACGGAATCAATATTTTCACCACATTCAGTGAGGATAGCATCAAGATTCTGAATTCCCCGCAGAGTTTCGATTTGAATTATTATGGCGGCTTGGTTGTTTACGTTTTCCCAGATAGTTTTGGTGGAGTCGATGGGGGTATCGGAGATGCCCATTAAAAAACGGGCAGGAGGGGCTGAACGAGTACCATTTCGTACGGCTCCAAACTTGGCAGATGAAACGATATGTTTGGCTTGTTCGACTGTATCGACTTGAGGAACGAGAATGGAAGCCCCAGCATCTAAAGCATAACCTATAGATGCGTGATCATGCCCTGGAACACTTGATATTTGTTAGAATCGATGTATCATTGTAGACACTATATGAATACATACCGAACAATAGCAAAACTCTTTCCTTCACTCATAAACTGAACATCGTGAACCATTTGGTTCATAGTTTCAACACTCATAGAAGTATGTTCCCAATCAATCCACACACAATCATAACCCAACTGAGCTGCTATCTTTGCGATAGGTGGACAAGGTAAACCGACAAAGAATCCAATGAGAGGTGGAATCTTTCCATCATGAGCATCACGAATGGCATCACGTGCTCGATGAGGTTGCAAGAGGGAAGGAGCTCTGTATGCTAGGACACCTTGATTGGGCTTGGGCTCATGACCGTTTGGTAAGTTCCCGAGGATAGCGTTCATGATGAAGCGTGATGTGATGGTGAGAGTGGTAAGGTTGAATAGACTGGAGAGTATAAGTGGTAATTGATGAAGAAACTTCTATGGATATCTAAATTGAACCAAAAACAAAGAAGTAAACGTGAATGATGTGAAGAATCTCAACATTTTATAGAATGTTTCTCGAACAATTGGTAATCTTTTCCAGACTCTGTGTTATCGAATTTTCACTGCATCTATCCCCTTCCATCACACAGCTACTACGAACTCATCAAATTTAACGCATGGTGAACCCACATTTCCTTCCTGGTGCTTACAAGAATATCCATTGGAAACAAGATTGTGAGATGTTGTCGAACTTTAGATCGATGGATTTAGAGCATGATCCGCCATGTGGCGGAGTTCCCAACAAGTTGGGAGTTCCGAACACACAAAAAATCCTGGTTTGATCAAAAGAATCTTAGCTAGTTTGTCAATATCACGTAAGATATTAGTAATTGCCCACCATTTGAGCCACTCTTGTCACTTTGTCGGCAACCTGCATAACAATATCTGACCAGGGATAACTCATATTCCATCTATTTTCCGAAGGATTTCAAAGCAAAAGTATCGCGCTTAGATAGGCATCAATGTACGAAGTATTTACGCGTCTTATGGAGGGGCCTTACGGGATATAAGCACTATGATAAGTTACAATGCAACTCGATCTATCAAATCGATGTTGAAAGTTAGTACTTAATTAAGCTTAAAACTTAGAACCTTATAGGTAAATTTCACTCGATTAAAGTTTGAGTTCGTCATATGCAAATTCTTATAAACTCGCTTAACACTGATTAGATAGTCCGGCTACAAGATTAAAGGCCTCTTCTAAGGTTTAATATCCTGTAGAGCCCTACATTAACATGCAAGGCCGTCTCCATATGTGAGACAAACGAGGACGGAAGATAACTTTTATCAACCGCATTTTCCGATACGCGACAATGAAATCTGTTTGCCATGCTCTAATTCGTGTATAGCATTAACCCAAAATCACCGTCGTTCATAATACAACCTTAAGGAATGCGGAGAAGAGGAATTCCGCTGCCCGCAAGTGGAGTACAGTTACTTCCTTATGTAGCACCTACCGGCGCACAACTCGAAACTCTATGCATGGTAAAATCCCAGATGAATAACGCAATTTCTCCAGAATTCGAGCTTTATACTTTCTAGCACGGGTTTTTTTTTTACCGAAGTATGAAAGTATTGAAACGAAGCAAAGCATCTAGACGCCTGTACTCGTTCGGAAGACAAGCAATGCGTGAAAAATCAACCTATTAACATCTTATCGTTACCAGGGCTAATGCAGGCAAGGTACCGCACGTAACGACCTCCGTTTTTACATAAGTTTAATTGTGGATCGGCCGCGGCATTGATTACTATTCTTCGGATATGAATGTTCGGTCTATGTTACGATTCCCAGAGAGCTTTCAGTCTGAACTTGATCAACTTTCAATAACAATTTGCTGCTTTGCTTATTGATTGGTGATTCAAGAATCCTGAGTCAGGATCCTCTAGCAATTCGAAAATAACAGAAGTCATCTTGATGGGACAATGGGGTTGATGATAATAACAATGAAAATTATGCGCCAGCTTGCTAGATGAAAAAACTCAGAGTTAAAGCATGGTATCAATGAATGGAGGTTTTACCTCCTCGAGCTCATAGACGCACAACCTATCTCACGTCAATCCAAAAATGTGGCCCTACTTTAATTTTCACAACTTCATGGCTCCAAATCATCAATTACTGTGGAGGGGTGAAGCCGATGTAAATAGTTGAACAGTTGCAAGCTATTGGAGCAAGTTCACTCACCCGAGTAGAGAGTAGTATTCACACACGATGTGTGGAACGTTTGAACAGGACAACCTTGCGAGGCTGTAATTTACTCGAACTTGCCGTTTGGGTGTGTACTGGGAATTGCATTGGTGCTCTTCGATGTCAAATCGAGCAGACAAATTCGGTGTGCTCATAGATTCTCGCCTGTCTTTCGGGATTTTAGGCAAGG
The DNA here is from genome assembly GCA_905066765.1 of Sclerotinia trifoliorum. Taxonomy (NCBI): domain Eukaryota; kingdom Fungi; phylum Ascomycota; class Leotiomycetes; order Helotiales; family Sclerotiniaceae; genus Sclerotinia; species Sclerotinia trifoliorum. The sequence goes on along the minus strand of CAJHIA010000009.1, from coordinate 2,300,417 downwards.
CCAATTTCTTAGCATTTTCGGGACAGCGTCGGAGCTACACTGATGGTCGATACAGAATGTACCCCAGCGATATTAATGATAATAAGACTTACCACCAGCGAAAACCTTACATCAAGATAAAGAGCGGACTGGCGACATACTCGGGCCAAATAGATTGGAAAAAGCGTATTCCATGTTTTCAAAAAGCGTTGACAATGTGTAATCAAATGACAGGTGATAGGCAAAACAGATATGTTTTGTCCGCTCGTTGACTCTTCTCTAGCTTGTTTCATGAGGGGGTTAAAATTGCGGAAAGTTTCCATTACTTACACTGTCTAACTTCTGTCCAACCCAGAGCGGAAACTTCTGCTGCTCCTTGGCGCCCTCAAATCATTCCTTCATTGGCATGGATGAAATACAACCTTCCTCTTGAATCTACATGAACAGTCTCAATACTGCTGATACACATTCCAAAGAACTTAGATTAGGACTCGTAAGTTAAGGATGCGGGTATCTGAATAATGTGCCACAATAACCCGTAGTGCTGGGCAAATTTGAGGTTACATGTCTAGTTCTACAATCTACTCCTATATATACACATTAGTGAAGAGTTATATTAACAGTATATTGAGAGGTGATAACAACGAGCTTAAACATGCGATGACAATAACTAAATACTTCAAGTGGAAGAACCCAATGCGAATATACAGCCATACTACAGCAGCCATCAAACCTCGCGCAAGATCCAAATTAGCCCGCGGAAACAACTTATTCCAAATGGGTAATAGGTTTCTCCAGAAAGAGATATGAAGCGCAGCAGTTTATTTTGAAACGAAAATGAGATTGAAACCGTACATATTAGATTTATATAATCATCTAGAACGAGTTTCCGAGGGACATTAGAAGAATTATTGTCTGTTAAGCTAAAGTTCGTACTTCAAAGTGAAGGAAGAGTATAAATATCTTAGTTCTAGTCTTTGAAGAGTATGTATCCCGGCAAAAGCGGAAGCATATTCAAGGTGTGCTCTCTGCGATAGTTTGGTTTGAAAAGCTGTTGATGACATTGAGGAGTGGTTCCATTCATTGATAGGAGTATTTCCGTCTTTTCTTTTGAAGCAGTGGTAATAATTAAAATAAACAACAAACAAAACTGAAATCTCATGCCTTCAGCGATATCATGGGAGAAAGAACAGCAGTTAAGATGTTACATTCAAGATAAATAAATTCTTCATGGATAACATTAGCAACAACAGCAACATGAGATTCACCTCAACGTAATCCCGCATTCCAATTTCAGCACGAACAAATTCTACCACCCACTGCTTGGAGTTTTGATACACCGATCAATCATAAGTTTATGGGACATTTCATCCTGAATAATTTCTATACAGGAACTCTAGAGACCAAGAGAACTGAGAAGGTATCTATATATATATATATATATACATAACAGCGGAAGATTTTTCAGTATGATGAACTACATTATTCCATACATCCATGCTAGATGAATGCTTAAAATCTGAATTGAGCAAATTGAAGGTGTTATTATGGATGAAGGCTCATTCTATTAAGGATATTTGGGGTGTACTCAATTCAGAAGAATATAGGATTTCTCCAACCTTTGATGCACAACTGGAGACCTCAAAGCTTGAAAAGTAGAAGTATGAGATCTCTCTCTCGATAAAAGTATACGCTAACTAGAACTTTACAGAGGTATGATATACACAATCTGCAGTCATCAACTAATCAAGGTTAACGCCCTGATTATTCATGAGTCTTTGACTTTGAAGCGGAGTAGAATCTGAGCAACCTTATGGTTGTCGAACTATTTTATTCCTTAGCTGATTTTCAACTTGGTGATGGCAAAATAATATATCATCTTGCAAAGAATTGGTGATAAATGAAAGCACCAGAGACAGAGCATCCTGTGAAGACATCAATCCAAAAGATATTAAAAACTCATTATTGATCATAGCAAAATAGTATATCATAAATACAGCTAAACCCTTTCACAATTCACCTATCAATCATCTATTACATCTTCTATCATCCACTTCCAGGTAGCGTCCCGGTAGCTTCACCCCGACTATTATACATACACCCAATATTCCTTTGATTTTCTGCTCTACATTCTACTACCAGGGGGGAAAAGCTACACAATACATCATCACTCCAAAACTGTATAAAATCATTAGATTAAATTTCAGCCAAGATTAATCCGAGAAAGAATCCCCTAAAGATATCAAAACTAACCGATGATCCCCAATTGTACAAATAATAATAATACCTACAGCTGCCGAATGTGAAGAAAACTACAAGAAGAAAAATAAGCAGGAAAAGTTCAGATGTATTTATGAAAGTCAATAGTCCTAACCATCTAGTCCTTGATATGAGAATAGAAAAACAAGAGCCGAGAGAACTATGATGAGTTTAGATTATAAAAGCAAAGGGAGGGAGAACTTATAGTGAAGTACACACGGTGGTATCAATACTTGATGTTCATGAATAAGGAGATGTGAGTAGTAAGACTATTTCCAATATGAGTATCTAGGTACCTGCTATTCAGGGGTTTGCTAGAGATAAAAATATCCAAAGGTAAGATTACCCATGAATTAATCACTGTACTTTTGCACTTTTGGCTTTTGCTTGGTTTGGTTTGGTCAATATTCTAAATATGTAGAAAACGTGTTCATTTATAGTGACTAGTGTGCTTGCCCTGACAACACCAAGTGTCTGGTGCAATGGCTTTGATATGACTTCCGTGGATTGAATGATAGCTCTATTCAATATGTGCCGGAAGTGTAAAACCAAAAAAAGGAAATGCCATTTATATATCCGATTGTGTTAGGTGTCGAAGTGAACAGGTTGAACACACTAAGCAGCCCAAATAGGAAAAGCAATGTAATGAGAAGGAACATTTGGCCATTTCTAAAAGGAATCAACTATTTCCCTCCTTCTTTACCTAAAAGCACTCTTCTGCTTCGGCCAACGGAGGATCTGTTGCGCTAAAACAAGCAAACACGCATGAAGTTTCAAAGAGTATCACAGTTATGACAGAACATAGCAACAACTCCATAATCCGGGTATCAAAAACTATGCAGCCTCATAAATCGTAAAATCGAAATGCACATACTCATCCCGCCATGCTCAGGGTCAGTCATTGAGAACTCATCTCAGTAAGCCTCCCAGATCTCTTTCCATCCCAGTTACCCTCTCCTCTAAGGCTCTCTTCTTCCTCTCCAACTCTCTAATCTCCCTCTCCTCCCTCCTCAAATCCTCATCCGTAATCTCAATTTCAGACGGCTCCTCATTCTCCTGCTGATTCTCCTCCCCACCACTCTCCAACTCATCTCCTCTATTCATCCTCTCCAACTCCCTTGTTTGTTTCTGCACTTTCTGTTCATGTCTTTTCACACTCTCCCTCAACTGTGCATATCTACTCCTCAACGCTCTTATCCTCTCCGGAACCCCTTGTACCGGATATACACTATTTAATTTCTCCGCCCCCTTCAACAAAACCTCTATATCAATTTCTCCCCTTCCGCTTTCCGTTTTGCGCACTTGAGAATGTAATTCTGCGCCAAGTACGGCAGCAACAGCAGTATTGCGGCGCGGGGCTCGTCCATTAGGACCTGATGCAGGAGCTACTTCGCCAGATGTTACGTTGAAAACAGTTTGACGGCGGGAAGAAGAAGATTTTGGTTCGGGAGCTATTTGAGTTGGAGGTGGTGGGGGTGGAGGCACAGAAAAGAGAGCACGTTCGTGGGGTTCAGTGTCGCGGATTAGAGCGGTGATGTCTTGATTGGAGAGGAGAGCATTTGTAAAGATTTGAGGAGGGGGAAAGCTGGGGTGATGAGGTTAGTCAATTGCTTTGAGGGAGGGGTCAATTTTACTCACGGTAATGAAGCTATTGAATCTGCAGAAAGAGCAATTTGTTCTAGATGCCTTTCTAGTAGAGACATTCTGAATAAATTTTGCTTGAGATGATTGTGTTTGCTTACAACGGCGACTTTTACAATTACCGGCAAGGGTATGTATGCATTGAAACGCGGGACAACTTCCAGATCCCACTTCACCTACTACCTACTAGGTAACATTAAGACGTCCCGATGCCGGATTAGATAATCATTCTTCTCATGCGGAAGGAAGCGCAACCTTAACGTACGTTTAATTTATCCCTTACCTCACAATCACATGATGCGCACTTCTCTCCTTCACACACGAATCACATCTTGACTTTCTTCCCCCTCCAATGCAAGCCAAGTCTTCTGCATCTTTTACCTCAAAGGACTGCTTATTACTCACTCATACATACATACCGCAACATGATGTATTGTATCGGTGTCGCTCTTGTCTCTCATACATACTCCGCATACACATCTACAATACATTCATTCTCTCTTACTTTTCTCTTTTTAGCAACTTCGATCGATCGAACAACGCATTCTTTAACTTAATTTGAATCAACAATTGCAATTGGTAGATACATAAGCTTTCCAGCATGAGAGAATGCATTCTTTGCATATTACCCTGGGCCTATTTTCGTCTTCTTCTATAAACTCTATCGTCAATCTTTTATTTACATTTACATTTATCTTTTCCTTTTCCTTGTCCTCAAAATTTAATTGCTGTTTAAATTTTGTTGCTTTTTCCTTCGTCCATCTTCTTCTTAATGCTACTTGCTCATTATCAATTTGGAGTTACTGACAACACATTGCAACACCATTATACGTTGCCAGATGATACCTACTCGGAAGTGTTATAGTAGGATAGGCTACTCAATTTAATTCCTTTTCAGAGGATTCGACGTGAATTTTCGTCTCGAATATCTCACGACCCACGAGGGAGATTTTGCTTTTTCATGCTTGGAAATCACCAAAACTTGCCATCCATATCTCCATCCAATATAAACTTACCTTGGGAGCCACCATACATACTACATATTCCACATATTCCACATATTCAAATACTCCAACCAATTGACCGCACATGCATCACTGGTCGAGTGGCGGCATTGACGATTGACGACTCGCCGCCCACTACTCACACTACCTACGTAGTTACAGACAGATACATCCATTTGAGCTAAAGCAAGCAAGAAAAAGCAACTTTACTTACTACTCCTCGTACATTGGTGAACAAGGTTATTCCCTGATAATTTCTGCCCAATACCTATAGGCTGATTGACATCACCGAGTGTCCATATATCTCTTATCTTGCTTGATTGAAAGTTGTGGGCTCTGCTTTTCCCCCCCTTCATCCAGCCTTCTTTCAATTCGAGCTTTACCCGAAGATTCGGGTCAAGCTTTTTTCCCGTCCCTCCCAACTGGTTACCAAAACACCTTTGCTCTCAGGGTGTATCTACGGTATTGGTGTGTGGAGACGAAAAACGCATAAGAACATTCTCTGGGCTTCCTGCAACACACACTTTTCCTCGAATTCCCGGAATTTCCCCAAAGTATTCTTTCGGAAAACTTACATCATTTTTGGGACTTTTCAGATATATTCATTCCTCGAACGCCTCATCCTCAACATTTCGAAACAAGTTTGGGTTCCCCTTTCTCATCCATCTGACGGTCTCAGTTCAATTGACCCGCATTCAATTTATTTTTAAAATTGAATTCGATGTTCATCATTGGTCGCCTTATTTACTTAGATCTACAAGTTACGCTGACCCTTGTACTTTCAACCAGGACCTCGTCCCTCAGATCCCTCGTTTCCAGCTCTGAGACCGGACTTGACCCTTTTTGACACTTAACGGATAGCCTCGAATCTTTAATTGCGAGGCTTCTTGGCGCCCCAAGCACATCTCGAGATTATCATGAACTGTGATCCTCCCGATCTTCCTTCTCCTACCAGGAGATATTCACCACAAGCTCTTACACCTTGACCTCAATCGCAATACACACATCCGCCCCGCGCTGAAAGGAAAGGGAAAGAATTACCTATATTTATTTACTCAAACAACCACAAGATCGCATTTGTCAAAAATGCGGCCTACAACTCCTAATTTCAATTTCGCACAACCCGTCGGCCCTTCATCACCACCTGAGACGCCGACTCATTCTTCTTTCACATATCCGCCTGAACAACCACCAATGAACTTTTTTCGTCCCTCACCTAAGTCAAATGGAATCATACCCAATGGCCGAGGACCTCATTTCAGCTATAATCGAGCCGAAGACCTATCCCCGCGATCCACTTCCCCCTCATCCGAGTCCTCGGGCAGCGCAAGCCCACCTCGATCAGAAAGTTCCCAACTCGCACAATCACCACTCTCATCGCCAATTCGCAGATATTCACGGGTAATAGACAAGGGTAATTTCACACTGGAGGAAATAACGGACAGCGATCTCGAAGACTATGATTGCAACGAGGAACTCATAATACGACCCCACCAATACGAAGACGCAGAGTCCGATCGAGGACATATTGCGCCAATGCCCACACTAGCAGAACTTGATCCACATTTCCTAAATGATCTCCGCGATCTCACTGCGCACGATTGCACAGAGGCTCTCAACAATGAAGATCAAGATGGGTCGCCATTAGACGAGCATGAAGCTTGGGTACAACGCAATCGGGAAGAAAGGCGTCGCCGACGTCGCAGCTCAGCTACCGTACAAAAGCGCTCATTGGCGCAAAGTATCGGGAGTGACACTGACGACGAGGATTTAAAACCGGATCATTTAAGTGCAAATGAGGCGGGATCTAGCGCTAGGAGACTACGAAGGAAGACATTCAATCATGGGGGTGACAAAAGAGCAAGTCTAATATTTGATGATCCACCACCGCGCATTCCAGAATTGGAGGAACCAGATAGTTGTGACGAGGTCATTGAAGACGATACCGAGGTGGATGATCTGAGAGAGTTGCCATATTATGTTTTGGAGGAAACTATGGATATTGACTCTCCGTTTTGAGAGCAATAAAGCTCCAAAAGTTAAACTATTGCGAAAGGGGATAATAGTTGGATGTCGATGACAAAAAGAGGTTGACGAATTAATGAATTATGAATGAGACGGCATTTCATTGCATGAAGGCACGATACATTTGACAGTGGCATATTACGTTTACACTTTTGAGCGAGAGGATTATCACCGGAGGATTTTTCTTGTGTTTGGTCAGTTATTCAATTATATCAATCATAGCGTTGCATGCATAAGCGGATGTAAGGATAGCAGTACCAGCTGATAGTTAGCTGGGGACTTGGACTGGAAACTCATAGTTCCGGATTATTTTATTATTTCTAGACTGGTGGGGCTGGATGAAACAATTGTAGGAAAGAGGGATAGGAAAATGCAAAATAGATATACCATCTACTATCGCCGGTGTTTGAGGCTATTATGCGTGCTTGTGTGGAGCCATGGAGATTTTGTGAAACCTGTGGCATGGGTTCGCAGTAGTGAGTTCTTATTCTCTTAGTCATAGTTAAGCATTTCGATAATTAGGAGATGAGAATTAGTATTTATGAATATGATTTGGGATGGTATTTACCATATAAATGGTGGGACAGGAAAAAATCAGGACGTGTATATTGACGAGTTGATGGGTATCTGGGAACTCGGTTCCTCTACAATGTTATGGGAAATGCCTTATGCTTCTTGAATATATGTGTGGTTTAACATATTTTAAAGAGGCTTAGAGCTATAGTATCATATGAGGTTGATGTGAGAATGTTCACAGTGGGATGCCCAGGAGGATGAGGTGGGTATAAGTGAATAGCTCTCGAGGTTGGCCAGTGTAGAATTTATGAAATTTGATGGCCTGATAACCCAAAAAATCATCTCATGATAGCTAAGCCATAATGATCAGTGTCCCAACTGCTGTAGAGAGTTACAGTAAAATGGAAATAAACATCAAAGTCAAGTTTAATTTATAATAACTTTGGGGGAAAGCCAAGATAAAACGGGTGGTTGTTTTGAGGTAAAAGTTCGGAATGGATTTGAGAACAACCTTTCTCAAATCAGATATGTAATAATGGATAACGTCAGCGAAGGAGTGTACTCCGTAAATACTATGTAGAAAGAATATCAGTCTAATCTTCCCCATGGGAAAATATGCAGGTCTTTACAAGGCTCAAATTTCCCTGCATTTCGCTTAAGACTTCTATTGACCGCCCGGCAGTATCCATTAGTCTAGGTCTAGAGTTGGACCTTGACCTCACAACTCAAACTTATCGAACATTTGACAACATTTACGCATCCACATTAGACAATAGCATTTATAAGTATTGTCGCCGATGCAAACAACCATTCTCACTATAACTATTCAAGCTTTCTAATTAAAGCAAACACAATGAATAACGGCCCTCAAGGCCAGGGCCAACCTGGCGGTTCGCAACAAGGCATGCCGCCTCGACCACCTACAATGCTCAAACCTGAAATGATGCGCCAGCTTCCCCCTGGAGCTTTTACGGATGAAGAAAAATTGAAATGGGAAAACGGGTTGAGGGGACTCTGGACTCAGATTGAGAATAATCCTGCGGATTCACCAGCACATCAAGAAGCCAAACGCAAATTGATGGAGTTCTCCAAGTCGGTCACGATGAAGATGCAGAATTATCGCGCACAGCAGCAGCGACAACAAGTACAGCAAGCGCAGCAGGCTCAACAGGCTCAGCAAGCTCAACAAGCACATCAGCAGCAGGCTCAAGCTCAACAAAACCAACAAAACCAACCAAATCAACAAACCTCACAGACGCAACAAGCTATGCAGCCTGCAACAGCTCCTTCAAATATTGCGGCTCAACAGAACCAAGCTCCACAGCAGAGCGAACAAGCTCCACATTCACAGGAAGGTCAAGCTAGTGGGTCCAATGCTGGAAGTTCTTCCCAGCAACAGCCAAGACCTCAAGTTGCTGGTCAGCTACCTGAAAAGCTGTTACAACATATCAAAACATTCCCCTGGACTGCTCCGCCTCAATACACCCCCCAATCCCCAGAATGGACTAAGTGGATGGCAGAAGTCAAGAGCAAATATGCCAAAGGGCTGATGGCCATGGAAAAGGCAACTTCGCAGCTGAAGGGTTTGGAAGAATATATTAAGAAGAAGAGGGAAGAAAGAACTGCAACGGAACAAGATGAAACAGATTATCAGACAAGAGCGGCAGAGTTCAGGAAACAACATGGTTTGGCCAAGAAGTTTGTGGAAGACGTTCGAGAGAGCCAGAAACGCCTCCAACCACAAAACCCTCATCAGCAAGGTCAACCACAGCATCCTCAACAATCGCAAGCTTCTGGAGCTGGTCCATCTGACAATGTTAATGGAAATACCGCTGGTGTTGCAAGTCATAGCAACCAAGGAGTTCAAGGCAGTGTCCAAATGAATCAGACACAAGGAGCACCTCGACCACCCATGAATTTGCAGCAGCCGTCCAATCCAGCTCTACAAAATACTCAAACTGTCAATGCTGCTATTGAGCAGGCTCGTAATCAACAAATGAGTGGCGGTAATCGGCCACCTATGCCACAAGGACACCAATCCCAAGGCCCGCAAATACCTACACCGACCGCAGCTTCCCATGCAGCTATGGCCCAACCTCAATCTGGGCAGGCGCAGAGTGTCAAGCCCGAACCAGCAATGCCAGGTCCAATCAATACTGCAATTACTCAAATGCAGAATAACCAACAACGTCCAGGTCAAACAAATTCACCTCAATCAGCTATTCCTCAATCGGCAACGTCAATCAGTGCGCCAAATCCTGGCCCTCCAAGGGCTTTAACTCATCAAGCAGCATTGCAAACCGCGGCTCAAAGTTATTCCAGTGCGGGCGGTCAAACGAACGGTACACCTAATACGGTTATGGGTCACTCGCATACTCATCCTAATGCTATGCCTAGGGAACAACAAAATCCAAGTTCACAAAAGCTCCCAATTCCCAAACATTTACCAGAAAGAGCAGTGGCACCACCGCAACCAGTACAAATGGGTCAATCACGCCCTTCATTTACTGGTGGTCCATCAGGTGCCGGTAACGGAGTTATGGGTCAACCGGTTCTTGCAAAGACCCCAGGCTACGTTTTAGATGGTGAAGGCGATCGTGTTTTGAGTAAGAAGAAATTGGATGAGCTTGTCAGACAGGTTACTGGTGGCGGAGAGAATGTTGCAGGTGGTGGATTAACTGCTGAAGTTGAAGAGGTATGCTTACTTTCCATTTTTCCATTATTTGAATTTACAAGCTTGATCACCCTTACCGTAAAAATGAAAATTTCACAATTGAAAAGGCCTGGAAAATACCAAACTAACACAATCTAATAGTCTATTCTTACCGTCGCCGATAACTTCGTTGATCAGGTCCTCCAAGCCGCCTGCAAGAACGCCAAAGAACGTGGTTCTAAGATCCTGGAGATCCGTGATATTCAACTTACTCTTGAGCGCGGTTACAACATTCGCATCCCAGGTTACGCCAGTGACGAGATCCGAACAGTTCGAAAGATCGCACCAAGCTCGGGATGGATCAACAAGATGAGCGCCGTTCAAGCTGCGAAGGTCACGGGTGGAAAGGGTAGTGACTGAGGGAAAGAATCGATATGTCTACATCACTTCGTAATTAGTGTCCAAATAGATGAAAGGAGTTTATGATGTGATGGATTTGGACCGGAATAAGTTCTTGGGTGAATACTATCAGGAAATGGGATGGATGATAAGTGGCGTCAAGGTACTCCATCTTTAATTGATGTGCATATGGCATGGATTTATATTTGGCGTTGGAGGCATGCTATTATGATGTTTTCAATGCATTTTGTGCATTATCGCTCAGTATGGTCTTATACAGGTACTTTTAGATAGTACTTAAATATAACACCTTATTAATCTTTATGGGCCCGTCGATATGATGTATAGGAATGATAATGGTGGTGCTGATCATGAGGAGATATCTGATTATAAATCTGTCTCTCTTCTCTTTCTCTTTTAGAATCTGACAATCTGTATTATTTCTCCAGCGACTATATATATGTATAAATGTATATATATACAACCCCAACGCAGAAATCAATCTCTAAGTACCTGCCTAGGTAGTTCTTATATGATTATGTATATAAGTCATGGACCATGGACCCGAGTCATGTTCTTATACACGTGATTCAGATATCCTACAGCTAGGGATGCATCGGATGGATGGATGGGTAAGTGGGTGAGTGGGTGTTGGGTTGACTTGTAGATTTATATTTTACCAGCTTCATCTTGATGCTCTCTCTATAGATAGGCACTTTAGATAATCTAATGCTTTATTTTGATAATTGGTGTAATATTGGATTTTTTTTAATTGGAAATTGGGAATTAGATTGTTGATGGCGGATTTCCTATATGGATAAGTAGTTAGAGAATGGAATGTTTTTGATATAATGTTTGATATATTCCTTTAAAACCCCGATTTGTTAGCTAGGTTTACACTTTCGCCAGTTTGCAATCGCCAGGCACCGATGACTCGCGTTAAAATTGCGTTACCGGTTGCTAAATCCAACGTAATCAATCATCTTGAGCTTTGATGTTGTAAAGGTAATCCAAGATCTGAAAGACAGCTACTACAACTCTTTTGACAACTCAACCATCTAACACACTTTTTAATCAATAACCCTTTCCAATTTCGTACGGTACCTTGAGCTTCTAGAGAGGTATTTTGTGGATATAAGAGCGATTTTACGACTCTTCTAACCATCAAAAGCGACTTGAGAAACGTACTTTATTTCTACCACCAGTCTACGTCACGAAAGGGCGACATCCACCTTGATATACACTGTCCAACCTGCCGCTATGCCAGGAAAAACCCCATTTAAAGACGGCGCAGATCCGGTCGAAAACGGAATCAACGGTGCAAAGAAGGATGATGCGAAAAGCTCCTTGAAAGGTGGAAAAGGAAAAAAGACCAAGGAAGGCATTGAAGAGGAGATGACAGTCGTCGTACCACCATCAAAGAGTTCAAAGTTATCAGCTCCTCCCCAGAAAGATGTGGACGGAGATGTAGCTATGGATGGCTCCGTGGAGGGGGAAGAGAATGCAGGTGCTGTTAATGTTGATCCGGTGGCCAAGGCTGTTGCAGGTATGTCATGCATTATCCACCAAAAATCTACCGGAGCATCAACCAACAAACACTAACACATTACGCTTCTTCGCAGATATCAAGAGCAATTTCCCGTTATTAGAGAAAGCCGTTGCGTTGTTCGATGCTAGATACACCCTCCGAGCACTGAGGTCCATTTCTTCTATTCGAAAACATCTTACAGCTGATATTTTGGCGCAAGTTATTACGGAGACTTACCCAACAACAACTCAACAAGCTAGAGCTCTACTCATCTCTATTGACAGAGAGAATGCTACATTTAATAAGGCTTCATCAAGTGAAATGGAAATCGATTCTGATCCAAAATCCATTAAAAATGGGAAGAAGGAACCAAAAGAAATCATTCCAGAGATCGACATCTTCTTGGGCATTCTCGTACAAAGCTTCTTTTTTGATAATAAGATGAACGAGAAGGGATTTACACTTTCCAAACATCTCACAACTGTCACTCATGGGCTCAATCGCAGAACTCTAGATTCTCTCTCTGCTCGCGTGTACTTTTACTGGTCATTGTTTGCTGAGCAATTAGCACCACTTCCACCTTCTCCAGCTTCACCCGTTGTTACTCTTCGACCAGCTCTTCTTTCTGGTTTACGGACTGCTGTTTTGCGCAAAGACATCGATACTCAATCAACTGTTATCGTGCTTCTTCTGCGAAATTACCTCTCTACCTCCCACATCACTCAAGCTGATCTCCTCATCTCGCATACCAAATTCCCCGAAAGTGCTTCAAATAACCAAGTTGCAAGATATTTGTATTATTTGGGACGTATCAGGGCTATTCAATTGAGATACACTGAGGCTCATGAACATTTGACGGCTGCTACTCGTAAAGCGCCTTCGAGTCCAAGTGCTGCAGGATTCTCACAAACTGCGACAAAGCTTCTTCTTGTGGTTGAGTTGTTGATGGGAGATATTCCTGAACGTGCAACATTCCGAATTGCCAGTCTTGAACGCGCCTTACAACCTTATCTTAACCTCGTACAAGCAGTACGAGTAGGATTAATCGCAGAGTTCGAGGCTGTAATCACTCAACATGCTGAAACTTTCAGACGTGATGGTACATATACTTTAATTCTTCGTCTACGACAAAACGTCATCAAGACCGGTATTCGGATGATGTCCTTGTCTTATTCAAGAATTTCCCTTCGAGACATCTGCATACGCCTAAAGCTTAACAGTGAGGAATCTGCAGAGTATATTGTAGCAAAGGCAATTCGTGATGGTGTCATTGAGGCAACTTTGGATCGTGAGAAAGGTTTCATGAAGAGTAAAGAGGTTGGGGATGTTTATGCTACCAGAGAGCCCGGTGAAGCTTTCCATGATCGAATTCGTGCTTGTCTCGCTCTTCATGATGAGAGTGTTAAGGTATGTTTTATTTCCTCTACGGTTTTATGAATTCGTGCTAATTCCTATGATAACAGGCTATGAGATTCCCAATGAATCAGCATCGGTTGGAACTCAAGAATGCTCAAGAAGCAAGAGAACGCGAACGCGAAATGGCCAAGGAAATTCAAGATGGCGACTTGGATGAAGATGATCTTGGGGGAGACTTCGAAGGCATGTAAGATGAGAACTAGGAATTGGAAGGGAAGGATTACGAAGATGTATACAAATCTGGGTGCAAATGCAACTTTGGCATGGGATGGTGAAGCGAGGGGAAGATTTGGTTTGGTGGCACTTCATAACCACAACTTGTTTTGCTACATTACCTCTTTTCCCAACTGGGATTTCTGTTCATGGATTGCGAAAATTACGAACTACATATGGTTCGAGATTAGGACATGAATGATGGAGATCCCGCTGCTACATTAGTTTTACCTTTCTTATCCGCAACCTGAACTCTCTTTGCATACGATGTGATGCAATTGCACCGATCTATATGCAGAAGCTGGCTGGGTGGTAATGACTAGAGTGTTATTTTTGTACACAATGACAATTTAGCTGATTCAATATGCATGTGAGGTGTGATGTATAATATGTGCTGATACGTTTAATAACTATCGCATGATGATTTGCAGAGCTTCGATAGATGAGGTGAGGTATGTGGTTGTGGATGAATGCGGTTTGGTAGCCTTGCATTATTGAGTGGAGAGCCTTGTGGATACAGTAGCCTCGACCGAAGCCTTGTCGCGGTACGGTGATGTAAACTGCTTCATCTTTAGTTTCATCTTCAGCGCGATCAATAAACTTAAGAAAATATTATGGTGAATAATTTACTTCTTGTATGTTTATTAGGTATTTTCAAAGAAATAAAGGGGTGAAGTTGTTTATATGGTGGAAACAATGATATAGTGGGAAAGAATATTGGATGATCTGATTTTGCTGTGGCAACGAATTGTTGCACTTGAAAGTTGTACTGCAATTGTCGCTGCAGTTGAAATCCGTTACCTCGACTTGATTCCTCGACTCCACGTACGGGTATTTACCTACCTATATTATCAAGAGGAAACAGTATTGAGGTAGAGCGCATTGATTGCCGAATAGGAATTTAAGGTAACAATTTATTGATATTCTATTCGCGACGGGAATCTGCTGGAGATAGCGGAAGCTAGCAGGAGGTCGCAAGAGAAACATTGATCCAATCCAATCACATTTACACTACAGCAACAGAGATATTTATTTCCAGTCGCACTTTTCATAACCACATACGATCAGATCGCAAATAAATTACGGTTTACAGACTGCAGGATACATTTGAAAAGCTTGCACTTAGATCCTACTTTAGCTACCTACCTACCTACTCTCCCCACACCACCAAAGCCAAAATTTAATTACAGCTACGAGAGGAACCACAATGCCACCACGAACCTTACGCAAACGAGAACGGAGAGCAAGTTCGCGCGACGCAAATGCGAATTTAAACGAAAATAGTTCTCCAAATACAATCACAGTGCAAACTACTACGACGACTACAACTACAATGACGGTTGGTGCAAATGGGTTTGAGGTTGATGATGATGGATCTAGGAGAACTAGTGCTGGGAGAACAAGTATTGGGGAAAAAAGACAGACAGGATTGGCGGAATTTGGTATTACGAGGAGTCCGCATCCGCAGAATAGGAGACGGGCGTGTGAGGTTGATGGGGAAGAGGATGAGGAGGGAGGAAGTGGTGGAAATGGCTTAAATGGAAATACTGTGAATGGGACAACAATGAGCGAACTTACCTATAGGCAAGAACGAGAATCTACAAATACACCTAAACGCAGAAGAACAAGCGGGGCTAGTCGTGTTAATGGACCGACTATCGTTTCAGGTTTAGGTGGAAGGGAATCAATTGGAGAAAGAGAAACACCTAGGGAAAGGACGAGAGAAAGAGATGTTACTGTTAGCATGGAAAATTCATTACCATCCCCTCCGGCTGAGGAATCGGAGGGTGATCAGGATGGCGATGCTATTGAAGTTGATACGGGAAGGAGTTCACCTTCTGAGGAGAAAAGTGGAAGAGGAGAAAGTAAAGATATGAGGGATGACGAGGATGGAGAAAAAGAGAGGAATATTGATGATGTGGTTTTTGGGAATCTTTGTTTTAAGAGTTGGTATTCGAGTCATTATCCTAGGGATATTATTGGTAATGGGAATCTGGAAAGTCATTCTCAGACTGTTAGTCAGGGGAGTGGAAAGAGTAGTAAGAGTGGAAAAAGTGGAAAAAGTGGAAAAAGTGGAAAGAGTGGTAAGAGTGGGAAGGGTACTAAAGGTGGAAGTGACAGAGATGCTAGGGGAGCAAAGGGATTACAGGTTGATAAATTGTATGTCTGTAATTGGTGTTTTGGATATACTGTTAGTGGTGGAGAAATGGCGAGACATAGGAAATGTTGTGAAAGAAAGGGAACTGTTCCTGGGAATTGTGTTTATGAACACGAGGAGGGTGGGGAGTGGAGTGTATGGGAAGTAGATGGAGAGGTTGAAGGTGTAAGTTTTGTCCTTTTTCTTCCCCTGTATTATTCTCACAATGAAATACATCCTAACATATCGTTACAAAATAGACCTTTTCTCAATCTCTCTCCCTTTTCGCCAAACTCTTCCTCGATAACAAATCCGTTCTCTATGATGTCCAGTCATTCAATTATTTCCTCCTCGTTCACACAGATCTCGATACTGCCGAAAGACAAATCATAGGTTTCTTTTCAAAAGAGAAAATGTCCTGGGATAATAATAATCTCGCTTGTATCCTGGTATTCCCTCCTTGGCAAAAGAAAGGTCTGGGAAGTATACTCATAGGTGTGAGTTATGAAATTAGTAGGAGGGAGGGTTTACTTGGAGGACCAGAGAAACCAATAAGCGAGTTGGGAAAAAAGGGGTATGGAAGGTTCTGGGGTGCAGAAGTGGCGAGATATTTGTTGGAATTGGAGGAAGGTGACGATATTATGGAGGGTGTAGAGGAAGATGAGGAAGAAGAAATTGAAGCTGTGAAAGTGGTTCAAAAGCCAGTGGCTAAGAAACCTTCAGGAAAGGGTATGGGGAAGGGTTGGAGAAAGGGTATGAAGGGTGTAGGGATGCAGCCTCAAACGCTTAATCAGTCGAAAGATACGCCGACTGTATCAGCTAAATCAACACCAAAACCAGCAAAATCAGCACCGGCTCCTAAATTACCGGCAACACCTCCTATGGAAAATAACTGTGGTGTAACAACCGTGGAGGCTATTAGTAAGGGTACATGGATAGCAGTAGAAGATGTACTGAGTGTATTGAGGAGCATGGGTGTGCTGGAAAAAGTAGGTGCAGGCAAAACTGGAAAAGGCAATAAGGGATATAAAGTTAAAGTAGATAAAGAGATGGTTCGACAATGGGTGGAGAAGCATTGAAATGGAGAGGTATGTGAGGGAAGAGGGTTTGTGGAGGGTTATGGTTGGCCTAAAGAGGGAGTCGGGAAGAAAGTTTAATGGAGAGTATTGAGGGAGTGGAGTTGGTAGTGGAGGGATGGTGAGGAGGGAGGGAGGGAGGAGGAGTTGTGAGTGGGGTGAAGGGGTGAAGGGGTGAAAAGGTATTTTTGATGGGGGTGTTTTTGGTAGTTAGACTTGGTTGGACTTGACTTGTTTGGAAGATTGGGCAATTGGGAAATACCATTGGCGAGGAGTTTTGAAAATGATACAAGATTGCTTTGTACAAATGGACTCGGCTGAATATAAATATTCAAGGTCTAATATTCTATACTCCAGAAGAGTCTCCTGATCAGTGGGTTTTAAATAGAGAATGTAGATTCATTATCTAATCACTACTATTTAGAATACTAAATGTATCTCATTTATTAGTGAGGTTTTACTTTTACTTTAAATAGATAGAGTCTTCCAATCTATCTCCATGCAAATTAAATGAACCAGCCAGCGAGGAAATATGCTGGTATTAGTATCAATATCAGGGAACGAAGATATAAGATGTAAGATCTTAAATCCTCATACATTTTTCAATCATTCAATCATCCATTTAATGATTCCTTCATTATTCTACTAGTACCAATACAACTAAATGCTAAATACTGTACCGGTACCAACTCTAAGTTTTGCGCTCTAAAACATAAGGAGAGCTTGTATGTTATGTTATTACGGGGGGTTTTTAGGGGGGTTTATTGGGGAGGGAGGTCAATGGGAATAATTGCATTGCAATAAAAAGAATTAGTATGATTGATAGATTGATAATGTAAGATAATGTAAGATAACTTTTGTCTTGTGTTCTGCTTCTGCGGCCCCTAAGAGGAGGGGAGTATTTGGATTCGGTAAGGTAAGATTGATTGTGAGTCTTATGCGATGTGCAATGTGCAATGTGCAATGTGTAATAGAACTACAACTATAGAGATCCAGTAGCTGTAAGTAGGGTGCTATAGCGATTCATCCTGTGGCTTATGTTCACTCTGGTCCTCGAGTCCCTCACCTAATCTCAACATGTGAGTTCATTGAGGAGCTGCTATGTACAGAGATTCGTGAGGATGTGACGTATACTTCATACTCCATGGTATTGTATGAGTCTTGGGTGTGAGCTATGCGAAACCTTCAATGGAGGAGTAAGGGAGTGACGTGGTTCCTGAAGATGTATAAGGTTCGGATGACAAGCTTGACTCAAGTAAGCACAGTAGGTGAACATTTGGGATGCGAACACTCACTGTATCTAGATGAGACTTGCTATGACATAATAGTCAAATTTAAGGTTGTCGATGTCCTGCATTTTTAGCATATTCATAAGACTGAAATCCAAGGTCGTAAGAGTTCTGGTCATTACTCACCGCACCCCCTTTAAATTTCACCTACACTTTTGAAAATTTAATATTAAATCAATATCACAATATTTTTTATTGAAAATCTGATAATATATTAATAAATAATAGTTAATCCTTTTATTTCAATTATATTTTTTAATTTATAGATCAATCTTTCAATATATAATCTGAAATTTAAGAAATCAAACATCTTCTACAATTTTTTGAATTCCCTTTTCAATTTCTCAATAGAAATAGATACAAATAATAGTTTTTTTAGCTTCTTCTTTATTCAATATTATACCTTCTCAATTGAATTGAGATTTGAAAAAGAAAAGGATTATTGAAAGTCTCTAATACTATATTCTAATCGAATTAATCTAATATATTTCAAATGAATCTTTGTATTATCCTTTATGAATATATATTCAGATTCTAATTTATCAAATAAAAAGAATACAATAAGAATAAAAATCTAATCCTGATATATTATTGAATTTATCTCTTTATTATCAGAATTCTTCTTCAAAAAGATTAATAAAGATTTATAATTCTAATCAAAAGCCTTTTATATTATTACAAAGATTCTTTCTGATTTGTATATTAATTTGATATAATTCTTATACTTCTTTTCTTCAATTTTATAAATTACTTATATCCTATTATATTTTCCAATCTCGAAAATACTTTTGTTCGATTATATAATCTTTCTTCAATTATCCTTTTTAAATTTTTCGGAGATTATATCGATTATCTTTTATCAATAATATATATATATAAAATCCAACCTCTTTTTTGTTTATTTCTTAAAAATAAATGATTTAAAATAAACTATACAATATTTATAATCATACCGATATAATTCATATCAAATAATATATATCGAAATTTTAACTCCTAATATATATTTCATCTATTCAAAAATCATCCTTTTTCTTTTCCAATCTTTTATCAATTCCTTTATAATTCATCGAATCTCTTTAATTATCATTATAGAAAATCGATATACCTTCCCTTTATAAATAATTCTAAATGAATTCGATTTAATGATACCTTTTATAATACTTCGAAGTATATCTAAATTTTGTTTAATCCAAGATTACGATTTTCTATCCTCCTTAATCTGAAAGATTCTAATTTTATAAAGGGTACTCCAATTTTGATGAAATTCATAATTATTATTCTTATCTTGAATTTTGATAACCATTTTGAATTTGAATAGAAAATATTGAAAATTCGAATTTTGATGAATTATTTATAATTGAGGGTTGAAAATAAGATTACAATTATTTCTCGATAAAGTGTGCAGTTAGAAGTTTCCAGAACTCTTACCTTGGAACCAAACTTAGGTTCGATTAGAAATAAACAGTTCGACGCAGAGTTAGTTTATGAGCTTTATTGGTCGAGAGGTAAGCCAGCTGATCACGTGCAGGTCTGAGCAATGCAATGATGTAATTTTTGATGATCGACCGCAGGGGAGATTTGCAGTTGGAGGATAGCTGCGTCAATTTCATGGCCAAAAAATGTTTTGATTCAACTCAATACAGAAGATATTGTAGTGGCACTTCGACGCTTATCATTATGTTCAATAGAAGAATCGCTGCTAGTGCAATTTCTATCTCACGCATACGATTACCAGTGAGATTACCAGGCCCTGGTGCTCCAGCCTTGATACCAATCATATCGAGAAACTTTCACAATGATGGAATACCTAAATCCGAAGTGGAACCTGCAACAAGAAAGAAAGTAGCAATGGAGGAGGCGGAAAGACATACGATTGAGAGGGCAAACGAAGCGGATGCAAGAGAGAAAATTGACGCAAACGATGGGGAGAGAAAAGAAGAGAGGAAGAAGAGGAAAACGGTTGCTGAAATGGATGAGGAGTTAATGGCAAAGATGGAGGGCAGGGAGGGTGCAGCAGGTATTTCGTATGACGGCGGAAAGCCGGTTACTGATGGGTTTGGAAGAGGTGTGAAAAGTAACATGTTCAGAGTTATTTGAAGGGTAAGGTTTGATTTTAAAGGAACGATGTAAGAGGGAAGTGGATTGGAGAGGAAATTGTCAAAGTCATAGGCCTCCAGAGCTCATAAGATTCGAGTTTCGATGCCCAACAAGGAGAAAATGGTTCGGCTACTTAATCGACATGTTAGATTTGAGACTATTATCTAAACTTTAGGCAATCGTGGAGCGTTGGAATTTTTCTCTTCGAGAAGAGCAATGTATGGGTACATTTTGAATATATTGAATGGCATTCCGAGTTATAAAAATATAGGATTGGATCTTTTCAGAGATCAACTAAAATAACTTTCGATTTTATCTTTCCAGTCAGCCTAGTGGCGACAGTTCAAGAAAATCACCAATGCTATGGATCAAGAGCGGGAAAGATCACCAATTAGTATTTTGAATGTCCTAGTCGTCCTGCAAAAATACATATCGTTTGAGGAATATGAAGTCCAAATTATTTCAATGGAGGGAGGAAGTCACGAGTTCACGCGTTCACGCGTTCATTCTACTTTGCCGGTGTTTTCCGCCCCTTCTTTAACGGATTCGCAGAATGTAACCTTAATCTCAAGTTATTACAAGAAATTCCATTTAATCGTAATTATCTATGTAGATAGTATTCCCAAGAACATCATATCAATATCTTCCTATTAGCTCTATCCTACCATTCTATTACCTACAAGTTATCTAATAAAAATTTGTCTTTGTTTATATTGGCTCAAATGCAAATGTAAAATCTTTCGACAGGGCAGAAATGGTTGTGGCAATCAATAACGTCATTCATGATCGAGATCCTGAATTGGACAGTCGCAGCTGCAGTGAATCGCGTCTGACGCGTTTGGGAAAGAACGAAAAAGAGGAAGATGAACACAAAGAAAGAATCTTTTTCTCTAGATTCAGGTAAACAAAAACAACATCATCAAAATAAGAATAAGGACAACAACAACATTTTCGCAAAATCCAACAATCCTGATATTGTAAGAGCAAAGAATAACATTAGTGTTACTATCAAAGCATCTCATATACCAAAACTAAGAAGAACAAAAACAACGAGAGTTACAAGAAATTCGAGAAGGAATACCGGTCTTTGAGAAGGGAAGAAAGAAAGAAAGAAAGAAAGAAAGATGGCTAAAATTACTGAAGGTGCACCAAACTCGCCTGGTGCAGGAAGAGGTGACTTATCAAAGACAGATGTAATCGATTACGCGGCCAAGAAAAGAGAATCCTCAACACAGCCAACCGAGACTCGAAAGAAGAGAAGGGTCCAAGATGAAGAAAAAGACGAAAACGATTCACCACAGAAGATAGATCCGACTGGTGAGTACGAGGCCATGGTTGAGCATGCAAAGGCCCAAAATGAAAAGAATTCGATTGATCTGAAGCATGTTAACACTCTCTTGAACGAAGCACCAGATGCATCGGAAACTTCAGATGATAAGTTAGATGACAAGTCGGAGGAGAGGTCAAATGGAATGGCAGAGGGAAGGTCTAATCAGATACAGCCTCAGTTAGTGCCCTCTGGTCCTGCCGTCGGCGTGATTCCCCCAGGACAAAATTTCGGTTCAAGTCTGAGCCAAAAAAGAGGAGGAATAACACCAAGGCTTTCTCCTACCCTAGTCAACGATGCATCTGTTTTCTATCGTCTAAGCAACAGGGAGAATGAAAATCACCATAAAGGCGACATAACAGAAGATGCCAATAGCAGGGAAAGGGCAGAAGAAGATATTGAAGGTTCAACCAAAGGAGACAACCCATCTGTCTCTAACGACCGGGTTCATGTTCCTGATGCCAGCACGACCAACGAATTTAGTGTTACTGGCGATATCAAGCCATCACATGTCCCTGGAGAATCTATACAACCAACTATTACCAATGACTCATCGGAGCGATTAATCCCTGCATCCATTCTTGAGAAAGGAATAATCAGCTTTTTTTATCGTCCCAGAGTGGGTCTTAAAGGAGACTCTCAGAGTGTTGAAGATATTGCACAGACATATTTCATGTTGCGCCCAATTCTTAGCATTAAAGAAACAATTCCCGAAATTCCGGTGAGGGAAGATAGTAATACTGCATGTTTATTGTCATTACCGAAAAAGATTTGGCCAAAAAGTGGACAAGACAAGTCCTTGTGCTTTGTGGATGGAGCGAATATGACTGTCAAAGAGTTGCAGAACCGGTTCAATGGGTATGTTTTCATGTTTCTCTTCTCCCTTCTTTACTATTGACTTCTCTCGGTCGTTTGCCAGAGGTAACTTGTAAAAGTCCAGATCTAATTGTACTTTCTAATCCTTGCTCTCATAACTTACAAAAAAATGATACATTGAGCTTTGAGATAAAAAAAACATAGATGACTAATCTACTGAGCAGATCACCTCAAATACTACGTGCAAACTTTATCACGGATGGAGTATATGCCATTCTTTCAACCGGTCGTGAAAATCATCTCGCATATCACCTCACTCACCCTCAAACCTCCGAACTTCAACTTCAGAAAAACCTAGGTATTAAGGCAAAAGGATCATTTGTGTGCTTGGTCAAAAACCCAAGCTTCTCAAGTCGGACATATTTAAATACTGATCATGTAGTATTGTACTCAAATGAGTTACAGAAGAATTTCGGGGATTCACGATGGACGCCTTTGGTACCGAAGCACTTGATATATGAAGGCACTCAAATGTTGTTGATTGGGCAGGGAGAATCAAAAGTAAAGAATGATGAAAATAATAACCCGGAGGAAATGAACGAATTGGAACAAGAGGTAAGAGTTCTCTACTATTACTTATGTTGCAGAATGCTTCTCGATATCCACCTTCTCAAGGACAACTTAGACGCTTTGAGTCTTTGAACTCCAGGGCTTTTGGTGTCTGCTACATGACTATCATGACCGTAGTAGCTTTCACTGGTAACATGAACGCTGACTTTAACCTATTAGGATTATGGCCATGTTGAAGCTTTGAAGGAAGATGATTATATCTTTGCAGATCTCGAAATTGACGCAAAGGTGTTGTCTGAAAAACAGGCCAGTTGGAATCAAGAGTCTAAAGTCTAGAATGTCTATTTGGGAAATGGAATTCGGGATTAACGTTATGTTCGATGTGGTATTGATAGAGTATTTCTGCCGCTCTTTGTAAATTGGAGGATGAGAATGGAAATTATGGATTTGGGAGTGGTGAAGATGAAGGTGAAGGTGCTGGGCTTTTTATGGGTGCATATCTGGGTATCCAGCATCCATAATTATGGCTGGAGTGATATGATGCGGAATAGGGTGGGAATGGGAACGGAAACGGAAACGGAAACAGAAATTGGTGTTAGTATGAATAGAAACAGTATAGATAGCTTGTATACATCAATACGAAATTTCAATACTTTCTTTTAAACGAAAAGTGAGATGGGGAACTATGAATAGGTTTGATTGAATGTATAGTGAAAATGCTAATGGATATAAAAACTTATAAGTTCTTTCTGTAATTTTAATTATAATCAAGCAAAAGAAAAGAAGAGAAAAAAGATTCAAGGATTTACGGGCGGTATGGATGGGGTAAAAAATTGAACTCATTATAATCTAAATAGATATCCTAAAAGTTGAATTTTATCTTCTTTTAATGAAGGAATTCAATAATGTAATATATAATTAATATATATATAATTGTATAAATATCTTAAAATCTATTAGATAATAAATAAAGAAGAGTCTTTAAATTTATATCTCATTTTTAAACATTAGAATTATTATAATAAAATAACTGTGATTTTTACTCAGATAACAAAGGATCAAAATAACTTCTTTCTATTCAATAATAGAACAAGAAAATCTTTCATAATATATGTAATTTTAGATTAATACAGTAACTGTATATAGTTGTTTATTATTTATTAAAATTATATCAAAACTTATATAAAATATTTAAATTATTTTATTTTTAAAATTAATAAAATATAAATTTTTAATTATTATTGATTTATTTACTTTCATTTTAATTTTATAAAAAAAATCATATAATTTATTTTTGAAAATTTTTCTTTTTTATCACTTTTCAAGTTGAATTATAAGAATTTCATAATATTGGAATTTAATTGAATAAATAAAAATTGAAAATATCAATTATAATGATTTTATATAAGATTTTTCTTTAATTGAAAATATAATAAAATGATGATTTTTGATGTGATTTTGATTAATTAACGACCAACAGCTGTGCGCAAGTACTGTAATTGATGAATTTCCATTACTTCAATACCTATCATTGTAAGAATTCTGGAATCTACTCACCGCACACCATTCAAATTCGTGACAAAATCCCTGCAAAAATCAAATTTTCCTATATAAAATAAAATATCGAATAACTTTTTCAATGTTGAATTAAATCAAATCAAATTTTCAAATATTATAGTTAACTACAAAAGGATATTGAAAAGATTTATAATTTATTTTTAATTATTTTTGTTCTAAAATTATATCTATTTAAATTTAAAAAATATTAAAATTTCATTCCTGTAACACTTTTTTGAACTTTTCCTCATATAAAATAAGCGATTTTTTTAAACTTTTTGGTTTTTTCAATCTTAAATATATATAACTTTGAAACAAAAATAATAATAAATTTTTCGTTAAATTTTTATTATATTTGAATCAATTATCTATATAAATATCAATTTTCATATATTTGTTTTATTATTTTATAAAGATAACAGGGGTTTAAAAAGTTAAAAAATCATTGATTTTGGTGTGATTTCGCTTAGTGTGCGGTGAGTAGATTCCAGAACTCTTACAAAGAGACAAACTATCCCGTCTTTCCTGTTCTGCAATAGTATATTTAGCCTTGTCGATCTCCCCTTCCAAGGGGAGAAAAATTACTTTGTTGCATAGCGTAAGTCTACGCAGGGATCTGTCTTCTCCTAACTAGAGTATCTAGGTATTAAATCTAATAAACGATTTTTTTTGCATATCTAGACAGGGAGGGAACAAGGTTTGTTTTATAGATCATCTTTACCTTAATGAAAGAAGTTAGATGTAGAATATGGGTAGGTGATATAGTATTTGAGATGCTATTGTGAGAAAGTTGGAATTATAGGCCAAATACATAGAGGTTTTTAATTAGTCAATCACATAACCTCTTGTAATTAGATATAAAAGAGCTTTTGCCTTTTCTTTTGAGAATAATCGATCAATCTTCTACATATATATATTTTAAATCTGTATAATATCAACCCCAAAACCATTATGAACCCCGTTTTCTCTATAAGTAATGTATTACAATTTAATCTAATTCAGCTTTCTCTTCCAATTCCCTCCTCACAGCATGCTATCGGGACGCACGTATCTCGACCTACTACTTTTACACTATGTAGAAGATCCTATGTAGGTAAGCTTGCATCGTTACGTTTATCTGGGTTGTTGGAGATGAGGAATGATTAATGATTATCATCACTTGTGATTCTCAGTAAATCTACTTACTAATTACAGACTGAGTGCCTTTTGGTTTTGTGAGCTTACTATACCTATAGGTAATAATTACAAGTTTTTATCAGGATGATTTCATGGTGCTGTTGTAGGCTTAGCAATGAACAATATTTACCTTGATGCTCAATCTTCGGTCTTATAATTAGGCCTTAACTACTTAGTAGAGCCCGAAATCATGAGTCAACTTCAATCCACCTCTGTGATAATAGATTCACGTATTTCGGTAGCGTACCTATCTTCCTATTGTTCGCTGCTTTTAAAATTGAAGAACTTGCTCATATCATTCACTTTCTCAACATCCCTCTTGCTGCTTTTGAAAGTTTCTTCACCGCTCAAGCTTGTCTTTGACTAGGTACTCGAACTTGAATACTAAAGAATGTTTTACAAAAGCTTAATAATTATGGAAAGAGGGTAGCAGTGAATGAATTCATTTGATGAGTTTACTCTCTTTTTCTTAATAAATTTGACTTTCTCTTCGTTGGTCATGTGATTTCGTTTATGTTAAGGGGGGACTTTATGTTAGAGCTGGACTGTTCTTATCCAGAAAAAGTCATTTTTTGAGCAACTTCTTTTGGTAACCTGGATAGTTCGGGGTCTTATGCTTAAATGAAGGTATTTTGACTCACAATAATATGCTGGAGGTTTGGCAGAATGGTGTGGTGTTTAAGAATGCTGGAATAGCGGCACACTCTAAACCTTGCTTTTGGAACCTATCTGGAGATTTCAGGTTGAAATCAAAAACTGCAAGGGGCTTGTGAGTTTTCTAGCGTTAATATGAAACAAGGATCGAGATTAGAATTGTAATTATAAGAACAATGATACGTAAGTCTTGCCCGTCTTCCAGAATCTACTTGATCCTCCTCAATTTACAAATAACTTCTTCTTAACTCATTTATTCTCCAACTCAACCATATCATAATACTTCTACATCAAATAAATTCGGTTCAAAACCTTAAAGCAGCAGAGATAGTGCTTTTGAACACTCAATGATTTCTTCAAACAGGCAAACCAAGGTTCTCTATTGTCTCCTTTCGTTCAAATTAGCAGGGGGAGTCAATTACCGAGCGTCTACAGAACCAAGTGAGTCTGGGTCCTCTACCTTCGTAAGGACGTGCCACATCTTCTTCTGGAAGTTGCTAATATTTGAAAGATCCCTTAACTTTGTCAGCCTATAGACATCAAAGGCTTCGTTCTTGCTCGTCCAAGCCATGAGTAGCATAGATTCAAGAGTGACCAGCTTGCTACCCAGCTTGCTGCAGTCTCTTTATACCGAGCTCACTGGACAGTCAGGGTGTTCCTAAAAATTGAGGGGTCTCGTCCACCCCATCATGGCCGCTCGAGCTGGAAAAAAAGAAACAAAAAAACCCCATCAGCAAGATGTCTTACAATCCTCCTTAGGATGATCAGACGAACGATTTGATGAAGGCCTGGCACCAGTAAGTTAAAACTACAATTCATCGCCATCTCATCACATTTGACTAATAACAGCATAATATAGTTCTTCTATCAACTGACGTTACGATAGATTATGGGGGACCTCGGGCTGGATTTGCGGAGAAGTTCCGGGGTCCCCCTCCCTGTATTCCTTGAATCTACAAGCGGTTGCATGCACGAGTAAGTTTTGACTACGATACATCACCATTCTATAATGTTAACTGACAAGTTAACAGAGTTCTTATTGGTCCATCTCGATGGAGCTAGTGTTGCCGGTCTAGAGGATGAGTTTTCCCCATCCGGCAATGCTTGTGAATTCAAGAGAAGCTGTGAAAAGGCTAAACGCGGCGTTTCTAGACGGTCTTTGTTTTAGATAGAGATCGCCGACGATGCAACTATATGTATAATTGTGAGTCTGCTTTACTTCCTTGTTCAATACAAGTAGACTAATTAATGATCGTATAGGGGGATGGCGATGCAGCCAGCAGTGTCTAATCTGCTCGGTCCGATCACAATACGATGAGCAATCTGCTGGGCTCAGGATGGTAGGCTACTCCCATCTAAAGCTGTCACTGGCGTCCTTCAACTTCCTTTCAAGTAAATCTTCCACCGAGCTACGCTATGATGAGAGCACCATCCATAGTTATGATAGACTTGGATCATTCAGATGTTTCTCTGTTTTCCGTCGTATCCAATCTTTGATAGACAAATACAATATCGTTTCCAAACATGTCCATAATGGTACTGTCATAACTTCTTTGAGCCTATGTCTCCGGTCAAACAGAAGAATTACTACTTCTCGTAACACAACATACATTGTAAACAACCAGAAAAACACTTGTTGCATCCTTGTCGAAAGTTGTTGCAACTTTTACCACTTCTATCACCGCAGCCGTGATCAATCTGACATCGACGGCATGAACCACAATCCCTAGCTGCAGCAAGCTTACCCCACATAAATGCGGCCGCTGGAACAATCCACCGAGCCGATCGGGACACATTTACCATGCGATACCCAAAGTTCCCCAAGTAATTTATTTTATATTGAATAAGATTGATACCTACCTATCCTTTCTTTTACCCTACCAAATCACTTTTTGACAGATATTCACATCTTTTCTTCTCTTCTCTCTTCTACAAAAACAACTTACCTCTTTATAATTCGTCTTATATTTAAGAACCCACGGAAAAAGATTCTAGGACTCGAGCCCATTCTCCTTCATCACTTACTTAACATTTAATTCGCTTTTCGCATACGCCAGAATGGTATGTCCTTTAATTTCTAGCTATTCCTGCAGTATCAGACCCTCATTCTACTGCGCGGTTTCTCAATTCATGTATTCTTTTGAAGCCCCGATTCGCATTCCAATCGCTTTACAACTTCCCCGACCCCAACTCCCCATCTTCAATTCTTCAATTCCCGAAGCAGCAATTCGGCCAGCTAATGCTTTCCCTCCTAGGTTCAAACACCCACCCAACGCAAAGCGAACCTCAAGTTCGCTGCCATAAACGAGAACAAGCAAGGCAAATCAGAAGCTCAATTGCACAAGAAGGAGCTGAAGAAACAGAAGAGCCCTGTTAGTAAGGGTTGGCTATGTAGGTTATGATCTCTTTTTATCTTTTGCGGCTGGAAAGGAAAGAGGTTAAGGAAGAGGTAGGCGCAGAAGAGGGAAGAGATGGAAAGTAGAGGTAAAATTGTTGGCGACGCATCTATTTGGGTGGAAAGGGGAAGTCTCCTTCACCAAGTGCGCCAGTGCGTGAATGTGATGCGAGGCAGACCTACCAGGGATAAGCTCCGATCTGGGCCACTATAAGTCATGAAGAAGAAGATTCTGAAAGGAATCACAAGCATGTACAAGGTCTTAGCTAACAATCCAACGAAAAGATCTCTTAGCATTCATCCTCATCGGTGGATTCTTTGTCGATGCGATCTTTCGCCTGGTCTCCTATTTCAGCAGTAAATAAGCGCATCGCGCACATTCACATTCAATACATTTATCAACTCTCGCAACCATATGCCGGAGGGATCCAAGTCGTGTAAAACGAAGAAAGTGCATTAGTTGTACACAACTAAAATCTGTCGATTGGAGAGCAGCTAGCTTGCGAGATGTTGATAGTCTAGGGACAGGGCTTGCATTGCCAGGGAAGCAATTGCGATTGTGAGATTTGTGGATGGGAGTTATTTTGGGATCTAATTTTTATTTCCATGTAATATTCGGCTCCTTTAAATGTTGTCGGATCTCAGTGATCAAGGGTTTTTTTTTCCTTATGGGGTCAATAAATGATTTATTTAGCGCTCAATACATTTGAAAATTGAAGAAATTCGATTTCTGAAAAAGATAATTTGTGATTACTGTTTCGTTATGCATTTTGTTTCATGTGATTTGTTATATCTATGTAATCAAGGGGGACCACCACAAGATTGGGTCTTTATAAAATGCTGGAGACGGGATCATCCCTCTCGAGACTGGGAGAAGACTTGGGACCATGGAAAGAAACTTGTATAAATCTAGTTATTTAAAAAATATTTCATTGCATTCGTTTCTATTTTCTAAATATTTCCTCCTCGGCTCTCTCCTATTGATATCGGCTTCTCGAGGTGTAGCTACTTAGTATCTCTTATGCTTAGTTCGTTCCAAGATAATCTTTAACTCCAGCTACCGTCTCAACATCATCTATCATCAATTAGAACACTATAACACTATCCTTCAGCACGTAAGCCTCCTCTTATATCTCAACATCCAGAGTTTCTTCTCTTCTCTTCTTTTCTCCTGACTCATCATCAAGGTCTCTCTCTACGTCAGGGATGGTGATAGACCTGCCTGCCTGCAGTTAGTCGCGCGAGCTGTAGTAGAGTAAGCAGTAAGCAGTAAGCACTGGATGAAGTTGAGGGAAAGGTGGCTAGGAGTTCTTTCCTGAGTGTTGGGAAGAAACTCTGCAAGGAAAAAGGGAAGATTCTATATTAAGATTCCTACCTACACTGCAGATATCCAGGGCGTTTCTAACATTCATATTGAGATTTGAGATTGAGAATGTTCTCGATTTCTCGTTATGGTGACAGTGATGGTGATGGTATAGTTTGTTCACTACGTTCACTGACATGCTTCTGCGCAGATAGCTGGCGAATCTCATCATCTTCCTCTTCCACTTTGGAGAATATCGAAACTTTTGAATTGCAATTGGACAATTATCGGGATGGAGATTTTATCTTATCTTCGCTATTAGATGGGAATGGAATGATTTCTCGGCGCTAGTGGATTAGGTAGGTACTTAGCCGTATAGATGCCGTCTGCTTCATGTAGGAAGTTACAGCCCAGTTAAGACTTATTCGAGAACACGTATAAGGAGAGTCTGCTGAAAAGCCTATTTGTTTGTAACTCCTGTAAATTTCTCAGATTTATACTTAATTAAAGGTGTCATGAAAAAAGCTTCATGTTCACCATTAACCTTACCACTCTTCAATATAAACGAATCCTCAAGACGTCGAACAGGTCTCCGACCTACCAGCCAAGTACCGATAAACCTAGAGGTCTAAATTATGTGTTAGGATATTGAAATACACCTTGATAACCCAATACGACCTCTCACATATCCAGATCGAAAATATTCAGTCAAGGAGGTCGATAAAATATAGGGAATCAAAATATCCCTGAGATCAAATCATGGCACAAACCACACTGTCGAGCTCGTACTATAATCAAGCTTAGCAACTACTTGGTAATGACATTTGATGACCGTATGGGATAGTATTCTTCTGGGCTGTAATTAGAATGGCAATAATTCCTCTCCCACCCTGCCAGATGGACCCATAGCTTGACATTGAATCCGCAGGTTGGAACTCGCGTGTGAGCGCTACCTCGCTAGGTTAGCGCATTGAGGAAGTCATGATAGATGGGGAGATTGTAGCAGATGAGTAGGGAGGGTATCGATACAGCTTTAGAGGTTAAATTCTGCGAAAGATTCGCTTTGCAAGTATCTTGTTTGAAGGACAATGAGTATTTACATTCTCTTTGGTTTTGTGCTGCGTGAATCATGAACGTGGAGACTTTGTGCTGTCCTGGACGAACAGTCGATCACTTACGGGAGTCTGGTGCGAGAGTTGGTGGTTAGAAATATGTTGGAGGTAACAAAGCATAGGATTCGGATTGCACGGCTGAACATGACAAGCAAGACAGCAAGACAGCAAGACAGCAAGACAGCAAGACAGCAAGACAGCAAGACAGCAAGACAGCAAGACAGCAAGACAGCAAGACAGCAAGACAGCAAGACAGCAAGACAGCAGAGGCCAAGAAAGCATAATAGACAAGACAACATCATGCAGCGCCAAAACCCATACAGTGTAATGTGCACAGGACTCTACCAAGTTCGCAGTAAAATATACATATGTAGACTCCGCGATCCTCAAGAATCTATGGCTTTTGGCCTTGAGCTATTTTCCCCCTGGCCAGCTATTCCTAGTTCCCAGACATTGATTCTAAATATTGTTATTATTAAATTATCAGAATAGATGTATAGAGAGTTCAACGCGTTTTTTTATTGATTTTGAGATAATTCAGGGAAATTGGTTTATATGTTTTTAAATTTTTGCCGAGTACAAAGACTAGGAGAAACACAAGGGAAAAAGAACAAATGTTTTGGACACCCCCAGCCATCACTAGCAAACGACCCAGATATGTAACAAAAAGCAACGGATATTAAGTATTTTACTTCATCAAACTAGCAAAGCAAATGAGTTTTCTCATCTTTACCCTACTTCACTCAACCTATCCCTACTCTACCCTACGCACCCAAACCTCTTCTCTTCGCACCTCCATCATGCTTCATCTTCATACCATAATCATACTGTCTCTCCAACTCACTCTGCACCTTTTCAATGTCTTTTTTCCCCTTCCCCTTTCCCTTCGTCTCCGCCCCCTTTTCACTAACAGCTCCTCCCTTTCCTGCACCCAGTAATCTCAAAAACTTACTCTTCCTCTCCGCATCCCCATCCAATGCATCTGCATTCCATTGCGCCGCTACCTCTTTCTTGGCGGGTTCTTCTTCTTCAGAGTTCGATTTCGACTTCTTTCGCTTCGAGGATTCTTTTTCTTCCTTGGAGCGTTTGCGCTTTTTGGATTCTTCTACTTCTACTTCTGCTGGTGCTTCTGAAGTTTCCTTAGCAGCCCTCTCTGCTCTCCTCAATTCCTTTCTCGCCTTTCGATTTTGCTTTCCCTTCAAAGCTGCAATTCCCAATTTCGCCTCCTCTTCCTTCTTAGCTTTTTTCTCCAATTTCTTCTCGGCTTTGCGCTTTACACGGGCCTCTTTCAACGCAGCTTTTTCCTCTTCGGTCATAACTTTTGGCTCCTTTTCGTATACACCCATTGCTTTCTCCTGCCTTCGAGTATCTTTCTTGACGCGCTGTATTTCCCTTTTGACAATTGAGTTTATTTGATTCTCGTCTAGGTTGAACTTAGGCTTCTGTTTCTTCTCTTCCGCTTTCTTGGCCTTGGTCTCTTCGGAATCGTCTCCATTATCACTATCCGAGTCGGAATCTGAATCTGAGTCAGGGTTAGTTTCAGCTTCAGAATCAGAAGCTTCCTCGTCCTCTTCATCATTATCGCCCAAAATCTCGTTCTTCGCTTGCACAGGATCGAAAGTAACACCCATTTTCTGTGCTGTTCTTCTCTTCGCCTTCATCATTCTTCTGAATCTAGCTTCTTCTCTCTGTTGTCTTCTAAGATCTCTCTTTGCATTTCCAGCGTCTCTCTTGGCTATCGCAATTCTCTGCTCAATTTGTCCGTCTGAAATATCCCACAATGCTAACCAATTCTCCTCTCCCTCCGGCAAAGAGATTCCCTCTGGAATGATCGGTTTCGGTGGAACAGGTTTTGGTTCGTACATCTTCTTTTTCTTGAGTGCCGTCTTCGAAATGTGTGATTTCTTCTCCCCTTCGAGAAGCTTAAGTCGTTCTGGGTTGACACCTTCTGGAATAGTAGCATCTTCGTTTTCGATTGGCTTCTTTCCTGCGGCAAGTTCTTGCTTCCTCTCTAAGCTCTTCTTGCTCTTCACAGTTCCATCCTCTAACGTAACAACCTCTCCCACATTAAACGATACTCCACTTGGATCATGAACGGCAGCTAATCTTTGAGCTTGATTAACGGCATTCAAGCGAATCTTATAACGTTCGACATCGATTGCGTGAAGACGATTCCTCTCCTTGTTCTTATTATATTTTTCCGGGTTACGAGTCTAGAAGCGCATATTTCATTAGTCCTACTCTGCTACAAATCTGGAGTAAGGTACGAAACGTACCGCACGTCTAGTCAAAATACCATTTAGTTTTCTAGCCTTCTTTGCATCGGACTTGGCCTTCTTCTTCTCCTTCTTTGCCGCAAGTCGTACTTCACGCGCAATGCGCGACCGTTCCTCTATATATCCAATTCATTAGCATTGGCCATCCTACCCCAAGACAAATCCCAGGTCCTCCACCGCTTAAGCAAATCCCAACACCCGCGGTATAAACAGATAAACAGACCTACCCTTTGTAGCACCAATAACCTTAGGCTTTCCAGAGGAAAGCGACTTATTTCTGTAGCCTGCATCGCGTTTCTTCATCGGTTGATCGAACTCGAAAGTCTCTCCCACTCCACCGAGAGGAATAAAGTTTGCTGAGGCCTCCATGATGGCTGTGTGTAAAAGAATCACAATCTGAGATAATATTGCTGGAGGAAAGAATTGAAATTCGAGATGTTGACTATGACAATTTTTTTTTTGCTTTAGGATCCGATAAGGATAAGAGGATTGGTCCGTGCATCGCCAACCCTTCCTTACCTAGGTAATGTTTTAAAGCTCACTTTAATGTTTTTATCCTGCTAATATAATTATTTAGTATAAAAGTTCAATCAAATAAAAAAAGGAAAGCATATGATATTTAACGCCATAAAAGAAATGGGAAGAAAGCCTCGCAGGATGCGTCCATTCGCAGGCTCCAGAACATTGAGGGAAGGAGTGTTGGTTTTAATTTCAGATAGAGTACATTACATATATATCCATCCAAAATCAAGTGATCTATCAAGCGGAGGTTTTGTCGAAGGCGAGCGCAGTATCAAACCGAGAAATTTCTCAAATTCAAAAGCTTTGTACACATCAATTTTTTTATGGAATTAAAGATCTACATTTATATCAAAACTCAAAATGTTTTCGACCCATGACTACCTATGTGTGGTATCCCTTACACGCTCCCAACGCCATTGAATGCTTCCTAGTCCGTTATGCATATTACGCCTGTTCCATGACCTCTTCCTCCACCTTTGGCTTCTTGTTTTTCTTCTTCGGCTTCACAACATCTGTAGTCGTAGGGGCTGCAGAAGGCTCGCCTTCTCCTTCATCGACCACAGCTTTCTTGGCCTTTTTCTTTTTCTTAACCACTGTCGCTGCCTCCCCTTCTACAGGTTTCGTCTTCTTCTTCGCTTTCCTCTTCACCACTGTTCCTTCTGGCGGAACATCTTGCGCAGCGTGGATTCTCTCATTCGCTCGCTGCATCTCCAGTCGGAGCCTTTCTACCTCTTTCATGGCTTTCATCATTTCGGCCTCTTCTTTCTGCTGCCGCTCGAAATCAATACCACTGGTATCGCCACCTTCAAGGGAAAATTGGCCGATGTGGCTCGAATCCACCTGTAATAGGGATTGTTTCCCTCTTGAAATTCGCGCCTTCATGGCTCCCTCAGTACTATTTTCAGAATCGTTCGCAGGTGTAGACGTTCCACTAAGGTTCAGTGTTTCGTCAGCAGCCACTTGTATTCGTTGACGAGGCTTCTTCGAAGGCTTCTTATTATTCGTTATATTTAAATTCGTCTTGCCCAGATCTAACTGCATGATTGGTATAGCATCGATGTCTAGATCTTGCCCATTGTTGTTTTGGAGAATGTTGTGAAGAGGCGTTGACGTGCCGGACAGGCTACCGTCATTCGGTGCGATATAAAATGGATCATCTCTATTCCTTTCAAGTCTCTCTGCTTTCCGTCGTGCAACAATATCTGGGTCGAGGTATGATTCTTCACTACCTTGCTGGTAAGATTGTGCAGGTTGATCAGGACTTCCACCAAGACGGTTGATAGCAGGTTCGTTAGATGAGATTGAAGTAGGCTCTGGTTTTTGATGATAGTATACTTCAAATTCATCGTTTTCAAGATCATCGAAGGATATAGAATCTACATTTCGTAACAGATTGTGTAGATTTTGATTGATCGGCTGATCAAGATCCAAGTTCGATGGCAATGGTACATTTTTTTGCGCGCTAGCTGCAACCGAGTTTAATTCCTGTCCCCTGAATAGAGAAGGCAGTGCTTGTGTGAGCAAAAGTGGCGCATCTTGCTGCATCGATTCCGAAGATGGCTCGTGACCATTTGTTGCTTCTGCCGCCAACTTTAACAACTCTGAAAACTCAACTGCCCTTTCTTGAACTTCAAGATCAGGGTGCATCGCTAGGGGCTCAAGTGCATTTATAATGCGTGCCATCAAGAGTGACATCATTGTCCTCCGTTCGGTCGTCCAGAGTGAATGCTCATCATCAGCTATAACCGCGAAAACCTTAGCCATTGCTTGGAGGTACACGATGAGACCCTCAGCAGATGTTGAAGCTTTCGTAATATGCAGTAAAGCAGCCATTGTATTTTCTGGAGACTCCAAATAAGAGGCATATTCTCCAATCATCCAAGATATCGGTCGAAGTGCTCCATTTCCGGAGCTGACTTGGCTTGTGGTGTCGTTAAAAGCTAGTACTAGTATTGACTCCGCAGCCTTAGCAGCTTGAGACCGGACCGCTTTCACCTTGACGGCCACATTACGCAGTTCATCCCCAATCTTTTCGGAGATATCGTTATTTGTGTACTCTTCCAATTCCTGATTTGAAGGAGAGCTTGTAACAGGAGCGTTTCTGACAAGCTGAATCAAAATGTCGATATACCAATCGAAATCAACAAGATTAGCATAGTTATTTATCGAGCACATTTCTAGCACTCTGGTGATGACATCCACCTTGTAATCATCTGGCAATAGTAAATCTTGTGACGACCCCTTATCGGATTTGATTGCCACTTCCGGAGCCTCGTCATCTGAATCTGCTTCAGGTTCGATGTGTCCAGCATGTCGAGGACTAGAATTGCGTGCAGAGATTGAGGGGGAGCTTCGAAGCTGTCTCATCAATCTCCCAACAATTGACATCAGATTGTCGCTGCTAACCATGCCTACAACCAAGTCTAATGCACGTAATCGGATCGAGATATCGGCACTATCGATACAATCCATTATCACATCTTCTTGTTGAGCAACAAGAAATGGATGGGTAACAACAATCTTGTTGAAAGCGAGCAGTGCGACATATTTTACTGCAAATGTTTAGCCTTAGTGGTATGCTTTGGAACTACTGACTTACGATTAGGATCTCCCTCAACCATAATCATACCACGCAACTTGCTCACACAGAGAGTAGCTATTTCCTCCCCTCCCGCGGACTCCTCACTGCTTCCAAGAATTCCTCCTAAAATAATACCATTTATACATTCATATAGTAGTGACATTGCTGGAGTCGTTCGGATAATCGATGTAAGTGGTGGTAACAGTTTTTTGACCAATCTTGGTTCAAGTGGAGTTAAGGTAGCAAACTACATATATGTTAACGTATAGTTTTCTGTATGATTTTTACCACTGACCAGTTTAATGAGCTTGATCGCCATCCAATTATTTCCACTATCCACAAGTAACTCGAATAGTCGCGGAGCCAGGGGTAGGAAATCCTGAGGCCTCCGCCATCCCAATTCACAAACAACATTGACGATTGCAGCTGTAACACTTGGATCCTCGCCCTCATCCATCAATCGCTCCTTGATCTTTGGCCATGCTGGACGCAATGTTTCGGGGTAGACTAAAGCTAACCTATAAAGTGTAACAATGGTTTTCTTGCGAATGGCCGGATGCGAATGTGTCATCCGGGGCAGTAGGTCTGAGAGAACAGATAGTGCGAGCGAAGGAGTGATGACATGTGGTAATGTTATGATTGGAAGAGACATTGTTGTCGGCGTAGCGGAACTCAAATCCTGTATGATGTCTGAGTATAATTTCCATGATAATTATATGGAAGTCATACCTTCTTCAGCAAATTCGTGGCCAACATCAGAACTTCAGTATCCGGCCGGAAGCTCTGCACAGCACCCAAATATCCGACTCGTTTCTGTAGGTATTTCGGCGAGGACATGACTTCGAGAACATGAAAGGAAGCCCAGGACATATCGTGGCCAAACATTTCCAGGTAAACCAGTTTCAGTAAGGCAGTAGCCTTGAGGTCTGCGGCGCATTTGTCAGTTAAATGCACCTCATTCTTCTGCCGTAGTCTCTAACCCATGTCTGAACCTTTTATTTCCGCTCGACATTCTTTCAAACTATTTTGAATGTACTCCTTTTCGTTTCCTTTATGGTTCCGCAGACCTCGAATGAGGTCATACAAGGATTTTTCGAACCTGCTACAGCCTTAGTACATCGTCCTGGTTTGAAGTATGATTGTGTCGAGCAAGAGCGCACATCTTTGAAGACTTAAGCTTGTGTGGAGCGGTTCCCCATTAAGAACTTTGATTAGGGGAGGTTTGAATGTCTAGCATATACGAAGCGCATGACTTGAATGTTTCCGGAATATAGGAAATATTCTGAATATATGTCGTTATTCAAACGGTTGTTAAGTTAAGACTTTCTTCTTATCGACCCAAACTGCAAGTGTCCCGTCCGATTTCCCCGCTAGTTCTACACCGCCCGCGGCAATTGTGTTAAGGCAATAAATCTTATTCACAAAGGCAACAATAAATTATGAGGAGAGCTAAACTTGTGGAGAGCTTTACACAATCACAAGCAAGCTGTCCAAACTGAGTATATAACCCCGGATTTTCATCTCTTCAATTCCTCTTCATCCACAAAAGCCACATCTAGAACATTGAAGACATAACAAAACATCACAATCATGTCGTCTGCACTTTTACACCCACCCGCACATCTTTCGCCAGCGCTGGCCCTAGAAAATTCCCAACAAGCTCCCTCGATATTGCGGAACACTCCTTCATCAATATCATCATGGTCCTTGAGCTCTCTCTGGAGCGCCGCTGAGTCTCCAGAATTGTGGACTATTTACGAAAATCTATTCATGTCATGCTTGCGGACTGGGGATGATAAATCTGCACAGTTATGCATTACACGGCTCCAGGAAAGATTCGGTCTTGAAAATGAGCGGATCATGGCAATGCGAGGATTACTTTGCGAGGTCGGCGCGGAAGACGATGCAGCATTGCAAAGGGTACTAGAGGGATATGAACAAAACTTATCGGACAATCCAAATAATATGGTAAGCTTACTCGAACGTGTCTCCATACAAATACTCACTGGGTTGTGTAGCCTATCTTAAAACGTCGCATTTCGGTTCTCAGATCACTGGGGAAGATGTCAGAAGCAATTATCGCACTCAATGAGCTGGTGGATTTGTCCCCCACGGATGCAGAAGCATGGGCAGAATTGGCAGATCTTTATGTTTCGCAGGGCATGTATCCACAGGGTATATTTGCACTGGAAGAGGTTCTACTCATAACACCTAATGCATGGAATGTAAGAGGCCCAATACGTTTCTTAGAACTCGTCAGTATGCTGATAGCAGAAATCAGATTCATGCCCGACTGGGAGAGATCCTGTACATTGCCGCAGGTGTAAATGATTCGAACGCGGACCGGTACCTTGCAGAGTCTTTGCGCAGGTTTTGTAGAAGTATCGAATTATGTGACGACTATCTTCGCGGATACTATGGTTTGAAGCTGGTTGGTGATAATCTTTTCTTATTAAACCATTTCTAACACATCACAGGCCAGCAGTCAACTTCTCAAAAAGCCCCCAACGAACCGAAACACAAAATCGGATACTAGTCTACCATTGCCAGATACAAACACAATCGAGAAGTTGAATGAGACTGCTACGTCTAAATTATCGGAAATTGTCCGACGAAGTAGTGCCAAAGAACCTGGTTGGGAGGGCTATGACGAAGCTTCCCTCATCGCCGCTCGTGAATTGTTGAATAGGGACTCGGGTTCTTTAACTCGTTGATATTCATAGAAATTGATCAGTTCTCATAACGTGGAACATGCAAGGCACATCATTTTAATCGTGGAGTTACAAGATCCACATTTGGGATTGTTGATTCCCATGATTCCATCATCATTTTCAATGTCGGGTATGTACTCACGCATTTAAAAGTGCAAGGTTCGACATGGTTTTTCAATTCGAAAATTTCTTCCATCTCATAAATTGCGGTTACGATTTGCATGAGATTGGTACGGTTCAAAATACTCCGTACATCATTTCAATGTCATGGGCTAGAATTGGACAATCCAAAGGTAGATTACAAGCCCCTCCCGAGGTCGTGGCACCAGTAGGAGTGCGTTGGGGGATGTCGGTGCCCAATCATCGAATTGACGATTAGCTTTGCCACATTGGGCAAGAGATTCGGAATTCTTGGGCATCATTTAACGTTTTAGGCTATTGGAAAAGCGGTGACGAGATCTTTTTGAGACGGTTCTAATTTATTTGAACCCGAAAGGAACCATTAAAGGTGTTGAATAGGGAGTCTTTTAGAATCGTGACAACGCACGGGGCTTAGAAGGTCCAAGTATATGTAGATAGACTCAGCCTTGAAGGTGGCCGATTACAGCTGACACCGCGAATAATTCCCTATACTTTTTTCCCGATTACCACCAATTGCACACCCAGAGAGTCTTTTCCATTGTCCAATCTGCGGTGCAACATTGTGGACCCCAGTCATATTTCAACATTCAGACATGCAGAAACATCGTCAATTCAATCACAAGACCAACTACAACGAGAGGAAAGGCTGAAGAAACCAACCAGCAACCCCGAAGGTCCAGAATCATAGAACCAAAACCCCCTCCAACTAGGCTCCAAGTGAGAATTTCCCCTCTTGGCCCACAATTCACGCAGCTCTGCATGTTAAATTAAAAAAGAAAAAGTCATACTGTACTTGTGCTTTTTCTGACACTATTACTCCTGCCGTAAGAGCCCAAGGAGTTTTGTTTGCATTCGTTCCCGGCTATCAAAGTAAATTTACCCCTTCATCAGCAGACGAAGCGAATTTGTACCGGAATCTTCTATCACTGCCCCCAAAAGCTTGCTTCATTCCCCCTAGCAACAGCGTACCATCCATCATTTTTATTCGTACTTCACCACACACCCCTCGTCAAAGCAGACTTTTAATTCTATCAACAAAATCCCCACTACGGAAAGGCTCTGTCTCGTGTGAAAAAAAAGGAATGGAAAAAACACAACAAGAATACACAAACTATCCCACAACATAAAGTCCACATAAACTACACAACATCATAACGCATCGTCAATTTTCTTTTCCTTTATTTGCCTTGGCAACCCCCAGAAACCGAAAACCAAGTCAGTGGTACTGGCTGGCTTAATTATACGAACAGACCATATACTGGCATACAGTTACTCGTACACAAAATAAAAGTGTTTGAGTATTGCCCCTCAAGACGAATAATTGGAAAGAAGACCCATTCTTCCCCTCCAGGTTGGCCCATCCACTCTACCCAGTATACACGGACCATTTACTGGTTCCCTTCTGGTTTCATAATCGTCTAGAGTTTTAAATCGACCACGGAAGCAACCCCATTTGGATTTCTTGGATCATTCCTTGAATCAGTTAGGATTCAATATCATACCTCGGATCATCTTACCTTTGGACGACTTCACAAGGAAAATAAACGAGGTATGTTACGGTGTTTCAATCTTCATATGGCTCAAGATATCAGATAGACGATCTATCTTTCTATTTACTTGAGAACTTGGATCACTTCTTCCAAATCCTTCTTTTGGGATGATCTCTTAATCCATGTATTACAGTGTACTTCTTACCTTGTGTTACCGATAATGCCCGTCCTTTTCTGTATTTGCCGCCAGTGTGTGCCAATTTTAAGATATAGCTAGGTATATCAAAAATAAGAGGACCCGGAATGATCCATATGGAACTCAAATGATGAGAAAGGGAAAATAGAAAGAACCTAGCAGCCTAGGACACAATAGAAGGAATCAGAAGATACTACCTTACCTACAAGAACTAGACGAATAACATTACGACTCTATTTGTATTGGGTGACAACGAATCATAAGAAACATACGCTAAAACATTCAACCCCTCGCAGCAGAAAACTATCCGGGAACCCTGGCAGAGTGAACTAATCCACTCAAATCCACCTCCACCCACCCAAGATCCACAACACCACATTATTTTTATTTCTTGTTTTCCTTTTTCCCCTCCAAGCTTCTCCATCGACAAAATCTCTCCGTCACATTCGAATATAATCAAACCGTTCATACCGTTCGAAGAACAACATCCACCGACAGAAACAATTTACACAAGTAGTGTTACCCCATCTAAACGTCTTTACGTATCACCAAACATCGCCGCTTACATATCCGATCAACACAACCTTGGAATCTTCAAAAACTATCTTAGCATATCCGATTAATCAATACCGAACCACTAGCTAAGTCAACTCGCGACGGCCCGCACAAACGCTACCATCACTACTCCTTTCAACTACCAAACTTTCGACACGACGCCGTTACACCTTAAAATTCAAAGTCGAATTAGTGTACTGACGTCGAGTCGCTCTTCGTCTGCATCTTCTGCATATAACTCATATAAAGTTTTACGAATTTTCCTGCAATACACAATCGGTAATCCAATCCGGAACATTCTTTAAGAAGTTGTGAGGTCGAACACATTCTGGGCGAACACTCCCTCCTTCACCAACCCATTTTCAAGGATATCTTCACTCCGACATTCTCTACTTGAGAGTCGTGGGTAGGAGATAATTCCTTGGAAGACAAATCCCGATGCCGTAAGTACTTGAATTCACAACATAACTGTCACACTGGTAGTTGCGACACAATTGGCGGTCTAAGTTTATGTATGCTAACGTCTTTATTTTATAGTCTTCGTACAAGAGGACCAACTCGGATAACTATCGATACTCCTAATACTCAAAGTCCATATACGACTCCATCTCACTCGACTTCAAACTCCCGATCCAATTCCTTCTCCGAGGGATCATCGGGTCACATTCGTTCAGACGATAGTCACGAATTTTCAGACAATTCGCAAGAATCTTGGAACGGATTAGATTACCCAGACGATATTGACCCATCTGAATCTGCTTCACGTCCACCACGTGCAGCAACAAGATATATAGCTAGAGATCAAATTAGCTCTCGAGAACACAGCACAGGTCGGCCCGCCCCCATTGAACGTGCACACGCAAGTTACGAGCGCCCAACACGTCGTCACACCCCCGCTGCCGAACGAAACCATCGTCCGCCTATATCTAGAGTGCACCGGCACACAGCACCGGGACCACCATCAACTGTGGAGCAATTAGACGATTTTCCGGGCTATGGCCGAGGCTATCCTGCACAACCAACAGCTCCTTATGGAGGCGGGAGAACGGCACCTCCGCCTGGTTATGGCCCAAATGGATACTCCACCGGTGCGAATAGTGCCCCTTATGCACCACCGTTTGGTAGCCCCGGTGTTGCTCCCCATCAAGGCCCTGGCCCAGGAGCTTTAACACATTATGGCGGCGGTTATCCTCAGCAATTTAACCAAAGCTCAAACCCCTTTGCTCCACAAAATCAAAATTCGTTCGCACCACAGCCATCTCCAAGTCCTGGCGGCGCTAGCTACTTTAACAGCCGCAGTAGACACGACATACCTAGACATGATCCGATGGCTGGACACAATACTCCCGGTGGATATCCTGGTCATCCTAATCAAGAACTTATGCATTACGCGCCTCAACATGGCTATCCCGGAAATCAGCCTTATGGTGCAGGTCAAGGCTATCCAGGATATCCAGGATATATGCCTCCCGGCATGTCTCCTGCCATGTCTCCTGGTATGTCCCCAGGAATGCAGGCATTGCAACATGGAAATCATGGACAGCAAAGTATGGCAATGGGTCCAGCAGGAAT
This sequence comes from Sclerotinia trifoliorum, assembly GCA_905066765.1. NCBI lineage: Eukaryota > Fungi > Ascomycota > Leotiomycetes > Helotiales > Sclerotiniaceae > Sclerotinia > Sclerotinia trifoliorum. Next base: position 2,257,228 of record CAJHIA010000009.1, on the reverse strand, counting down.
GCAATACTTCCCTCCTCAATTCTCTACTCCCGAACCCGCTCCAGCGCCCGCGCCAGTGCCGGTGGTCGATATCGAGATGGAGAAGAAAATTGTGTTGATGGAGGAACAAATGAAAGCCGCAAAGATAGAATCCGATAGGGCGAGAGAACAAGCTGAAGCCGCTCAAAGGGCATCTGAAGCTGCTCAAAAGGCCTTAGCGGACAAGGAAGCACGGGAGCTTAAAGAGAAACTAGATGCTGAAGAAGCGGCAGCGGCTGCACAAAAGTTGGCTGATGAACGGGCCGAGTGGGCACGGAAAGCTAGTGAAGCTCAAGCCGTGATTGAGAAAAGAGCTGCGGAGAGACAAGCTGAATTGGAAAAGAAAGCTGCAGAGATGGAGGCTGATTTGAAGAAGAAAGCCGCGGATGCTGAAGCGGACTTGAAGAAACGAATGGAAGAAGCTCAGACTTTATTGGCGGCTAAGCTTGCGCAGGAAGCTAAAGCAGAAAAGGAGGCCGCTGATGCTGCTGCACAAGCTGCTATCAGAGCCGAATGGGAGAAAAAAGCAGCAGAAGCACAGGCAGATTTGATGAAAAGAGCTGCAACAATGGAAGCTGATCTGAAAAAGGCAGCTGCCGATAATGAAGCTGATTTAAAAAAGAAAATGGAGGAAGCACAATCAGCTTTGGCAGCTAAATTGGCAAAAGAAGCTAAGGATGCTAAGGATGCTGCAGAGGCCGCTCAAGCTGCAGCTATCAAAGCTGGATGGGAAGCTAAAATCGAGGCTGAGAAAGAATTGGCATTGAAGAAAGGGGCTGCGGATGCGTTGAAAGCCAAGGAAGAGGAAGCAAGGGCGAAGGCTGCGAAAGAAGAGGAGGCAAAGAATAAGGCAGACGAAATAGCTGCCGCTGTTGCCGCCGCAACCGCTGCTGCTACCGCTGCTGCTACTCCAGCTCCACCACCTCCACCACCGGTTGAAGAGAAAAAGAAACCTATCAAATTCAAAGATGCCGTAGGCAGAAAGTTTAGTTTTCCATTCGAGTTATGCGCAAAATGGGCGGTTAGTCCTTTTTTCCTTTCTATTTTTTGATCTTCATTTACTCACTAACGTCTCTGCACAGGGTATGGAGGAATTAATCAAACAAGCTTTCATCCATGTCGATGTTATCGGCCCCCATGTCCAAGATGGTCGCTATGATCTCATTGGCCCCGATGGTGAGATTATCCTACCACAGATATGGGAAACAGTGATAGAACCTGATTGGGCAATCACTATGCACATGTGGCCAATTCCAACAGAACCGCCAAGGCCAGCAGCTCCCACTGGACCTCCTGGGCCACACCCAATGCATCCAAATGGTAGGCCCCGAAGTTCCCATGGACATCCTCATCATCATTTTCCTAACCGTCTTTCAACAGCACTCCCAAATGGCGCCCGGCCACCTCCTCCTCCTGGTGTTGCCATGCCACCTCTCGGAGCTAGACCACCACCGCCACCACCTGGACTTGGAGGTCCTCCTCCACCACCTCCACCACCGTTTATGCCTCAGCCAAGCGCGCCAAGAATCGTAACGGTGAAACCAAAAAAGAAGGTAGACTCAGGAGTATTAGGATGGATGGCAGGCAAAAGACCTGCGCCGTCCTCAAAAGGTATGCAACATGTATATCTTTTGCATTCCATACTTACTAGGTGAATAGGTCGATCAAAAAAATAAGCACCGGAATAACCGAAGTATCACGTAAATCATTAAGCGAATAATTAATACATCTACATATGCTTGTAGTGTAATGATTATAGCGATGGGTTTCTGATCAGCCAAAAAGTAGACCTCAATATCTCTCGTACCTTGAACCGGATCCAGCGTACCTAGATTCCATGTGTCAATCTTGGGTGGGAGGTTAGAACGATTCCTTCTCGTGAGTTCTTTGGGCAAAATCTTTATTTTAGCAATACCTTGATTATTCGAGGCATAACATTTTCCCATTTTCCAAGAGCGGGTTATTTGTCTATACGGGGATGAAGCTCATGCTGTTACATTTTTTAAACATTTTTCCTCATCTATCTAATATCTTTCAGCGTGTTTGTTTTTACGTTTTGTTGGTATTTTGGGGGTTTCTCATTTGATACCATCTTGGGATACAAAGTTTTCCTTTTGACTTTGTATGCGTGTTTTTTCTTTTGGATAATGGAACAATCTTGCGGGGAATGGGTATATGATACCAATGATTATGAACAGATGAGATAAGAACTAAATGACAGATGAGGGGATGGATTGGATAGGCAGGGAAAGGATGGCGCATCATTTCTTGTTTTATACATTTATGGCATGAGATGGTGTTGAGATATTTTTTCCGCATTTGCATCTTTCCTTTGCAATTGTTTTTCTAAACCTCCTTTCTGTCTAAAATACTTCAAAATTATAGAATGTTTATAGGACTATAGTGTATTTGTTTTTAGCTCCGGTTCGTCTCTTATGTTTTGGACTTGGAGTATAGCGATACACTGCGAAGAAGTCTGGAGATTGTATGTTCGAGATGAAATTGAAGGATTGGGTGGGATCGAATAAGAGGAAGAAAGAGGAAGAGGAAATCAAGCAATTGTTATCGATATTGGCACTGGAAGAGATGGTGTGTTTTCTTTTTTTGCGGGGGAGGCTAGGACTGGTAGTGTTTAGTGACGAGGGTAACGAAGCATGATGATGGAGAAGTGGGTGTAAGAGATGGGAAGTGGATGTACAGAGATGGAGAAATGGGTGTAGATGTGGATCCGGATGTGGATGTGGAGTGCAGCGAATAGTCAGTCGTACGGAGTAGCTTTAAAAACCAAAAAATATCTTTATACCTCCAAAAATACGTCATCATCCAACATCTATACCGGCATTTGTACAAATTGTGTTATAGTTACTTCTTATATGCATTCATTCACGATACGTACACATACACATACACTTAATAACATTCAAAATTCAAATCCAACACAGTCTCGAACATCAATCGTAACATGCCAAGCTAATGAATGACAGAACGTTAAAGGATATGTATGTATGCATGTATGCAAGTCTTACTTTCATGACTCGGGTTTTAGTCCCTGGTCCTTGGTTTTTAGTCTTTGGTCTTCGGTCTTTGGTGCTTGGTCATCGCTCGGTACCGAGTACTCCGTTCTATTCTGGAATTTGGAGATTCGTTTTTTTCTTTTTGGATTTTTTTATTTGCTTGGTGGTTGTGTGCAATGGTCTGGATCTGGATTTATTGTGCATTGCATTGTATGTACTGATGTAGAGTTGGTGGAGTGTGGCGTGGAGTGTTGAGTGTCCTTCGTAGTTGAGCATCGCGCTCGAAATATGCAGATTATGGAGTTGGATTTTGGATTTTGGATTGAGGTAGTGGAGTGGTGGAGGTGGAGAGGTGGAGATGGAAATACATGGTAGTGTTCGTGGGTGCGGCTGCGTATATACGTATGTATGTATATGTTTACATACATATAAGATCTTACATATACATAAGCATACACTTATATGTAAATGTATGTATCCTCCGTACATGTAAGACTATGTATGTACTGTTTGTTGTAATTAAGTCTTACAATGATGCTGTTTTAGCTGTGCTATGTGTTGTATTAAGCTTAAGACTGCATTCATTGTATGGTAAGTTATTGCGTTGTGGTTGTGGGTGAGATGCATTTGTATTTGCGTTTGGGAGATGCTTGGTATACGTATGGTCTGGGCTTGGATGCTGGATGTTGGATGTTGGATGGAGGGCTGATGGGATGTGGGAGGGGGGTTGAGGGTGGATCTGGACCTGGATTTGTATTTGGGTTTCATGTAGATTTTTGGCTGACGTTGGGATGGATGGATGGTGGATGGGTGTGTAGTAAGATGTGCAAATTGAGGATTGGGATCGGGTATTGTGATGGTCTAGATAGATGAATACAACTAGGCCGGGTGCGGGGTAATCAGGATGATAAGCTCGAGGTCGAAGAGATTTCTTAATGAAAGATTGATTAGATTATATGTATGTTTCTAGTGAGATATACTATACAGTAAGTAGTATGTCTAATTCGCTTTTGCTTTTTTTTTTTAATTCAGCAAATAAAAATGAGGCGAGACAATGCTCACCGGGAGCGGAAGCATCGTATTTTTCATAATTTCCAATTCATAGAATGAGCTAGTGTTTTAAATTTTTATAATATTTGAATGAATTAATATATATATTTTAGTTATTCCTTTTTAGTTGTATTCTAATATTTAAATAATATAAATGATGTATGTTAATTTGAATTTTTATAATTCTATTTAGGAATATAAGAGAGTACCAGACATAGTGATCTAGAGAAAGAGAGAAAAAAAAGAAAGCCAGACCCCAAAAGGGATAACTGGCATGGAATGAACAGTAGTTTGCTGATAGTTAGTTGAATATCTCCTAAGTTTGAGAGTGAGACGTAGGCAGCATATTGATGTATACTCGCAAATTTCTCGGCAATTTTACTATAATAGTGTTGATTTATGTGTCCGATATAATATAATGTAGTATTTTCACGCTTTATGCTAATTATTGGTCAGGAGATTAGATTCCGAACGAGAGTTGTCTTATTTGGTCTCTGTACTGGGCTATTTGTGTTAATTAGAACATAAAATCTTCATCTCGTCGTCTTTCGAGAGGAAGAGAAAGAGCGTATAGTTACAATGAATGTGTATTCTACCATCTACCTAACATCTCCTATTCTGTTTGACCAACAGCCAACCAGAAAATAAACAGATATCCAAGCTGAGAGATCCAAAGCCGATCCACCCACACCAGAGGAGAAAATGGGATAAATGGCTGGTAGAATCAACATGTTCATAAGATGACAAATATATCTACGAGTCCCAGTTTCCGCTTGTTGAAAGGGGTGTTCGCCAAAAAAAAATCATTATTCTCCAAATCAATAATAAGATCTTTCATTAACAGATCCGGGTCATATTGTAAAAGTGGTAAGTCGAGATACGTGCATCCCGATAACACGCTGTGAGGAGGGAATTGGAAGAGAAAGTTGAATTAGATTATATTGTAATATATTATTTATAAAGAAAACAAAATTCATAATAGTTTTGGGATTGATATTATATGGATTCAAATGTATATATATAAAAGGTTGATTATTGTCGAAAGAAAAGATAAAAGCTCTTCTTTTATATCTAACTATAGGAGGTTATGTGATTGATTGATTAAAAACCTCTGTGTATTTGGTCTATAATTCCAACTTTCTCACAATATTTCTGCTCTGAGAGTATGTTGTGTATAATTCTTTTTCAGCCTGATGAAATCTAAGGATCACCCGAGAATTAAACAGACTAGTTCATGATGTTTCATATGAATTCACAGGCACTATAGTTTTTCTAGAATGTATATAACACACGCGCGCGCGCGCACATCTGTTTCCTATACTTTTACTAACACTGATAATTGTTCCTCCCCGTCCCGCCCTAAAAGGCACTTGAAATTTGCAATAAAATTCTCTTATCCTCACTACAAAGTGAATCTCCTATAAATCTTCACACTCCACCTCCAAAGCCTCAAACCCAACCGAAGTGCAGGGCTGCACATCATAAAGGGAGTATTAGCGATATGTAATCTGTTATAATCTGTATAGTAACGATTAAATATCTATATCATGGACAAAACTCAACTTGAGTAGATCTTTCATTTACTTATTCTTCTGGTGAGGGTAATTTCTGTACAATCGGCTGATAACTCAACAATTCGCCATTGCGAAAGTGAAGAATGGAAAATATTATAATCAAGATACCTAGGTACCTATACAACAAACATCTTCCAAATCTACCTTAACAGTTAGTTGTGTCTTGTATATCTCAGGGTTGATGAGCTACTCCTCTATTCACTACCAACTCACTACTAATTCATTAACCACTCTCCATCACAAACAAAATCAGACTGATTGATAAGACATGCAGCAAACTTTCCTCAACTCTTCTTATGGGGTTTAAACCTCTTGAGAAAAAACATCAGACCTCAAACGTGTCTGAAGTCAACAATTTTAGAAATCGATTGGGATATACAACAAAATGTCCTGAATCTTGTCTTGTTTATTGTATTTCGAGGGCTTTCCCAAACCCATGATAGCTACGAGATGATAATACCCAGAAAGTTAGGAAGTGCAATAATATATCTCTCCGGAGTGTGGTGTGCGCCCTCCTGTCCTATAAGTCAATGGCTGCGAAATTCAAAGGAGTGAATATTATACACCAGAGATAGAATGAGGTAAGACACAACAGGTATAAGTCTAATACTTTACTTTTGAGCTACTCCTCTTTTGGTTATTATTTTTATATCAAAAATCATCATTTTCGATTATTAATAATTTTATAATCAATCAATAGAATTTAAAAGAATTTAAATCATAGATTTATTATATAATTATAAATCAATTTTGAAAATTTCAGATTTTTTTAAATTAATTTTGTTGAGATTTATAATTTTATATTTTTCAATTTTTGATTTGTATAGAATTTATATACAAATTTAAAAAATCTTTAAAATCTTTAATAATTTTTGTTAAAAAATTATTAAAAATAAATTATAAATCTTTTTCGAATATTTATTATAACAAATTAAATAAATTAATTTATTTTAAAAATAATTAAATTTTTTTTAATCTGAATATTATAATTTTAATATTTGTAAAATCTAAAAATATAAATAAAAGGTTTTATATATAATTTAAAATTTAAAATTCTGATTTATTATATATTATTTGATTTGAAGATTTCAAAAGAATTTATAATTTATTTTTAATAATTTTTATTGAAAAGTTATTCAAGGGTTTTAGGATTTTCAATTTTATATATAAATCTTATATAAATTAAAAATTATAATTTCAATTTTCAATATCTCAATTAATAAAATTATAAAAAATCTAAAATTTCTAGAATTCATCAATATGTTACAACGGCTTCGGGCCTTGTATCATGTGACCACTTATGAAGTCACGTGATCCCTTAAATCCCTTCGATCCCTTTACCGAAGGGATTGAAAGGATCGAAAGAACAATTAATATGAAGATCTATATAACTAGAAAAGGATTCCTTTTGTAAAGCTTTATATTCAAAATCAATTATTTAGTATACTCTATTATTAATTACAAATTACAATTATTAATATTACTTTAAAGTTTTTGTTTGATACTTAGTTATAAACTATTCGAGGATCCAAACCACTTCTATATAATCTAGATTATATTCTTTGTAACATTTTGAGCACCATTATTACCTCAAATACCGGTTTGACAAAATAATATCATATTTTCTTAAATCTTCTAATTTAGCAATCCAATTTCAATCATTTTAAAAGATATAGATCAAGATGAAGATATCGCCATAGAAAAAGCAAAGGATCCCAAAAAGATTATTATCACCGAAACTTTCAAAATTGTTCTATTCGATAAATTTATAAGTTATCAACAAAAATTGGAAACCTTTTTATTCTAATTTGAAATCTATTTTGAATTCAATAAGAATAAATTCCATCACAACATTGATAAAAGCGTTTGGATAATCTTTTATTTTAAAGAAAAAGTCTCTAAATAGATTCAATCTTATTTTAAAGATTACTTTATCTATCTGAATAATTTCAAGAAACAAATATATCTAATACAAATCATCTTTAAAACGTTTGTAAGATTCAAAAAGGAAATATAATGAATATTCAGAAATATCAACGAATTATACAATACTGAATCCAAAATCTATAATCTCAAATAAATAAGATCAATAATGAAGTACACTATAGAATTCAAACGATATATAGATATTACAAAATAGAAAAAGAATATCACAATAAGTTATTATAGAAAAGAGCTCAAAGTGAAAGTCAGGTTAAAATTGGATTATAATTATATTTAGGAAAACCTGAACGAATTAATCGAAAAATTAATCAAAATGAATAAAATACTTTACGAATATCAATGTTACAAGGGGTGTGATCTAGATCATGTAGAAGTGGCCTGGATCCTTGAATGGTTTATAACTAGGCGTCAAGCAGGAGTTTTAAAGTAATATCAATAGTTGCAATTTGTAATTAATAATAGGTTATACTAAATAATTGATCTTGAATACAAAGCTTCTATATATATAAAACCCTTCTGGTTTATATAGATCTTTGTATTTTATAGATTTGTATAGACCTATGATTTGTATAGATCTACGATTCGTATAGACCTACGATTCGTATAGATCTTCGATTCGTATGGATCTATGATTCGTATAGATCTTCGATTCGTATAGACTTACGATTTGTATCCTTATATATATAAAGTCCATTATATAATCTTTAGAATCAGATTATATATCTAAGCTTGTTGAGAGTGGGGAGATCATATAAAGCGATTACTATATAAATTTGTATACAAATCGTTTTGCTTTTTGATGAGATTTAAACTCATATAGACAGGTTGATTATTATTTTGTAATATTATTCCCTTTCTAATTTAATGTTTGTCTTAAGTTTTTATAATCGCTTTTTCTATTATATTATAAGTTTTTGTAGAATAAGCTTTTTTACTTTCTTTATTATACTATTTACAAAATTAAGAAAATATAAAGAACGAATCGAACTTGTTTTAATAATCGAGTTTAAAAAGTTCGAGATGCTTTTATATACTTATTGCGAAAAACATTTATATCGTTGTATTATTATTAAAGAAAATTCTAATTATTGTAGTAAGTATATCTATCGAGGTTAATGATATAATATATTAAGATCTATTATTAGGGATATAATGAATATTGTACAAAAGCAAAAACATTTAGATTATAAACATGAAGAAATTTTATCGAAATTGCTTTGTTTTGATAAACAATAATGCTTTTTTTATAGACAGGCTTTCGAAATGATTTATTGTAGTTTGAAAATGATAAATGAATTGGATAAGATAAAGAAGAAGGAAAGATTGAATAAAGAATATATAAAACAGAAAAAGAAACAATCGAGTTCTAGTTTGTCGATGTTTATCAAGGCTAATACGAATTTGTTTGATAATTATAACCCTTCTTCTTTTCTAAACTCTTTGGATCCTTTTTGAAAAGGTTTGAATAATATTGATGAAATACCTTCAACTTTCTAAAACAATTAAGGTTTTTCTTTAACTCCCAAATATTCTCCAAATATAGAAAATCCAACTATTTAATCAAATACTTGATTTTGTTTCTAACATATTTATAATCTAGTATTATTTCGACATTATATATAACATTTGAATTGATTAGTTCGATTTCTATTATAAATATATCGAGCACTTCTAATAATACCGATTCGAATAAGGATATATAGAATATTAGATGGATATTTATAATATATAATAGCTTTAATTTATAATTAACTAATCCAACTACCTTATCGATTTTGAATAATCCTAGTTTCTTGTAATCTAGTTTATCATTAGATTGTTTTGTTTATATATTTCTTCGAAGAAGATAAACTTTATTTCTTTTTTTAAATATAAATCCCAAACTATATAATACATTATAATATATTACTATTCTTAAAGTTATAAATTGTAAATCTAAAAAGAATTGCTTTTATAGATCCTTGATCTCTTCAATATTCTTTATAACTTCATTTATATTTCTATTTTGCAATAATACTATTCGATATACTATTAGATGGAATCCAAAGTTAATATAAACTAATATAGTTTTCGTTATTTCTATTTTTAATGAATTATATACGAATTGAATCAAAGATAATAATTCAACTCAATTATTTTATTTGTAATTAATATAATATTATAAATAAACTTTCATTATTTAGTTTAATCATTTTATTTACTTATTTATTTATAAATAAAAAACTATCAATAACTTCTTTTTTATACCTAATAATACTATTAATATGATCCAAAATTTCAAAGTAAATAACTTATCTCAATCCGAAATTATCTTTTCTGACACATTATATATACTAACTATATTCCTTAAAAACATATATATCAAATTGTTGATAAATCATATTTCACAAAATGATATTATATAAATATATTTGATTAATTTGTTTATTACTATTAGAATAATATTGTATTTCTTTTTTGTAATTAATTCCTTAAAAAGAGATAGTTTAATTATAAAATCCTATACAATAGATTTCTATAGTTTCGAAGGTAAATCGGAGATCTTGAATTGATTATATAGAATATATCTAATAGCTTTGTTTTGTATACAAATATTATATTTTCTAATTATTCTTTTAATTATTATTTTTATCCTTAAGAAATATACTTCCTATTATAACCTTACAAATGTTCTAATTATTCTTTGATATTTATATACTAATAATTTATATTATTCTTTAACAAAATTTTTTATCATTTCAATAAAAATATAGGTTTTGTTATAAAAATAGATTATTTCTTTTTTAATTATAAATCCTGATTTTAATTTCTTTAGGATTTGTTGTATAATAGTATCATTTTTGTAATAGAATAATAATTGCGATTTGATTGTATTATTCAATAATTTGGAAATAACAATTAATTATAATTTGTTGTATATTAATATATTATTTTTCTATTTTAATATTATATATATTTTATAAGTTTTATTTTATAAATATTTTGGTTTCTGATTAAAAGTATTTGTTTTAGTATTTTCGTTTCTTTTGATATATGAAATTCTGAAATTATAAATTATTAAGATCTTCGATTATCTGATTTGTTATTGATTTAATTTCTTCATTATAATAAAGTAAACCAAATTTTTATAATCTATATATATTTATATTATATATTTTGATCTTTTCAAATATATTTTTTATTTCCTAAATATATTTATTATCACTAATAGCTTTTTGTTGTATATCTTGTAATTTAGTTCGATTAATGATAACTTTTGTGAATAGTAAATGATTAATTGTTATTTCTTATTTGAATTAGGTTGACTCAATATAGCTTTTATTATATAATCCGAAATGTTTGTTTCTATAGTTATTAATAATTTTGAATTGAAGGTTAAAAGAATAGATTCCTTGATAAAGGTTTTTTTGAAATCCTCGAATACCTTTTGTATTTATAAAATCCATTGAAACTCTTTTTGATTCTTCTTAATGATTTTTGATATTGAGGTAATTATCTTAGAATAATCCTTGATAAATCATCGATAAAAATTAACAAATTTTAAGAAAGATTGTATTTCCTTTATATTATTTGATAATTTCCAATTTTGAATTGTTTTTAGTTTATCAAAGTTCATTTTGAGGCTTTTTGAAAAGATTATATAACTTAGGAATTCCATTTCTATAATATGGAATTTGTATTTACTAGATTTGTATTGAAGATTTGCTTTTTCTAAGTATTTTAATACCTTATATATATCCAATATATATTATTTTTTTATTTCAAAGAATACAAAGATATTATTTAAATAATATATATAGTAGATATCTAGATATTTCTTTAATATATTATTGATTAATTATATATATATTGCTAATATATTAATTAATCCGAATGATATAATCTGATATTTATATAATTCATATCGAGTTCTGAATACTGTTTTCCATTTTTCATTTTTCTTTATTCTAATTAGATGAAATTTGTTCTTTAAATCAAACTTGAAGAAAATCCTTGTTTTTTTTAATCGATCTTTTAATTCTGTAGTTAATAAAAATAAGTATCGATCTTTGATTGTTATATTATTGAGTTTATGATAATCTATATATAATCTTTTAATATTATCTTTCTTGAGTATATATAATACAGGATTAATTGTTTATAAAATTGATTTTTTAATTCAATCCTTTTTTAATATATTATCAATATATTCTTTAAGCATTCTTAATTCCAATTTCGATATTTAATAAATTGATCTGAATAAGAATATTTTGTTTTCTTTCAATATTATTTTATAATTCTATAATTTGTATTTTGATAAAGTTTTATAATTTTTTCTCTCTTCGAATAACTTTTTGTATTTCTGATATTGTATTAATATTGATACTCTTTTTTGTTTCTGTATAAAAATGATATCAAATAATTCCTTTTATTTATTCTTTATTTGTATAAAAGATTCATTTTCTTTTATTATTAATGAAGAACTTTAAACTGGGCATTCTATATCGATGATATTGTTTGCTTTCAATTCTTTATTATATATATTCAATTTTGTAGGTTTTAGTATATTATAATGATTGTTTTTGTTCGGAAAGCTTATAATTTTAATAACTTAATCGATTCTAGGATTATATATCTTTAACTATAGTATTCTCAAAATGATTTATTGATTCCTTAGTAGAACAATATCGAATTAGATAATCTCTTTATATTGGATTATACTTATCTGTATTGAGCAAATCTTTTACGAAATCTTATTGTTCAATCTTATTAATTGTTTATCAATTAGTTACAATTGATATAGAATCTGTTTCGTTTAAAACTGTATTCCCAAATACTTTATAGTTTCTGATGTAATAAAATTTCCTATAACTTTTAAATCGATTATAACTTAGATTTTTTATCTATTTATTTTAATATCGTAATAAACCTATCCTATTTGATCTATAATATTTAGTTATCCCTGATTTGTAATCTTGTTTTAATCAATTTAATCAATTTGATCGATTTAATCAATTTGATTAATTTAATCGATTTAATTGATTTGATCAATTTCATGTAATTAATCATTTTGCCGATTATATAACAAAGTATTTCTTTTCCTTTTTCTATAAGGAAACCATTTTGTAGTTTCTTTATCTAATAAATGAATCCTATAAAAATCATTATAATAAACTATCCAGTTTATTATTATATATTCCATCGATAATATTTCTTTTAGGTTTTTCTTAATCAAGGGAGGTGATAGAATTCGGAAATATTCCAATTCATATTAATCTATTTTATTCAGGCCTTTTTGATCTCAAGATATTGTATCGATTTCTTTCTAACATTATTTTCATTTATAATTATTGTCTTCGATTATATTGAAAGCAGATAGTAACGATACAAAGGTAATATTGAATTAATGTTTTCCGAATCTGGTTTTCTTGTGATAATTTCCTTAACCTTATAATTTTTTGTTTCAACAATCCTTGAATTGATGATCCGATTTACTGTATCCAAAGTACAACTTATTCTTTCATCTTCGATTTATTTCCTTTTTAAATAATTTATTTTTGAAGATTATATCCAATTGTATTGGATCCCTATACAATTATCGATGATCTCGAGATCTTCCTTCGTTTTTATAATACTTATCACAATCTCGATTCCTATAGAAATTGAAGGATCGATACTCCTTTTAATATTCATAGAATATCTCATTCGTTTTGATTGATTCCTCAATTAATTCGTTCAGGTTTTCCCAAGTGCAATTACAATCCAATTCTAGCTTGATCTTCGTTTTGAATTCTTTTCTGTAATAATTTATTGTAATATTCTTTTCTTATCTTATAGTATTTATATATTGTTTAAATTCTATAATGTATTTCATTATTAATTCTGTTTATTTGAGATTATAGATTTTGGATTCAGTATTGTATAATTCGTTGATATTTCCGAATACTCGTTGTATTTCCTTTTTGAATCTTACAAATGTTTCAAAGATGATTTGTATTGAATGTATTTGTTTCTTGGGATTATTTAGATGAATAAAGTAATCTTTAAAATAAAATTGAATTTATTTAAAGGCTTTTCCTTTGAGGTAGGAGATCGTTCAAATGCTTTTATTGGTATTGTAATAAAACTTATCCTTATTGAATTCAAAATAGATCTCAAGTTGAAGTAGAAAGGTTTTCAATTTTTATCGATAACCTATGAACTTGTTGAATAAAGCGATTTTGAGGGTTTCGGTGATAATGATCTCTTTGGGATTCTTTGTTTCTTTTATGGTGATATCTTTATCTTGATTTATATCTTTTGAGATGGTTGAAATTGGATTATTAGATTGGGGGATCTGAGAAGATATAATATTACTTCGTCGAATCGGTATTTGAGATAATAATAATGCTCAAAATGTTACAAAGAATACAATCTAGATCATATAGAAATGATTTGAATCCTCGAATAATTTATAACTAAGTATCAAACAAAAGTTTTAAAGTAATATCAATAATTATAATTTATAATTAATAGTAAATTATACTAAATGATTAATCTTGAATATAAAGCTTTTATATATATAAAACCCTTTTAATTTATATAAATCTTTATATTCTATAGATTCATATAGATTTATAATTCATATAAACCTATGATTTGTATAGATCTACGATTTGTATAGATCTTCGATTTGTATAGATCTATAATTCGTATAGATCTTTGATTTATATAGATCTACGATTCGTATCCTTGTATATATAGGGTCTATTATGTAATCTCTAGGATCAGACTATATGTCCGAGTTTGCTGAAGGCAGAGAGACCACATAAAGCGATTACCATACAAATTTGTATACAAATCGTCTTGCTTTTTGATGAGGCCTAAGTTCATGTGGACAGGTTGATTGTTACCTTGTAATAATTAAAAGGAATATCGATCCTTCAATTTTTATAGAAATCGAAATTATAATAAATACTATAAAAATAAAGAAAGATCTTAAAATCATCAATAATCATATAGAGATTTAATATAATTAAATACAATCTTCAAAAACAAGTTATCTAAAAAGGAAATAAATCAAAGATGAAAGAATAAATTATACTTTGAATACAACAAACCAGACTATCAATCTAAAGATTATTGAAATAAGAAATTACAAAGTCAAGAAGGTTATTATAAAAAAGCTAAATTTGGAAAATATTAATTCAATGTTACCTTTGTATTATTATTATTTGTCTTCAATATAATCGAAGATGATAGTTATAAACGAGAACAATATCAAAAGGAAATCGATATAATATTTCAAGATCAAAAAGATTTGAACAAAATAAATCGATATAAATTGGAATGTTTTCGAACTCTATTACCTTTTTTAATCAAGGAAAATTTAAAAGAAATACTATCAATAAAATATATAACAATAAGTTAAATAGTTTGTTATAATAATTCCTATAGGATTTATTTATCAAATAAAGAAATTATAGGATAATTTTTTTATAAAAGGAGAAAAAGAAATATTTCATTATATGATTAATAAAATAATCAATTATACAAAATTGATCAAATCGATCAAATTAACCAAATTGACCAAATTGATCAAAACAAGGTTACAAACCAGAGATAACTAAATATTACAAGTCAGACAGGACAGATTTATTATAATACCAAAATAAATGAACAAAAAATCCAAGCCATAATTGATTCAGGAGTTATAGAAAATTTTATTGTATTAGGAATTATAAAGTATTTAAGGATATAACTTCAAATAAAACAGATCCTATATCAATTACAATTAATTGATAAACAACTAACAAGATTGGATAATAAGATTTTATAAAAGATTTGTTCAATATAAATAAATATAAATCAATACAAAAAGATTATCCAATTCAATATCGTTTTATTAAAGAATCAATAGATCATTTTGGGAATATTATAATTAAAGATATATAATCTTAAAATCGATTGGGTTATTGAAGTTATAAACTTCTCAAACAAAAGCAATCATTATAATATATTAAAGTTTATAAAACTGAATATATACAATAAGGAATTGAAGACAAACAATACCATCGATATAGAACATCTAATCCAAGATCCTTTATTAACAACAAAAAAAGGTGAATCTTTTATATAAATGAAAAATAAACAAAAAGAATTATTTAATATTATTTTTATACAAAAATAGGAAAGGGTATCAATACTGGTATAATATTAAAGATACAAAAAGTTATTTGAAAAAAGAAAAAATTATAAGATTTTACTAAAATACAAATTATAGAATTATAAGATAATATTAAAAAAAGGCAAAATACTTTTATTCGGATTAATCTATTAAATATCAAAATTGGAATTAAGGATGTTTAAGGAATATATCAATGATATATTAAAAAAGAGTTGGATTAAAGAATCAATCTTATAAATAATTAACCTTATATTATATATATCCAAAAAAGATAATACTAAAAGATTATATATAGATTATTATAAGTTTAATAATATAATAATCAAAGATCGATATCTATTTTTATTAATTACAGAATTAAGAGATCAATTAGAAAAAACAAGGATTTTCTTCAAGTTTGATTTGAAGAATAAATTTCATTTAATTAGAATAAAGAAAGGTAAAGAATAAAAAACAATATTCAGAATTCGATATGGATTATATAAGTATTAGGTTATATTATTCGGATTAATTAATGTATTAATAATATATATACGATTAATTAATAATATATTAAAAAAGTATCTAGATATTTATTATATATATTATTTAAATAATATTCTTGTATTCTTTGAAATAAAGGAATAATATATATTAGATATATATAAGATACTAAAATATTTAAAAAAAGTAGATTTTTAATATAAATCTAACAAATATAAATTCTATATTATAGAAATAGAATTCCTAGATTATATAATCTTTTCAAAAGGTTTTAAGATAAACTTTGATAAATTAAAAACAATTCAAAATTGGGAATCATTGAATAATGTAAAGGAGGTATAATCCTTCTTAAGATTTGTTAATTTTTATTAATAATTTATCAAGGATTATTCTAAGATAATTATCTCAATATCGGAAATTATTAAAAAGAATCAAAGGGAGTTCTAATAGATTTTGTAAGTACAAAAGGTATTCGAAGATTTCAAAGAAGCTTTTATTAAGGAATTTATTCTTTTAATCTTTGATTTAGAATTATTAATAATTATAAAAACAAATATTTCGGATTATATAATAGGAATTATATTAAATCAATCTAATTCGAATAAGAAATAACAATTAATTATCTATTATTTATAAAAGTTATCACTAATTGAATTAAATTATAAAATATATAATAAAGAATTATTAATAATAATAAATATATTTAAGGAATGAAAAGTATATTTGAAAGGATCAAAATATATAATATAAATATATATAAATTATAAAAATTTGATTTACTTTATTATAACAAAGGAATTAAATCAATAACAAATCAGATGATCGAAGATCTTAATAATCTATAATTTCAGAATTTCATATATCAAAGAAAACGAAAATATTAAAACAAATACTTTTAATTGGAAATCAAAATATTTATAAAACAAAATTTACAAAATATATATGATATTAAAATAAAAAGGTGATATATTAATATATAATAAACTATAATTAATTATTATTTTTAAATTATTGAATAATATAATCAAATTGCAATTATTATCCTATTACAAAAATAATATTATTATATAACAAATCCTAAAAAAATTAAAATCAGGATTTATAATCAAAAAAGAAATAATCTATTTCTATAATAAGATTTATATTTTTATTAAAATAATAAAAGATTTTGTTAAAGAATAATACAGATTATTAATATACAAATATCAAAGAATAATTAAAATATTTGCAAGGCTATAATAGGAAGTATATTTCCCAAGAATAAGAATAATAATTGAAAAAATAATTGGGAAATACAATATTTATATATGAAATAAAACTGTTAAATATATTTTATATAATCAATTCAAAATCCTTGATTTACTTTTAAAATTATAGAAATCTATTATATAGGATTTTGTAATTAAACTATCTTTTTTCAAAGAATCAATTATAAAAAAGAAATATAATATTATTCTAATAATAATAGATAGATTAATTAAATATATTTATATAATATTATTTTATAAAACATAATCTATTAACAATTTGATATATATATTTCTAAGAAATATAGTTAATATATATAATATATTAGAAAAGATAATTTCGAATCGAGATAAGTTATTTACTTCGAAATTTTAGATTATATTAACGGTATTATTAGGTATAAAAAGAAAGCTATCGATAGTCTTTTATTTATAAATAGATAAATAAACAAAATGATTAAATTAAATAATAAAAGTCTATTTACAATGTTATATTAATTATAAACAAGATAATTAGATTGAATTACTATTCTTAGCTCAATTCATATACAATTTATCAGAAACAGAAATAATAAAAATTATATCAGTTTATACTAACTTTGAATTCCATTCAATAATATATCGAATGATACTATTACAAAATAGAAATATAAACAAAGTTATAAAGAATATTGAAAAGATTAAGAATCTACAAAAACAATTTTTTCTAGATTTATAATTCATAATTTTAAGAATAATAATATATTATAATACATTACATAGCCTAAGATTTATATTTAAAAAGAAAAATAAAGTTTATCTTTTTTAAAGAAATATATAAACAAAACGATTTAATAATAAACTAGATTATAAGAAACTAGAATCATTCAAAATCGATAAAATAATTGGATTAATCAATTATAAATTAAAGTTATTATATATTATAAATATCCATTCAATATTCTATATATCCTTATTCGAACTAGCACCACTAAAAGCACTCAATATACTTATAATAGAAATCGAATTAGTCAATTCAAATATTATATATAATATCGAAATAATACTAGATTATAAATATATCAGAAACAAAATCAAGTATTTAATTAAATAATTGGATTTCCTATATTCGGAAAATATTTAAGAATTAAAGAAAGATTTTAATTGCCCTAAAAAGCTGAAGATATTTCATCAATGTTATCCAAACCTTCCCAAAAAGGATCCAAAGAATTTAAAAAAGAAAAAGAATCAAAATCGTTTAATACATTCGAACTAATCTCGATAAACACCAACAAACCAGTATCTGCTTACCCCTTCTCTTTCTTTATACACTCATTTTCCAATCTCTTCTTTTCTAACCATTCCTTTTTTGCTTTAAACTCTTCTAAAACCTTAATTGTATAAAAATTATATTAAAACATCTTCCCAATCTTTTCGTATAAAACCTTTTACTACCTCCGAATCCTTATTCGACAAATGAAAACTTTTTATTTTAATTTCGTAGCAACCTTTTCCTTTACCTTAAGACAAACTTCCTTATATACCATTCGAATTCAATTATTAATAGTATAATTATATATATTACAATTATTATTATTTATACTTCTAATATATTCACTACAACAAATAGCATTCGGAAATATTTTGTATTCTAAATCCTTTTCAAAACAATAATTACACTTAAACAATATAATAACACCCTTTTCTTTTATTCGAAAATAAATATTTTGATGATTAACAATAGATTTCGAAATTCGAATAATATTTATATTAAGAAAAAAAAACAATGAAGAATTACAAATCAATAAAATTATTACATTAATATAAACACTTAAAACAAATACTAAACTAAAAAGAGAATAATATTACAACAACTTCGGGCCTTATATCATATAACCACTTATAAAATTATATAGTTTTTTAAATCTCTTCAATCCCTTTACTAAAAGGATTGAGGAGATCGAAAGAACAATTAGTATAAAGATCTATATAATTAGAAAAGGATTCCTTTTGTAAAACTTCATATTTAAAATCAATCATTTAGTATACTCTACTATTAATTACAAATTACAATTATTGATATTATTTTAAAACTCCTACTTGACATCTAATTATAAACCATTCGAGGATCCAGGCCACTTCTATGTGATCTAGATCGCACCCCTCGTAACACAATAATTATATAATAAATCTATAATTCAAATTTCATTTAATCTATTGATTGATTGTAAATTTATTAATAGATGAAAATCACGATTTTTGATATAAAAGAGTAGCTCAAAAGAGGGGTGGCCCAAAAGTAAGGTACTAGACTTATACCAACCACCAAGAATATACTTAGCCGTGAATTTATGATCCTGAGCGAAGCAAATACCAGTTCTCACCAACCTTGAAATATCGCCCACGAGCTCTCCTTTCCCAGACGAAATCGATGCAATGATAACATCTTGTGATTTAGTCGAAAGTATAATATATTTTCATGTCTGCTCTGGCGGAGAGAAGTGATTTACTCGAAAGTGTAATATATTCTCACATCTTCTCTGGCGGAAACAAATAATAAAGAGACTTCGATTGAAAACTCCACGCGTTATTCCGGGTAGAACCTGAGTATTTGATAGACTAAAAGTCAACTTACTATACAAACGCCCTTGATATCCCGAGCTTCTACGGTAAGAAAGACAAGGGACTCGGATGAATCTTTTATGCATGAGAGGTGGGGAGGGGTTTATTAAGGAACGATGGGTGGATCTGCAGAGCTACCGAGACAGTCTGATGGGAATTCATGATAGTAAATCTTAGATGCTAAGTGATGCGAGTCTTTGAAGGAAGTAAAATGCGGGGAAATGGTGAAGCTTATAACAATTTGGGAAAGATATAGTGAGAATTTCAGAAAAAAAAAGAAAAGATATGAAGGAGTAAGTGTATGAGATATCCAAAGAAGAATTATTATATTATACATTAACATCTTTACTGGCCGGCTGAAGGTTTGAGCTGAGGCTAGTTGATAAGTTGCATCTGTCAGATTACAACCTGCTATTTGAATTACTGCTGCTTGCAACCTGGGACGGTGCCAGATTGCGACCATATAGAACCATCGGCAAAAATAGACAGTATAACAAATTTAAAACAACATAGAGCGTTTTGGACAGAGGTTCATTGCATTATGGATGTCAATTTTATTCAATCTTTTCACGGGAATGACCCGTTGAATTCAAGATGCGACAAACTTCGTTTAGCGGCTGATTTCAGGCGCAAGTCTCTCACTGCACTACTGTACTGTACTCGGTATTTGAGTCCGTCTGAAGTGAGTCCGTCTGAAGTGAGTCCGTCTGAAGTGAGTCCGTCTGAAGTGAGTAGTTTGTTTACAAGGACAAAATCTAGTTGTTGCGTCCGTTTCAGGATTATGTTTCTTAGAGGAATAGCCCATCCGCAAGACCCAACGGAAACTCTTCCAATTGATAATTGTAGGGTAAGAAATAGGCTATCATTGTGAGATGGGCTACGTAAGAGGATTTTTTTAAAGGAAGGTTCTGGATTACATTGGAGCTTGTAGGAAAAGTGACGTCGCACAATCAATTATAATTGCGCACACTTGCATATTGATACTTCAACACACTTCTAGAATACTAGAAACTCGCATTGATCTTGAAATTGAGAAACTTGGATTGATACGATGAAAGTGGAACTCGGATTGTAGAATGTGGACTCGAAGGTTTCGGGAGGGACTATTAAGTTTGTCGGAATTGTTGAGATATTGAAGAATAAACCCTCCGACCATGATTTGTACAATCATTTCGAATGCTGGGGGTCGTATAGTATCCTCCAAGTATGTCTCCTTGTACTTGTTGATGTAGCACCGCCTTTCCAGATTCACATCACAATCAACCAAATATTCTCCAAACCATTTTCATGATCGGCAACTGAGATTTTGTCAAAATGTACATTTTATTCACGCTGCAACGTGGAAAAGCATGCTTCATAACATTTTTCATGGAGATGCTTCATTCCTAGCTCATGATGCGACTAGACCATGTAAACCCCATTCCGACCCGATGACGCAGAAGAATTGTTCAAAATCCTAAAAATATTGTTAGTCTTGCTCAATTTTTCGCGCAAAATTCCCTTGGAAAGAGATAACATACTGAGAGGAGTGAAGAACCATCTGTTCTTTCCTGATGTGTATCTCTCCTCCAATGCCTTCTTAACAGTCTTCTTTGCCTCCTCACGTTGGGAAACCTCCTTGAAGGTATCTGCGGAAACGACTCCCTTCAATCCCTCCAACTCAAGAGTGTAACGTGTTGGCATCAAGTGGTTGTAGTTGATAACCTTGATGAATGGCTTGACCTTGCTGCGCTTGGTTTGCTTGGCCTTGGACATACGGCGAGTGATTTGGGATGGGTAACGCTCGATACCGGCGACCAATGCGTGAGGGTATGGGTGGGACTTGTTGCCGGCATCCTGGGGTTGGATGATCACGACCTGCAATTTATTCCTCCATCAGCATATATTACTCATGACCCCAATACCCCAATCTCCAGAGCTCGTTCTTCGCTGTCGTTTCGATCATATAATTGCTCGATTGGTTTCGTGTATTCGAAATGAATGGTAAAGGGTGGAAATTTACCTTCTTTCCGGCATATCTGCCTCTGGTGATAATGGCAACACGGCCGGTCTTGAGGACTATAAATTGATCAAATTAGAATCTTCATAAAGTCGCGATCAATGAATTCAGGATCAAACATACACTTCATCTCGACTGTCGTTAGTTGTCGAAGGGTTTGTCGTAGGCGTAGTTGATTCGAGGTTATTCAGAATTCTTTTCGATAAAATCTAGCTCAGTGCGAAAGAGCCCTCGCTTATCGCGTACACGTGATGGTGGCGCTGATGTGATGTGGCTGATGTAATGTGGCGGGACTATAAGTCCAATCAAGTGACAGGAGATATGATATCCGATCGATTGGTCCACAGAGTAAGATTCGTTCCCATTGATACGCGCCGAGAAATTTTACCCGTGAAATTGTCTGTGCTTGTCCTTGTAACTAGTTTACGGTTGCCCCGCCGCGTCCCCAGCTCAGGCCAGCCAAGTTCAAATGTAAACAAATATTAAGTCGGTACCTCTCTTGACCGCTGCGTTTTTACTTTTATTATGGAAACTTTTAGACTTGCCTAATGAAAAAAAATATCCCCCCCATATTCTCGATTCTCAATTCTCAATACCCAATGCCATTTGGCAATTACAATTAATACAATCCATAATCTGCTTGGCTTTTGCATAATTTGGACTTTTGTTTCCATACTTTCTGCACGTCAACTGTCCCTCATATTCCCGATTTTGTATCGCGAAGTTCGTCGAGTACCTACTTCCTGCATCTTCTCCACAATATCAACATTCCACATAAACAAATTCCGGGGGATACATCCTCCGCACCACAATGCCTTCTTCAGAAAGAGAAGCCTCTCGTGATGGCGATAGACTTGCTCTTGTACACAGAAGTTCTGCGCATTCCATAGGTTCAATAGATTCTGGACGAGCAATTGTTCCAATGTAAGCTTTTAGTTATGTCATCTATTGATTGACGCGATTCTAACCATATATTTACAGGTGGGACAGTTCTGATCCAGAACGTGCGCCTCCACCACTTCCTATGAATCCATCGTCGCCGAATGTTTCCTCACGAGGAACGTCGGCAGCCATCAAGTCCGCACATGCAGCGCTTACTGAAAGAGCTCGCGATAATACCTATAACATAACCATACCACCTCCGAAACGCCTCACAGAACCATCTCCTGAGCGTTTACTGATTAAGGGTACTGCTCCCAATCACAAACGAATGCAGTCGCTACAGAATGGCAATGTTAGAGATCTGAGTAGTTTCATTGAGAGCGGAACTTTTGGTCCTTTGAAACCTCCAGAGAAGTCATCGACAAGACCTGCCACACCACACGCCAGCAAGGATTTCGGACTGGAGCCACCAGAGAAATTTTCCGACCGGATGTCAGATAAGGATTCCGTTCGAGCTACTACACCCACCAAAAACCAAGCCGAATCCCCTAGGGAAAGACGAAACTCGATGCATGTAAGACCTTCACTGCGCCGGCCACCCCACAGCAGTATGTTTGGCGAGAATACTCCTCCTCAGTCTGCGACAATGCAGGCTCTTCACAATATGACGTCCAAGGAGACAGATCCACCTCTGGCTAACGTCACCAATGGCTCTACTGCTTATTCACGACAACCTCAAACATTCGATGCCATCTCAAATCAAATTCTTAGTCTCACCAGTATTTGTACTAGTCTTCAGAGAGAGATGGCGCAATTGAGTAGAAGAAGTAAGGACAACGCGACGGATCTAGTCAGCCTTAAAGAAGCGACGAATGCCAGGGATGAGGATATACGAAAGAGTCTCCGAGAATTAGTGACTGGCCTGTCTGATGCTGGCTCCGAGCGTACATTATATGGAGGCAACAATCATTTCGCAGAGAGCAAGGGACGTGCATCACCATCCTCATCACGAAACTCGAAAGGATTTTCCCTTCCTCGGATCCCTAGCCCCAACAGTTTCGCTGCCTCGTTAGATCGAGAAACGTTATTATCAACTCCATTCACGAGAGAACAGAGCCGAGAACATAGTAGCGACGCTGTTGCACATGCTGCTACTGTGGCTTTGCTCGAGAAGATACTTCGAGAGATGGGCACGAAGGAAGGACAGGAATTGTTAATATCTCGACTTACGGAAATAGCTGCGCAACTTGGCCGAGAAGGGATGTCGACGGCTAAAAAGCTAGAGGAGTTAGTGGAGTTCATCAAGAAGAACACTGAGATTTCTCAAGCTCTCATTGCCCATCACCAGAACAATGGTGAAGGAGAGACCAGAGGACGTAAATATAGCTTTGAGGAGGATGCGCCTCGACTAGAACTAGATTTTGACAGGCCACCTTCTGTTGCGCAAAGATTAGAGGCTCTTGTTGCCAATGGAGTAGACAGGGAGAGGCGTAAGTCCCAGGGACCCAGTCGCTCAGGTGAAATACTGAGTGACGATGTCCTTCAAGTTATACGAAGCCTTAAGGATAGCGTCGCTCAGGGAGGTGGGCTAACCGCTGAAGTCAAGGCATTGGTCCGAGAACTCCGTGGCGAAGTTTTGGGTATGGGAAGAGAGATCGGAAGGAAATTAGACCAGGCCAGTAAAGATGGAGTTTCAAATGGTGCCGATGTCACTGGTGTTGTTCAAAATGGTCTGGAGGAATTGAAAGAGCATATGAACCAACTAATTCGGGAAAGTCGTCGACAAAATTCGGCCTCTGCTGCCACGCAAAAGATCGACTACAAAGAAGTTTATAACGTTGTACGGTCAGCAGTAACGGAAAAATCTGAATCGAAAGAAGATATCATCGACGCAGTCAGAGAAGCATGGGAAAATTATAAACCCGACATCGAGTTGCAACATTTTGGTCTCGAGAGAGAAGAACTTTTGGTGTGCTTAAAAGAAGGTATCCAGGAGTTTGCGCCTCAAAACGAACCAGGAGCAACAAGGGATGAAGTCTTTGCCGCAGTCATCGAAGGATTGAAGCATTTTACTCCACCTCCAGTCGACTCTGAATCTCTTACTAGAGACGAAATTCTTGATGCAGTTCGTGAGTGCCTTGAGGAGTTTGAGTTTCCTGCTGCACCAATGCCAGAGCCTCGCGAACCTGAAATTACCAGAGACGATATGCTTAATGCTGTCGCTGAAGGCCTTCGAACCTTTGACTTTTCTGCAAACCCAACGGCACTAAGTGCGGAGGTTCTCCAAGGGTTCACGCAAACTGAAATGATCCAAGCCGTTAGGGAAGGTCTTAAAGAGTTTGACTTTTCTGCTCTTGATCGCGATAATGATGGCATCACACGGGCCGATGTGGTGACGGCTATCAGAGAAGGGCTTCAATCATTTGGCCTTGCCAATCAGAATCGTGAGATTGACGGAGGTGTTACCCGAGATGATGTGGTAGGCGCAGTCATTGAAAGCCTACATACATTTGACTTTTCCGCCCACATGCCTCATCACAATGAAGAAGCCATTACTCGCAACGACATGTTTGACGCTGTAAGAGCAGGCCTTGAAAGTTATGAATTTCCCACTTTAAGTAGAGAGGTGGGAGACAGTATCACTCGTGCAGACGTCTTCGATGCCGTGAAAGAAAGCCTTCACAACTTTGACTTTGGTGCACTAATTCCAGCATCTGACCCGGATGAAAACGAAACGGGAATCTCTCGGGAAGATGTTTTTGAGGCTGTTAAGGATGGGTTACAAACATTTGATTTCGCCCTTACACGTGATGTTGGTGGCAACACTGGGATTAACCGGGATGACATCTTTGATGCTGTAAAGGAGGGTCTTCATTCCTTCGATTCTGCTCTGACTAGGGACGTTAGTGGAAGCGGTAGCCTTACACGTAATGATGTGATGGATGCTGTCAAGGATGTTTTGACCACTTTTGATTCCGCTCTCACCCGCGGAAATGCCGAAACAGGTGCAACTCGCGCTGAAATTGTTGATGCAATGCAGGAAGTTATGACCAAGTTCCATGGCTCTACCATAACTCAAGGCCCAAGTCAAGGCATCACTCGTGAAGATGTTGTTGATGCTGTACAAGAGGTATTACAAGGATTCAATTCAGCCTTGACCAAAAATGCTGGAGGTCATGCAACTCGTGATGAGGTTCTTGAAGCAATCAAAGTTGGTCTCAAATCACAGGAATCTACAGGTGGCATAACCCGGAATGACGTTCACGAAGTCATCAAAGAAAATCTGCAAGGCCATCATACTGGAAATGGCTTAACTCGGGATGAAGTTGTGGATGCTGTTCAAGAGGTCTTAAGATCATTTGATTCCGCATTAATTAGAGAGGCTTCCCCGAAAGTTACACGTGACGATATTCTTGGAGCTGTGAAAGAAGGACTTCAGGCCCACACATCCAACGTCACTCGCGATGAAATTCTCCAGGCAATCAAGGACGGTCTTCAATCAAAAGAACTAACATCTACGCGGGAGGATGTTGATTCTATCACTCGAGATGACGTTTTCGATGCTGTGAAGAACGGATTTGAGATCCACGACATTGGTGGAAGCGTTACCCGGGATGATATTCTTGAAGCAGTTAAAAAAGCCAGTTTCACACGTGAAGATATACTTGATGCAGTAAAAGATGGCCTCCAAACGTTTGATTCCGCATTAACTAGAGGTGTCACCCCAACATGCACGAAGGCAGATGTGTTCGAGGCCGTACGAGTTGGTCTACAATCTCAAAGGTTTCCTTCATCGGTCACCCGCGAGGACGTTGTTGAAGCCGTTTCAGATGGTCTTCAGACTTTCAACTCAGCCATTGTTAGCGTTAGAGAGGCAAATGCTAGCAAAGGAGATGTCTTTGACGCTGTCAAGGAAGGCTTCGAAACGTTCAATAACGCTCTTACCCTTGACATACCCGTAGGCGTCAGCCGTGATGACGTCTTGGATGCAGTAAAGGAGGGACTACAAACTTTTGACTCGGCGCTCACTCGAGGAAATGATGTCAACGTTAACCGAGAAGAAATCCTCGGAGCTGTCAAAGAAGGCCTTGAGAACTTTGATTTTACCGCTGCTAAGGCATCCACGGCATTAACCCGGGAGGTTACAGAAAGCATTACCCGTGATGAAGTTATCCAAGCTGTGGAAGCAGGGTTGGGAAACTCACCTCAATCCGCTGACAATTTCACAGCCCAAGTTTCTGCACGTATACATGAAATCATGGAATCTATGCGAAACGATTTCAAGGCAGTATCGGATGAAGCTAAGCAAAATGCTGCTGCGAATGGACGAGACGCTGAGAAACTCCTTGATGCAACTAAAGATGGATTTGAGAAACTCCGCTCTGATATTGAGGCTTATGTTGATCGAGCCTCGGACGTCACAGGTAAGGATGAGATTCTTGAGAACATGCGGGATAACTTCGCTACGCTTCGTTCCGAGGTGGAGGAACTTATCTCCAAAAGCTCAACTAGTGGCTTTGAGACAGTTAATGGAGAGCTTGAACATCTTCGAGGCTCAATAGCATCGTCATTGGTTCGATCAGGAGCAAGCGATGACAAGGATGAGATTCTTGACGCCTTAAAGGAAGGTTTCGATGGCATCAAAGCCAATATGGAAGCCTCGCGGTCACGGGAGGACAAGGAAGATAGTATGCCGGGCACTGGAGAGATCATTGACGCGCTACAGGATGGTTTCACTGTCCTAAAAACCGAAATGGAAAAGGTTGCCAACAAACCTGCTGATACGACTGTCAATCATGAGATCCTTGACACACTTAAGCGAGGTCTAGAAACTGTGCGAGCCGATCTTGAAGTTCTTAAAGAAAACCAAAAGAACGAGCAAGCCGTGGCGGAGAATTCTGAGCGTGCTATAGTCCCACTTACTGAAAACCTATCCCGTAACGACATTGAGAATCTGGAGATGCTCATTACACAGCTTGGCATCAAAGTAGCGGCTCTGGAATCTACGGAACCACCTAAGCCACAGCTAGCCCCTGGCTCTGTGACCAAAGAAGACTTGGCTGCCGTCGAGGAAATGCTTCGGAATGTTCAAACTAAAGTGGATAGTGTCGTTGCACGCGACGTCATTCCCGAAGAAGATAGAATCAAGAAAGAGGATCTTGATGCTATTGAGATTTTACTTCACAATACAAAAGCCAAACTTGATGAAATTGATCCGGAACAATCTGCCAGGAAGGAGGATATTGAGACTATGGGCGTGTTTGTTGTTGAGGTCCGAGACGGTATTACTTTATTAACTGAGCAGCTCGAGGATGTTCCGAGGAAAGATGCCACTGCTTCGATTGAAACTGCAGTGCGTGAGGTTTTGACTGGCCTTGCAGAGATAAAAGACCAGGTCAATACCGAGTTCAAAAGTCTTGACAAAGTTACCAAGACAGACGTTGAAGCTGTTGAATCTGTATGCCTCGATATCAAATCTGCTATTGAGCAAACCGTCGTCCCGGAATTTGCAGCTTTAGCCACAAAAGATGAGGTCAACGCAATAGGTACCCTGGTCAAGGAAACCGCAGGCCGAATTGAAATACATGCAACTACGAATGCTAAAGCTTTCGAAGAGCGACAAGCGGAGACTGTTGGTGTTAGCGAGCGCGTCACAGAAGTCAAGTCTTTCCTCATGGAATTCAGAGACGCAGTTAAAGAAAAGCTTGATGAAGGTAAAACCAATGTCGAAACTGTGCGCACATTCCTTGAAGGCCTAGGGGAAACTATCAATAAAAATGGCACCATCTCCGAAGATTTACAGGCAATGTTCCATGCTATGACAGAAGAGTTTGAAAAGACTAATGCTGGTATGGTTGGATCTAAGCTCGAGACTGACGAAAAGTTCCAACAAACCTGGGATAAACTTGATTCGCATTTCGAGGAGAAATTCAGTGAAATCATTACCAAGTATGATGAGCTCCAGAATTTCTTAGAAGAAAGAGCTACAGCTGGTGTGGAGAAAACTACAGAAGTTGAGGCTAATATCTTGAGCACAAAGCAAGTGGCCGAAGATGTCAAACTTCTACTCGACACATTAATAATTGCTGTGGCGGAGTCTGCCGAAAAGATGGAGGAAGCTTCAAAAACAGTCTTTAACCGTGTGGACGAAACTTTTATCAAAATCGAGGAAACACACGCCGATGCTAAGGCCGAGCACCAGCTTACACGTGAGCAAATATTGAAGACTTTGGGTGTTGTGGAAGGAGTTCAGGGAACTGTGACAGAGTACAATCCGCAGATTCTGGAATCGATCAAGGATGTTCTCAACATGGCCGTCCAGCACTACGAACATTCT
Organism: Sclerotinia trifoliorum; assembly: GCA_905066765.1. Lineage (NCBI taxonomy): Eukaryota > Fungi > Ascomycota > Leotiomycetes > Helotiales > Sclerotiniaceae > Sclerotinia > Sclerotinia trifoliorum. The sequence goes on along the minus strand of CAJHIA010000009.1, from coordinate 2,227,933 downwards.
AAGACTTCAGCGGAGACGATCCAGAAGAAGATTGACGATATTCCTCCGCCACCTGAGATTCCACCTCCTGTCGAGTTTCCAAAATACGATGACACACCTGTTCATGAGAAGCTTGATAAGCTAGCTGATCACGTACAAGAAGCCGGAAAGTCGATAGCACAATTGGAAATGCTTGAAAAGTTACAAAAGCAAATGATGGCAACTGCTGCAGAAGTTTCTCGGTTTGTCTCCACCCAAACTCAAAGAATTGCAGACGACCATGAGAGCAAGGAGCAGGCTGCTGCAGAAGCTGCCATTGCTCTCGAGAAACGTCTAGGTCAAAAGGAACAAGTTGAAGCGTCAATTGCTTCACTTAAAGGGGAAGAAAGGGTTTTGAAAGATTATGTCGCCAAGCTTAAAACTGACAAAGAAGATTTGATCCACCAAAAGATGCGACTTGCCTCCGATGTCTCTAGTTTGGAGACAGCCTTGAGAATACGCCGTGAAGAATTGCAAGAGATGGAGGAAAGAGCCGAAGGACTTGAAAGACGTATCCTTGAAGGAGTCATTGATCAATCTCGGGCTCTTTTACTGGCAAAAGGTAACAGGAAAGTTGGAAGAGATCCTATGAGTCGCAAGCGGGTTTCTACTCAACGCAGCTCAACGGCTCATTCTGTCGCCTCAAGCGTCGCATCAAAAACTCCATCAATAACCCAAGAAGCCATCAACATCGCTATGAAAAATCGCTCTCCAACCAAGGGACCTCTTGCCAACCAAGCCCAGCGACGTATTCTTTCTTTAAGTCAAATCAACAACAATCTTCCCGCTGGAAATTTCAAACGCAGCCACAGTGTAAAACAATCAGGTGGTACGACGCCACGAAAAACCAGCTGGGGAGGAGCTCCTAATAAGACTCGCAATTACGGAGAATTGAACAAGGAAAATTTGGCATTGAAAGAATATGAAGACGAAGATGAAGAAAATAAAGAACCGCTTGATCATGATAATGTGGAAAGAACCGGACATGAAAGTGATTCAAATACGATGAGGAGAAGTAGTCATGGGACTACTGTCATTACAGCTAATGGAGGTACGGATAGGGGTTCGGAATACGCGGAGAGTATAGATGGAAGTAGGGATGCCAACTCGGAGTCGGACTATGAAACGGAGACGGATTTAGGAACTAATAGTCATTTGGGAACGGAAAGTGAGTTGTCGAATAGTAGTGCGGGGCAGGAATATAATCCCGTGGTTTTGTATGAGGGAGAGGTTGCTTGATTGTCGATGAGGTGAAGCACCGATATCAATGTGGGAAAGGACAGCGTTGGATTCATAGGGGTGGGAAGGAGGCTTCTCTTGTTTTGATTGATCGAAGGTTTACTGAAACACACGTCTAATTCTTGTATCTTTCTTGGTTTCCTTCGGGGAAAGGGGTGGGAATTTTTCTTCGTTTTCTTTTTGTTCTTTGCTAGGAAGCAAAGGGGAGTGGAAAGGGGCTTGCGGCAGGACCTACTTATACCCATGCGGGTTTCTTGATGAAGTCCTGAAGTTTTTTGATTGTACTTTCTTTATTTATTCATTTACGTTTCTTTTAATGAATAGCGTTTTAGCGATCAGTATATCTTATTTATATTCTTGTTGTTTGTGGTTCTTTTTCCATTATTTTTTAAGAGATTCCCTTGGGAGGTAGGAGGTATACACTAGGTAGTAGTAGTAGTATTAGTAGTACATTTTTCTCTTCTTAGCTCTTCTCGTGTCATCTCGTCTGGTATCAACCATTCATTGCATGTGAGTACCTAAGCAGATATGTGAATTTGTCCCATGCAATATCTTTGCCAATCATCCGATCAAATCCCAAATCCTAAATACCACCCCACCACTCGCTATTCTCTAACACCCAATCTCTACTCCTTCTTCAAAACCTTCCTTCCACCCATCCAAGGCCACAGACATTCAGGAACCCTAACCTCCTTCCTCTCCTCATCCCAACCATTCTCCAAAATCGCAGCCACAACCCTCGGCACCGCAACAGCTGTCCCATTAACGGTCCATGGAAAGGCAACCCTGCCTCCATTCGCAGCAATATCAACTTTCGTCGCTAATCTCCTACTCTGATAATCCCCACAAATACTCAAACTAGTAACTTCGCCCCATCCGTCATCTCTCTCTCTACGGGAGGGGAAGAAGGCTTCGATGTCTATTTTTCTCATGGCTGAGGCACCCAGATCCGTAGATGGCATTTCGAGGATTCGACAGTGCAGGTTGAGGGAGGTGAGAATTCCGATTTGGAGTGAGAGCATTTCGTTGAAGACTTCAGTTGTGGATTCCAGGGTGGGGAGAGTCCAGGCGAACATTTCTACTTTTGTGAATTCGTGCACGCGGTAGAGGCCTTTTGTGTCAATGCCGCGGGCTCCTGCTTCGGCGCGGTAACAACGTGATGTTGCGATTGTTTTTAATGGGAGTTGCGATTCGTGGATGGTACTATCGGCTTTCATGCCCGCAAGAGGAATTTCCGCGGTTCCTGCTAAAGAGTAGGTTGGTTTTCCGCTTTCGGCGTCGGAAGGCGTCTGCGCAATGGAATAGATTTGTTGTTCGCCAGATTGGTCGCGTGGTTGGAATCCACAAGCAGATGCGATGTGCGAGTAAATCATTGTGGGAGGAGAGACTATAGACCATTTTTTGGAGAGGGCGAGTGAGAGAGAGTATTGGATTAGTGCTTGTTCGAGGAGCGCCGCGCCATTAAGTAAATAATACCAGCCCCAGCCGGAGGTAGTGGCTGCGGAGGAGAAGTCGAGAAGGTTCAATTCGCTGCCTATATGGACATGAGAACGCCATACTCGATCAGAGGAGGATGGAATAGGTTCCGGGTGCTCGTTAATGGTTCTTATAACTTTTGGTTCTGAACCGCGCGGGGTCGAATCAGATGTAAGATTTGGGATAGCGGATGCGAGGGTATTGATTTCTGTCATGAGGGCAGTCTCCAAAGACTCGATTTGAGAGATTTTGTCCTTCAGACTTCGTGCTTCGGCGATTATCTCTTCTTTAGAGAGTGCTTGTAAACTTTGCGCTTCTTCTGAATCATCATTTCGTAATGATTTCGGATTTGCCAATTGAAGCTTTAATTTATTATTCCTTTCTCGTAACGCCCTTCCATCGCGTTGATGTTCGTGCCATTTTTCGAATAAACTTATTATTTTGGTTGGATATGTAGATTGAAGCTTGTAATTCCTTTCTATACAGCTCTTTTCATATAATTCGGGATGGGTTCGTATGTGTTTGATATCGATTGATTGTTTGGGCGCTATTGAGGGTTTAGGTATTTCGGAACGTAATCGTGGAGAGACATGATAGAGACGACGAGGAGGTGAGCGCGTGAGGGATTGGAATTGACATCGTAAACATGTGAAGCGTGTGCTGGTTGACATTTTGGATACTGAGGGGAAGAGGATGGTGGGATGATATTATTTTTTGGAAGCTTCGGTAGAGCTAACGAAACTAGACCTATGTATGGTCCGAGCTTATTATTATTGGTCAAAATAAACATGCGGGGTTCCATTTGGCAAAAGGATGTTCCCACACCAAAACTCCGCAACCAGCCCCAAGCAAAAAGGGTGAATGAAACATAAAGAAGAGAATGTCCCAAAATGATGATTGAATCGGATTCAAATCGATCTTACTCAGGGGAACTCCTTACGTAGTAGATAGGGCTCGAACCTACAGCCTCGCCTCGCCGTCGGGCAACGGTTCTGCAAAACAGAATCGTTGCCCGGTAACTATTTTATATGAAATTCCTCTCATCAAACAAGAATTTAAAAAGATAAATCTTTTATTATTAATTAATTATTAATAATAACTTTATAAAATAAAAAAATATCCAAAAAATAAAAATTTTGATCAGATTCAAACCGACCTTACTTAAAGTAACTCCCTGCGTAGGTCTCGAACCTACAGCCTCAAGATGGATTCAGACGTAGATAAACTACTTAGAAGTCTTGCGCGCTACCATTGCGCCAGCAGGGAAATCATGAAGATTTCTTATCAAGTTGATGGGGAAGCGAATCTAATGTTGGTTAATATTTCGTTACACTTCGGCTCGCCTATTTCATACCGCTTTTATTCTGCCACTCAACAACTGAATCTTACCAACGAACACCAAAACAAAAGCTTAAGGAATTATCTAATTGTCAAATGCGAATTTAAAAATTGCGATTCTTTGTGGGCTTTGAATTCAAAGAGTGTTTTGAGGCCTGGTGGAGCTTTGGTGTTCGGCAATTTCTCACATCCTACCAATGTCTGAAAGACTTTCTAATATCTAAGGGAGGAGTTCCCATGCCCGAAAGACCCTCAATATCTGAAGAACTGTACACCGTTTGGAACAAGTCAAATATTGAAACGTTTTCATTTAATGTTCTAAACAACTCAAAGGATTGAAAGTCCTTTCTCCCTGCTAGAATTCAATCCAGATTATCAGAAGCCCTGGTTCACAATTGTAAATTTTGAATTCCAAATTCATGAGCGATCTGGCTAATTTAACATTCTCTTGGTCCAGTACAGCAAAATAACTTGCCTAGGTTTCCTGGATAATAGAGTTCAAACATCACTCCATCTCAGCATCTCAGTATCTGCTCAATCCACATGGTGGACCTCTCTTCTTTTCGTTAGCTTCATAATCTGGACACGTGAGAGTAGTAGTATGTGGGTTTAGTTATTTTTGAGATGGAAGTAGTAGATATGTTCTACCCAAGAGGGCTTTCTCTTTTTAATGCTGCTGATGTCTCCTTCCTCGAGGATCCCTTCTTGTGATAAGTTTGCTAGAATTCTTCTTCGCTTTCAACTAGCAGTGATTTGTTTTACAATACGATCTAGTTAAAAATAAGGGACTCATTCCTTTATGGTCATTGATCGATATGAACATCTTCACTAAAATAGAACCGAAAGTCACACGATATCAGTACCACCGGTAGATATCTCTCCACCCACCTCTTTAGATTTTACATCCCATGAGAACTCCGAGTCTACTTAAATAACTTCACTTTTGTAGCAATTCTGATACATTTTGACCATTCATCTTGCTATCAATGAATTTTCTCACTACGATCATCTGAGCGCGGAGATGCTTGGTAAATCATTCAACGCTAGCTGGCCCTCTTCATCATACTGCTAGATGTCTCTAACTCTTGACGAAAGACGCAACGAACTCATCAGCAAGGTTGGTAAGTGAAGATATTCAACCGGATAACGCATCAGCGGCGCATCTGAGCGACTGTCCATGGGATGTTGAACAATTGTCAAAGGTCTTGCCTCGGAAAGGAATTAACTTAACAGGAGCCGGACTCAAAGTTTTCTCGATGTGCTTACATGAATGATAATGCAAATAGAGGCTGTGCCGCAATATAAGTTGGTTGGCAAGGCCGCAACTTGCCAATAGCGGTATATCTGCCGCATATTGACAATTATAAACCAATCAGATCAAATATCTGGTACTCGGCTTGTTATTGTTCATGCTTTATCAAGCTATTAATGGGACCCTCTCGATTACCACCAACATAGACAGTCACCAAAACAACGTAGCTAGTCAAATGGAAGCTCGCAGATTGTAAATCTTATCCAGAACCAGGAACCAGGCAACTAGGTATTGGAAAGGAAGAAGCCAGGGCAAACTCTGGCCTTTCATATGATGCCCTAGTTTAGCACGCTCGATATCCATCTCCTTAGAAGTAACTTTCGAACCAAATCCTCTATCAATTGAGCCCGTGTCAAAATATGTTTCAACTCGAGAGCATGACTGCATTATCAAAATTCAGCTGTTGAGGCTTGCTAGTGCCGTATTTGTCATACTTTTCACTACGTTTTTGATAAAACTTTATCGTGCGCGAAGCTTCATCCGAGGACTTCAAAAGCAAGGTCTTGTACGTTTTTAACTTCCATAGTTAATGAACCAAGGACATCTTTAATCTGAATGTTAGCTAATATATCCTAAAGCCCATGCCCCCGCATTACTGGTCACTTGGACATATACCTCTCAGTGCAAGCATTATTGGCAACCTTCCTCCACACACCCATGGCGTCTATGTTGGAGATCAAATTCGGCAAAGGTATCCTCATCTCGATAGCGCCTTTTACCTGGACAATTGGCCCCTCGCTTCTCCAATTCTCGTCGTGCTCAAGCCGGATATGATGTACCAATTGACTCAAGCAAACCAAATATCAAAAGACAAAGGCATTCGTGCTTTTCTGAGGCCTTTGACCGGCAAGTCTGATTTAGTTACATTGGAAGGCGATACCTGGGAATATTGGAGAGCCATATTCAATCCTAGATTTAGTGCTAGTCATGTGTCAACTCTAGTTCCTAGAATAATTGAAGAGACTAACATATTCAAAGGTCTGCTAAGAAAGCATGCTGAGGATGGCCAAATGGTTTATCTTGAGGAACCTAGTTTAAATCTCACAATCAATATTATTGGTGGAGTTGCAATGTAAGCTAACACTGCTTTCTTTCTGATAATTGACAAAATGCTAATGATCTTCACTATGGATCATAGCTTCCACATTCAAACAACTTACAACGACATGACAGCAGCCTTGCGAAGGCAACTACTGTGGTGCACAACAGGCATGAACATTGAGCTCTTGGAGTATGTAAATATTTTCCGTCCATTTGTTCACGCATACAATACATACCGAATGAACAGTTATTTTTCACGGGAACTCAACAAACGTTACCGAAGTATTAAAGGCAGCGAGATCAAGAAAAAGGACAAATCAGTTGTAGATCTAGCTTTGAAAGCGTATCTTGCGGAAAAACCTTCTGCAACCGGCATTCATAAAAGTTTTCAAGATTTTGCCATGGCGCAAAATAAAATTATTCATTTTTGCCGGCCATGACACTACCTGTGCTAGTGCCATTTTTACCTATAATCTGCTCTTCCAACATCCGGAGATACTGGCAACGGTTCGGGCTGAGCATACTGAGGTACTGGGTACCAACATTGACGATGCTGAAGCTGTTATTGCTTCTAACCCACATCTCTTGAATCAACTTACCTATACTATTGTCGTCATTAAGGAGAGTCTCCGCATATACCCAACAGTGGCCGCCCTCCGCGATGGCCAGCCAGACTTCCATTTAGTTGGAGACAACGGTCTCCGTTTACCAACTAACGGTGCAATAGTCTGGGTGATCATTATGCTACTCACCACAATCCTGCACACTGGCCTCGACCCGAAGAATTTCTTCCAGAACGATGGATAGTACCAGAAGGCCACGAGCCTCTACCCTCAGAAGAATGGATGGTGGCCATTTGAGCGCGGTCCTTGAAACTGTATTGGTCAGGAAGTAGCCATGACAGAAATTAAACTTATGCTCGTGTTGACGATTCGAGAGTTTGATTTCAAGGATGCTTATGAGGAGTACGATGTCATGAAGAACAATCCAAGAGGGTTGAATGTTAATGGGCAAAGAGCATATATGATGCGTCGAGGAGGAGGGCACCCAGCAGACCATTATCCATGTAAAGTAGCTTTTGCAAGGCAAAGGAGTTCTGTGAAGAGGGAGAAAATCCATTCAAAAATATCCTTTGATTCAATGCTGAACAATCTTGTATGCGAGGCAAGTACGACCCGATCCGTGGCTTGGTTGTGGTGGTGGTGATGCACGTGCATGTACTGGACAAACATATTCGGAACGAGCAATATTCGCTGCATATAAAATAATAACTATCGAGTCTAATGTAGGAACTTTTGCAGATGAGGAGGGTTTAGAAATGCATGCAAATTTTTACGATCTTAATGGGCGACGGCCAATGGGAAAAGTGCTTTTGGATACGAAGAAAGCTCCATCGAAGCCGTGCTAGCACCGAGATTTAGCTAGCACTGATGTATGATTTCAACTCGCTGTGTACCGTGTAGAGCTCCGAGCGCAAGATGAGCCAAAATTTTCTGATCCTAACATGTGGGAAAAGCCTTTGGACTTTCATTGCAAAAGAGCGTATGTGTAATAGGGCGTACCTAAGCCTGATGAGAAACGTAAGATTTTGAAAACATCCCAACTCATGCACAGAGATTTATACTCCAACTCCTTACTGAGCTATGATGAACACCCTCAATATGACACAACTAGTATCATTCTATGGCACAGAAATGGCAATAGAGTATGAATTATACATCATGGATGAAAAATTTACTTTGAATTGGTGATAGGCAAACTCTTCTTCTTGAACCGGCCTTGCATCCAGCATCTATACATCTTTAGTTCCTTGGCTCTATTAACCAGTAACCTTCTATCCACGCCTAAATCAATTACATCGAAGCCACTATCTTGTTCTATCACTAAGGCTTTGCCCTCAGCGTCTGACTCGGGAAGTTTTCCGGTCCAAATGTTGACCAACTCGTCTTTCTCGAAGAAATATACCCGAGTTCCATCCCCTCTGATGTAAAAGTTCTCCTCCAGATAACGACCTTTTTTGAAACGCACTTGAGCTAGATCACCGCGGCCGTAATCCCGAAATAGCACATCACCACCTGGTTTGAGGACTTTGAAGATATTTTGGACAGCCCGATTCCATTGGCTTGGGGAAAGTGCAGAGAAGATAAAGATCATGATCACAACATCAACACTACTTTCTTTCAATCCTGGGGGAAGATCATCGCCAGCAGCATCCCATACGTCTGCTTGTATGTTCTTGGTGTCATATGCTTCGTTCGCACGTATCACTTCCACTGCTTTCTTGGAGAAATCGCAAGCATGGATTTTCAATTCAGTATTTTGATTATGTTTTAATATTGGATAAGCAGTGTTACCTGCGCCAGCACCAACTTCCAGAATGGTAACTGGTCCATAGGTTGGCTCCGTCACTTGAGAAAGGATAGGAAATTCTTGTTGGAGCCATTTGCGATCTTTGAAAAAATTGGCAGTGTTATTTTTATAGAAATTGTTCCACCATTTTGCGGGATCGGAGTTGAATCTATCTGAAACAAATTGTTAGTTGTTGATAGAAACAAGCCATGAAAAATTTCAAGAATTTGAACTACAGTCAGATAGGAGCGAAAGACATTGCTATATTTGTATCGTTCAGAGGCTAGTAACCTCAGATGAATTATGTTTATCGTCATAGTAGCACTGTATCAAAAGGATAACACAGTGTTTGTGGGGCAAGAGAAGTAGAAAAAAACGTACTTTTGTCAAATTCCGACACAGGAGCTTCGCGCTGCTTCGCGTATTGTAGTTCTGCATACTCCTTGTAAGTATCATCAGTCTCGACGTGGTCCCATGCATTGAACTCGAAGACGTTATCTTGTTCACCGAGATATCGAGAACCAAACTGAAAGGGGTCTGATCTTTTCATGTTGTTTTCTGGATTATGAGAACGATGGGGAAGTTCCGGGCGATCAGTAGCAACTGATGACTCAGGATCCTGGATGGTCAAGGAAGAAATATCCTCGACGGCAACAGTACCTTCGTTACTCAATGGAATGTCTTCCTTGGACATATTTAGCAATAAAAAACTTTTGGAATTAAGTTGTGGTATTGTTCGAGTGCGAGGAACAAACGAACGAATATTAGATAGAAATTTTATTTTATCGATGCGATCACTAGTGTATACGCTTGTGATATTACGGAAGGCGGTGATATATTCTGCCAAAGGACTTTACCACTTTTAGCTATTTACTTCAGAGGCTTCCAAAAAAAAAGTTGAGCTCATTGATAAGGGAGGGGGCTCGACAAAATCGAATTGTACATGAGGGGTGGAATAATGGTATGTATTTTTTGGATCGCATGGACATCAGTCCTGAAGAAAAGGTTCTAATCATCATACAGGATTCAAAATCTCGAATTGCGCAAGAAAAACTTGCAGGGCTTGAGAAAACTTCAGCGCCATTTGAGGAACAAATACGTGAAGCTGGAAAATTTGTTGATATCGATTTAGACAAAGTCGCAACCGTATTAGACTATCAAAAGTACGAAGAGGAAGCATTCAAGAAGAAATGCGCGGCTGGCTCGTTTTATGGTAGAGAGGAATGGCTTTTGCGATGGCTTTTGAAGAAACTCCAGTCGCCAAAGGATAAAACTCCAAGGTATATCATAACCTTTTGCGTTGAGATCATAAGCTAAGAATTGGCACTTAGGATTACACCATCGTCGTGGCATCTCTTCCGTCTATTGTTGAATGCGATCCCGCTGGCGAATACTGCACGCATGCTTAACGATAAGAAGTTTATCGCAACCCTACAACAGACATTACAAGAAGCACAGGAGATCAGAGACGTCGACGAACCTTGTGTGGGACCACATGATGATTCAATGTCAGGATCCGACTCGAGAGAGACGTCCATTATCTCGAAGAAGCGCAATCGAACGGGAGAACTAGTTACACACACATATCATGGCCCAGCCAAGGGGCTGAGAACCTTAGTTATGGCAATTCACACTGCCATCCATAGTATTGTTCGATCTACCAAAGTTTCTCTCTCGCAAAGGGTAACAGGCAATGGTAGAAGCACAGCATTCACCACGGAATATATGCGAGCGGTCGTACAAACCACGCCTGAAGCGTCTGCAATCGTTCTAGGTTCTTGGATGTCTCTTTGCCAAACAATTCTAGGAGCTGGTCCAGCTATATCGTCTCATTTACTGTCTCCCTTTATCGACATCTGGGACTACCGTGTTGTAGGGAGCGAAGATCTTATGCAATTTTCTCTTCATTGTTCGGAGCCTTTGCTAGCATTGTTGAAAAGGACGAAGGCAAATACGGCCACAAGAGATTGGCAGGCAACTTTGGAGAAAGTTGTTGCTCGCAACATTATCATTCCTTCAAAAGCAAATGCTGGAGAGAAGCAAGATTTTACTCTATTGCAAAACTTAACGAGAGTATTAGTCTTGCAAGATGTTGCCAATGCTCCCATCCTTTTCGATGTTGCAATCCGGTCTTTGCAGGCCCATGGAGACCGCCGAAGACGGCCAGCAGACAGTGCATGGCTTCAGATTGTATTTACCACATTGAAAGCTGCTATGCCTCCAACTAAAACAAGGGCGCACAATTTTGCCATTCGCGAATTACTTCAGAGCTGTATCCAACATGAAGTGGACCTTGGCCTCAATGAACTACGAAGTCTGGCGGCAGAGTATGTCATACCTGATGGAAACACGGATTGGAAGCTTTTGGAAACTATGATGAAACTCGATGCCAACGTTTTCCTCATCCCTGATGAGAAGGATTTGCTGAACATTGTCCTGGAGAGAATTACCAGCATCTATTTCGACCAATCGTGGTCAGAGCAATCTCAACATATTGTATCTGAAATTGTCGTTCCTTTAATGCATGAGTCTGCAAAAGCTCGTGATTTATCCGGTTTCGTGCGCCATTGGTACACTCAGCTTGTCAAGTTTGAGCATAATCGAAAGGATGATGCAATGTTCACGACAGATGCTTTCTGTGCTTGGGAGGATGAAGCATTACAGATTGAGCTTTCCAAGCTCCTTGAAAATTCATTGACTGTCCAACAAATAGTACAGCTAGTTGATTGGCTGGCCATAGAGACTGCAAATGAGCCGGAAGCCGTGGTTACCGTTCTCGATGCCATTGCGAACTCAATTACAAGAGAAGATGTCGTAGACATCATTGGAACACGTCTACATCATGTGATATTTGACAACGGACATTTCAGCACAGTGGACGACAGATATAGCTGGCGAGCCTGGAGACTCTTGACTAGATCCCTCCAATGGATGCAGCCTCCTCATTTGGATGAAATTACCGAGCTATGGGAGCAGCAAGCTAGCCCGTTCAGCATATTATCTTCCCAAACCTTCAGTCACAAAGGATTAGATAATTTGGAAATCTTTCGATATGCATGCTCAGCTTGGAATGCAGCTGAAAAAGGGTCGAAATTAGAAAGTCTTGCATCTCCGGTAGTTTTACGTTGTCTTTCACATCTAGGTCCTTCTGTTGATGCCTTGATCGATCGAACCGGCGGAGACATTGAAGAATGGCCGGTTTATCTCAACGTCTTATCACGAGGAGCCCAATGGACTGCATGGTCATTCTATAATTGCATATTTCAAGAATACCCCAGAGTCCTCGAGTAAGTACTTCTAAAAATTCCAATGCATGAAAAGTATATTGAATTAACGAAATTATAGACTGGGCCTAAACCTACAAGACGACGTGTTCGCTTTGCTTCTGAAAAATGTCGTTTGGATAGCTTCCTTGGCCGCAAACGCAACAGTCGATCATGTATTAAACCATGGGGCATTCGCCGCTTTGTGGTTTGGAGTTTTGCGTCAAGATTGTGTACTCAATAACTCTAATGTCATAAGTAAGTCACTTTCTTCACACTACCAAATAAAGATTCTCGCCAACACATTCTAGGTCGTTTCATTGATATTCTCTTGGACTGCCAGACCCAAGAAAAAAATCCTCTTCTCGCTACTCCTACATGTAACCCGATAGTTGTTGAATCTCTAACAAAACTTCCACTCGAGGTTTTCAGCAGAAGGCATAGAGAGCGTATTATGCAAAGCTGGTCAATAGACGTCTTAGCAAAATCCCCTGAGTGTTATCCTGCTGTGCTAGCACTGAAACTGAAAATTATGCATCGCCCTACGTTATACAAGGTTAGTACACTTACCAGAACTGCCAACTTTGCTAACTCGGTAGTAGGGCATGAAATACAAGGATTTCGAAGAAGTCGAGAAATTAACCAAGAAAGTCGGGTTCGAGGAAATGTCTAAACGGTTCGAAACTCTCTTTACCTCAAAAGAGCTTGTTAAGTTAACTTTGTCGTATGTACTATTCGCAATATTATCCTTCTGGTCCCTTACTTACTTTCAATGAAATTAGCCATGTTACCAGTAACTTGGATCAGCCTCAAAATCGCACCTATATCTTAGACGCCATAAGTTATTTCCGTGATAAACTCTCCAAGCTTGCCAATGACGAGAAGAAATCTAAGGGCGAGAAGGCCTTACCTTTTATCTCCACATCAAACTCGCTATTTAATGTTCTTATCGCCAAATCAAAACAATTGCATGATCTAGCTATTATCAGCAACGAAGATTTCATAGAACTTTGCACATCCTTCAGGCAATTCCTCCTTGGTCATCTGCAACATCGATTGAAACATAAACCCAAGACCGACGAGCTTGGAAGCCATAGGGATGGATCATTATCGGTCGTTGTCATTCTTCAAGCTCTCGAATCCCTGGGTGTGGGTTCATCATCACTTGAAGCTTTCGCCGCAGACGGCCAGGCATACATTACGAAGCTGAATAAAGGTAACCCGGAAGTGGATGATGTACGCCAGCTTTTACCAGAATTTTTCGCTGCTCATGTATTGAGCAATAAAGATGGAATCCTCCATACCACTTTGGAAGCTTTTGTTAATACCTCTGCTGGGAGAGCTGGCATAAAGAAAAGGATGGAAATATTGACTACTGGAATGGACAACACGGAAAAGTTGCAGCTTGTGCAACATTTAGTTGGCGAGGACTTGATTGGGCTTACCCAACTTGAGAAATTGGTAGCTGTCAAATATGTTATTGGCGCCTGTGAGAGTATGTCTGAAATGCGTTTACCTCTCGGTGATTATAGCTGACGCATCATAGATATAGGTTACGAATCTATTGCTGCAAACATAGCGCGAAGGCCGCTTGATCTCTGTTTGGTATACGATTTACTTTGCACCCAAATAATCAAAACTCGTTCATACCGAGTGTTTGCCTTACTGGAGGAAATTATGGAGATGATGCTGAAGACAAAGGCAAGATTCCACATTTGACGACCCTCAGAAAATGCCATTAACAAATTTACAGCGTCGTGCACTCTCCCAGTGGTCAATTGATCGTACTCTTGCTATAATTGCCATAATATGCTCTAGCAAAGGACCTTCTCTACCTGTCTCTCAAGCCAGCAATATCTTCATCCGTCTCTGTACATTAATGAAGGCCGTTCTTACAAACCACCGCTTCCGCCTCGAGGGACATCTACATTGCGTTATACAAGTTCTTCAGCCTCTTCTTCGCTGCCTCTTTACGACCCACTCACACACCTCTAAGAGGCTACTTCAAGCATTTGCGCCGGCTCCTTGGCTCCCACAATTCAAATCATCCACGAATTCCACCTCATCAAATGCTCTATCACCAATAGCCGCGGAGGCTTTCACACGTCTTCTCACCCTCATCTGTGACCCCACGCCTAATTCTATTTCCCATTCATCGATGAACAATCTTACATCTGCTGTGGCCAAGGCTAAAAAGATCGCTGGCCAACACATGCACATTATACTTCAAACATACATAAAATTCAACCTCGAAATGACGATGAAGCCCGACGTTAGGGCTGCTATGACACCTGGGTTGTATGCGATATTTGGATGTACTGATATGGAAGGGCGAAAGGCTGTGGTTGATGGGCTGGATTCAAGCGCAAGAGCAGTTTGGGGAACTTTGTATAGAGATTGGGCTCGATTTGGAAGATGGAAGGGTGCATAAGTAGGATACACAAATGGGATTTAATGAGGGATAAGTTGGGTTCAGTTGGCATGTAGTAGAGTTCACATATGACGACGAGGTGATAGATAATTAGATACCATGCTTGGATTAAAGCAATACAAATGTTTAAAGATCCAGACATTTCCAGATCCTCTAATAATTTTTCCTTTGCCTATGTCGCATAGGACCTCATTTATGACATACGTCTCCAATTTTACAGCAATGTGGTTTCATTATGGTCCAAATAACTTAGCACATCTCTGCTTACTCTTCCGGTACTAAATTAGCCGGTTTCATACGATCGAGAGGCTTATAAGGGGCATAATATAAAATTGAAAAAACCATGATCTCACTTTCCAACCATCAAACATGTCCTCTGCCTGTCCTCCACGCATCATTCATCGCGCTGCCCAAACTTTACCGCCTCCATCCAAGAACTTCCGCATTTCCCCCAACCGTGCAATTCCTACCTATTCACTCGTTCATCCATCATTCACCACCATAGCCGAAGCACCCATTATATATTCGCACAGCCTGTTGCTTCTACCAAAACAAGCAAATACTCTCTCTCTGGGTCCCTCTGGCTCTCTTGGCAAGTCCCCGCTTCGCGATCTCTGCTAACAACATTATAGAAAAGAAAGATAATCGGATAATGCTATGCGTGACATCGTGACATGGTGACATGGTGACGACTTAACTCCATTGCTTCCTTCCCTTAAGCCTTTCCTTCTTCTCTCCTCGCCCATTCAGCCGAATACATACGTAGCAGTATTTCAAAATAGATGAACTTAGAAGAACCAAAGGAGTTTAAAAAAAGTAAGTACAATTTCATAACAGAGACACGGAGAGAGAGTGCTTGCTACACTTGGTGCCAATTTTTTGGGGCCAAATTCTATGCTGGGCATACGACTGGAGTAGGAGAGGAAACAATAAGAAGGCAAAGCGCTGAGGGTATAATAGGTGTGTGGGGAGAAGCACTACTTTCAATTGTTGAAAATAGCTTGTTTGTTAAAATGATTTGTGGAAGGAGTATTCCCATTTAATATGTTCTCCCAAATTATGATCCATATTAACTTCCATGACACCTGAAATCATAGCGCAAAAGGACAATCAAATTACACGACCAATATCAAACTTTTAATTCGGGCAGACAAGGCATGATGCCAACATGTTTAGCACTATTGCCATGTCCTGATTCTGAAACGTATAGCTTCAACATGCTAGTTACCTGATTCCCAGATGACGGGAAAACCATCCTGTGCCTACATGTTCGAACTCTGGAGTGCGCGTATTGGAGGATGAACTGATGGGTATACCTCAAAGGCGATATGTCATGCAAATCTGTCGTGGCACTGCAATGCGACTCAGGATTCCATCCTGGTAGGCCCCCACTACCGGATAATCTAGTCAAGACGAGTTGGCTTCTTCCTCTCCATCTCGCCAAACTTCTTCGAGCGCTCATGGTGCTTCGATTTTGCGCACACGTATTACCACTGTCCCTTAAATCCCTTTGACCTTTACGTCTTCACCCTTGATAGCTCCCCCACTAACCTTCTCCAATTCTGCCTCGAGATCCTTTATTTCCCTTCGTTTGCCCGCCTTCAATTCATCCTTTTCCAATTTTACCCAGCCCCAATAAGTCAATTGATAGATAAAGGTTGCCATTAAAAGGGTTTTTGCAATCGGGCGGGTGAAGGTTTTGTAGAAGGCGCGCTGGGCGGGCGTTAGCTATAATTCGTATGAAAAGAACTGAAGTGCATGAAATAGAAAAGACCATGTAGGAAAGACACTATGGGGACTTGCAGTAGGTGAAGGAGTTTCTGAGGATGCGAATCGTCGTTGTGACATGCGTGCGCCCCTCATCACCAGGTGTTTGGAGCTTGTCCAGAGACTCATGGAAGTGCGGTTCATTTTGCACAACCCTTTTCCTGTCTGTTCCACTTCAATTGTTTGATTTTCAATTGCCGTTCATCCCATTCCGTCTCACGGACCAATTTTGTACATTGAAGTGAGGTCCAGAAATGCTATGTTAAAGTCTCGGGTAATCACCGGGCGGTTTGGTGTCCCACTTATTCGAGCTTCAAGCAATCACATAGCGCGTGGCGCGAGGCTGCGAACCTTCATTATGCTTCTTCAATAATTTATACTGGAAGCCGCCCACCGCAACTAACTCACCTAAACCTCTTCCTTCTCACCCGCTAGCCCCTCTACATCAAATAACATGGCTTCCAAAAAATACGCGCTTCTTCCCATGGAAGATGAAGAAATAGGTCCTGCGAAAGTTGTAGCAAAGAAGAAGGAGAAAAAGTCACATCGCGAGAGCTCCTCGCGGCGCGACAGACACCGAGAAAGGTCTCCTCCTCGCGAGAGATCTCCTCATAGAGATACAGAGCAGCGTTCGAAAAATATTCGAAATAAAACGAATGTTGATTATGAGGATCGATGGGGCGACGAAGAATATGTTTCCGAAGAAGAACCAGAATTCCAGGAGCCTGCTTCCAAACGAGTCAAAACAAGCCACTCAGGCGATAACATTTCGGATTCAGAAAAAGAACGAAGGAGAGATCAAGCAGAAAAAGATGCTTTCGCGCAAAGGCTGCTTTCGAAGAATTCAGACAAGTCGAAGAAAATCCTCGAGGATAGATCCGACCCTCTAATGGCACAGCGGAGAGCTTTGGCAGACGATGCCGCTGCAAGAAGTGCTGCAATGCCAGATATAAGGGAAAGGTCGAGGCAGGAGTATCTGAAGAAGCGTGAGACAGAGCGGCTCGCTCTGCTGAGGAGACAAGTCGAGGATGAGACGAGGGAGCTGAACGACCCTTATTCTAATTTGTCGCAAAAGGAGAAGGCAGAGTTCGCCAAGAATAGAGAAATCCTTCGACTTGCCGATGAAAGAATGAGAATTGATGATCACTTAGATGGTTATGCTATGCCAGATGATTATATCACGGAGAAAGGGAAACTCAATCAGAAGAAGAAACAAGATGCATTATACAAACGCTACGTCGAGAAAGATGAATATGGCAAGGAGAAGTTTGTTACCGAGCATGAGGAATGGGACAGGCAGCAGGAAAAGCTAGCCAGAAACCAAATTCAAAGCACCGAACGAGTCGACCAGGGCGAGTATGATTACATTTTAGACGAGGAACAAGGAATCAAGTGGATTATGGATTCAAAGCTACCCGGGCAGGGTCTGGATAAGGAAGCAAGGTTCCTAGGTGAGCAATTGAAAGCTGCTGAGCAGAAGGCAAAGACCATCGAAGAGACGAGGAAGAATCTCCCAATTTACGCTTATAAGGACGAATTTCTGGCTGCTCTAGACCAGTTCCAGACTATTATCCTCGTCGGTGAGACGGGATCTGGAAAAACAACACAATTGCCGCAATATCTTCATGAAGCAGGGTATACTAAGGATGGCATGAAGATTGGAGTGACCCAACCAAGGAGAGTGGCTGCCATGTCTGTTGCCCAGCGTGTATCCGAGGAGATGGGGTGCAAGCTTGGAAATGAAGTTGGTTACGCTATTCGTTTCGAAGATTGCACGAGCGACAAGACTCTTATTAAGTATATGACGGATGGACATCTTTTGAAAGAGGTCATGATAACACCTTCTCTGGATGAATACCAGGTGATTATGATTGATGAAGCTCACGAGCGTACTGTGCATACCGATATACTCCTAGCTCTACTCAAAGATCTTGCCAAAGAGAGGCCAGAAATCAAGCTCTTGATTGCCTCGGCGACGATCAACGCTCAAGCGTTCTCGGACTTCTTCGACGGCGCTCCTATCTTCAATGTCAAAGGACGTAGTTACCCAGTTGAAATTTATAACACCCCGCAGCCAGAAGCCAATTATCTTGCTGCTGCTATTACCACGCTATTTCAGATACATACCTCTCAGCCAAGTGGCGATGTGCTGATATTTTTAACGGGTCAGGATGAGATTGAGGCGGCCGAAGAACGAATAAGTGATATTTCAAGAAAATTAGGCTCCAGAGTACCTGAGCTCGTTATTTGTCCTATTTACGCAAATCTCCCAACCGATCTACAAACCAAGATCTTCGAACCAACGCCCAAAGGTGCACGAAAAGTCGTCTTGGCAACCAATATTGCAGAGACTAGTTTAACCATTGATGGCATTGTATATGTCATTGACCCAGGATTCGTAAAGGAGAACATTTACAATCCGGCGACAGGAATGTCGAAGTTAGTTACAGTAGCATGTTCACGAGCGTCTGCAAATCAGAGAAGTGGTCGTGCTGGTCGTGTAGGGCCTGGAAAGTGCTTCCGTTTATACACAAAATGGGCGTTCATGAACGAAATGGAAGAAAGTACCACTCCTGAAATCCAGCGAACGAATTTGAATGGTACAGTATTGTTACTTAAGTCACTGGGGATCAATGATCTTTTGAGCTTTGACTTCATGGACCCTCCACCCACAGAGACCTTAATTGGTGCTCTTAATCAGCTATATGCTTTGTCTGCTTTGAACAACCGTGGAGAGCTCACCAAAATTGGCAGGCAAATGGCCGAATTCCCGACTGATCCTCAGGTCGCGAAGTCTATCATTGCTTCAGACCAACTGGCCTGCTCCGACGAAATGTTGAGCATAATGGCCATGTTAGGTGAAAGCTCGGCACTCTTCTTCCGACCAAAAGGGGAGCAGAGAGTGCACGCGGATAGTGCGCGAGCACGTTTTACAGTAAAGGAAGGAGGTGATCACCTCACCTACCTCAATATCTGGAATCAGTGGGTGGATAATGATTTCAGCACTGTCTGGGCGAAGGAAAATTTCCTTCAACAGCGATCTCTTACCAGAGCCAGAGATGTTCGAGATCAGCTTGCAAAGCTTTGTGAACGCGTGGAAGTTACCATTGCCAGCTGCGGAGCATCAAATATCGAGCCAATTCAAAAAGCGATTACGGCAGGGTTCTTTGCCAATGCGGCACGATTACAACGAGACGGTGACAGTTATCGCACAGTGAAGAGGAATACCACCGTGTACATACATCCTTCGTCTGTATTGATGGCAAATGATCCCCCTGTTAAACTGGTGGTGTATCATGAACTGGTGCAAACTACAAAGGAGTATATGCGCAGTTGCATTCCTATCAAGGCAAATTGGCTGCATGAGCTCGCACCACATTATCACAAGAAGAAAGAGATAGAGGAGATGGGGGAGAAAAAGTTGTCAAATCGTAGTAGGATATAATAATACACAGCACATAGCATCTTGAGCCTAGCCACCTCTTCCATCTTTATTCATGAGATTTACCGTCACATAGAACTCGATTTTTTGAGTCGTTATTTTTATATCGGTCCATCCGTCTTTATGAGGCAAGACCTTGCTGGAGGCTCGCCATGATATCTGATGAGGTCACCCAGACCTGCACCTGCAAAAATACAAATGCTAATAGTTTTTATACTTTCAGCCAATGACAATCGTCATCCACAAGAATATCGCGGAAATCATTCAGTTACTCGGAGCAACACTTTTATTACCATACGACTTGCCAACATCGTAAGTATTTGTTACGCCTGCCGCAAGTCGTTGAAAAGGCTGTGGTCAATATTTGTTTTTTATTTTGTATACCAAAATATCAAGCTCTACTGTACACCACACTCTTCTAGGCCTCGGAGTTTGTTTGATGACTATTAGTGGAATGCACTTCTTATGCAGCGTTGCTGAAATTAAAGAAATTCAGTAAAATGCTGATTTAGCTAAAGTTAGATACTGGATTATTAGAGTAAGACTTACTTTGAATTAAACCTGTATCATTTTGATTTGTCTTTGTGGTATTTATTCTATTTTTCCTCATGTATGTTTACTACAGCATAGTACTCAGTCATGTATAACAAACAAAGCAATCGTGATTGGTAAGTGTATATAAATATGGGAAATCAATCTTCATGATACATATTTCCTTTGGATCACTTGAGAATTTTCTATAGCTAAAATAATACTCCAATAAAATATACATTTGCTAGTAAGTAGTATCTTCAAATGAATCTTTTATATTCATATATCATTATAAAATCAAAGAAAAGTGAGAAATGATAAAAAATCTTATATCTTATATTCTTTAATTATCTTAAGTTTTTAATTGAATATAATACAGCATGATTTAATTTAATTATATTTATTTAAATCTCAGATTTTTGATCTTTGATAAAAGAGAAATATTAATATATAAATAAGTTTAATTAATAGTGAATATATAGGCAATCAAACTATAGATGTAATTCTGTGTTTACAACCCGCATCAAAACTCTTGTTCCTCCGAAAACTTCTTCCATCAATAACCTCTAAGTGCTCAAAAGATACCTTTCACAGATTCAACAACCTGTTCAATCAAGAACTTATTATACTTGTTAACCAATAGTCTCAGAACACAATCCGAGCTGAACAAGATTGTCCCATTTTTCATTTATTTTCCTTTTGCGATACTTTTTATTTCATTCAAATATCTCTACAGTTAGCTTCTAGTCAATAATTAGACAAAACTTTTGAGGGACTTGATTTCAAGCTCACACAGGAACCATTCACCAACTCTTTGAAGATCATACCCTGTCAACCTCCTCAACTTATCTTTTAAAAATACCAATTAAAAACAATGGCACCTAAGAGGAAGCGAACTTCAAATCCAACTTCAAATCCAGCTCGCCCCTCGCCCAGACGATCTAAGAAGACCCGGGTTGATGGTTCCGAGCCGCAGATAGAGCTACCGGAGCCGAATGTAGAAATGCCAGAGGTGATGATCGAATCACCTGAGCCAGAAGAGGTACCGACCGCTGGTAAGTAATTTTAAGAACTATTTCATTGACAATGATTTAGCATTGCTTTTAGCTTCACCTGGGGATGAGCTCGAACAGCAAGGCAACACCAATGGCACGGATGCGGATGATGAAGCAGAAGACGTCAAAGAAGAAGGACTAGAAGGAAAAACGGACGATGAAGACAAGGATGGTGATGACGAGGAAGAACATGGTGATTTAGAGGATGAACCTTCCGAAAGTGAATCATCAGATGAAGAAGATACGGATTATAAAGAATATATGGTTGGTCTAATGATTATTGATATTTTAAGATTCGATGCCTGCGTAGGGCTGCAATTATTCAACACATAGTGTTCATAGTTTCCGAAAGTACCCGTGCACATAATCGGCGTTTATAGCCGGCCAAAGTTGAAGATGCCTGGATCAGAGCATGAAAGTGAGTGATACTCCACTTCCTCGCTGCGTTTCCTCTTAGTGAAGGTTTTCTAATGTTGAAATCTTGTCTTATTAGTCGATATATTACTCCTGCTGCTCTCCCTGCACGCCGCAGATCTTCGGCTGGCGAATTCCGCGATCTGCAACGACTTCAGGTTGCGCATAATGCTACTGCTGGAAATGCATCAGTAGTTGCTAATGGGAATTTAACAGTGGCCGGTGCGCACGCGGGTTTCCCTTGAATGTCAGACCCTGGGTGCAGAAAATTATCACTGCTGATTGGATCAATCGGAATTTTCGAGCCCCGAGACGAGGGGGTATAATAAGAAGAAACATTAATGTCTTCCCTTTGAGGAAAAAAGTAAATAGGGGGACTCTTAGGCTAAGAAACTGGACACTCGCGGCTTGATGATATTTTCCATTGAGCAAACGTATATGGCATCTAAGCAAATTAATTAATTCGGATTTAAATCCAGTATTGTGACCCCGCGAGGCCCAGCACAAAACCCTTGTCTATCGGAACCGCAGGATCTGACACGCCCTCCAGAGTCCATGATTAAGATTCCCGTGCGCAAGGGTTATACAACCGCCAAACTTTGCAATGTGCTTCGCCTTCGCACTATCGCGTAAGCTCAATGAGCGCACTCCAGAGTGATATTACTGTTGTAGCTATAGAGCCAGGTCTTATCGATATTACAAGTCTTTCAGTATGCTTAGAAATTCTACAAGCAAAGGGTGTAATCTTTGTTAATTATTTTATATAAGCTTATTTAAAAGATATCTCAATCTTAAATTGTATATTGAGAAAGATCTATTAAAATGTAAATATATATCAATTAAATTCAAATACTTTATATATTATAATGTTTTTTATAATACTTATAAGATTCTTTAATAAGTTATTAAATCACTTAATGATATTAGCCAAACCAATGATCTCATGATCACGTGATATATTAATAATATTCTTCTATATTATTAAATTTCACTATTATATAAAAATTCGATTATAATTTATATCAGATTGATTTAAAAGAGAATAAAATAAAATAAAAGTATTTAGAATTTCTTATTTATTAAATTGAATATTATTAATTATTATTGTGAGAAAGTTAGAATTATAAGCCAAATATATAAAGATTTTTAACTAATCAATTATATAGTCTTTTGTAATTAAATATAAAAGAAGAACTTTTGTTTTTTCTTTTAAAAATAATCAATCTTCTATATATATATATATTTGAACTTATATAATATCAATCCCAAAACCATTGTAAATCTCGTTTTCTTCATAAATAATATATTACAATATAATCTAATTCAGTTTTCTTTTTCAATTCCCTCCTTACAGCATGCTATCGGGATGTATATATCTCGACCTATCACTTTTATATTATTTCTTTTTATTATATAAAATGATTCTAAAATTCTATTCAAATTAATCTTATTATCAATAATCAAATATATTAAAATTTCATTAAATATTATAAATATAAAGAGGTTTTTTTAAAGAATCCTTTGATTATTAAACCAAAAAAACAATAAAAATCTATTATATTTATTATTATAACTTTAATTCATTATTATATTCAATTTTACTTTATTAAGTCTAAATAAAATTAATTTTTTCACTATTATAATATATAATATCATTATTATCATCTGATTAATCTCCTCCGAGATAAATCATATAAAAAAATGATAATTTTCAAATTAAAGAAATGAATCTATTATCACAGGCTGGACAGACAGAATAACAGGTCAGGGTTTTATTAATAAGATGTAGCTCAAGAAGCTACGATTTCTATAAAACAATGTTCTCTTAATATACAATATACGTTAGGGTTCCGAACCCTAACGCTCGTGCAGGAATGACTACCGAGCACTCGTCGCTCGGAGCCCGAACGGGCGGTTGCGGGTCTATTAGAGGGGCGATCCTCGTAATCGACTTGTAACGATCTGGTCGAGGCAGCGGCTGCCTGAGGTTGGTATGGTTGGTAGTTGTAGGTTAAGGCTATTAATCACTGGTTATTCACTTGAAAGTGAATTCGTTACTAGATCAATTGGAATGTAGGTAAACTAATTGATAACTAAGTTGAACACGAAGCTCTTAAACTATGAAACTATTCTGACTATATACTAATGAATAAAAAGGAGCTCTATGGAGCTCAAAAGCTCCCAAAAGCTCCTAGAGCTCCTCATCACATAATCCATCCTAAGGCTTCTCCTTTCCTGGAATACTTGTCCCAGAAGCTTTCCTTTAGGAACCTCTGCTCTAGGATACTGTAAAAGTGGTAAGTCGAGATATATGCGTCCCGATAGCATACTGTGAAGAGGGAATTGGAAGAGAAAGCTGAATTAGATTACATTATAATACGTCACTTATGAAGAAAACAGGGTTCATAATGGTTTTAGGGTGAAAATTATATAGGTTCAAATGTATATATATAGAAGATTGATTCTATAAAAAAAAAAGACAAAAGCTTTCCTTTTATATTTTAATTATAAAAGGTTATATAATTGATTAATAAAAAAGCTCTATATATCTGGCCTATAATTCCAACTTTCTCACAGGATATGACTCAGAATACGCCGATCTGCCCCAAAGAATTTGGACAAACAATGTATCATAAAGGACTAAGAGGACTTAGTAGGAGAGGATTTAGTAGATGAGGTGATCTAGACTAGAAATAGGCAAGATTAAAAGGAATAGCATCATCCACTAGAATTTTAGAGCCCTGCTAGTAATCGTCGAGCATATTTAAGTTCATCCGATCCCCCACAATGAAGCTTTAACAAGAAGCGAATTGGAATTCTCTTCCCCTTACGACGTTTCCGAAAGAGACTTATTGAATATAAATTTAACGACATCCACTCAAATAAAATATTGTGAGTGATATCCTACAACTCATTCCTCTAAAAATAATACAGCTAACAGATTGATTTACAGTCATCAGAATACAAAATCTCAAGTATCTCATCAAGATCTATCCTTTTCCCGGGTCGTACAAAATGACCTTCATGGAATGTATCCTTCTAGCCATGAAAAAACACTCTGACGGTCTTATCTTTATCACTGGCTTTCTGGTTGGATTGTTTTTCTGTGTCGCTTGTTATACGCAACTGTTTGCCGGTTCGGAAATTAAGATGCGAGCTAAGCTTCTCCATGATCTCCTACACATTCCAGCAGAGCAGCGATCCGCACGGGTCCTGGATCTTTGTTTCTTTGCCGTGGCAAATGCCCTTGATCAAGAAATGAACATTATATCCCACGAGGAATTACCTAAGCCCGGAGACTTCAACACAATGGAGCTGCTGCAACATTTGGAAGATCGAATCGAGGAATCTGCTAAAGGAGTCAATACGGGTATTGAAATCGGGAGCCGTGGCTTTGTACCACTGACACAATATGAGAGAATAACGTTTGTGGAAGCTATGAAGAAGAAAAATAAGGAATGGACAGTGGCGGCATTTGAAAATGGCGGGGAGAATCATTTCCTTGGGGTAAATTGTTCCACAGGGTTTGAGAAGAAAATTAAGTGTGTTAAAGACTGGATTGAAGAAAAGAAGAAGGAGAAGTTTGGAGATGTGTAAGTTTAAAAAAGAAAATAGAACTTTCTTCCTGGTGAAGGAGCGTTGGAAAGCAGTACCGGGCAACTTAGTGAAAGGAACTGATGAAAACTACTGATGAAAACTACTTGTCTCAATCATATATCAAAGGACAACCAGGTATTTCCTTCCTTTACAAAATTTCTCGTGATTTTATTTCCTGTCAACCTCGAATTGTGCATGAAAAACAGCTACAACTTCAAAATGTCAAGTTTAAGCTCTTGTTTTGATAATTGGTACCAAAACGTTTCGGATTCTGAGATGCAAGATGCGGTTGTAAAGTTCTGGAAGCTTTTTTGGACGTCCTGTTGGGAGTTTGTTTGTCGAATGCTATATTTTGGTTGGGATCGTCTGTGTTGGTTATTCGAAAAAGGATGTTCACTCGTCTCGAAAATATGGATCATTCTGTGCATTGTGGGTCAAAAGATTTTAAACTGCTTGCTGTCATCTGGAAAGGCAATCTACAGTCATCCGCCTACTTTCCTAGTATCCTTGGTAGAAGTTGTGATTCTTACAGCTGGCTGGACCGCCTTTGGAATTTTTTGTGTGAATCCTGTAGACGGATTATCTCTTGCGATTCAAATAATGACCTCGATTTTCACACTCGCCGGTTTTCTTCTGATTTTCTACTGGGAGAAAAATGAAATTCTTTACAAATGTGAAATAGGAGGAGCTGCCTTGTCTTTCGTTGGAGCTCTTCTTGCCCTCAGCAGCTTTGGACATTATCAGGAAAAGAAACAAAAAGAGACAGACGTGATGAATGGAGATCCTAAGGATCTCAAACTCTATGAAACTATTGAGCAATTTGTACCAATAGGAGTTTATTTATTAGATTTGTTATTCTATATAGTTTCGATAACATTAAGGAAAGAAATCAAAAAGTAGTAAAACTAAAATATAAAGGATATTAAAAAAAAAAAAAAAAAAAAGTTTTTGATACTCTTTTAAATTATAACTTTTCTTTAATTTTATTTATATAATAATATATCTGAATTATAATTTCTTTGATAATAATTTGATTTTTGTATTTTTTATTTTTATTATAAGAATTTAAAATCTCTTTATTATATATTATTTAAATTTATAATATAATATTTATAAAATTAACATTTTTATATAAAATTAAATATTAAATAAATTTTAAAAATTGAATTAAATAAATTGAAATTTTCAAATAAAATAATCAATTAAATTTTTTAAATCATTTATAAAAATGACAATTTTATATATAAATATTTATTATAAATAATTAAACAATATTTATATATTTATTTAAATTAAATAAATAAAAGAATTTTTCAATTTATTTTTATATATTTCCTTTTTAATATAAATATAATAAACTATAAATATTTCAATATAAATACTTAATATATAATTTATAAATAAAATTTATTTTAAAAATAATAATAAACAATTTTCTTTTAAAATAAAATAAAATATTATACCCAATACCAGATTAGTATGAGTAGCGAACAGTCTTGTGGATTAGCTTTAGAATTCAATGCTATTATATTCGTTTAATTTGTTAATCTATTTGTAATAAGGAATATATATACCATTATGAAGTTGGATCATGCCCCGCCAAATTAGTGATTGGTGTTGATGCTGTGGGTATTGCGGGTAAGTATTTTGAGAGATTCAAGAAGACGAAGTCGAGTGTGAATAGTTATGATGAGGATAAACCAAAGGATTTGTTGAATTTGGTTATCAATTTATTTCGCAAAAATAATCAGGAGATAGCAAAATTCGATTCAAGTGAAAGTAGATAGAAGACAATTATGCTGTTTAGCACTTTTATCTGATTTGTCCCCCTGCTAGGTCACCTTACCCAGCACCCTGCAACATTTCGTGAAGATTCATCAATTCCTCAAATCCTTCAGGATTGCGAAGGGCCTAGAATGTCTGGATTGTGTGAAGGGTCGATAGATGCAACGATGTAAATGGGCTGTGTGAACTTATTAGATATTGGTACGTACAGTGGAGTGGGGGCAATCGGGGAAAATTATAATTTAGATCCCGCTGGGCAAAATCACGACATCGTAAATTTTACCTAACAATACTTGCATCATGATGGCGAAATCATATATATTGGAACGCAATGGCAATCTGACCAATGATGAGAAAATAAGTTACCTATGAGGATCCACTTAAACCCGAAACTTTTCATACCTTTCGGTTCAATCTGACATGCCTAGCTTTCAATCTGTCATGTTGTTTCGATTTGGACTTCTTGACTTGCTGCTTAAAGCTTGGATAAGTATCATTTTTCAATCACGTCTTCAGCTCACCGTATTTCTCATTTTCATGTACACTTAAGAGTCGTCCGATTCCTGTCTGATGGCTTCCCCAACCTTTCCTACGTTGTATTGTTAGCATGCTGTATTTATATCCTTTCCTACATAAATCATAACCTCAGAGTACTTGAGACATTCAAGATCCGAAATCCACATAACAATCAGGACATTAGGAGCTTTTAAGGCCTGCACAGTCTTTAGACCCCCATTTCAATACCAAAGACATGGGAGACCATTCGAAAGACTCATTGAGTCATCCTAGCTATGGCAGTACGGACCAAGTTGGAAAGGATGCCAAGGTAGGAATTGAAACACCAAGCGACCAGAGTCAAGGTACAACCGCCATTCCAATAATCGACTACTTCTCATAGTTCTTCATTTCTGATTTTTGGATAGAAGAAGATGGATCAGCATATCAAACAAATGACTCGCGCCGTCAAATTGGTCCCATTTCCGCCATATTCCTGATTTTCAATCGCATGATCGGAACCGGAATCTTCTCAACTCCAAGTACTATTCTTGCACTTTCCGGATCTGTTGGCCTTTCTCTTTTCATTTGGGTTGCAGGTATGGTGATTGCGGCCGCCGGTCTTGCGACATATATGGAATTCGGTACTGGGCTTCCACGGAACGGTGGTGAAAAAAATTATCTTGAATATGTTTTTCGAAAGCCCAGATTCCTCGTCACGTGTATGTATGCAATGTATGTCGTGCTACTCGGCTGGGCGGGTTCGAATTCTGTGGTATTTGGTGAATACATCCTCAGTGCAGCAGAAGTGGAGGTAACTCGTTGGAATCAGCGTGGTGTCGGAGTGGCTTGTATCACTGCCGCTTTTCTGATCCATGGATTCTCAATAAAATGGGGGTTGAGACTCCAGAACCTTTTGGGTGTCATAAAGCTTCTGATTCTTCTCTTGATCATCATATCGGGTTTCGTCGCACTCGGCGGCCACTTGAAAGTTGAAAAGCCGAACAATTTCACAAATGCGTTCGAAGGAACGACTGGCAGCGCGTAAGTGGAATTCCCTCATTCCTAGTTGTCCTCTAACTCGGTGCAGTTACGGGGTTGTCACAGCTCTGTATAACGTTATTTGGAGTTATATTGGCTACAGCAATGCCAATTATGCGCTCTCCGAAACCAAAAATCCAGTCAAGACCCTCAAAATGGCTGCGCCGACGGCTCTGGCTATTGTTGGAGTACTTTACATGCTTGCAAATGTGGGTGATTGCCTGAGACTTCCAGAGAAATAACACTGATGCGGAATTTAGATTGCATATTTCGCTGCCGTGCCAAAGGAAGAAATTATGACGTCGGGTCGTATTTTGGCTGCTTCATTTTTTAGAAACATGTTTGGACCCCGTGCCGAGCGTGTGTTATCCGTTTTTGTCGCCCTTTCAGCTTTTGGAAATGTCCTTAGTGTAATCTTTTCCCAAGGCAGAAGTAGGTCACTCCGCTGCAATATCCCTTGTAACTTCACGCTTACTATTAGTAGTTGTACAAGAAATCGCCCGAGAAGGCATTTTGCCATTCTCCAGACTTTGGGCAAGTAATAAGCCTTTCAACACTCCCTTCATGGGACTCTTCGAGCATTGGCTTGTCTCTGTAGTCATTATGCTAGCTCCACCACCAGGAGATGCCTACAATTTCATCCTGAAGTATGTACTTCGCTTTTGCCCCAGTCTCATGAGATGTCGTTATCATATAACTAACACCACTCAGCGTGATTTCATATCCACTTGCGGTCATAAATGTCTTCGTATCACTAGCTTTGCTCATCCTTTACGTTCGACCATTCTCAGGGGATCGCCATCCACAACACTGGGCCCCACCTTTCCGTGCCACTTGGCCGGTGGTGCTGTTTTTTCTCCTCTCCAATGTGTACCTGGTCATTGCACCATTTGTTCCACCTAGTGCTGGCCAAAATGTGTACAAGAGCTTGCCATATTACCTCCACTGTGTTGTCGGGATCGCGTTCTTCGGCGCAGGAGCTATCTATTGGTTGATCTGGGCTCACATTTTACCCAGAATTGGTGGATACAAGCTCATCCGAGAGCATATTGTAACAGATGATGGATGGAGCGGAAGTGTCTTTAGAAGGGTAAAACGAGAATAGATTATGAGATGGAACCTGGGTTAAAAAAAAAGGGAAAGAGTGATATTACACGTAGCGATACTTTACAGTAATTAATGATAATAACAAATTCAGCATCCAATATCAAATCTATTCGACACCAAGCTTGATCATGTAGATGAAGGATTGAATTATTAGAGTATTGAAGTATTGAAGTTCTGACTGTCAATGTTGTCTTGATGTAAGAAGATGTGATGCTGCTTCTGAGTAGAGAAGAAGGCTCATGTACAGAAGTACGTACAATTATGCGCTAAACTATATCCGATCTAGCTTAAAATGCCAACCCCCCATCATACTGGTGTACCGCTTCCCGCCTCCAAACGAACATGTTCACAAAGCATCTTGTGTCAACTCATCTTGCAGTAAATGCACAACGCACAACAATAATGCTTCGTTGAGACCCACATTCAACTGGATGCCTTTAATACAACGTCGCTCCTACCGCGCGAAGTCTCTTTTGTTATCTATATAACAATGGCACCACTTCTGGAAGATCCTCGCATCCGACAAACCTGGAACCAATTCTCACAGAATGCGGAACATGCTACCGAAAATGCTGCGGCAGGAATATGGAACTTCCAGCATAAATATATAAACCCCTGCTTTTCGACCATCGGAAGCGGCTTTGATGCATGCACAGCTCAATGTTTTCCAGGACAAGAAGAAAGGGCGAGGAGATTAAGAGAAAGAGGGCGGACAAGAGGGCGCGCAGAACTTAGTTTCGATTTTTATGACGATTGGGATGAAGATGAAGGGCTTTTGGGAGGCTGGGGAAATGATGAACTGGATAGGTTATTGGCGGGAAGTGGATCGCACTCTGGAAATGTTACTGAAGCGCCGAAAAGGAAAAGAGGAATGAGTTATGGGACACGAGGAAGGAAGAAAGGATTAGAAAATGACCCTACAATTATACCAAGTACAAGTGCTTTAGGATTTCTAGGACGTTTACCATGGAAATTAGGAGGAACATTGAGATATAAACCTAGCGCGGCAGATTTGCAAGAACATCCTGGAGCACATCGATCAGATTATAATGGGGTGGGCGAGGAAGCAGATGCATTGATGGGAGACGATCTTGACGATGAAGCGCGGGATTTCATGAGAGGACATGCGAGGAATAGGAGTTCGACACAAAGTTCAGGAGAGACTTCGGATTCATTTCGATCGAGAGGAGATCTATTTCCGAGTGATGAAGAAGATGCGGTACCTCTCAGTGACGAATTTGCCATGGTACTTGAAAGACGAAATACAAATTCAGGCACGGACGATAAGAGTAGTGGAAATACGCGAAGCAGTAAAGGCAAGAGGCCTGCACAGTCAAGAAATGTATCACGAACTACACAATCATCATCACAAACAATACGACCGAGAGGAGGCGGTGCAGGCTCGGGGACGTCGTTGCCAACCACGCCAGACATCTCAGGTCTCGACGTGACCGCCACCCCATCAATTGAGGATTTACAACTGGAAGAGGAAAGAGTACGTTTAGAAGAGGATGAAGAAGTGGAAAGGAAACGACAGGCTGCTTTACTATTAGCGCAAGAAAGGGGTCTCTATGTAGAGGATACAGTTGAACCTGTTTCCTCAGAGCCAAAGCAGGATATAAAGACAGTGGAAGATTCATCTTCGCCACCTGCCGAAATAGCACCAGCCAGTGAATCGCCTTCAGCTCAATCACAGTCACAGGGTAACAAAGAGTTATCGGAAGGAAAGGTTAATGATAATAACAAAGAAAATGATTTTGTCCCTGCGAGACTACCAAATTTCCGCTAATATCGTTTACCGGAAATCGCTACTCTACCAAGTTCCGAAGAAGTCATCCAAGGCGGATTTGGCGGCCACGATCCCACATTTCAATGGTTTATCATTAGCTAAACCAGATTTCTTGCTGCTTGAGGATTTGATTCAAAATACCCAGTATTTCTCAGACGTTTTGTCTCCCGGAGATATGAAGTATTACAGAATAGATTTCATGTTACTTTGCATTGGAATGGATACGTGGGCCCAAACTAGATGTCCTAATAGACTTTACGGTTCCTGGCTATATGCCTTCAGAGGAGACTTTGTCTCATGGAAGTATAGATATGGAATTAGGCGACTACAACGTCTCACGTTCTATGGCGTGCAGAAGATTGGAACGATCAACCCACGATCTAAGGACACCAATAAACTTCGATGAATAATCATGACAATGGCTGGAATTAAATTGGTGGATTGTGGTACAAGGAGATGAAGTACAGGAAAGGGGGTAGATAAATTTTCCATGGTAGGCGATAAGACAAGCGGTGCAGACAGGCGTTACAAGGCGGAAAGACGAAAGATATGCGAAGTGCTCGCTATACTTGAATGATGTTGATTTTATGACGATTTGATCATCACAGGAGTTTGGGTTTAGGTTTAGGCTTGGGATGGGATGGTGTTTATTGTATGAATCGAATACGGGATATCTATAAATGCTATGAGTAACAATAGGGCGGTCTATGATTTCTTTTCCATACAACAATATACGGTGATGAGAAAAGGTTTGTTGGTGGCGCCTGTTTGAAGACGTGATTATAGTTATTTTTTAACTTTCTACTTTACTCGAGGCCAAGTAGTTATCTTTGACATAATCATGATTGCACATCTAGGTAGATACTGTGTACTGGAAATAAAAATCCGGAATCCAATGATCAAAACACAATGCTATTCATGCTGCATCTATTACATTGATGAAAATACACAGACAAAGAAGAGAACACAAAAGAAAAATAATGGAATATTATATGAGCGGGAAAAACCGAGTGGTGAGAATCCAGCTGCTCATCGCTGTTAAGAGGGAAATGCATGGGGTTGTAAATTTGCGGAGAGCATATCTTGGATGGGGAATTTTTTGTTGGCTGGAATAGTAGATTATTTAGATTTTAGGTTTTAGATTTGAAGATAGGATTAGATGATTTTTCAATTGTAGCTAAGGATATCTACCTAGTACCCAAGCCAAGATTCAACAATGTAAGGTTACGATCAAATAGATTCTCAGTTTCAGGACGTTACTTTCATGCCATTGATTCATACTATTTCCAATATTCTAATTCTGGTTCCCATCCTCATTTAGCAATGACCATCAATGTCTCTGATTCATTCCCATTACCACTTCCTTTTTCCAGATTCCTATCTCACAGTTTACTCTTTGTACTACTACTCAAGAAACCATCCGCCTTCTTCAACATATCTACCGCTTCGCTAATCATTTCATCAACAATTGCTCCAGCTGGTTTAATATCTTCGATAACTCCAGCTACTACACCCATTAAATGTGGTATATCTACATCTTTTCCCTGTTCCATATCGTATTCTAGAGGAGTGATACCTTTCTGGGTTAATTCTTTGATCTTTTCTGGTTGAGATTCCCAGGATTGTATGTACTGGTTTGGTTGGTTAGTATGATAAGTATTAGATAAATAGCGTAATCAAGTGTGAGGTATGATGGAGTAAAGAGGGAGCAGCGTACATCATTCATCTTAACTCTCAACGGTCTCCCAGAAACCACCAGAGTCCTCAACGTATCCTCAAATCTGGCACTAACCACCTCCTCCTTATGAGCCCTACTACACCCCGCCTCTTCACTCGCCACAAACCTCGTTCCAACCCACACTCCACACGCGCCTTGCATCAAACTACTCGCCAATCCCCTCCCATTATATATCCCCCCAGCAGCAACAACAAGCGCCTCCCGTCCCTTCAACATCGCAGGTTTATATTTCCTCGCTACATCCACCACCGCAGGTATCAATATCGAATTCGGTATATCACCCGTATGTCCACCTCCTTCTCCTCCTTGCGCACACACGATATCAACACCTGCATCCAATGCTTTAACAGCATGTTTAGGTGCCCCAACCATATTCATTACCAAAATACCCGCCTCGTGCAAACGCTTAATTACATGCGGAGGAGGAATTCCCACAGCAGATATAAACAAACGTGCGCCCTCTTCAATCGTAACATCAATCAACGAATCCAGCTGTCCATTCGTATAATCATGATTAGTAGCTCGAGCACCCTCTCCTACCTTAGGGAGAGCTAGATCGACGC
Source organism: Sclerotinia trifoliorum (assembly GCA_905066765.1). NCBI lineage: Eukaryota > Fungi > Ascomycota > Leotiomycetes > Helotiales > Sclerotiniaceae > Sclerotinia > Sclerotinia trifoliorum. The sequence goes on along the minus strand of CAJHIA010000009.1, from coordinate 2,194,142 downwards.
CGAAGGGCAGGGATGGGTTTTTGAGATGAGATTTTAAATCGTGGATTATTTCGCGGAGTCTGGGGTGATGTTAGTGCGTTGGTTTAGGAGTTGTTGGGTATGGTATGCGCGCACTGTTGTGGTGTATATCCTAATCCTCCTATACAGCCCAAACCACCGGCGTTACTGACGGCTGCGGCTAGTGGTCCGCCAGATGTACGGGCCATACCGGCAAGGATTATAGGGTGTTTTATTCCGAGTAAGGTGGTTAGGGTAGTGGTTAGTGGACCTTGAGACGCCATTTTGTATTCGTTTTACTCGTGTCTGTTTGTTTGTCGTGTTTATTGTACTTGTAATTGAGGATTCAGGGAGGGTCTATAGAGATAGAAAACTTTAACTGATATAGAGACAGAAAAATGCGGAGAAGAGGATCTTGACTAGAGTGAATCATGGTGGAGATATGATATAAATTGGCAATATGGGGTAAAGCGGATAAGGAGTAACGAGGTGTTTATGGAGTATCCGACAAGGGGTTCTGTGGGGTAGTACGTACCGGGCCGAGGTTGTCGGATCGAAAAGATGTGCGATTCGTTGACAGGACAATTTGTGAATTAGAGAGGAAAATCACATTGGGGGAAATGACGTTATACATTGGTATTGAATCGCGAAGGGATATTTTTCAAAATCATAATTTTGATATTATGTCAAGGTTACTACAAGTATTATGGTTAGGAATTAGTCCTTAGATCCATATACAGTCTAGCTAACACGATATCCACACTTCTCGCCTAAACCCCTTCATGGCTAAATAGCACCTCTAGCTCTCCATACCTAAATCCATTTACCACTTCCCATCGGACCGTCGCACCTCTGATGTGAAACATTAAACTTCTTAGACAAAGCATCCTTCATTTGCCTTACACTGAGCAATACAAACCCTCGCATGGCTAACTCCATTACCTCCGTTCCACTGCGTCAAATAAACTGTAGAGCACTTTTATGTATTGTCCTACGTAGTATATATATAGCATCTTAAGCTTAACATTATAATCTCTAGCTGATAATCAAATTCAATCCTCAATCTTGAATACACAACCCTCCCCAAAGCATCGAACTCTGTCTCACCAACTATATAAACTTCTTGCTAATACCAAGATAATAACTAACTTCACCATTCACAAGTCTATAGAAATACTGAGGCGTGGTAAGACTTACCAATAATGCCATTAAGTAATGAAGTTGACAAATGACAAAAGACAAACATTGATGGAAGGTCAGAGATCTCGATTTGGGTTTACATGCATTTGAAGTATCAAACGTCTAATATCTAATATATCTAATATATCTAATATATCTAATATATCTAATATATCTAATATATCTAATATATCTAATGGCTCGAGTACTTGCTGGTTCTGTAGATACAATATTAGAGTGGATCTCATAGCCATCTATGCTCTTTTGTTATTTTCATTTTGCTTCCGTTTAAAGATGTGTATATATATATAAAGAACATCTATCTCTATAGCAAAGAAAGGTATCTATGCATCATGTAATCCAATTTCAACGCGCTCTATCCAGTCTGTATATCTATATTCAATCATGTCTTTCATATCACAAAATCCTCACAACCTTCAACTCTCCCTCCCCACCGTCAACCTCTATCCAACCACCACTCTCGATCCTTTTCTTCCACTTATTGCTTTCGTCCCTCGCTGTCACAATCGTCATTCTCAGTACCACTCCTTCTCCTTGACTGCTCTCATGTTCCTTTTCTAATTGTTGTTCTTCCATTTTGGTGCTAGTCCAGCGCCCAAAAGCCCAATTAAGTATATATTTTGCTGGTTTTGGTGCGAGATCAGTGGTAGAATTTGATGAGGATGATGATGCAGAGGTCTCAGATTCAGGTGGTGAGAGTGAAGAGTCGGAAGGCGGGATAGGAGAGCTTGATGATAAAACTGCTTTAATTCGGTATACTTCGTCTTTGGGTGCTCTGGTGAGGAGTTTGGTGAGCGATGCGAGGGAGATTGTTGAGGAAGGGGAAGACGACGTGAGGGTTATGGATAGGACTTCGACTTCGGATTGATGATCGTGGGAGTGTTCGTGCTTATGATCCCCATTAGTATGATCATGACGGTGTCCATCCTCCTTCCCATCCACATCATCCACTAGCCCTCTAGCCAATCCCCCATCAACTCCGCATACAACATCTACCCCCACTGAACCCTTATCACTCTTGACCCACGCAACCTGAACCTCCAAATCTCCTAACCTATCCAAACATTCATCAAACCTCCTTTCACTAACCCCCTCCCATTTATTAAAAACCACCAAGTCCGTATATTTCGCCTGTAATCGTGCCGTATAACTCGTATCTTCATATCCCTTCCAATTTTCCACGTCAATCACTGATATCACACCATCTAACACATAAGCTCCTTTTGTTTCCCTCGCAATTCTGTTAACTTCCATGGCCAAAGTAGCAGGAAACGCGGATCCGGACGTCTCAATAATAATCCTATCCAGGCTCCCTTTTTCCTCCTTCCCCGTAGATGTATTAACCTTTACCGGTAAACTATCCTGCAGTTCTTGAAGTGCGGAAGATAGAGAACCAACGAGGTTACAGCATATACATCCATTAAGCATTTCTCGCACGGAAGTTATCGAAGATGAAGAAGCAAGCTGGGAGTCGACGGCAAGATCTCCGAATTCGTTCTTGAGAAGGGCGAGACGATAGGAGGGGTTGAGGGCGTGGAGTTGGGGAAGGAGGTTGAGGATTAGAGTCGTTTTTCCTGAGCCGAGGAAGCCGGTGAGGATTGTTATGGGAATTGGTGACATGATGAGAGTTCAGATTAGGAGCGATATTAAGGAATTAGTGAAAGGTGTAAGTTGTGGTAATGTACGTAGTGAGTGTTGTTTAAGATTAGGATGAATGGAGGGGCTGATGGAGGGGCAGTGAGGAGAGAAATTCTCTTATCGCTTATCGCTCCATGGTGAACTTACCGATCATTTCTGGAAGAAAATCTCCAGCTTTGGCAGCCTCTATTTTGATACATGTATGCTTTTTATACTGACCAGATACTTGAGTATCGCCGTCATTATTGGGATATTTGGGTCATTACCACATTAAATTGTTTTACACATAAGATCCTACAAACTTGAGGTTGGTGAAAACTCATTTGATCCTTTATTTAGTCGCAACCCATCCAGCCATCAGGGAGTACAAGTGCACACAGTACCTCTCCTTCCGCAGCCAGTGTCATGAGGTACGAGCGTGTACAACTACATTCCAGTGACTTGGTACAAAATACATACTCATATACCGTTAAAATGCACTTTGTCTCGGCGTGTTACAAACTTTTACGATCATTGATACTCAAAGGCTTCCGAAAATGTTTCGATTAGAACGCGGGAATTGGCAGCTTACGGACTCCTTACCACGAAACCATGAAGTCCGGAAATGAGCTCGAGTCGGTGACCTAATGGATATTACTATCCATGAATATCTGATCGTGGCACACAGCATTGATGGCCTTCTTGCCTGCTTGCCTGCTTGCCTGCTTGCCTGCATGTTTCATTTTCATTTTATCTTTTCGCTGGGTGGTTTGTTGACTTGGTTCTCAGTTTGTTGAGAATTCACTTCCATGGTTATTGTGAGATTATGAGGTGAGGGATTCTGGAATGAGAGCGATCAGTTAGCTGCATGAAGCGGTTCCATTGCAGAGGGTTATGAAGTAAGCCTCATGAGTGCAAAAGGTCTGAGCCATTTATTTATTTTGGTGTCGCCATGCGGTAATGTCCACATACCTACCCACTTGAGTACATTTCTAGCATCTTATCTTTTTCTCCGAAGTACGACTGTAGGTGGAGCCCGTCCTTGCGCTGATATCTATTTTCTTCAACCTACCGCAAACGCGTGTGCTAGACTACAGCTAGACGATGTAACACTGCACAACGGCACGCTATTATGCAGGGGAAAAATTTAAGACGAGGAGGCATGGCTCGAAAGCCAATGGAAGAAATATAGCATCCATTTAGGGGTTAAATACTTTCCTCTGCGCTGAGTTATTGCCGCTGATGTTGTCATTGAACCTTTTTTAGACTTTGGGAATAGAAAATAAATAGGCAGGGGAAAAGTGCCCGTCATGAAAGAGATTTTTGCCGCCCTCATTCAACAGAATCCAGCAAATGATGTGGTGGAATGAGGGGTTAATATCAGAGAGGGTCCTTGCCGCTGATTTTCGCAACGCTTCACGGCCTTTTTTTTGACCATGTCTTTTGCAGGTCGGAGCTCAACATGCTGCACGTAATTAATTCTTACATATATTTTCGATGAAAGTCTTGAAATGCCTATCGTTAACTGAATGTGGTCCTACGTGAAACCTGTGTTGTTGAGTCCTCTTGTCTTTACCATCTTGAGATTTTCCTCAGTCCCGCGTAGACTCCAGAGTCCAAACATGAGTATACCAGACATCACACCTTCAAAATCAAAAGGATCAAGAAGCTCATTTTGGTTTTAACATGCTAAGATTTGGAACGATAAAGTAATACTTTTTCTTGAGCTTTTCTACATGGGATTACGGAAAGCTACCGTCACGATCTTGATCGTGTGCTCCTCATGTCACACTGAAAGGATGGAAGGTTATTCATAGGATTTCCTAGGGGACACTATAGAGCATATCATTAATCCAAACGTTCCAGACTAATAAACCATGGGTTTAGCACCTATTCTCGAAACGCGATCCGATGCCAGTGGGGTTTTTTGTTGGTTCATCTGATTTTTGGTGGTTAAAAATCGATGGCCCTGATAGCCGTATGCCGGCCTCATTCTTATCGACAGGTTGCTCCAGAGACCAAAAAATCGGAAAGATAATCTAACATGGTAATCACCATATCACAACGATTTTCTAGTCTCATGAAGCTCATTTACCACGAGAATAGGGATGGGTAGCTAATCTCCAGGTTTTTTCGAACACTAGATTCACTCCCGCAAAGTCAGACAATCTAATAATTGATTCTCATGAACGTGACAGATAAACTTTGGATCAAGATCCAAATGGAGTGGATATTTTGTAGTCTTTGCGATAAGATCGATGTGGTATGATGCATATTTCGAAACTCAAGAGTCAAAAGAGCTTAAGTGCAGATCATGTCCGTCCACTAGAAGATCATAACTTTATATTAAAAAAACGCCTTCAGGGGAAAAGGGCACGGGAAAACCCATTTACCCATACCATGGGACAGTTGATTGGCAAGATTTTTCTTACAGGAGCTTGCTTTTGTTGTATGGCGGCGAGTTAAACCAGACTTTTTGACTAGGTTAGCTGTTTCGAAACAATCGACTAATGCCAAGTTGCCGACTTAGTGAGAATCAGCTATCAAATAGTCGCCGCATGATACCGCTTTGAGTATAGAAACGACTGGGATATTTCCAGGAGGATTATTTTGACTCCCTAGGAACAGACCTTTTGTTCCTCTGCCCTTAACCACTAAGATAGCTCGCCATTGTTCAACCCCTTGTCATCGGATAGTCAGCCCGGATGTCAGGTACCAAAAGCTTAGTATTAGAAACCAACGAACCAATACCTCTCCAACTTTATCCTTTCGGACAATCTTCTCATCCCTTGCAATATGGGTTCCTGCTTCCACTTCACTTACTTTACCACAAAAATGGCATCAAGCACATTTCCGTGCGGATCTCCCCATTTTCATACTCCATGTCCTTTCCCAACCAATTTTTCATTCACTGGGGAGGGCTGTGATTAATCTATCATGTTAGGATCTACCACTTTTAATACCGTAAATCGCAAGCCAGCGAGTGGTGATACATGGGGAAGTCAGAACCATGTCAAGCCATCAAGTTTGCCCCCAATCCTTTCCCCCTGCATACCCGGTTCTGGGCTGAGCCTTTTTTACCCTAATCTTCCTTCATACTGTACTAGCGTACACTCAATGATTCCTCGCCCTGATGTGGGTATTACTGCATACTGTGAGAAACTACGGACCATAGTCATATATATTGTGTTTCCTTTCCTCACCCTCATTTTCAAATTTTCCAACACACTCTCACAACAACACCTTTCGTACTTTTGTACATCACACTCATTTATTCGTTTCCTGCGTGCTATTCATTCCTTCACTTGCTACTCTGTTGATACAGATCCTTCTATTCTATCAAACACCAATTGAGGCCAGTAACTCTTGTGTTTTCGATCACTTCTCAACAATCCTTTAGCTTGCAAAGCAACCACATTAAAGATATTCGCACCATCAGACTTGAATACACTTCAAAGTACATATCCTACAACAAAAACAATCTATTAAACTCAATCAACCATTATGGTTTTCTCAAAGTTAGCCCTCGTGGGCACATTTGCCGCTTCGGCAGCAGCATACTCCGCGACTGCAAGAACATTCGCTGTCAATCATTTCTATGGAGAAGGTCCTCTTCTTACCGCCCGTATGGATCCAATCATCAACCCAGGAACTGTTGGAAGTCACGTACATACAATTCAAGGAGGAAGTGCCTTTGCTGAGACTATGGATGACACCACGGCCCTGCACTCAAATTGCACTTCATCACTTGTCAAGAATGATAAGAGTAATTACTGGACCCCCTCATTGTACTTCATTGATCCAAAGGACCCCAGCAATATCACATCCGTGCCTATGTTCTACATGAACGTCTATTATTTGTGAGTGGTGAAAGTGTTTTACATTCAATAATAGGTGTACTAATATTTTACAAGCTTTGAGCCTACCACCGATAAGATCACCGCTTTCCAACCAGGCCTTCGTATGGTAGTTGGTAATCCAAATCTTCGTACTCCACCAGCCAATGGCTCAGGATCCGTCGTCGACTACGCCAACGGTACTCCTCAACCTGTTCAAATCACCTGCCCTCGTGCCAATTATGGTGGAGCTCCATCATGGCCTGCAAACTCGGACGGATTGCACGGTGTAGGAATTCAGGACCCAGAAAACAAGGGAGCCGGTGTTGGATTCCCAGATCAAAATTGTGACGGATATGCTTCTCCAATGCGTCTTGATGTTCACTTTCCATCATGCTATAACCCTGCTGTTCCCTTGAGTGACTATAAGCACAACATGGATTGGCCCACGAACGGGAATTGTCCTAAGGGTTGGATTCATACTCCTCATATCTTCTATGAGGTTTACTACAATACTCCCCTTTTTGCGAATCTATGGACACCAGGACAAGGAAAGCAACCTTTCGTTCTTTCCAATGGAGATCCAACTGGCTACAGCTTCCACGGTGATTTCGTAAGTTGATATTTTCACTCTTGGTAAATACTTTCAATATACTAACAAATTCACAGCTTTCAGGTTGGGATGTCGAAACTCTTCAACAAATCATCGATAACTGCGATGCAGGTGATTCCGGAATGGACAAATGTCCAGGGATCATTGGTGGTTTGAATGACCCCACTTCAAACTGTAATATCCCATCACCAATTGATGAGGTTATCTTCGGATCCATGTCCTTATTGCCAGGTAATAACCCTGTCACACCATGGGGTACCAACGTTGGCAATGTAGCTTCTTCCGTCGTTGCATCTGCTACTTCCGCTCTCGCATCAAAAGCTTCTTCTGTAGCTGCCGGTGCCTCATCAGCTGTATCTTCAGTTGCAGCTTCCCTACCTGGCGTCGCATCATCTCTATTGGGAGTTGCCGCTTCAGCAGTACCAGTATCTATTCCACAAGTCTCTCTACTTGTCTACCCATCAGCAAGCTCTGCATCAAGCAAACATTCTCAAAAGGGTACCCACGGCGGGGCTCCAGCTGCTACCCAAGTAGCAGCAGCAGTAGGAGGTGGTGGTGATTTCTTATCCTCCAGCGTCATCACATCCAACGGCCAAGCTTTTACCTCCGTCGTAACCGTCCACGCCTCAACTCTAATCTACAAAACCGTCTCCGTCACCGCCGGCCAAGCACTTCCCACTGGCTCCAGCTCTTCAAGCAGCGCTCCTGCCACCATTTCAGGCTACTCATATGCGGGCTGTTACGCAGATCAAGATTCAAGCCGTGTTCTCTCTGGTGTTGAATTCGCGGGTATTGGCAAAGTTACAAATACAGCTTGTGTAGCATATTGTTCCGCAAAGGGCTACAGTGTTGCAGGAACAGAATACGGAGGTCAGTGTTTCTGCGGTGAGAATGTACCAAGTCAGACGCTAGATGCGACTAAATGTAACATGGCTTGTGCGGGAGATGGAAATGAGATTTGTGGGGGTGGATTGGCGTTGAGTGTTTATTCGAAGGAAGGTGCTGGTAAGAAGGATAAGAGATTCATGAGACATTTTCATAGACATGCTATGAGGACCTAGAGTTCGGGGGTCGGGATTTTTCAATAAATTGCTTTTTGGGGGAGGAAGGAGGGAAGGTCCTCAGCAAGGACGCAAGGAGGGCAAAAATACATTTCGTTCTCGCAAGGCGAGCCCCTTTTTATTTCTTGAACAAAATCATTTTTTCCTTTTAGAGATACCGGGAGCAACTAAGCTATTTGATTAGGTGCAGTTTGGTTTTGGTAGACTGGTATCTAGGAAACAAATACATCTTTTGTGAGATTACTTGCTTATTTATCATACTCCTCTTTTGTGGATTGTAGGTATGGATTTGAGATATAGTATACATATGATAGCTATGAGTTTATGGATTCATGATACCATTCAATGACATTGATGCTTTGTGACTTTGCACATTTCGAGGTTTCTCTTTCCTGTGGTTTGATTTTGAGTTTGGAGGTGGTTAATGATAGCTGGTAATTGGGGAAGGGGTATGTATATACGTAGTAAGGGGTAAAAATCACTCAGCTTCATAACCCCATCCTTTTCAAACTAACTAGACATTTGTGAGATTCGACTCGCTTGGCGGCTTGGTGAGTAGATAGCCGCGAATGTCAAGTCTAGGTGTATCATGGTGGAATGTGGCTATCTCGATGCTATGTAAAATATTTGAAAGGCTGATGAACGAGCAACGGGAAACAACAAAGATCTCTTCTTGAGCCTTAAGGGAAATAAGGATACATCTTAGCTGGAAATATATATCAAAAGGTATGATTGATAGGGAGACTTTATATTTAAAGTCTCCATATTTAAAGTCTCCATAGAAATACTATCTCCATATCTCCATCTCCAACAACCTCTCACCACTTTGTACAGGATATAAATCAGATGGTATCCTATCATCAAAACTAGAACTAATAGGTACATCCGCGACAAATGAGCCGGTATACTCGATGGATAATGAATTTTGAACCTCTTAGAATCAGTCATCACACTTTGTCCCACAGCATCATGAATCGTTGTTTTGTTCCTAAAGATACTCTGGAAACACACGTTGTTTCTTATTTATTTCCTCATCAAAATCATTTTATAATTTAAAATTCTTTTTAAATTCTAAATATTATAAAAAGATTAAAAATAAATAAATAAAATAAGTAATAAAAGCAATAAAATTAAATTAACAATGATTTACTACATCGTCGACTGTAAGCGATTGATGTCATTAGAAACAAGAGCAAGAAAAGTTGTTGACGCCCTATCTATCTTCCAAAAGCTGTGCATTAGCAAAGAACATCTTTTATATTTAATAAAACTCTCCTCTCTCATATAATTAACAAGCTCATTATTCCCTATGAGCATCTGCGCTCATTGCCTCATCACCTCACCAGAAGTTACCATAGTATCAATCCTAAGCAATACCCAGTAATAATCAACTCCCAGCTCCCCATCACAAACTCCAGAAGAATAAAAGCAAACTGACTTCTGAGTTAACAGCAAATGACGCCATTCAGATTCTCATCCAGCGAAACTGAAGCTTACTTAGCTATCTAGCTAAGATTAGACTCGACCTTGATCTACCATAATGATCACAGATATCGATATCTTCACTGCGGCGTAACCTTAACTTCCAATCAACAGTTTGATTCAAACCCAACATCAACACTCATTGACCCCAAACAAATCCATACACCCCCCGGGCCCGAGAACTTCCAAGCCTGGCCCGAGAGATAAATATACACATCCAACCCGATTGAGTTTTAATATAACAACAGAACTTCCCTACTCCATCTACCACGATCAGTGCGCCGAGGACTTCGAGACCAGCAAAACTCCTCACCTATTTTTTTTACTATATCTCAGTATTCTGTATCACTAGGTCTAAATAGCCCTAACTGATCCTTGGGTTTCTCGCTCCATAGCCAGTTAATGCATCAAGAATCCAGATCATCTAATATCTACATCTTCTTTTCTTCGATCTGAAAATCGGAAATCTTTGTTTAATAAAATCTCTATTGTTTCAATACTATAATACATATTAATATACCGCCCAAATAAATCTGAAGAATATTTCCAGCAAGACATCCAAACCTAGTGTCTCTTTGGGAAGCTGGGAACGAATCACTGCATACTCGTGGTGAGTAGTTAAAAATTGAAAACATAACTTATTTTTGATGTTTGATGTTTGGTGTATTTTGGTCTTACACACATGTCTATAAGCCAGTCCCCCTTCTTAGACACTAGAACGTTTAGGCTACAGGAAACCTGGAAGATAGTCTAAGAATACGATTGAGGGTTAGGGTTATCGCTCATGTATGAATTGACATCGCTAGCTGTAATATTAGATTTATTGTGTATTGAAGTCAGAGATGATAAACGAAGTAAAAGTGTTCTATCTATATCACGATATATCCGGATCTCGATAAACCACGTCTTTAAAACTCGTTCGAAGCACAGTATATATAAGCTAGGAGATGTATATAACTAGTGTCATTTAATTATATTGTTAATACAAATTAAAAAGATTTATATATACTAGAGGCCTGCGCCCCCTGGACTCTTGGCTTTTTGAGAAAGTTTAATAAAAATTTAAATATTGGATATATATCAAGGTGCAGGTAGAATATCGATTTGTTTTTGATAATTGAAAAATAAATATTTTTATTATTTTGAGTTGAATGAGATGAATAGAGTTGAATGATTTTAATAGAATTGAATGATTTTAATAGAATTGAATGATTTCAGAGTTGAATGATTTCAATAGAGTTGAAAAAAGTTCCAAGTCAGATTTGCCTGAGGTTATACGGCTTATGCCAAGCTTTTTGTTAGATTATTTACCAGGGTATTTTAGACCAATCAGATTGTCAGGATCGCGATTCACTTAAACGAATTTCTGATTTTCTATTATCTACACTGGGTAAACCTCATGTACAGCAAGGTTTTGGTGTCGGCAAGCCGACAATTATAATGTAGTATTGTAGATAATAAGAATGAGCGAATCGCTGAAAAGGACGATTTCTGGGGAGGAGAAGATGATGATAATGATGATGAGGATTGTTGAAAGTGTAGTACGAGAGTGGTGGTGAAGACTGAAGATTGAGGAATAGGATGATGATAAACTACTAGGTAAGTAAGTAAGGGTGATAGATGAAAAGTCTGTGTCCGTATATAATCGTGATTAATACAGTGATCAACAAATAGAGATAATACAAAGTAATATTTCCTGACCGCCTCAAGGCCCAGAACATCATTATGTACGGAAAGAATACTTGGATGCCTGAGTACCAGTACACTGTATTCACGTATGTATCGTCGATCCACGATCCAAGATGCACTAGGGATTTCTCGTAAAGATACCTAGATACCTAGATACTCTAGATGATGAATGTAGGGAGTAAAGACGTATATGTATGTATGCATGCAGCGATATGTACCCCGTGCCAGGGTTTTCTTTGATTCTTTGTTTAGATAGCTGGTGGAATTTTCTGTTATTCTCCTCTCTCCTTTTTCATCGTGAATGAATGAAGTAAGTGATTCTATTTCCTTGGATTTTATGGTGGGAGTGATATTGAATAATCCAAGGAATAAGTTCGTATATCAGTAAAGTAGTGTGACAATCCGTTCAGGTTGTGTAAATAGTTGAAGGCGATTGATGAATGAAAATGAATTGATTGACTGTTGTGCGATATCGGTGTGTTTTGTGTCTACTGCACTCCCTATTCTCATGGATTTCTTGGTTACGCGACAGATGGGTTAGTGGAGTTTGTGGCGTTTTGTGGGGAAGGATGGCGGATTACGGTTGGCTTGGACCTTTTTACTAAGGATGTTGTTAAGGGTCCAACCAAACAGGGCGTAATGATGGGAAAAGGGCGACCATCTGATCATTGATGCATGAAAGGGGCGATTTGATGATTGGGATTGGAACTGGGATGGGGCTGGGCTGGTGAAGACGAGATTGCTGGGATGTTAGTAGGTGGGTGGGTTGTTTGGGCTGTTGGCTATTTAGGGATAGTGAGGAATGAATGAAGAGATGTTTGAATGCAGAAAGGTGTTGATGTTGATGTTGATGTTGATGTTGATGTTGATGTTGATGTTGATGTTGATGTTGATGTTGATGTTGATGTTGATGTTGATGTTGATGTTGATGTTGATGTTGATGTTGATGTTGATGTTGATGTTGGATATTGAGGTTGATGCTGATGTTGATGTTGGATATTGAGGTTGATGCTGATATGGTATGATATGATACTCTATAATGAATATATCATCAATAACGGTATTAATAATGGACCGTCATCCAATGTAGAAGATAAAAGAACAACTAAATCAAGGCGTCAGTCTCTTCTCCCGTGACGAGATCTGAATGCCGGGCGTAGCTAAGTCATCAATGTATGAGAATGGATACTTGGTACTTTGTACATGATTCGAGATGCAGCAAATGGTAACTTCGGATAATGGTTCGTCCATATAGGAAGCATCGATAAGCTTCTTCCTTTTCTAACATGAAGACTGTGTTGCCTTGAAACAAATGAGTGAGTCGTGGCAGATGGTAGAAGTGACTCTTTTCCTTAGCGTTGTAAGCACTTCTTGATTTGAAATGTTATCATTGGAAAATGAATTGTATGTATGTATGGATGTGCGCCAATAGATGAAATGTTCATGATAAGGGAAAGTCGAATGAACGAACGAGACGACAAGACCTTGTGAATTTGATATCACGAGCACGGTTCATTCAACGAAAGGGAATGACTGATTGACTGATTGACTGATTGACTGATTGACTGATTGACTGACTGACTTGATTTTGGTCCTTCGAAACGACAATAAGAAGAAAAAAGAAATCAGACTCATCAGTTTATTATTATGACTATTCCTTTCTATACATCTATCTATCCCTTTTGACCTCTTCACCTACCTAGTATTCCTTATTCCTATGAAAGATTAAAAGATTAACATCGTTCTACTTACATATTATATGATTACTCAGAATCCTCTTTTGATTCACCTTATCCTCCAACGAACTGTACTTCCTAGGTACATCCATACCCAGTGTGTGACATCAACCTAAAACCCACTACCGCTATCTACCTATTCACAATCAAGACGCCATATCAACGCTCACTCACACAATCAACCATCAACCATCAACCACCTCGAATCATCCACCGCGTCGTTAACTCAGAACTGTATAAATTTATTATCAAAAACACTTCAATAAAGTACCTCGAAAGATTTTACCAAAACCACCCAACCTTCATACTTCCAAAAACCGTTTGGGTAGAATCACAAACTTGAACTCGGCAGTTTATCGACAAACTGCCATTCGTTATCCTGAACCTCGACAATAACCAGCCAACCGGCTTCCAATAATTCCTCTCCGCTATCAACATTGCACAACACACGAGCCGCATCTCCCTTCTACCTTTTCTGCCGTTTACATTAAAAAGAGCTCGATCGTCTCCTGGAGGCTTGCCAATAACGACCGAGGGCGCATACAAAGCAAGCTCAACTTCGCTTCCGTTACCTAACATATTCATCATCGTACAACCTTCATTCTAAACCTCCACCAGACTCACAACCTCACTCCGATTCCTTTACTTTATCAACCCAACAATAAGTGTGTCGATGCATACGATCATTTCATCAAAGATATAGCCTCTTTCGAGTTGTTGAGTCGAGGGGAGGATCATTTGAGGATTTGAGAAGGATATCGACCATTCCTGGTTGAACAATCGCAGCCATGGCCTCAAAGACTCCTTCATCTTCGTCGTCAAGGCGGCCGAGGAACGTTGGGGTGGGATCTTTTACTATCAACGAGGAGATTGGTAAAGGGAGTTTTGCCACGGTTTATCGTGGTACACATGTGGTATGTGTTTGAGTTGATGGCAGCCTTGTTTTACTGTTTGTGATGACTTTGGAGGGCTTTGAGTAGCTCACATCTCACCAACTTGCATCCCGTCTTTCCTCATATCAATAATGCTAATGTGTTTCATTACAGCCCAGTGGATCTCTCGTGGCGATAAAGTCCGTAAACCTTGGCAGACTCAATAAGAAGCTTAAAGATAACTTATACGTCGAAATCGAAATATTGAAAAGCCTTCACCATCCTCATATCGTTGCGCTTATGGATTGCAGAGAATCTACATCCCACATACATCTGATGATGGAGTATTGTGAATTGGGGGATTTATCATACTTCATCAAAAAGAGAGATAAGCTGGCCGACAACCCTTCGCTCTCCGATATGATCGGGAAATATCCTATGCCAGTCGATGGCGGACTCAACCAAGTTGTAGTTCGACACTTCTTCAAACAATTGTCAAGCGCGATGCAATTCTTGAGGGATCGGGACTTCGTACACAGGGATGTGAAACCACAAAATCTTCTTTTAATCCCATCCCCGGATTGGATGGCGAAGAGGCAAAGTGGACCAGAAGCCATGAAAGCGAGCAAGGAATCTATTGTACCTATGGTTGGTATCAACTCATTACCAATGCTTAAATTGGCAGATTTCGGATTTGCTCGATCATTACCCTCTACCTCGCTTGCTGAGACTTTATGCGGTTCCCCCCTTTACATGGCACCTGAAATTCTACGTTATGAAAAATACGATGCACGAGCCGATCTCTGGTCCATTGGGACTGTTCTTTACGAAATGATGACTGGTAAACCACCATTTAGAGCGGCGAATCACGTTGAATTATTACGCAAAATTGAACAGAATGAAGATGACATTAGATTCCCTAGCAAGGCCGTTTTTAGCAGAGATTTGAAGGACATTGCACGCCGATTTCTTAAGAAAAGACCCGAGGATCGAATAACCTTTCCAGAATACTTTGCCCACCCAGTTGTGACCGGACCAATACCTGGCCTGGTTGGAGAGGATTTACCCAAGGAGATTATTACACCTTTGAGATCACCGGAAGCCTCCATAGCTCGACATCCATCTTTGAGAGAGCGCCAACGTGAAAATCCAACTCCTAAGCCTGTTGAAACGACATATGAATCATTGATTGCCAGAGATATTGGGGAACAAGCTCCAAAGAGTCCGCATATAGATGCCAATCAACCTGTGGAAACAACAGGCCATAAATCCGGCCGTCCAGGGTCAAGAGATCGGCCTTCACCAATTTCTGCCGCAACTGCCCCAAATGTAGATACCTTACCAAGACAAAGGGACCGCACGGAACGACATTATGCTCCAACCGCAAGACCTGTGTCCAGGAAACCATCTTATGATGAGCAAGCAAATTTGCCAGTCCAGGGAGAGATTCGATCGAGTGATTCCATAACAGAAGCCGAACAAGATGTTCGAGATGCCAGGGAATATGTCCTCGTTGAGAAGAAAGCAGTTGAAGTCAATGCTTTTGCAGATGAGATGGCTGCAAGTCCACGACTTGCACATGCTAATCACATACCAAAGCAACCAACCAGAAGACATACATCAATGGGAGCACCAAATTCGACATCAGGGGCAGTAGCTGTACCACCCTCACGCGCCGTTCAAAAAGCTCAAGGAAATATTCGACCAGATACATCATCCGCAAGGAATTCATATGGTTCCTATGGTAAAACCGGTAGCAGCCCATCAACTGCTTCAGCTATAGCTAAAGCACTACAAGGCGCCAGTGTGAGAGTGTTTGGAGTTTCTTGGTCTCCGACGCTTATTGGAAAGGGCCCTTCCCCACAGCAATTATACAATCCTTATCCCGCTTATCCTACACCTAACACTGGATTGATTGGTGACGCTCGACCTATTGATGAGGATCAAAGAGTTGTGAATGTTATAGAGGATTCCGCAACTAGAAGTGATGTTGTGTATGGATTTGCTGAAGTCAAATACCGACAACTCATTCCTTTAGCACCTTCTATGAATCATGGCCTTGGAGGTCCAAATAACGAAAAGGTGGGCGACGCCATGGATGAAGATGATGGTCTAACGGTGGAGGCCATCGTCAATCTTTCCGAGGAAGCACTTGTATTATATGTCAAATCGTTATCCCTTCTGTCAATGTCTATGGATATCGCTGGAGCTTGGTGGATGCGAAAGAACCGGGGCGGAGTTATCAGTGGAGGCCATACTCCAGGAAGCGATTCATCATCAGCAGTGCAGGCAGGAAATCGCATCAATGGTGCAGTTCAGTGGGTCCGAACTCGATTCAACGAAGTCTTGGAGAAAGCAGAGCTTGTTCGACTTAAATTGGTCGAGGCTCAAAAACGACTTCCGGAAGATCATCCAGGGCATCCAAGTAATCATGCAACAGCTTCAAAAATAGTTGGTGGATCGTCAACTACTGATGGTGTTGTACTGAGTTCTGGTATAACTGCTGAGAAATTGATGTATGATCGTGCTCTAGAGATGAGTCGTACAGCAGCTATCAATGAGTTGGCAAATGAGGATCTTCCTGGTTGTGAAATTTCATACACCACTGCCATTAGAATGCTTGAAGCAGTTCTCGAAAACGATGAAGAATTTATTTCTCGAAAGAGATCACCAAGTTTACGAGAAGATAAAGAGAAGTGTGATGGTGGAGAAGTCAATGGTATTAATTTTGGAGATAGAAAGGATGTCTTGAAAGGTATTTACTAATTCTGAGTTGATGCTAACACTCTTGAAGAATGCTGACCTAAAAATAGTCCTTCAAATGATCCGAACTCGTCTTCATGTTCTCAAGAAGAAAATGGCAGTTATCGCTAGACATCAATCAATGCCACCTCTATCATCTCCACGTCATAGCCATAGTGGAGGAACTACTCCTACTATCGCTAATACTCCACCGCATTAAAACTACACGGGCGAGCAAGAAAGCTGGGCTTTTCTGTCAGCCAAATGCATTATGATAACATGGAAGTACTGCTAACGCATACCTTTGGCGTTGTCGAATTTTTTTCTTCATTCTCATTTCTCTTTTCATCCGTTTTAATCTGAATTTTGTATGAGTTTTTAGAAATCTTTTGGGGATTTGTTTTTGTGTGGATTTGGTGGATTTGGTGGATTCTTTTTCTTTTTGCCTTGAGTGAATCTATCTCCATACGGAAACTTTCACATGGTGACAGGTTCATGACGTTCATTCAGTCTCCCAACTCAATGATATTTATGATGGTATGGTATGGGATAGGATGGTTGGGATTGGCGTTCTAAACTTCATACCAGTATCATTATTTTCGAGGATTGGAGCTTGTGAATACCCCGGCTTCTTTGATTTTTCCTTTTATTTACGATTTTTTAGTTTTCTTTTTTTTGCGAGAAGCAACGGGGTTAGGATGGGAAGCGGGATGGATGGTTGGTTGGATAGGATTGAATGGATTGATGGTGCTTGGTAGAAACAGATTGGAAGCACACGCATATTCACAAGCAAATGGATGGATGGACGAATGGAATTGGACACCGCGTCTCTTTGGCGCTCTAGTGGATTGAATTAGTTCAGGTTTGGTATTGGTGTTACGGTATGGGTTTGATAGGGATTTTGATCAGAGGTTTGGGAAGTTTGTTGATTGTTTCAAGGGGGTTCTTTTCTTGCTAAGTTATTTGAGTTTGGGTTTGTTAGGTGGTTGGTTGATTGTATTTAGGTGGATGTGGTTGTGAATGTGAATGTGGATGTGGATGAAGACGAAGATGGATATGGATATGATTGGTGAAAGAAGAGATTAGGGAACGAAAGCATGAATGGATGGATGGAGAGAGAGAGGAGATACGGTGATATGGACAGATAACCATATCCTTAAAGGATAATAAATAGTATCTTTGCACTTTGCACTTTGCCTATGCACTCTGCGTGATGATTCTTATTCTTTTGTGAATGTGTGCATGCATGCTATTTGTGAGTTGGTTTGGTGGTTATCGTGCTTGTAGTTGGTTGTAGTTGTGTGAGGGAGGATATTCAACCGATAGGAATCAAAATAGGAATAGTATAGTATAGTATAGTATAGTATAGTATAATCAATATGATAATATGAATATGATGATATAAAATAGATATATAACATCATATTAATAATCTATCAATCAATCAATCTACCTACTCATGATGAAGTAAAGTATATATATATATATATATATATATACTCAAAAACGATTAATTGACAAGTTTTTGAGATATGAGGAGGTTCTACACGTATATCCAAACAAAACAAAGAAAAAGACCATGGGAAATTTATACATCATATCATATCATATCATAGGTTAGGTACCCAACCTAACCTAACCTTTTCATATCATATTTTTTCACAATGTTCTTATTCACTATTCTCTACTACCCTATTCCATCCCATCCCGTCTCACCACATCCAATCAATACAATTTCTCCTTCCCTTCCTCATCTCCCCCTTTCTCCCCTTCTTATTCCAATCAAATCAAAAAACACAAAAAGATGCAGAAAGTCCTCCCAAATGCAGCCCATCCATCCCATTCATCCCATCTATGTATATCGGGTATAATTGCGACCAACCAGTATAAGGAAGTAAGTCAAGCAAAAAAGCGTCATGTTCTGGCCCTCATCCATCCCTTTTCCCGACTTGCATCAAGAATCCATGTCCATCGTCGATAAAGTGAATTTAATTGTCCAAAACAGTAGATACCGAAAACTCCTCCCGTGTAATTCCAGGTATAATTGCAACTTTAAATTAAAGTCAAGCAAAACGTCATGTTTATCATTTCCCTTACCCTTTCGCCGATGCCAATTTAGATCCTAAACATCTTTGTGAATGAGAAAGAAAAAGTAAAAACAGTAGATACCCAAATTCTTTTTGAAACCTCCCTGGAAAATGAAATGAAAATTCGTGTACTGGGTGGAATTGAATCCTTAGTTTTCCAAAGGAATATGAACGTTCTTCTCGTTTGCTGGGATAACAGCATCTCCTTTCTCGCCCTTGAGGTTTGGTAATTCAAGGATAGCTTCCTTGATGATGGAAAGGGATTTTTGAATATCCTCTTCGCTGATGACGAGTGGTGGTGCGAGGCGAATGATATTCTCGTGGGTTGGTTTGGCCTGTTTCGTTAGCGATATTCAAAAGTAGATGCTATGGGTCGTGAACTAGAAACTTACAAGTAATCCCTTGCTCTTCAACAACAGACACAAATCCCAAGCACTATGACCACCAGTCTTTGATTCATCAATGACAATAGCATTCAACAATCCCTTTCCTCTAACCAACTTAATCACGGGACTCTTCAAATCTTCCAATCCTTTTCTGAGGACATGTCCAAGTTTCTCAGCTCTTTCAGTCAATTTCTCTTCCTCCATGATTTCCAAAGCACGGATAGAAACTGCACAACCTAATGGATTACCTCCATAAGTAGAACCATGAGTACCAGGCTCAATGGTAAGCATAATTTCCTTCGAACCAAGAACGCAAGAAACTGGGTACATTCCACCAGAAATGGCCTTTCCTAGTGTAACCATATCAGGTTTAATGCCAGACCATTCTGAGCAAAGCATACGTCCAGTTCTACCAATACCAGTTTGAATCTCATCACAGATCAAAAGTACATTATGTTTCTTGCAGAGAGCATGAACCTTGAAAAGGTAATCATCATCTGGAACGACAACACCAGCTTCACCTTGAATTGGCTCGACAATAAAGGCAGCGGTATTCTTTCCATGAGCTTCAAGGACAATTTCGAGATCGGAAACATTGTTGAATCTAATTTGTCTCTTTGTAGTTGGGCATTGAGCACCTACTCCTGGAACATATGGACCATAATTATCGCGGGATTCAGGATCAACCGACATGGAGATTGCGGTCATCTGTAATAAGATTGTGTGGTTAGTTTAGTGGTAATAAAAACAATTCGAGCGCAGCGAGCTATGGGGGTTTGGGGGCTTGCCCCCATTAATAAAAATGAAATCAATTGAAAATGACGCTCCGCTGGCCCTCCGGGGGCCACTGCCGTGGAGGCAGACCAGAGTACAGAGATAGCCATCTTTTTGGTAGGACATAACAGAGAAATAAATGAAATTGGGGGTAAAACATACAGTTCTTCCATGAAAGTTCTCAGCAGCAGCAAAGATCAACGCCTTGTCCTGTTCCACACCCTTAACCTTATAAGCCCACTTCCTCGCAATCTTAATCGCCGTCTCAACAGCCTCTGCACCAGTGTTCATAGGCAAAACCATCTCATATCCGAAAACATTCTTGATCTTCTCCGCCCATTTGGGGAATACATCGTTATGGAATGCTCGACTGGAGAGAGTAAGACGTTGAGCTTGTGCGCAGAGAGCTGCGATGAGTTCTGGGTGACAATGTCCTTGATTGACGGCTGAATAGGCGGAAAGGAAATCAATGTATTGGTTTCCTTCTGGATCCCAGACGTTGGATCCTGATGCTCGTGCGAATACTATGGGAAGAGGGTGGTAGTTGTGGGCGGCGTATTCGTGTTCGTCGTGGATGGCGGATTCGGTCGAGGTAGAGTGATATTTGGATTCGGGGATGGTGGTGACGGGGGAGAAGGTGGGGGCGGTGGCTTTGAGTGTGCTACCGGCAACACCGTTGGTGGTTGATTGGGAGTCTGCGTGGGGAGCCATGACGACGAAATTGGGGTTTTGATTGATTTATTTATTTATTTCGGTGGGTGTGGTGTGGTGTAGTTTGTTCTGGATTTTGTGTTAGATTTGTGTGATGGAATAGAATTTATTGTATGTAACTGTGAATGTGCAGGGTGGCTGTCGTTGGAACTGTTGTTTGTGGTGGTTTGAAGTACAGTGGGATGTTGAAAGGGAATTCTATACCCAAGGAACAGGCTAGACCAAGGGCCAAGAACCAAGTATTTAGTACTTACATCGGTACTTTGTAGTGATAATCTTAGCTTTACTCACTCTGCAAGCTATGGGATCAAGATGCAAGATGCAAAAAGAAGAAGTTAGAAGAAGAACGTTAGAATGTCAGAATGTCCAATAAACAAGAAATTCTCCGTCTTTTATAAGAAAGAAAAACGGAAAATGCAAGATATACATTTTCATCATCATCAAAACTCACTAAACCCCTAAGTGCAAGTATATCCATTCCTCTGACCCAGCTGATCTCACCGTGACTAAGAGAAATACTAGAAATTCCAGTTATCATCTAATCCTCATGAGCATTTCCTAGCATTTCCTAGCATTTCCTAGCATTTCCCAGCATTTCCTCCCATTCATGCTTATACCTGCACTTAGGGGAACAAAACATTCTCAAAGCACATCCGTTGATTTCCGTGCTCGTCACCTCTTGCTTATAGGGTTCGAAGTGAGGCGGAGATGCTCCAAGATAGTGTGGTTTAGTGGTGATTAGTGGTGATGAGTGGATCCTCAGCCTGGGATCTGCATGTGGTTTAAGAGAATTAGAGGTCGAGATGCATTTATGGCCTATGGCTGATGTTCTAAGCATAATCGCTGGCCATTTGATTGGCGAATGGGAATCTTTTACATATCGGTCTGCATGTGGTGGTCGAGCACGAGAGCTCGATGTGATTGGCTGTGCTTATGACTCGAGTAGATCAACTCGACTCTTGAGTAATAAGGTTACAGAATAAAAGCTAGAATTGACATTAATTATGACTTGAGGTGTTAGTATGTCTTGATGGACGATTCGATTACTGAAAGGGAAAGGGAAAGGGCAAGGGCAAGGTACTCGAGGATGTATGTATAATTATGATTAGAACTAGGTATCTTATATAAGATCTTACCTATACAAATACTGGAACAACAAAATATAGAAATAGAGTGAGTGTATGTAGTACATCAACGTTCAATACCTAATCATGGCTCAAATGCCAAGAGATGATGACAGCGATACAGAAGGCTCAATTCATTTCTCAATGTTGAGGATGTGGAATTGAATAACTGGTTGGTGGCATTGGTACGACGGGATATATGATAGAATTCTCGAGGCTTTGTGTGGTTTGGTGAAAAAGCAACCAGGCATCAGTACATCATGACACTAAGGCAGCAAGGCAGCAATTAACACCCACCACTTCTTCCCACAGGCAAGATTGTATCTGCAGGTACAATTAATATATCCTCTCTCTATTGTCAGGCCACATACATATATGGATATCTCAAACTCTTCACACTTGATCTTCCATACACTCTTTTTCTCCTCTTCTCTTTCCCTCCATGAATAATCTCTCACCATGTCAAATCCAACTCTCACCTCTCCTACAACAGAGGTAACAATCCCTTCATCCCAACCCACAAACCACAAACTCGACATCCGATCCAGAAATCCAGATATCGAAGAAAACGGACTACATAAATTAGTCAATGAACAAACCGCAAATGATATATGGACTTTCCTTCTTGTTTTTAGAGTTTTCAATTCTTTTCTTGTCAAAACTTTCTTTCAACCAGATGAATATTTTCAATCTTTGGAACCAGCATGGCAAATGGCTTTTGGGTTGGATAGTGGTGCTTGGCTTACGTGGGTATGTTTTCCCCTTTCCTTATACATACTCTTCTCTTTCTCTGTTGTCTAACCAAGAACCTCGCAATTCTTTGGAATCTTTCGAGCCAAAAGAAAAGTAGCCACCACGGCAGTGGCCCCCCGGGAGGGCCAGCGGAGCGTCATTCCAATTATACTAAAATAGAAAAATAGAAAAATAGTCACTAATAAGTTCAAATAGGAATGGCATTATCAATTAAGATCTTCATTACATCCAGCTCTCTTTGCAGCTGCATATTATCTAGTAGATAAACCTATGGAATTTGTGAATTTCTTTCCTCAATTCCGAGCAGAAGTTTTAGCTGTATTACCAAATATTATTCAAGCTATTTTTGCTGCAGCTTGTGATTATTATACTTGGAAAATGGCTGAAAAGATGTATGGATTAGGTAGTAGAACTGGTTATGTTACTGTATGTATATGATTGGAATTATTTATGAGAATTCGATGCTAATATTTGATTAGTTATTTATGAGTGTATTCAGTCCTTGGAATTGGTTCTGTTCAACAAGAACTTTTTCAAATTCTTTGGAAACGAGTTTAACAATTACTGCTTTGTATTATTGGCCTTGGGATTTGGCAATTAATTCTGGAGAGAAGATTAAAGAGCAGACGAAGGAGGGATCAACGAGGTCTGCGTCTGAAGGTGTTTTCAGAACAGCGAAATCCATCAACCAGTAAGATATCTTCGGAGCTGCATGTTCAGAATTTACATACTGACCATAAAAGTCTTCGATATTCTCTTTTTCTAGCAGGTATTGCTTGCATTCTTCGACCAACTAATCTTTTGATATGGTTCTGTGTCATAATGCCAATAGTTATGTCTTTGATCCCCAGTGTAGCTCAAAAGACAGCCAAATCACCAATTCAACGGGATTATCTCATTATTTTCAGAGAAGCAATTCTATGTGGTTCCCTCATCCTCATAATTTCAGCTCTTTCAGATCGTCTTTACTTTGGAGAATGGACATTTCCACCTTATCAATGGCTACATTTCAATATTTCTCAAAATCTAGCTGTATTTTATGGCAAAAATGATTGGCATTATTTTTTCTCCCAAGGTTTACCACTTCTATTACTCACCTATCTTCCTTTTACGATTGTATCGATATTCAAAACTTATACACCATCTACAACGCCAAATTCGACATTTACCTCTGATCTTCAAACAATTCTCACTCATTTAACCAGTTTGATGATTTTTGTCTTAAGCACAATTTCTCATAAAGAAGTTCGATTTATTTATCCACTTCTTCCTATTCTTCTCATTTTAACTGCACCTTCGATAACATCATTCTTTACAAAAGAAATCCAAATCCCTACCAACGATCCGACAAATTTGAAAATCGAAACCAAAACAATTCGCAAACCACTTCTAACCCTTCTAATTCTACTTAACATAGCTTTAGCAGCCTACACAACACTAATCCATCAATCAGCCGTTATATCCGTAACAAAATTTATTCGTCACCGCTACGAAACCGAAATGTTAGATGCACAAGGAATCCCACTTCATTCACCAAACGCTTATTCCTATCTAAAACATTATCCTGCGGCAATAGATGAAGATGCCCCTCCATCTCTAAATATCAATTACGATATTAAAAAAGAAGAAAATTCCCAATATGCAGTTCGCAATATGGGAATATCTCAAAACCCCAATTGGGAAAAAGAATGGGAAAAACCATACGTGGGTTTCTTAATGCCATGTCATAGTACACCATGGAGAAGTCAATTGATTTATAAGGAACCGGGTGCTTGGGCTTTAAGCTGTGAACCTCCTATTCATTTGGGTGTTGATGAAAGGGAGGGTTATAGAGATGAGGCTGATAGATTTTATGATGATCCACAGAGATTTTTACAGGAGGAAATTATTGTTTTCTCTGATTTGGATGGAAATGAAGAGGGAGGTGGTCAGGAAAATGAAGAAGTGAAATATAAAAAACAATGGCCACGCTATCTAGTAGGATTCGAGGGAATAGAAAAAGATATTCGTGAATTTTATGAAGGTACTGGAGCGGGAGCAGGAGCGGGAGCGGGAAAAGGGATGAAAATGAAAGAAGTTTGGAGGGAAAGAAATACTCAGTGGATTGATGATTGGAGACGTATGGGTGATGTAGTAGTTTGGGAGTTTGTATGACGTTGAGATGTTTAGATGTAGAGGATCTACTAGGGGTAGGAGAATAGAGAGTTGCAAGCTTAGAAGAATACACTTGTATTATCGATAGATAAATAAATAAAAAGAGAAAAAAAGATATTAAAAAATATAATAAGAAAACATTTATTTGTTTATTTATTCATCATTCAATTCAATTCATTCATTTTTATTTCCTCTTCATCTTATTTTCCTCTTTATTATATTTTCAAAATATATCAAATTAAATCATATAAAAATAAATCATATCAAAATTAAACCATTCCATCTTCATCTTCATCTATCTACAGAGTAAATCACAACCCATCTCCATCTCCACCCTCATCTCCACACCCACATCCATCCGCACCTCTAATCTCCTCATCCGCCCATCTCTCCACCTCCTACCACCCATCTATTTATCCCCTTCCCTCAAAACTTCCAACACCAAAACTTTCTCTATCCCACCCCCACCCCTAGTCTTTCTTTCCTTCCTTCATGCAATCATTCCATCCACACTCTTCTCACCTCCTCCCACACCAACACATATAAAAACAATCAAAACTTCAATCTAACTCCGCAATCTAAATCTCCAACCCCTTAACACAACACCAAAGTACCACCGGTACAACCACATTATCATTTCCACCCGTCAAAACCGCTTCGGTGAGACTTGCTATTATAGCTGCTAGGATACTTTTTCCTAGTGTGTTTTTCCATGTATCTTCTTTTCCATTTCCATTTCCATTCCATATCCATCCATATCCATCCATATTATAACCCCCACACCATCATCCACCT
Source organism: Sclerotinia trifoliorum (assembly GCA_905066765.1). Lineage (NCBI taxonomy): Eukaryota > Fungi > Ascomycota > Leotiomycetes > Helotiales > Sclerotiniaceae > Sclerotinia > Sclerotinia trifoliorum. Next base: position 2,168,513 of record CAJHIA010000009.1, on the reverse strand, counting down.
TTCCACCACTCCACCACCCTCTCAACCACTTCCCCTCCCCCCCCCTAATCCACACTTTCGCCACCCCTCCACCACCAACGACTCTTCTCCCCATCCCCATCTCCTAACCACAAACGCAACCCCCCGCCACCATCCACCATCGCAACTTCTTTTATGAACTTCCCATCCAATCATCGCATCTCTTCTTCCACTGTCATCTTCATTTGCATTCTGCATCCAAGGCGATGAATTACTCCGCTCTACAGATCCCAAACTTAACCAAAGAGGCACCGCGCACCCAATTGCCAAAAAAATGTGACTAACAACCACCGGACCTCTCAAATCCCTCCCATCAACATACGGTGTTAAGAATCTCGCCAACCATCTACTAAACGGCGGTAACTGTGTCGCTCTCACCATATCTAGTAGTAAAAATATCGCCAATATTAAACTGAGTGCTAGGGCACAATATGTCGGATCGACGAATGTAGAAGGTAAAAGGATAAAAACCATCATGAAATGAAAAACTTTTCGTCGGGTATCAACTTCGTAGATTGAAGAAAGACGGAATACTATTGCTAGACCTGTTATTAAGATAAGAAGCCAATAGGTCGAGAGAATGAGACGTGTATTAGTAGGTCCAAAATCTGAGTATCGAATTCGTTCAATCCAGCCTTTTTGTTCGCAGGTTCCTGATCCTGTTGTATCAGAATCGATATATGAACGAGGAGGAAGTGGTATCCATCGTTGTAAATTAGCAATAACGACTTCGAATCGAAAACGTGGTAGATCTCCGAATAAATATCCTAAAGCCCATCCTATAGGTTCATGACCTTGTAAAGCTTGTTTTGCTACGTATTCTCTTATACCTAGTAGGATAATAACTAGGATAGAGAGATATACATAAATAGCATATAACCATTTACGTATCTTAGCTTGTGTATATGTTAATTTTGAAAATGTTTGAAGACTAATTGAAGCTGATCTTTTCTTACGACCAGATGATGTTCTAGTATTCATTGGTTTTGAAGGACTAGATGGAGGAGAATTTGGTAAGGTACTCCTTCTCAAGATACCTGATTGAATTTCTCCATCTAGAAGAGAGGAATCTGTAGCTTGTGATTTACCCATTTTCCTTCGTGAACGATCGTGAAGAAATTCATCATCACTCGTATCACTAATAAATGTATCTTTAGCAAAAACACTTATCGTATTGTTACCAAATGATAGTGATCCCTTGTTAAATCTGAAACTCGATCTTTTCGTTTCGGGTCTTCTGAACCTCCATGTTGGTACTCTAGCTAATGCAACACTCCATCTAAGAACATGTGTACAAGTAACTAGAATACCTATGCCACCACCCCAAAGAAGTGCTTTTAAAATAACTGCTTGTGGTGATGATGCTCGAAGTAAGAGACTTATGAGGGAGGTTGATAATAATTGTAGTTCGGCGGATAGGAGACTAGTCGTGGTGAGGTAATGTAGTGTTGCACATAAAGCTTGATGTAATGGTGGTATTAAAACCAAAACTTCAGGATTAAGAGGTAGTGATTCATTGCCCAAGGGTGGAGCTCTGGTTAAAGTCGTCGTAAATAATGGCATACATGCCAATACCCAATGTAACATATCTCGACCTTCAAGACCTCCAATAGCGGGTATTAATTTCTTCGGCAATGTAGATATGGCAAGTATCATACTTGATAAAAGACCACTAGGATCACTGACTGAAAGTAAAATCGAAACAAGCATCGTTAATGTAGGAGGATATAATAAAGGAGCCGGATCGAATGTCGCAGGTATAGCAATAGGGAATGTGAATTTCCATGGTGTCCGAGATCTTAGATGTCGTAATAATCGAAGAGGGTATAAAGCTATTAAACCACTTGTAATAAGGATTTGACAAACAAGTTCTTGATAATTAGCTTGGTTTTGAGAATATAGAAGTAGAAACATACCATTTCTCCATAAATAGAGAATTTCCTTAACTCCTTGACTCCAGTATATTATTCCCCCAACAAAACATAATAAAAAAGCCTCAGTTGTTCTCCTTATAATTTCAATCTTCCTCCTCTGTCTAAACTTTTCAATAACTCTCCTCTGCTCCTCCGCAGTAAGTATCTTCGAAGCCGGCATAGAAGATCTAATCCTTGCACTTTCCTTCCATCGTATCTCATCTTCCAATATAGCCGGACTCATCAATGGACTAGGCGTACTCGACATGCTGCCATTCTCACCCCTCAATCCTTTATGCGGTTTTATCCTTGGAGCAGGTAATCCCTTCAGGAAATGTTCATCATCTGCCTCGGTCCCACTGTCGCTATTTGTAGATTCGATATATCCACCCAGTGATCCATTAATTGTTATCCTAACACCTTTACAAAATTCATCATCGGTGTTCTGTGTCGAGCGCAGTGGTGATGGCGATGTTGGGGTTCCCGAGGAAGCAGGCCTTGTGAAGGGACCTGAAGGAGGTCTCAAGGAAGTAGGTCTAGAGTACGTAGTTCTCGAAGAAGGAAGTCGCGGAATTCCCACCTCGGGATCCATCCCATTCTCCACATCTCCAACCCTTTCACCGCTCCTCTCACTCCCCGAGAAAATTTCCTCATGCTTCTTATGATATGGATGCGGGCTTCTCTCTAACCTCGGAGCTCTCGAACTTTCTCCCGTCAGCATATTCCGCACATCTCCGCTCCTCGTAGCATCCTCTCTCAATTTCTGCGCGTGCGATTGGGACTGTTGGTACTGCATCTGCTGGGTCTGCGAATACCGTATGCCTTGTATATCCCTTTGCCCATGCACATATTCATGTCCCATACACATCTGTTCATCCTCCCTTCTCACATTCTTCAAATCTAGGTTCAAATCCAAATGCTCCGACATTGCATCTCTTATTTCCAATCCCACTCATTCATATCTCTCTCTTCTTCTCTAACGCACAGCGAGCCTCAAATTTCAACAATCGCACAATCCCTCCCTCTACAGCATCAACCAACCAATGCTCACTCAGTCACTCACTCACCAAACTAATCCAAAAAAATACCCTCAAAACAAACTCCACAAATCTCAATGAACTCTTTAAGAACAGTGCGTAAAATAATGTAATAAAATAACCCTATAATACTTGATACTTAAAATCCCGAAGTCATGAGCAGATTTCATTCATTCATTCACATTCATTCACATGCCATCCATCCATCCATCCATCCATTCTACCCACGTAAACATGCACCCTTGCACCCAACGAATTCCATACGAGGCTCTGAGTACGCTAGCGGCCGCTCTATCCGTTTAACTGCTATGAACAATTTTTGTTTCCATAAATAGGCGAGTAGATAATCAGGCTGATATCAGATATGAGATATCAAATATCAGATGTTTCTCCGTAGATTAGATCATTCATTATCTCCCGTAATACCTTGTCATCAGATCAAATCACAAAATACTTAAAAAAAACTGACGCTAAATTTCTAAAATTATATTTCTCAAAATTACATTATCAAGGAAATCCACTAGAATCTTGTCACACAATCTTCCAGCACGGGCGATTTGAATAAGAAAACGGGTGTATGTATTTTAAACAATTTTTATTTGCTTGTCCATCCATCCATCCTATGCTCAAATCCAACTACTCCACCATATTTGAATTTAGAACTATGCATATATGATGATGTATGTAGTGTATGGAATGTTTGTGCCATGCTAAAGTAAGAGCAGAAATCGAACCCACCATTCCGTCCCATGCAACTCACCAAATGTAATAACCGCTCAGCCTGCGAAGCTTTTATGTCGTTCGCTTTGTCTTTCTTTCCTTCTTTCTTTCCAATCTCCAGATTTCCTTTCCCCTACCCACCACATTTCGTTCCACAATGGTCCATCGTGTCACCGCTTCATAGAAATACTGGAAATGTAAAAATGTAAAAATGAAAAAGAGAAAGAAGAGACCAGAGATAATCGATGGCTCGTAACCATGTGTTATTACAACGCCCAGTCGCTGATTATGCATCCCTCGTGCTGCCCAATCAATCGCCTAATCATAGGGACCAAATAAATAATAAAAACCTCTAAAACGCCATGACATGGAATGCACCTATGCATCCTCATATAAAAACACCTCATAATCCTTATATGCATCAAACCATCGCCATGACGGACAATGATAAACTCCTGAATGTAGCCATTGTTCCTTATGGGGTATTGCGCTTTCCATTGCGCCAATATTTTATGCTGAAAAGCAGAATGAAAAACTGAGGAAAAAAAAAATTGAATGCGATATCGAAAGTGATTTAGACACAGTTGTTCGCCGGTCTGCTTTCCTTTAATGATTCCACGCTTCCAATATCAAACTGGTGTACGTGCTGGTGAGAAAAAAGTTTGCTCGTCCTTCGGATAAACGAGTGATTAATATTATGTCAGTTACTTTGAGGTTGGGTTCCTGTGATAATGGAAGAAATAGCCATGGCACTTCGTGGAGTGGATGATGACCCGACGTTTGACGGATTACCAGGCACAAGTGATGAGCTGTTATTTGTTTGAGAAACATGACTCGATGAGTTGGCAGAAAAAGCGTTGCCGTTTTGAGAAGCGTAATTTAGCGAATTACTAGGTACTAGCGATGAGCCACTGTTGTTTTGAGTAAAATGGTTCAACGAGCCGGAATTGAAAGCATTGTTGTAGCTTGCAAGATTGCTCGATGGATTGACCGAAGACCCATTATTGCTTTGAGAGATTTGATTTAATGAGCCAGTAGGAAAGCCATTATTGCCAAATGACATATTGTTTGATGAACGAATAGAGACGCCGTTAATGTTCTGAGAGCAATGGGGCATAAAGTTGGTATTACCAAAAGCTGTGTTGCTCGATGAACCCATGCTTCGGCCGTTATTGTTCTGAGAAAGGTGAGTCATTGGGCCATTGGGAAAGCTATTACTACCGCGAGGGAGATTGCTCGATGAACCAATGGAAGAGCCATTGTTAATTTGAGAAAGAGGGGCTAACGAATTGGCGGAAAAGTCATTGTTCATGTGAGAAACATGGTTCAATGAGCTGGCAGAAGAACCATTATTGCTAAAAGACCCATTGCCCAATGAATTCATAGCCATGGGTAGAGCAGAGGCACTGTTGCCGAAGGGTTGGTTCACAAAAATTGATCCGCCACTAAGAAATGCCGCGGCCGAATTATTTGCTGGTCGTGATCCTGAAGCCATGGAATTGTTTCTGTATCCAAGTGAGCCACCAGAGTGGTTCATGCCAAGAGACTTGTTACTTGTAAATGCTGTAGATTTTTGAAGTTGAAATCCTTGAAGTTGAGTTTGCTGAAGGTTTTGTTGGAGGCCTCCATTACCAAGTTGGTGAAAGTCATCATTGTCCAGCTCAAAGTTTCCGAGATCGTGGCCAGTCATTTGGATGTCTTGTCCTGCAGATCGGTTTGGTGTATTGGTTGCACGATTGGTAGCCTGTTGATCTTTCTTTTTTGAGCTAGCGTATTCTCCTTCAATCTTTGGCTTCAAAGTTCTCCAACCTCGCTCCGAGCCACCATCTCTGAAAATTCGAACAGCTGCCTTGAATGCTTTGGTACTTATAATGAATTCCTCTGGGACTTCAGGGAGATCACGCTTCGCTAACTTGAGGAAGAGAGTCCTACGACTCTCACGATTGGCATCATTCGGCTTGCGACCTCTTGCTCTTCTCTCACGGATTGCGGCTTCAATTTGTATTACGAGTTGCATGAGCTTGTCGTTCTCGGCCTTCTTCGCTTCGAAGAACTTATCACGCTCTTCGTCCAATTTGGCCATCTTGTCCTCCCAAATTTGGCGTGCGGTGGCTTTCTGTTGAGCATCATGGGTAGGATCCTCACGAAAAGGGTCAGGAGTGAGAGCCTCATATTCCTTGATAACGTTATCGACGTCAACAATCAGGTAGTATTTGTACAATCTGTGCGTCGCCAATTGATTTGTCAAAGCTTGGGGTCCATCTTCGACGTAATCATGAGGTTTACCAAAGGAGTCGTACATGCTGACCGGGATACACTCGAGTAGTTTGTCAATGACGGGTCGGGTGTATTGGAGTTGGCGGTGTTTTTGGATACGATCTTCTCTCTCAATCTTCTCCTTCCAGCATGAGAAGCACCACCTCTTCTTCCAAGCCCAATGTGTTCTGCTTGCGTCTTTGTTTTTACAACCGGGTTCCATACAGCCTTTCCCACCCAGAAGATCGACATATTGCTTTGCTGATAAACCCGGGATATGCTCGGGTAGATTGTAACCAAAGTTCTCCTTTCGGCAATTGACATGGATAGATGAAAAGTTCTCAACCCAGTTCTTCCATTCTTTGCTGACAAAACGAGCTTTTCGCAGGAATATGGGGGGGCAGAATTCGAGAACGCGCATCCAAATTGTACCTGGTAGATTATATTTGGCTTTATCCTTCATCTTTACAAAAGGTTAGATCTGTTCTGCACGTATTTGCATGGTGACACTTACTAGCTCCAACTTATCCGCCTTCTCACCCTTGTTCGTCTTTGCCTTCTTCGCGGCGGCTTTTCCGTCACCTGTTTGAGCCCTGCGCTTCTTCGGGTTGGTATTTTTGGCCATTTCCAAGTCCAGTGGTGTTTCTGCGCGGCTTTGCGTGGTGGATCGAGATTCAACAATCAGTAAAGCGTCAGTATGTGGGGATCTTTGCGCTGGGGCCAAAGGTGGTAACGATAAATTGGGTGAAAGTGAACCGTTCGAACTCGATCTTTCCAGAGTGGAGGAGGAGCCTTGCCCAGCGTACGCTGTGGAGCTATTTGAATTTGGTGGGTTTGCGAGATTTTGAGAGTCTTGTAGTTCGGAAATCATTTGCCGTTGAAACTTGCTTCGATTCGTGGGGTTGATATTTTGCGATGCAAGAATTGAATCGGATCGAGAGAAGAGATCGCCCATACTATGTGGATACTTGATACTGCAAGAGACTTGTGGCAGTTGATGTTGGCGCCGGATCGAAGAGAGTGAATGTAGATTGTTGTTTGAGGGGTATGTTTGGTGGTAATTGTTAGCTCCTTGGAGTAAATTCGAAACCTGTAGAAGTTCGGTTTGGCCTCGGGTTTGAGTTTGAGCGACAGAGAAGGAAGACTGGGATCGAAATTGGGAATTATTGGGATTTTGCATTGAATTTTCACGATGGAGGTGAGAATTAATATTGCTCATAGTCAAGGGTGAATTTGATTGACCCATTTGACCCATTTGACCCATCGTCGATGGATGGAAAGTAGGACCTATTGTGTTTCCGGAATATGGAAGCTGAACAATATTATTCTGCACCATTGTGTCTGCGGATGAATCTGATTCTCGCATGGTGAGAACTCTATTAAATCTGTCATCCCCGGCAAGTATATGTTGAGCCGTGAAACAAATATTTTGGCCATCCAACGGAGCATTACAATGTTTTAAAATCACTCCCTTGACAACATCTCGAGCAATACCGATCGAGTCTTCAAACATGGCTGCGAGATCGATTTCGACATCGCTCGTTGCGAAAGAGGCTGTAGGAGAAGCACTCATATTTGTGCAGAGTATATATGAAAAAGAAGGCTCGGTGTAGGTGAAATTCGATCGACGGTGATGGTGTTGAGGAAGTCCAATCACTCCCCACCCGCAATTAATGGCGATGTAACGTTCATCCACAAATCCTAGAACTTGTACAGTAGTAATATTTGATGAGTATTATATTTATTAGATGTCGAATGAGATGGCCAGCGACAGATATACTCTCGTGAAGGAAAATCCTCTTTGAATGGTGGGTCGTGGTCGGCGTTAAGAAATGTGTCGTATGTTTCGTGAAGTATTATTCTGAGTTGGTTGTGGAATCGAGAATTGGGGGATTTTTCAGACTGTGAGGTCCACGGGTAACAAGAGTCTAGGCTAGTCGTAGGCGGTGGTTGATTTGCATTTGGGCCGAAACCACCTTCTTTTCTTTTCCTCTACTTCACCGACCCTCCGCTATCTCAGCCGCCACTTCGGTGTTTGATTGAAAAGCTCGAGAATGAATGATTGTACGGAGTAGTGGGCTTCCGACTGCTTTTGGCGTTGTGTTTGGAATTATCCAAGGTCCTTTCGATGAGTCTTTGGCGATTCACTGAAAGCAAATGAATGTGATCGCAAGAAGGCTGGGAGAGGGTGGAGTTGATTGCTTGATTCGGAGTTTGGGTTGAAAAAGGACAGGAAAGAAAGAGAAAGAGAAATAAAGCGTTTTGTTTTTGAATGAGTCGTGGAATCGTCTTTGCTGTACTTTCGTAACAAGGTTCAAAATCAGAAAACGTTGGCATTTGACTAGTATATTTTGTTCGCCCTTCCTTAGTGGTGTACGGTGGGTATTAATTACACTAGGTACCTGATGATATGAGGCGAGCGGTTAGTCTGTACAACACAATAGGCGGTTCAGGGAATGTGTGTGGGCGTGTGTGTGTGAGCGTGCAAGTGAGTGAGGGAGTGAGTGTGGTGTTCTAAAAATTGACTTTGAGTTGTAGCTTAACCAAGGCTCAAGAGGGAATCCTCCAAATGGAATTGTTGGTGGGATTGGATGGGATGACCGAGGGAATTCTAATTGATTAGATCAAATAACTAGTCCAAAGTAAACATAACCTACCAAAGTACGTACGTACCTGCGAATATAATCAAGATACCTAGGTATCTACACAAAAAACTAATATTGAAATTGGGAAATGAAGGGGTAAATTCTCCTGAGAAAACAATCACCTGATGTGAGATTATTGTACGGAGTATGTATTGGGTTTTTTGAGTATGAGGTGGGATGGTTCTCGTGGTCAACTAATTACCTAACTGCAGTGTTATTTAGGAAATCGAGTTAAAGAGGCGAAACCAACCAAGGTTTTAGGAACACCCACCATCCACCATCCATCATTCATCATCCATCATCCACAATCCACCACCCGCTGAGAAAAGGAGGTTATTGATGAATCTAAGACTTGCCTACTGACCCGAACATTCGGTGATAGAGCCAGTACCTATCGGACACAATAATCCTCTATTAAACACCTCTGATACCTAATAATAAGTAGTTATTTGTCTTCTCAATATATGAACATAAATACGAAAGAGACCTCCTCTTCTTTTGGTGCTTCAATACGTCAATCGCCCACCTAATTGTTCCAAGTAACAAATCGGCTTGTGAAAGGCATACCAAGAAAATGGCGAGGTGCCACTACCTAGACCTAAAGCTAGGTGGAAAGGAAGTTGAAAAAGAAAGTTTGTTGAAAAAACAAAAGGAAAGATCGAATACTTAAAATCAAATTCGGTCTAGGTGTCATTTCGGATGAGAGATGAGGATATAATAGAACATCTTTTGTATGTAGGTAGGTAGGGCTGTTAAAGAATATCTCAACAAGAAGTTTGGAATTTTTCGATCCAAGACGCGTTTGCGCGTTCAACCTTCTCTTTTCCCCCTCAAGACTTTCTCAAGGTCACCTGTCAGTGGCTACAAATGAAAAAAAGACATAGCCTCGTGAGCGAGGCTTATGGGATACGTACCGAATATGCCGTTGGAGTGGAGGAGTACGGGTAAAAAGTACCAAATACTAAACCCTTCATTATCAAAACTGGAGCTGCTTCAATGATTTTGATTTTCACTCTCGTGAACCCTAAGTAGAGCAAGCATAGATCGAGTACATTGTACATTGGTTCCACTAGGGTTTACATCAAAAGCGGCAACAAATAAATCCTTAACTTTCTTCCAAACAAGATTTCTCCGACAATTAGGAAAGCTTATCGATTTGCGGTAAGTCTTAATTTTAGACTGAATCTTGTTGTTCATGAGTATCTAGAATCTAGACATCTAGATAGCATGTTCTTGTTTCTTCTACTGTCACGGACAAATTATCAATATCCCCAATTGAAAGCCACCCTTCAACCTCCATCATTATGAGTCCTCGTCCCCAAGTTCGATATTCAAAGGAAGGATCCAGACTCATTGAAAGACCATGCATGCTGTGCAATACAAACAATCCATTTAATGAAGAAACTTCTCCGATACCGGTTTTTGGGGATTAGCCAAGCTCAGCTCTCCCCGCATACACTTAATCCTTAGCATTCTCCACTCAATCCACTGCAAGAGCCACAAACATCATGATAACCAGTAGGAATACTTGGCGCCATGGATCTACAACTTCCCAAAGAAGATTCCAATGTAGTATTTCGTTCTAGTTATCTGCAAAATCGGTGAAGATTTTCCAATGTCTTTTGTTGAGAGGACAAGCATGGGAATGGGACAAGAGTTCCGGAATCTTGCTGCTGCTCTGAGCTTACTAAGGTTACACAGTAAAAGTGCTGATGTGAGAAGGCAAAATGAATACAGCATCGGTTACAACATCACTGTATTCTTATTCGTGTCACATATGGAAATCTGACAAACGGATAAAAGCCATTACGGCACCACACCAAACTCCCTCACTAATCAAAAGAGACACGGGATGAGAGATGATTCTTCCTCGGTCTCAGTCACATTCCCCAAATTTAATTGCGGGGATAACCTCATCCCTTGTCCCTTCCTGCAGTGAATGTCCGATCAATCAATCACTAGCTGACCGAATGCAGTAATTCTTTTGACTCTTGAGCCTCCGCGGTTAGCTCTTACTGATTAGAAAAGCAGCTCAATATCTCTTTGATGTTTTTGGGATTTTTCTTCCCACTTCCTGTTCATATTCTCACGTTACATTTTGCCTTCTTTGGCCTTTTCAAAGGTGCGTTGTCGATCGCGTTTGGCATTTCATCTTAATGCAGAGCCAAGGAAGAGGAATATGAGAATGGGATTACTCGGTTCAAAAGACAGTGAGTACCGACTAGTCTTGTTTATTATTTACCATCATCACAATTCTATCTCGATGATTTTGTGTTCTTCCAGTGTAGAAGATGATCTCAATGGAAACATCACGATGGATATAAGTGTGTTCATTGACCGGGGATCCAATATCTCAGCCAATCCGAGGTCCTCACGCCTTGTGATGATCAATCTAACTCAATCCAGAGCAAACGGGATCTTCCCCTCAGCCGTCATTGTCAGACGATCAAGAAGTTGGTTTCAAATCTGAAAGCAATAACAGCTACGTTCCCAATATTCCAGCTGGGCAAGGACAAATCGAATTCGATGAACTCCACGTGGTTTGCCCTCCACACACGACGGAGGCAAAACTTATGCGGAAAATCGATTTACGTGTGATACCATTCTTGTAAGTAAAGTACCCAAGTACCTCAAATATCAATCTGACTCTTACAGATGTATCTTGTACCTTTTGGCATTTTTGGACAGAGTTAATATCGCCAATGCAAAATCTTTCAAGCTAGCAACCGACTTGGATTTAACCGGAACTGAATATAATACCGCCCTGACCATCTTCTTCGTTCCATATGTCTTCTTCGAAATCCCATCCAACATTCTCATGAAACGTCTAAATCCAAATATTTGGCTTTCAACTCTCATGTTCCTCTTCGGTCTCGTAAGTATCTGTCAAGGACTAGTCCAAAACTTCGGCGGACTACTCGCAACTCGTTTCTTCCTTGGACTTTTCGAGGCCGGTATGTTTCCAGGTTGCTTCTACCTTATTGGTATGTGGTACAAAAGATCAGAAGCTCAACGTCGCTACTCCTTTTTCTTCAGTAGTACCACATTAGCCGGAGCATTCGGGGGTCTCCTCGCTAGCGCTATTGGAAAAATGGACGGAGTAAGAGGACACTCTGGATGGAGATGGATATTCATTCTCGAAGGTGTCCTTACCTGCGTCGTAGCCCTAGGATTTTTCTTCCTCATCCCTTCTTTCCCCGAAGATGCAAAATGGCTCACCCCTGATGAGCGCGCATACGTTAAAGCCCGTCTACAAGTCGATCAAGGTCGAAGTGCCGCTGAACGCAAAATCACATTTAAAGACGCACTCCGCGTATTCAAAGACTACAAAATCATTCTAGGAGGTTTCATGTATTTCGGTATGATAATCCCCGCATATGGCTACGCATTTTTCGCACCAGGAATCATATCCACCTTTGGATACACGCCTATTCAAACACAACTCCACAGCGTACCCCCCTGGGCTTGCGCCTTTGCTTTCGCTATGATCATTGCTTTCTGCTCCGATTTTACTCGTCATCGTTTCGCCTTTACTATTGCCCCCATCTGCGTAGCAATAACAGGTTTCGCCATCCTCCTTACCATCCACGATAACACCAAACTCCAATACGCAGCCCTCTTTCTCGTAGCCATGGGTGCTTATTCTGCCATGCCAGTGATTGTCTGTTGGTTCAATATGAATCTAGGAGGACATCATCGCAGAAGCGTCGGTACGGCTTGGCAAGTCGGTTTCGGAAACGTAGGTGGTATTATCGCAACATATGCTTTCTTGGCAAAAGATGCACCGGAATATAAAATGGGTTATGGGATTTGTTTGGGATTTCTCTGCTTGAGTGCAGCTAGTTGTTTGGCGTATTTTTTGGCGACTTTATTGGAGAATAGACAGAGGGATAGGAGACCGAGGGATTTGGGTCTGACTGAATATGAGAAGACAGAGTTGGGTGATTTGAGTCCGGATTATAGGTATCAGTTGTGAGAGGGGAAGGGGGGAGGAAGGAGGAAGGAGGGTTGTGGTTGTGGCTTTTTCGATAGAAGAGGGAGACTATAGAGATTGTGGAATGGACTGGAAAAGTTGAGAGTCAGCGTTAGGTTAAAAGAGAAGGAGAGAGGGGATAACGGATTATAAATTTGAATAAAAAAAGAAGATATCACTTATAAAATCTTATAATTAATAAATAATAGTAAAATAAAAATAAAAATAATAATAAAATAAAGTAGACTCAAAATCAATATTTAAAATTAAATTTAATAATTAAATTTAATTTAATTATATTATATTTTATTATATTATATTTAAATCAAGTATTTTATTTTATTTTATTTTTAAACAAATTATATCTTTTATATATACTATAATATAATATAATATAATATAATATAATATAATATAATATAATATAATATAATATAATATAATATAATATAATATAATATAATATAATATAATATAATATAATATAATATAATATAATATAATATAATATAATATAATATAATATAATATAATATAATATAATATAATATAATATAATATAATATAATATAATATAATATAATATATATATTTTATTTTTAATAATTTTTATAGAGAACTTATTTAAGATTTTTAAGATTTATTTTTATATATATATAAATAATCTGTATTTAAAATTTCCCAAAAAATTATATTAATAAATATAAAAATTTTATAATTTTTAATAAAGAAAAATAATCTAAAAGAAGTAAAGAGTTAATTTAAAAAGTATAAAAGATAAAAATTGATAAAGAGTTTGTTTTATAAAAAAATATATAAAGAGGTTTTTATTAATAGTTTATTAATTATATTTAAAAGTTTATTATTTGAAAGGATTTTATATTGAGAAAGAGAGGGGATGTATTGTTTTGGAAGGTCTTTTATTGTATAGAGTAGGATGGGATTTTTGTTATTGATTGTTGTTTTTTTTAATTGATATTCGGGGTATTTTTAATGATGATGATGATGATGATGATGATGATTATATATCCCCAAACCAGTAAAAGAATCTATATATTATCATTTTCAATCACTGTCATTCCTCATCATACACCTCGTATCTCCTTAATTTCAATATATCTTCCTGTCAGAACACAATTAACAAGGGAGTGAAAATATAAAAACAAACGATATCAATTCTGAGCAAAGCAGGGATGGGGTCCTTTAGTAATTCAAGGTTCTAGACATTGCTGTTATGCCTGTTGAGTTCTTGGATGTAGAAAGTGGTGTGGAGGTAAATGATTGTATACATATCGTACTGAGGTTAGGAAGAGGGGGGAAAGATAGAGGGGGAGATAAAGGGAAAGATTGTGTGTATAAATTGAAGATTTTTTTACAAGAGGTTATATAAAATTTAGTCCCTCTTCCTACATTTCTTTCTTCAAATAATTATAGAAAAAAAGAAAATGTAAACGTTCGGGGCACTATGGTGTTCCGGTCTCAGGAGTGCAGTTCAATAGACTAGAAGTAGGATCTTATATGAATATATTTCGTGGCTTACAGGGAAACGGGTGGTGTGATATGATAAACTATTTGCTATCATTTGCTCTCATTATCATTTGATTGTAACGCGGTTTCATTGTGTCTTTTACTATCGAACTTTTTTTTTAAAAATATAGAAATTCCGAGTAAGTGGTAATTACTCACTTTTATCCATCTGGAAACATCACTCAGTGTCGCTCGGTGAATAGATTTCGTATTCAAAGCTTTATTTTTACTCAACGAATTGCAAATCCTAAGACCGAACACAAGGGAACTGCATAGATATCTGACACAAGATTTCGTTTCCCTGCTTGCGCATATCCATAGGAGAAAAGATTAGCCAATTTGTAAGGGATACCGCGGGAAGCCAGATTATGATATGACCTTTGAGCTTTCTCAAGTTTATTCGTTGTCTACTTCCAAAATATTATCATTTTTCCGATGATTGGCAGCTTTAAGCCGAGGGATGATTGGTCGAAATATGAGGGTCTAATCATCTCAGTTTTCTGTGTGGTTCAACAATTCATGAAACCAACTCGCCCGTTACCACTGGATCTGTGGACTTGTTAAGGAAAGATAGAAGGAGTGAGAGAAATCAAGGTTCAAACTGAAGGCTTTGTGCTCTATGTAGTGTGCTCTATGTAGTTAATTTAGATTATTTATTGGATTGCAGAGTGGATAGACAAAGAAAGTTGGTCAATTGGACTTGGTGATGTTGTAGAGGCAGGGTGACCCGTAGGTCAAGTGTGAAATTTAGGATAAGGCATTGAAACATCGAGGTGACCTTGAAATAGAGAAGATGATGGATGAATCTACAGCAAGGAAGAAAAAGCACGATTAGATGAGTTAGGGGGACTGTCGATGGCTGCGATGACATGAATCGTTCATTATCATTGATAGTATGTAATCCCTCATTCTAGCTGCTACTGATCAGAGCCCTTGATTCCCCGGAAGGCAATTTGATGACGACTCATAGCGCTCTTCCCTAGATCCAATGGGAAATCGAAATGATTTCGAAGATTAGAGTCTAAATCTACTCAAGCATTCCAGACTATGGACACCCTTTTCTACCATAACCAGTACCCAATGGCTAAATATCCAGAAGCCTGAACATCAATCAATCTCCAAACCAAAAGTTGGCAAAGACATTATCGTAAACCTCCAAAAGAATTAAGCATTGGGATCCACTATGACATCACCAGGCCAAATTGGATAAACCTCATTTAACTGTGCATCCGAAGCACCATCCTGATAAATAAAAATGGTATTAGTCCTGTACCCCGGGTTCCCAGCCTCATCCACAAATGCACAAAGAGTGAAATTTGACGTAGCACCTGTAACACGACAAAGTTCAAAGTCCGTAGAACTTGTATTATTCACACCGATAACGTGATAATCGGTCAAATAGTTTGGTGATTGAGATAGGACGTAAAATCCTTCGTAAGTGCTTGGGGTGTTGAAGAGGAGATAATAGCGTGAGGAGGTAAGACCTGTGGCTGGGTTACCGTCGACGTATGCGGGGCTCTGTACGACAGGTTTAGTTGCACTGATGGTGGGCCAGGTGTTGAGAGTTATGCCAGGGGCGGTGGGTGTAGGAATGACGGGAGTAGCGGTTGACGTTGGGGTTGCCGTAGTGGATTGTGTTGGCGAGGGTTGCGCGGATTGACCGGGTGGGTAGACAATGGTGTTGCCTGAATAGATGGGATAAATCTCGTTGATGAACGCAGTGCTACCCCCATCTGATACTCCTGTAATTTCGAAGAATATCGTCTCCGTCACAATCTCGGCTTTGCCAGCGGAGTTGTAAAAATTGACGACAGTGAAGTTAGAGGTAGCGTTGGAAACCTTGCCAATAATGATCTCTGTGTCTGTCGTACTCTCGACAGCTACAACATAGTAATCGGTGATGTAAGGACCTGAGGATTGGACATAAAAGCCAAGGTATATATCTGGAAAATTTAATAGAAGGCTAATCCTATTTGGTATGGAATCAACCTCATCGTAGGTCGTTATATTTCCATCTACTGCGTAATTGCAGCATCCTTCGAAAACGGTTTGCTTCCAGGCATTGAGAGTTTGCCCGAAGGTGTGTGTAGCGAGAAGAATAAGAAAAGAAACGGCGAACAGCATTATATAATTCAACTATGAATAAATAAATAATGCTAATAGAGAAGAATAAATGTTACACTTGCAGATGATAGTTGCAGAATCATCCCAATATATACTCAAGAAAATTTAGGCAGCCTTGCTGTTTTCCCCCGGGTAGCACCGACACACGAACCACCCATGCAACAATCACGTATAAGAAAGATGAATCCTAGGTACTTCGTAGCATAAGAAGAGCTAGTGGGATCAGCAAAATTCGCAAACGTTACACTCACCGCATATCCGAGGCAGGATAAGGCACAATGGTGATTTTGTATGTAGCCTACATAGTGGGGCAACAATATCAATGCATCGCCAACTGCAGGAGAGAATACCGTGAAGAACAGCCATGAAAATAGGAAACTTGTGGTGTGGACATGTTGTTGAACATAACATAGCAGAACAGTAGTAGAACTATGTAACAGAAAGAGGATGCATAAACGGACTTGATACTATTGCAGAGCATCCAAGCAATTTGTTAGGTCGCATTCAAGATAAAAAGAGAAGGATAAACAGGAGAATCTTGGCGAAATAAAAAGAGCTGTAAGTTCACGGCGCAGCTGACAGAGCGCACGATTTAGCCAATCACGGGATTTTATTTCTCCGGAGCTTATTTCCATTGTCGATATCAGAACGACCTCCCATCATCAATGACTCACGAAAGCTTAGGATTGTAGTATTCATTGCGGACGTTAACATTATTTTCACAGCTCTTAATATCACATTTTATCCGAAGCTACCGAAAGAATGGTGGGTCAGAAAATATCTACGCTGGTAGGCTAATTTGACAGACAATGGACTCCTCCGCCCTGCAGTCGGCGAGAGCTCCTCGGATTCGAGTCAGGAGATGTAACCTTAGCCGCCACACATTATCCTGTGGCTCAAGATTGCCTAAAGAGCCTCTCTCGCGATACCACTATTCGATATTTCTAATTAGCAAATGGCACATACGAATTATGGCACAGCTGGCTTCCCAATCATGAACTTACCTCTTCCTTTTGGGATATCTATGTTCAAGAATCAGTAGGATACTAGATATCCTGAGAGATTTATGGATGTATCGATCAAATGGAAAGCTCAAATCCACGAGACTATTAGTATCTTGAGGTTTTTGATCGTCTCAAACCCTACCCCTCTCAAGGCTTTGGGGAATCTTCAATCTCTTTCAGATACCGAGTCCATCCTGTACACTTTCCTGCCACTGTTTGACTTCCTCACCAAGCTATCGAAGGCTATTTGCTCCAATGGACCTTTTTTTATGCAATAGCTAGCTCAGAAAAAATGGATTTATATCTTGCAAGGTTTATTTTACAAAAAATCGAAATAAGTGAACCACGAATACTCAACACCACAATGCGGATAAATCACCGGTCCTAATACTTCAACCTTAACAACACATTCATCTAGCGCGATGTTTCAAGCCAAGGCCCAGCACATCACTTTGCACCTCGTTGACCGCGTAGTTATTCTGTCGAGTCTTTCTTTTCGAAGAAACTTTCTTTCTTTGTGGCTCCTCCGCCGGTAACAGCGCCGGGTATGGATTAGGCTTTTTCGCCATCGTGCGATCCCTATGGGCTCTATATATTTATTGTACGGCAGCAATTGCATTGTCCTTTGCGCCGAGGAAAAGTCTCAAGAATATAGAGTTAATCGAGTTCTATACTGCAGAGATTATCCTCTCCGAAGTCATCCATCTTTAAAAACATAACCCATCCCTCCGTATCCTTCCAGAGTTGATCCGCTTGACAGGCGCTCAAAGAATCGTAATATTCCGAAGCACGACCAAACGAGGATTTGATGAGATCCGCGAGGTAAATCATTTTGGCCTGACAAAGACACCTTTTCCTATTTGCCCTCCTCGCAGGGTATTTTCTGAGTTGATAAACTTGCCACTGTCCTTTGAAATAAAATGCAGAGCATATAAAAGAGCTTTCTTTAATTACCACTACTACTGATACTAATTATCCGCTCCGAAAAATTACTCTGCGCCAGAAATGGAATATCTGAGGTCTAGTGGTGTCCCATGAAATTTAAAGTGGGCAAAAGCCCTGTAAATAATGCATTTATGGTATTTTCTTCTTCATTCTCAAAAGTTTCAAAGCACGGGCAGGCATTTAGAAAACGTGACAGTGATGCTGCGAAGGAAGAATGTATGTACTGCACCACACTGCTCCCCAAGACAGTTAATAAAGAATCCTTGTATTCGTTTTCACAAATAGTAAGTATAATACAACGAAAAATTTAGATCTGCAGACTTGGCCGAGAATAAATCTACATATTGGAGACACATTTGGCTGTTGGACGTGTTGGCTAACGTAACCTCAAGTCAGTTGACAAGGCCATGTCACCACAACAGAACACTATTCACATTTTAGAGATTCGGCTTTGGAAAGACTTAATAGTTATGTTTTAGCTGAAAGGCTTCCCATTTCCGTGAAGTAAGTCTTACGCCTCACATATCATCATCCTGCAAACGACCACCAACGCTGAAAAGATCCCGCAAATGCCAAACTGAAGATACTGTAAGCTAATTTGAGCCTTGAAACACCATATACTCATCCGTCAGTTTTCCACAAATATCTTCATGTCTGTTCACAAGTACAAGAAGTGACTCTCCTTCCATTATTGCATTATTGCCCTAACTCACACTTGTGAATAAACGATGTCCTCGATTGATTGTGCCGAATGCGAATCAAAACTACTTGACAACGCCCCGTCCATGGCCATCGCTAGAGCATCCGGGTGCGTCTCCGCAGCTGGTATTCCAGTACTATTCACGAGGAAGAACCGCCTGCAATAGCAGGATCTTCTTTTTCTACTTTGATCTTCTTGCTTGCCTGAGCAGGAACAGGAACAGCGCCATTATCGCTACCAACTGAAGCCGAACGTTTAAGAATTTCTCCCGCGTTGCTAGTAGATTTGCTTGGAACTCCAGAGTTGGACTGCGCTGCTGGCTGTACTGTAGACTGATTATTTCCAACACCGATAATTTGCTTTATGTATTGTTTCCATCCAATTGGACGTCTTTCAGCTTTCTGTTCCTGGCTATGTTCATCATTAACCTCCTGCTTGATATGACGGCCCTCGGAGGCACTAGCGCTTTGCTCAGTAGTTTGAATAGCGTTGAGCGTGAGGGAAGAATCAGCTTGAGATTCTATACCTTTCTTGCTGGCCTCCGAAATGTTTCTGGTATGGTGGGAGGCTGCGTTACCGTCTGTGTTTTGTTCAAATTTAACCTTTGGCAAAAGAGTCGGGCTAAGAACAGTATTTGTAGTATTTGTGCCACTATGTTGTCTAGCTCTGATATCATCAGCAACTTGGGCGTCCTTGGAATTTCGTGACAAATTAGTCGATTGCCTGTCTCTTCCTTGATTGTTCGCTGTCACCACATCGTTGGGGCTACTACTAGGATTAGCGGCGTTGAATGAGTGACCACCAATTTGAATGTTTGCTGGTGTGGGACCTAGTCGAGGGTTTGGAAGGTAAGGATTCGACACAATATCTTGCGTTATATAGCTCGTCAGCTCTACAAAAGTATCATGTGGGGTTGTAGGTGGTAGACCTGCAAAGTCAGTATGTTACATGGATTGAGATAATAAACAAGCAGGCAGATCTACCTTGAAAGTCTCGCAACACATTGTTAATGCAGCATTTGAAATGCCAAAGAATAAAAACTTGTTGGAACAACTCTTTCATGAAACGTGTTGGATTCTCATCCCTTAAGTCATGTTCAATCTTTTGCCACACAGAGCGACAGTAACCGAGTACAGTTGCTGAGCTATAATATGAGTTTGAAGTATAATCCCGAAGGCTGATTACGAATCCTAATGCATCAGTCCTAGGGCGGCTGTAGATCCATTCCTTGAAGACATCGTGGTTTTTGATAATCCTATATAATTGAGACCAAGCCGCGGATTTCAGATTCTTCCTGTGAAGCTCGAATGACTCGAGCTCGTTGATGACTCCGTAGACCCACGCCATAAGTGATTCCCGGGACATGATTCCAATGTCTACAAACTTATCTCCTTGTATTTGTGTCAACATCTCCTGCTGAGGCGAGTCTAATAACACACTTCCAGCGTTGGAATAGAGGTCCATAGAAAGTTGTTCTTGTAGGTAGATTCTGTATGAAAAATCGGGTTCATTATTGGCATTGGCCATATTGACTGTGGTTAATATTTTTAAGGTGAAAGGATGTCGTTGACGATGTTGGTAGTGTTGAGGGACTTGCAAAATAAAAATCCACGATGAAGGGAGAGCGTCTATAAATAAATCCAGGTGCTGGTGTACGGCTAAAATTCCAGTACAGCGCTTGATTCTGGTCTATGTCAACTGGAACTTGACGATAGGCTGTGGAAAATTAATACGGCAGATACTGGGGCAATGTGCAGATCTCCGAAGACAGCTAGATGACGAAATTCAAGGGTCAAATTGAGAGACAGAAAAGATAGGCAAGCAGTTTTATTACTAGGTGAACAAATCGATTTTGAGAGCCAAAGACTAGTAATATGGTATAGAGCAATAATTGCAATAATCAATGAAGGATTCCAATCCTTGAATATTGAGAATTAGGGCCAGAAACGGCCGACTATAGTACAAGATTAACTTTACCCAGTTTTGGATGAGGAAGGAAAACCTAAATGGACGGTTGTTTCGCTTTAGAAAAACTATAAGATCTTATATTGAAGAAGTGGACGGTGTCACTACATCGATTGTGTAATTTCTCAAAGATTTGTATGGCTTTAAATCAACCAGCTAGGTTCATTAACATCAGATGACGAAAATGCGGTGTTACTTCTGGAAATTTGAATCAAATATCCAAATGGCTTTATGTCACTTCTCTATGCTCAATGTGTGCATATTGGTGGAACAATGATGAAAATCGTAAAGAGGGGGTAAAAAATGGCAAGTCCAAGATCTACCGGCTCGTTGTTGCATTAGTTCCACGCAGACATAAAAGGTAACCAAAAACTAATCATGCTAATTGTACCGACACAAGTTTTGAGAGAAATTAAATTGATTATTCAATAGGAACCTAATAACTAATACTCTTTAATACCCGCAAACACAGGTTTTGCATACTACGAGAGTAAAAACTGAACTGTATAGTTCTTAGACCTGAAAGCAAAAAGTCCTTTCCAACGGTCGAAACGCCAGTTTCTGAGAATTTGTATTTAGTAGAGATAATTCTAGACATCATGTCATTTACTGCCTGATCATGCTAGCATACTGACTTCATTTTCCGCAATTCCTTCACTCCTCTATCTCCGTTTCTAGTACTCTCAATTTTCTTCTGAACTATTTTCCTTCATGGTGCTTCGCATACTAAAAGGGTGATAAAGGCCTTTAGAATTCCTCATTTTGGAGAAGTAGATGAGGAGTCCTCGCTAACAGGCTTTTTACTGCCATGTTTTTCGCTTACATGCTCATCAACAGCAGCCGAAGTTGTGGATTTAGCAGTCGTGCTTGGTTGGTTCTGATTCGATAAGCTCATATAAGGGGAAGAATATTCCGAGGATGGAGCTGTATAAATTGCACTCGTCTTTACTTTCTTATTTGGATTTTCTGAGATATCTTCTTTGCTGCCATCGACAGAAGCATATCTTTTTGCCTTGATGTCTGCCATATTGTTTTCAGTGATATTGTTGTGAGTGCTAGTAACAGAAATAGCACCTTTCATCGTGGCTTCATCAGTACTATTGATTAATCTCCCCTGGATATTGCGTCGGCTTCCGTTCGCAGAAGTAGAGTTATTAGCTTTGTCTCCTTTAATATTCTTGTCTGTAATAATGCCTTCGTCGATGCTGGTAGAATTAGGTCTTTCCAGCTCTGTTCCTCCCGTGTTTTTGCTCTCCTGCTCGTCTGATCGTCGATCCAAAGGTTTGCCTTTACTATTTTCAGAAGACAAAACAGCAGAAGTTGGACGATTTTTGTGATCTTGAGTCCCAGAGTCTTCCATAGTCGTGTTTTCTGATTCCGGAGAAGAGGATTCGATTATTGTATTCATATTTGCATTTGAGCTTTCCGCAGTATCTCCGAAGCCACTATCGCATGGACTATCTCTTGGTTCACTCGATTTCCTCTCACCATGAGAATCTGCCAAATCTCTACTAGAATTCCGGGGGGCACCGTGATTTGCATGGTCACTACCATTGCCAACAGCCGGCTCGACGCCTGACATACTCAATATAGGACGCATAGATCCGTCAGCAAAACCTTCAACTCTATTGGGATATTTGTCGCCTTTATTCTGCGTTGTTGGTAGGATAAAGCCCGTGGGAACAGGATGGATACTTGTTTGTTCCGCGCTACTATAGTAATCAACATCAACATCCATCAGATCAACAAAGTTGCGTGGTGTCCCATCAGGAAGATTAGGTGACTGGTGCTTTATAGTCGAGCGCGGATTGAGCTGCTGTGTACTATATGATGAAGGGGAACGTCGCATCGAAACTTGAGGTTGTCCTTGAACGGATGGAGAATATTGAGGAACTTTTAGATGGCCAGTGTTCGTCTTTTGCGTATTTGCGAGCGAAGGTGCTCTATTTGATCGCATGGTATTGTTGCTGGGATTTTCTTTTCTTACTCTGGATTCCGGAGACATGGCTCCTGAATCTTTCGGATTCTTTTTGCTCCCAGGCGCAACTTGACTCTTTAGATGATTAACAGATGCAACCGGTCTTACCGATGGGGGTTCGATGACGTTTCCACGACTGATATTGTTAAAGCGTAGGGCGTAACTTGCTGCTTCTGCCAATGTGTCCATTTTTGAGATAAGAGGCAGGCCTGTAATGATGAATTTAGTACGATAATTTCGTAAATTCCAAAAAATGCAGTTCATGGCCATACCTTGTATCCTGTGAATTTTGTTGCGCAAATTGGATTTGATATTCCAAAACCACCCAAGATGATCCATCATTTCTTCAACAAAGGCACCGTCTTTTTCTAGTGCTAATTCAAATTCAAGATTGTCCCAGAGCTTATGCGCAAGAGTGAAAATTTCGGAATGCCTCGTAATCAATTGGAGGGGACGAGGGGCATCCTGCGGAGCAATCCTAGGACGCGAGCAGACCCATTTGTAGAATTCTTCGAGATTCTTGTACACTCCAAACAAATCTTTTGACAAAGCTTCATTACCTGGATCGAGAACGCCCAGTCTCGAAAGTTCGTTGATAACATCATGAGCACAGACAGTGATTCCTTGGCGATTCATGGAGGGCAAATATTCCATTGGTCGCGCGAAGGGGTTTGGCATATTGAAGGTTCTGAATCTTTGAAATTTACTTGTTGTACGTTTAGGATATTAATCTGTTGGCAAGAACGATGATGTCCCTGCCTGGCTTCCAATCTTGTATCAGGATTTTGAAGGATACATCAATTGAATACGGCTGGTATAAGGGCGAAATAAATTCCATAGTAAAAGTGGATGTGGCTACAACAAATCAAGTACCGTACGCACAATTAGCACATGTTGGATTATTGAATTATTATTATACAATAGATGAGTGCTTAAACATGCGAAAAGATACTGCCAAAGAAAGATAGTCTCTAATGTACAAGAATATTCCGTACTAGTGTCTGGGAATTTTGAGATGGAATACAGTTTGTCCATCAAGGAAGGTGCTACTGCACGTAGCACTAGGAAGACCTTCTGGCATGAAACCACGATACATGAAAGAGGATAGTAGGAAATTTATGGACTGTGATTCAGGAGTCTATTCTTTATATGTTCCCAGTGAAGTCAAATGTGCGTTGATCTTTCTAGGCCGTGTGCTTTAGCAAAAGCCCTCGAGGATCAAAAATTTAATTATTGGTTGACAACGAGCTAGATTTCTACCAAAGCATGCTTGGTAATTTTTTTTTACAGGAATTAGAGACATTCAAGGTGTTTTCTCATAAGGTTTGAACTTTTGAGGGCAAATGCTTGTAGGTCTCCAAAGCATAGTGTCCAATTCCGGACTGGCAGATTAGATTTAAGCTTCCAATAAACGAAATTCTTCGATTATTTGAATAATTTAATTGTACTTAATAATGAAAAATTATAAGTATTTAAATGAGTTGAAAATTTCAAATGGATCAAGAATCCAAAAGCTTTTTTATTATCGGATTTATAGTCACGATTGTTGGATACCCCGCTCTAAAGAAAAAATAACCCTATGAGAAAAGGCGAGATATCGTTGAAGTAATAATAAAGTGCATACAAAGGCCAGAAGGCGGCCGATTACACAGTTGAAGACATGATATGGTGGAGTCAGCCTAGGGCACGACAGTGAACCAGACTTGGCCACAGCTAATTTCAAAGTCGTCTTTGGCTGAAAGAAGTTGGGAGAGTCAAAGGATGTCATTCTCCAGTAATGATCCATTATTCTAAATTTCGAATTTAGCTTTTTCTTCGATATGATGAGGAGATCCAACTATCGCACAGATTCACCACCCAAATTCCCTCTCCATTTGAGAAGTCATGGTTGGAAATGACGTCGAATTTTGGTGAATATTCTCAATTATTCCATCAAACAACTCAAAACTTAAGCAACCAATGTACGGATTGTGAGGAGACAACATAAAACTTTTGAATTAAGTTTTTCTAACTTAGCAAAATAATTTTTAGTTTATCGCGTTGCTGATCAGACTGTTGGAGTTTGAGAGTGTAAAAAGACTGAGTCAGTGACTCGTGACAACGATGACCCTTTCGCTCAACACATTCGCTTTTGGAGATCTGAGTACAAGGAGGTTCTCAATTTTGTAATATTATTGAATCTGGCAAGACTGCTGCTAATCATTGAATGAGCATTAATCAAGCCCACTCATCCAAAGTGTAACCAATGAAACTTAGGTAGAATGAATACGTGACAAGGCTTAGATACCTACCCCTCAATTTGGAGCCAATCAATCTTACATCCAGTGCACAGAATAATGACGGGCTTGATTGTGATTGCATGATTTGCCATGTGACAATCGGGTACAGTTAACGAATGCGTATTGTTATAGCAGCTAGCACAAAAATTCAAGCGAAATTCGGTTGTCAGGAATACAAATTTCAGAAAAGAGAATATATCCTGTGCACTCAACAGCAAGCGGATGAGTGGGATCTACTAGTGATATTTTTTTTTTAGCAACATAAAGTATCGCCAGAGCCAGATTATTTACCATCAACCGCTCGGGAACCTTTTGCAACTATTTTTCTGCCCAAAAAAAAGAGCTACAGCGCGCCTTGTTTCGATGGATATGATGAACATCCACTTGATAGAAGTTTGGAGCGAGCTTTTGCGCTCTGCTTTACACAATGATGCAGTTCTAAGAGAACTTCTCGAACGGCGCCCTGAAATTCAGCGGGCGAAAGATCTGAACAACATGTTCGTGAACTATCTTTCTATAATCCACAAAGTCTTCAGTGTGAAGATGGGTGGTGAATTGGTTGGCCTGAGAGGTGCGACACAATTTGATGACAGCAGAAACATGTGCTAACAGTTGTATCAATTTAGTTAGAATGCCTAGCGACCCGGAGTTCGTCGAAATGCTGCAATTGCTGGTACGCTACACAGAAGATATCACCGCTTGGGTAGAGGAACATGATCGAACAGGCGCACCTTGGATATCCATCGATGGTAAGACTCGGACAAGGCGCATAAAAAGAGGACAAATTGACAAAGCATCCAGAATTTTGGGCAGATTCCTTGCTTCAAGTGGACATGCAGTGCCAGAGATGGTGGGTATTGGCGGATATGACAATATTCAATCAAGCCACCAGCTCATTAATGATGCACCCTCCACTGACACCCAACGAAGAAAGAGAAATCGTCGCAATTAATGAAGCCATCAGCTCATTCGGAATGCCTCCATCATTATCAGCCATCGAAGAAAGTCTCACGCAATCTGAGACGTTTAAAGCTCTGCTGACTCCGGCATCGTCTTTCACAAAACATCAGAGTCCATCTACTGCCTCCTCTAGTTTCAGTTGTCCATTTGCTACGACATCCTTCAACCAAAATCAAATAGCAGCTGAGCTTCCTGCAAGCTGGAATAATGTTAGAAGACTAGGCTGTGCTTCGCACGATACTCCGTTCTGCGGGTTCGATCGGAATTCTTCAGATGATGAGCGAGATTATTTTTTATTCTCAGATGCGCAAGATAATCCGGTAACCACACCATCTGCATCTCGACTAGAACAGGCAGGATTCATATCCTCGCGTGATCCGAGTATATTGGTTCAAACTTCTGCCAATAAACAAAATGGATTTTTTAAGCCAGTACCTCCGCCGATTCGGAAGATTGCCATCCCACGACTCCAAAAAGGCTCTTTTCGGCCACTTCCCCACCAAACTCAAAATTCCATGGCTAGATCTTCTCCTGCAATTGAACAAGCTTCCGATTTGGCAATCCCTAGAAAGCGGCGATACACGAAAATTTCCGCAGAAACGTTGAGCCCTGGACGGCAAAAGCGACAAGCACTAGGTCACGAGACGCCACAGCACAATCCAACATCCGCTGATTATGGAATCTCCACACCTGGTTCGGAGTTCTCACCTGGTACTTTACGCAAAGACTCCCTTGGTAGCGCTGTTGCGAATTCCGGAGAACCTTATAATGCCAACAGTAAGACAGCGACGCTGCATTCAAATGTGAACAACATAGGTGTTATTACCTCACAAACGGACTGGAACAACACAGTTTCCGTTGCATTTAACTCAAACCAGGGAGCTCATATTGGCGTTACTTCGCAAAAGGACTGGGACGATGCGGTCTTAGTTGCGTTTAACTCAAACCAAGAAGGGGTAATACAGGCCTGGGAATTGGGAGTCCGCCAATGAACAACGATTTCACGAACTTCGCAGGATCTGCCGCTCCTCACTGCGTGGATATTGATATGGACATGGAAAATGTGCTGGCTGAATCCATTCTTTGGGTACAATTAGTGGCAAGTTTAACGCATGCTGCGAAAATCTGCTCGAGCCGCGGAAAGCAACAGAGAATGACTTGATAGGTGAAAGTTTTGGTTCTCGGCCGGAAAAAGAAGCGTCTCACTTGAGTATTAGACAATATTTCGGGGGGAAAAAAAAAAGCACCCTTGGGAATGGTTGCAAATTTTATACTTTCCACTGCGGAGGACCGGAGGAATAACGAGTGCGGGTAAGCATGACCAGGCTGAGGGAACTACACTCCGTACTAGTTGAAAGAACATGTGGTAATTGCTTCAAAAATTTCATATCTTACTCGACTGGTATGGTGTGCTGGAATCCGTAGAACGCTCTTCAAATTCTCAAACTCTCAAACCTTTCGAAGTAAATTGATTTTACACAAATTATAAGATCTCATTGTTTGTCCTAGTTCCGATGATCCAATCGAGGTTGAAAGATATCAAAAAAATATTGTGAATTTACCTGTTATATTCAACTTTGAAATGTTTCATGAATATTTCCGCGCAGTGGTACTCTGTAACTTGCAGATTTCGAAGCTCTGAAAGTCGTGTGATCATACCAGCATTCATATGTTATTCTGGTGTTGTTCTGAAAACACAGGTTCTTGCTTCTCTCAAGACTTTACGGACAATCAGAACAACCCTTTACAATTGTCCATATTGTCTGGAACCTTACGCCCTCGAGCCCGAAGCGTGATTCATTGTTAATTTCATCATCACTATTCGTACAGCCTGCCTAACCATGTAGATGCGCCCACAATGCCGTTTTATTTTTACAAAAATTCCCAGTAAACCATTCATCCTTTTCTGTGCAATTTGTTGAGCTTCCTGGCCGTCGATATCTACCATCGATTAGTATCTACAGCTTTGCATACCCGCTCCGCAGGTCTATACATACCTGACCCTTTGTGTTCTGACCTCTTACCGGCAGACCCATGGCATGCCTCCTTCCCCGATAGGTACCCATTGTTCTCATTCTTTCAAGGTTATCTTGAAGCCTTCGTTTCAATTCAGTCTCCAGGGGCATGGTAGAAAGTTCAGCAGTCAGAGAGGTGGCTGTTTTCTGCGACAAGGAACCGACTGTCGCCGTGGGATGAATATAATGCTTGGCCATAATGCGTGTAGAATGCTGGTTTCCCAAGCCATAAAATGACTCCAGAGCTTTCTATATGCCATAAGAACGCGAACCAAAAATATAGGAGTGCCAATGGGAGATGAGGGGGAGGTCTTACCTTCACCAAAATCCTTTCGGCAAACGAGTTTCCTAGGATGAAAACCTCCAAGCGACGTTAGTACTCCGACGATAGAAATAATTCGCGCACACGTACCATCTTCAAGGAATTCTAATGCTATAAGTAGTGAGGATATATGCCTTCCAACGTTTCTCGCCGTCTCTGATTTGTTGTGGAATTGATGATTTTTGATAATGCACGGACCCCTTGATATGACCTTCCCTCAGAGGTTCGCACGTGCCACCCCGCGCTAAATCTAATCGACACCTCTCCAAAACACACATCCTCTTCATCCTCCTAAATTCTTTCTTGGGCGGCACCATACTTTATTTCCAAACTTACAATCACACAAGTCAACATCCAATTGGCTTTCAGAATGTTTACCCTTCAACGTTTTGTAGTCTCTGCACTACTTATCTTAACCGTTACCCTTCTCTTCTTTGCCCAAACGGCTGAAGCTGTCAAAGGACCAAAGATCACCCACAAGGTCTACTTCGATATCAGCCACGGCGATGAACCTATGGGTCGTGTTGTTCTAGGTCTCTACGGCAAGACTGTCCCCAAGACCGCTGAGAACTTCAGAGCTTTGGCGACTGGCGAGAAGGGTTTCGGATACCAGGACTCTACCTTCCACCGTGTTATCAAGGGCTTTATGATCCAAGGTGGTGATTTCACAAAGGGTGATGGCACTGGAGGCAAATCAAGTAGGTTATAAGTCTGCGAGTGATGTGCGGGGTGCTAACAATGGACAGTCTACGGAGCTAAGTTCCCAGATGAGAACTTCAAGTTGAAGCACTCCAAGAAAGGTCTTCTCAGCATGGCCAACGCCGGACAAGACACCAATGGCTCCCAATTCTTCATTACCACATCTACTCCATCGTAAGTCCATGCATTCTATTCTCTTTTGTAAGAATTGCACAGTCTAACTTTTTTGTAGTCACCTTGATGGTAGACACGTCGTCTTTGGCGAAGTCTTGGAGGGCTACGAGATTATCGAAGCCATCGAGAACGTAAAGAAGGGAGCATCAGACAGACCGGTTGAGGCCGTCAAGATCACCGAGAGTGGGGAATTACCAGTACCAGAAGAAGGTATCCACGTGGAACTCTAGAGTAGACTCCTTCCGCGGAAATGCTGCGAGTGTCATTGGGAGGACTTACTGATTCGTCTGTCTTACGTGCTGCAGATGAATACGGTACTGCCGAGTTTCAACACGGTATGGAGGAGGTCGAAGTTCCACTTACTCCGATCGATGCTTCTACTCCTGATGCTGCCACCGCAGTCATCCCACTTATCCCAGTTGTCGGTACCCCAAAAACAGAGACAGAGGAATTTGGTTATGCCGATGAGGCAGGTTACACTCTCATGCAGAAGGGCTTATTTTTGGTTGTCATCCTAGGATGTGTGGCCTTTTATGTACGAATGAACAGGAGAAGCAAGAAATTTGAAAAGTCAATAGTCTAGTCACATAGCTTTCCTTTCAAGGTCAATCTTTATCTCCCTTACTTGCTCTCATCATATCTCTCAACAGTATTACATTTTCTCTGATCCTTGATTTTGCATCCAGTGGTCCGCCAAAACACGATCATTTATGCTTAATGTTTGATACCCATTGATGAATCTTACAACCCTAACAAACTCATACTGGCATCACCCAATCTCCTCCGCTAGAGTTCTCCTAGATTCACTGTCTTCTCCTTTAGCCAAAATATGTATTACTCAACAAAAACTGAGTATTTCATTCCGAATATATCTACACAATAGATTATATAGTAGGAGGTTGATCCCCTGAAGTAAAAAAAGTCTAAACTAACTTTGCCTTACTCAAAGAATTCAGAATTTTGCTAAGCACAATCTTTAGAAGTTACCAATCCTTTCTGGCCGAGGCTCTAGTGCTTTGAAAGTCATCTCTGGAACCCCATCCTGGATGATGGCTGCCTCAAGAACTAGACACCTGGCATTCGTTCACCCCACGTAAAAGGCCCAATGGCGAACGTTCAATTCTTTGACATGCCAGTCGTCTCTTCAGGATGGTCGCTAAAGAACTAAAGAGTCAAACCGTGGCGCGGTATCTGATGATGTAATTTTCAACCACAAGGAGGTACCAACGGGTAAGTACTACATAAATTAGGTATTTGTTAAATCATCTCGATGGCTCGGACTGCTCCGTGAAAAAAAATTTGTTTAGATCTAGAAAGTGAGTTTGGTAGCATTTCCTCCCGAGCTTGGTTCTCTTAATGCAGAGTGGATATTCACCGCTAGGAAACCATCAGAACCCGCCATTCATGAAAAGATAATGGTAGGAGAGGCATATGTAGGCACAATGGGTGCACTTGGCTCTGGTACCCCCACGAGCAAGAAAGTCGCGTAACGATATCCGATGTTCTTGACTCCGATAGAAAAGCACTCGTACACAAGCTGGGGAGACGCGTGTAAAAAAGGAGGAAGTCTCCTAGGCCTCGAGAGGCACAGAATGAAAGGGCTAAGTCGGAAACCTTTGTGGTGGAGCTCAACGGAAGGGGATGAAAGACATGGTTTGATCATTGTTTCCGAGACAAGAACGCAGAATCGAGGGAAGCTTGCAATGTTTTTGGTCAGGAATGCGACTTCCGGTAGCTATTTGGGAAGACAGTAATTCAGTCAACTACAGACTCTATGCCAAACACAACGACCTTTAAGTTGTGTTTCATGATTTAGATGATTGAAATTTTGGAACCGTCACTAATTAGCGTGTAGTTGTGTCAGTCGTTTTGTTTATTAGCCATATCCATGCATTGATTGAGATGTCTTTGTAAGCATCATCTTAGCAAGAGCCTTGCCCCAAGATCTTCTTTAAAATGTTGTAGGAGCTCGATAAACAAAATTTACAGACGTATTTCATCCTTTGAAGATGTTCATTCAGTTTTCAGCATTTTACTCTCTTATCTCTTTTACGAACAGCCATTTTATCCATATTGACGTGACGTGAGTACATCTGCGGCCGATATATACAAGCAGCTCAATTCGAAGCAGGGGATAAATTTATCGGATGAATATTTAATAAAGTTATTTCAGGAACATATTAGGACAATATTAGGACAATATTAGGACAATATTACAGAGACAAAGAGTGTAGTTTTCAATCCTCCAGATGCTGCTTAATAATCAGTGACAACAAGATTTGCATAACAAAAAATTAGATGTTTCCATTCATTGGAAAAAGGTTCTATGCGCGTCTAATAGTGGGAAGTAACAATGTTCTGATTTACCAAGATATTTTCCGCCAAAGTCTAAGTCCACCGTATGTTGTGTCCGTGAGATCAAAGCCACACAGAGCAACGGTTGATGATGTCACTGGTAACAAAACTTCTCGCTTATTAAGATAGACGAGGCGCAGACCCACAACCTGCCGAGTCTCACCTCAACTTTATTGCAAATTAATCGATTTGAATTCAAGCCGTTTTTTCATTCAAGACACTGCGGACCACTGAAGTGATGGATAACTCCTTGAAAGACAAGAAATCGGATAGCGCAAAAGATGTGTAAGTGGTGGATCATTGATCTGCAGGGATTTTTACTTAATGTTGTGATATGTGACATTGATTGTAAAGCTTGATATACCAAATGCTAATGAGTTCTATTTTATTTAGCACAACATATAAAGACCAGAGACATTCGAAAATAATTACTTTCCAAGCAACATTTTTGAAGAATGACAAGGAAAAGACCCGCATGACCAAGGCATGAGAAGCAACTGTCTTCGATAAAGTACCTTTGATCCGTTCATTGTTTGACTTGAGACGCAATGGAGTTTTGAAAGACTCAAAGGATCAACTTTGCTACGATCTGGAGCACACAAAAACGGACAAGCCTGCGCTTCCAAAAGTCCTGGGGAAGATAGTATACATTTACAATTTGGTCGAGTCGAAATTTCAGTATCGCCGCCAGGATACGACCGAATTGCAAAATGGAATGTCTCAACGCTTTCGACATTGATGGACTGCCTCGTACGCTTTTTGGACGGAAAGCCACTAGCTATAGACTCCTAGATGGGTCATGCAGAAAGCATTCAGATATAGAGTTGGAAAGTATTGAACTCCTCGCAGCATACCTTGGAAATACGGAGATCAAAGACAAAGCTATGCGGGGCGCATTAATCCCATAAATGCGACAAATTCCTCCGTTAGAGCCTGCGAATTTAGAAACCAGATTAGATCAAGAAATAGAAACACTACAGCAAGCAAAATCAGCTAAGGTAGAGAAACACAATAAATCCGTGATCGTTGACTTGACCAAAGGCAAGGTTCATGATCGAGTGAAGGCAGAGGAGAGACACAAGCGACACGCAGTCCACAGAAGTTGAATAAAGATCAATTGGCCTCCATTCTGAAGAAATTTGAGAAAGAAAGTCAGCCACTTCCTATGCCGCAGAACGCAAAGGAGAAAACCAAACTAGGTGCCTCTCTAAAAAAGCCGAAAAAAACATCGCACCCAGCTCCTACTCTACATAAGTTGGCGGAAGAGAAGAATCGAATTTACTATGCATAAGTCTCAAGAAGCAAAAAATTCGACCACTGCTCAACAGAAATCAAAGAAACCAACACAGTCAGACAGTAACTTGCACAAGTCGAATAAACCAACCCCATCGATTCTTAAAGCACCTCGAGCCTTTATTACTAAACAAAAATCAAAGAAACCAAACCAAACAACCACTACTCGCCAGAACCTTCCACCTATGCCGACAGCTGCATATGTCCGCCTGAACGAAAAATATCCGCGCATTCTTCATGTAAAGATAGCATCAGTAATGAAGGGTACGGGACTAGTTGCTCGACTCCTAGAGGACTTACATGCGTGTGCATTCGCTACTGGAGACATGTCAAAAGTGGTTGGGAAGAATCACCGCGGCAAGCCTACACTGCTCTGGGACGAAGTATTGAAATATTTCAGTGTGTCTGGGAACATGGTGGAGAAGATGGTATCATGGGATGAGGACGACCGGTGGCCACCTATGGTGATGTTCATTGAGAGATGTCAGCTAGATATGGCTCTGTGACAGAAGTGTAACAAGCAGGATCTGGTGCTTGCCAAACATTTTGATACTTTTGTGAAGGCTAGCGTTTGTGCATCTGATGTTTAGGTTTGACAGTCATTCTTACTTAGCTCATCAGGGGTTTGAGTTAGCTAGTAGCACTAAAATAATACAGATAACTGTCTGCTACATTCTTAAAATTTTAACTTTGAAGGAATTTAGTAGACTTATTAGATGAGATATGCCCGCTGCCGTTTCTCAGTGCCATCTTGACAAAAGTATATCTTTCTTTACCACACTTCAATGGTATGCTATCTAACTCGGAACGATCTTTCAGATTTAACCTTCAGCCTCAAAGCACCTCTAAACTTGCGGGATTCTGAAACCTGGGTGCAAAAGAAAAGACAGAATTGTACAAATTTATTCATGTTCCCGGAAGTCAAAAGAATGGAATGCTCCATGATTTTGAAACTCCTCAATTGTGATTATTGTCGTGAATAAAAAATCTTTTGAAAATTTAAACGCCTTTGATTGTTTCAGGTGACAGTTTAATTATGGTTGCTAGACACCTGCATATTTAAGAACTCCAAAACTTGGATCCTTGATCAGAGGAAAGACAATAGCCAATACCGTTTTCATCCGATCCGAAATAACTCAGAAGCTTTATTAATGGTTTCATGCCATGCGTAGGTGAAGCTCTGGAAAGAAAATGTGTTTGAAACAATGCGGAGCACAAAATAACTAAGTCTAGTACCCTACTTTCCGGCTACCCTTAATTCCGGACATCTTTTCACACCAAAAATCAACATTTTCATCTATTAATATTTCAACAACCAATTAATTAAATCGATTGAAATTTGAATTATAGATTTATTATATAGTTATCAATCAATCTTGAAAAATTTAAATTTTTCACTATTGATTTGATTAAGAATTGAAAGGTTAAATTTTTGAATTTTAAATTTGTATAGGATTTATATATAAAATTGAAAAATTATTAAAACTTTCAATAACTTTTGAATAAAAATTATTAAAAATAAATTATAAATTTTTTTCGAGTATTTATATCATAATTAATCAAATGAATCAATTTATTTTAAAAAATATTTTACAGAAATCCTTTTAATCAAAATGTTATAATTTTTAATCCTTATAAAATTTATAAAGATTAATAAAGATTTATTTATATTATTAAAAATTCAAAATCTTAATTTATTATATAATCTTTGATTTGAAGATTTCCAAAAAATTTATAGTTTATTTTTAATAATTTTTATTGAAAAATTATTGAAGTTTTTCAAGTTTTTCAAATTTGTATATAAATCTTATACAAATTGAAAATCGTAATTTCAACTTTTAATTTCTTAATCAATAAAATCGTGAAAAATCTGAAATTTTCAGAATCTATTAATAAGTATACAATATATATGTGATTCAAATTTCATCAAATTTTAGTGATTAATTGTAAAGTTATTAATAGCTGAAAATGATGATTTTCGGTGTAAAAAGGTGTCCGGAAAGAGGGGTGGCCGGAAAGTGGGGTACTAGACTTATCTTGCCACTTTATCTCATATATCATTATTTGAAAGTATATATTGTGAGAAAGTTGGAATTATAAACCAAATACATAAAGGTTTTAACTAGTCAATCACATTATGAGAAAGTTGGAATTATAAACCAAATACATAAAGGTTTTAGCTAGTCAATCATATAACCTTCTATAGTTAGATATAAAAGAAAAGCCTTTTGCCTCTTCTTTTCACAATAATCAACCTTCTATATATATACATTTGAACCCATATAACATCAACCTCAAAATCATTGTGAACCCCGTTTTACCCATAAGTGATGTATTACAATGTAATCTAATTCAGCTTTCTCTTCCAATTCCCTCCTTATAATGTGCTATCGGGACGCACGTATCTCGACCTACCACTTTTACAACATGACCTTTTATAATTAAATATAAAAGAAAAGCCTTTTGCCTCTTCTTTTCATAATAATAAACCTTCTACATATATACATTTGAACCTATATAATATCAACCCCAAAACCATTATGAACCCCGTTTTACCTATAAATGATATATTACAATATAATCTAATTCAGCTTTCTTTTCTAATTCCCTCCTCACAATATACTATCGGGATATACATATCTCGACCTATTATTTTTACAATGATAATCTATACAAAAACATCAAACTATATTGTTTACAAAATATATAAAACCAATCTGTAAGGATATTATATTGAAAAAGAAAATAGAATTAACTATTTGTTGATAAAGGGATAAAAACAAACTCTGAAAAAATGAACCTTTCAAAAATGAAAATATCAAATAAAAAATAAAAAAGGTTTGGATTCTTAATCACCTCTATTCTTATTAATTCATTATATTATAAATAAACGATTTATTATCAATCTATTTATTTATATTTTATATAAAAGATTTATATTAATAAAGTTTTACTCAAAGATTAGATCTTAATAACTTACAAAAACAGAAAAGACCTAATTTTGAAATAAATTTGATAGAATATAACTAACCAGATTGAAGAATCTTATACATCTTATAATTAAATGAAATATCTTGTTATCTGTTTATAAGATAATACTTAAAAGGATTAGATTGTAATACACAGAATTGCTACCTTTAATATCAATATTCAAAAATTTAAAATATATCCTAAAAAACTCTTAAATAAGGGATTTAGACCCTATATAATCCTTTTAAAAAAAAAAATACTTTTGAAAGAATTATTTAAAAACTCCTTTATTTTTTCTAAACTTTACAAAAAAAAAAATATAAACAACAAAGATTATCAAAAACCTAAAGTTGATTCAAATTCAGATACACTTAATACACATCCTTTAATCTAACAACTATATAAATCAAATCTATTATTATCCAAAATTCACTATCATCCTATTATTATAGAAAACCCTAATCAATTTAAAATTCGTTTAAAAGATATCTCTTAAAAATCTTCGAAGATATCTACTTCTTACAACTTTAATAAGAAATCCTTTATCGATTTAAAAGAAAATTATACTAAAAAAAATAAAGATAATCTCAAAAAAAGGAAAATCAAAAAAGCCAAAAACAATGATAATATAGATCAATTAATAGGAGTTTATATATCAGATCGAAATATTATAAATTATATATATATATACTTTATTATACTCTATACAAGAAGCTTTAATATTTCTATCTTCGATAAAAACAATATCTCTGATTTCCTTATAATATAAAAAGTTCTACAAATTGATTATAATATATTCAATAACGAAATACAAATTTGCCTTTCTTGATATTATAATAAGATTATTTCGATCCAAATAAAACTTATACTGAAATATAATCTTATTAATTATAATTAGAAAAAGAGATTCTATCTAATTCTTCTTTGTTATTTCTACAATTTCGATATTCAACAAATTATTAACACTTACAATTTCTTAAATCAATTTATCGATATTCAATAATCCAAATACAAAACATTTTACAATACAAATCCAATCTTGATCAAGAATTATATTACTAAATTCATCTTTTTTACAAACCAACTTATTGAAAACAAAATAATCACCAAATTTGAAACAGAAAGACTTTTCCTATATAATCTATATATACAAGTTAACAAAAAGATTATTAAAAGCTTCAAAATTGATCTTGATAATTCTACTACTATGAATTACAAGAAAATGATAAATGAAGTCTTCAAATAGTATATATCGAAAGATTCTATTATCAAGATTTATAAAAAGCTTAGATAACATCAAACTATAATTATATTTACTATAAAAGAATATATGAAAACATTATTTTCTAAAAAAACTATTTCAAATTTCGATATTTAGAAAAGGATTGAAGATAAATCAGTAAATAAGATAATAGAACTTCTGAATAAATTAAATATAAATTATCTACAAACTCAAATTGAAAGTATTAGAAATACAAAGAATATTTATATCCCTTTTTAACAATAAATATTTCAAAAAGAAAGGAATATTAAATATAATAAATTCCTGATTCAAGAAAACTATAATTTTATCTATATAAATATAAATATTATTAATAAAAAAGATTGGTATTGTTTTTATTGTTTTGAATAAGCTCTTTATAATAATAATTATAATACTAAACAAAATTGTTCTATTATATATAAAAATATTCAAAATGGATTGTATTATTATAATAATTATAAAACCTTCAGATTTGAATCAAAAGGAAACCCTAATACATCTTCGATCTTTAAAGACAAATTTCATCCTGAAAGACAACAAATTATAATACAATCCAGAATATATAATAATACCGAGTTTCGATAGAATAATACAGAACCATCAAACAACCAAGGATTTCTGAAGATTAATATTTCGAATATCGATATCATCAAGAATATATCTATCAATAACTTTATATATAAAAAAGAATAATTGATTAATATCAATACAATCTCTTAATCAAAAAAAATAATTAGATTATATAATCAACCTCCTAAACAAACAAAAACAATAGAATAAAATGGAATTGAAAAATCATCAAAACCCACTACTTTTGTATCACGAATCCTACAAAGATTGATACTATTAACTGAAAAAACAAAATTGAAAAAGGATTTCCAAAAACAAGATAATGAAATAAATATTGAAGAAAATCTTAGAGATAAGAATAAAAGAAAGAAAGGATTATTTGAATCGGATGAAAAAGAGATTATAAAAGAAATCCAATCTCTTTATAATAGAAC
Source organism: Sclerotinia trifoliorum (assembly GCA_905066765.1). Classification (NCBI taxonomy): domain Eukaryota; kingdom Fungi; phylum Ascomycota; class Leotiomycetes; order Helotiales; family Sclerotiniaceae; genus Sclerotinia; species Sclerotinia trifoliorum. The sequence continues at coordinate 2,130,373 of CAJHIA010000009.1, read as the reverse complement.
TCTAAAATCAAAAGCAATTACTCATCTCGATATATATTATAAAGATAATAATAAACTTATTAGAATATATTACTTATATCGAAATCCCTATATCCATCAATAATCTATATATCTATTGTCTAGAATTGATTAAAGAAATGATTAAACGAATTCTTATTGGAAAATATAAAAAGCGAAAAGAAGTTGAGAAAGAGATAATCAATCTTATAAGATAAATATTGTTGATATCTATCAGTTTCAATATAAATAATATAAATATAGCCTTTACTAAACAAGTTTTCATTATTATAGTCAATATCAACAATCTAATAAATAAGTCAAGTTTTTATTCAAAGAAGATATATAATATACTAATAATCATTATTTTACTTATTAAGAAGAAGATTAAAATTATTAGTATTATTGATTCTAGATCGACAATTAATATAATGAATTTGGAAATTGTAAAAAATCTAGGCTTTATAATATAAGAGTATAATACTATAATAATAATTCCAAACAAAAATACTATTATCTTATATAATTTGATTAAAAATATCGAAGTTAACTTCAGTAAAATTAAGAATATTATCGATATATTTGTATTGAATAATATCAAGGATCTATTGTTATTTGGTATATTTTATCTTTTTATAAAAAGGATTGATTTTGAATATAAAGGAAATGAATAAATTATTTAGATTATTAATAATAATAATATTAATAAAATAAATTGTTAAATAATAAGATTTAAATAATTAATTGATATTAAAAAAACTGGAATTATAAACTAAAAAAAAGATTAGGAAATATAATATCTAGAAATTATATCAATAATCTTTCAAAGAATCTAAATATTTATCAAGATTTTAAGATTTTCAAAAAGTATATTCAGATCAACTTTCAGGAACTCTTAAATTATTATCCAAAATTTGAGATAAACTTAAAATTTGAAAAGTTGATTGAAAGTATTATTAAATTCAACTTTGATTTCAATTCAAAAAATATTCTTAACAATATAAATAATTCTGAAATGGAAACCTTCCAAAAGTATTTTGACTTTAATAATATTTATATAAATTTAGAAGTATTTAAAGTTGAAGATAATATTTATAATAAATCAATATTTATTAATTCGATAATATATATTTCTATCAATAGAATCTATAAGAAAAAAGACAACAAAGTAAAGTTATCGAATGAGATTGAATATATCGATAAAGGAATTCTAAGAGATGATCCGAATTGATTTGAAAATAAGTATATTAAAGATCCTGTATATTTACTATTAGGATTATTCTCAAAATATCTAATATTGTATTTCAATTCTCGATCTGAAGGTTTCTGTTTGATATCTGAAAAGTTGAAATAATTGGATATAAAAGATATCCTTTTAATTCAAGAAAAAGAACTTTTTATTGTATTTCTAATAAATCGAGAAGTTATATTAGCATTCAATTAATCTAAAACTGGATCAATTAAACTATCTATTGTCTTTTTATAAATTATCAAAACAATTCTATATAAAGTTTAACAAATAATTGGATTCGTTTTATTCAAAATATTTTTATCAATTATAATTGATATAATAAAAGAATAAGTTAAACAAGATATATTTGAAAAAAGAGATAGATTTTATTATAATCTATAATATCTAATCAAGAAAAATAAGGTTGGAAAATATCGAATTATTGTAATTATAACAAAAACGAATAATATAATTTTATAAAATATAAATATATCTTCAAATTTAAAGAAGTTTGCAAAATAACTAATTAATTGCTAATTAATCTTTATAATCGATTTTTTCTTTAATTATAATCAAATATCTTTAAATATGAAAAATAGAGATATCATTATCATTATGATTCTATTAGAATTGATAAGGTTTACAATTTTCCTTTAAAGAGTTATCAATTCTGTAACTCAATTTATCAGGATAATCTCAAGAATATTATAGGATATAATACCTAATGTTGTTATGCCTTATTTAAACAATATTAAAATAAAAAACTTCAGAATTTGTTATAATGAAAAAGAAGTCGAATTAGGATTATAAAAGTTTATTATTGAATATCTGAAGAATCTTGATGTTATAATGGAATATATTGAATATATTGGTTGTATTATTGGAATCAAATCTAAATGATATTATAATGGAATCCGAATTGTAAAGTACCTTATAGGTTTAAAAAGAAAGAGTTTTGATACTATTAAGATAATCAAGATAATCGAATGGCCCTTTTGCTCAAACGATTATGAAGTCAGAATGTTCTTGGGAATATATGTTTTCTATTATTTTTGAATAGAAAATTTTACAGAAATTATAGCTTTTTTATATATATTATTGAAGAAAAAGATTGAATTCCTTTAAACAACGATTTACAATATTATAATAATTTTATTTAAAAACAAATTTATTATTATTTTAGTATTGTTATTTATAGATTATTTATCGAAAGTAGGAAAAGTAATACTTGTAGTAAATACAAATTTGATAAGATAGAAAATTGTTTTTGGATAAGAATATATAAACAAATCTTGTATTATTGTAAAATATAAAAGTGATCTTTGGAATTATATCGAACAAAATTATAATATAATCAAAAGAGAATATAAAGAAGTTTTTAAAGTTTTATAGAAATACAAAAAAGATCTTTATAGAATCCATTTTTTATTAGAAATTAATATGAATATCTTTATAATTTAATTGAACAAAATTATTATCGATTTTTTTAGAATATTAGTGACAAGATAAATTGTCTGGATCAGGCTTTTCGATTTCGAAGTTAAGTATATTTTTAGGAATAAGAATATTATAATTAATATATTATTATAATATCTTCGAATTGTTTTTGATAATATTGATGAAGAATATAAAAAGGATATAGATGATCTAATTATAATCGATTTGAACTCTCTAAATATAGAATCAATTATATAAATAAATATCTCTCAAATTTTAATTCTATTTCAAATTTTGAAAAACAGAAATATAAAGATATAGAATTATATTTGATATATTATTATATTACAATAATCTAGAAATCTAAATATAAAGGATTGATAATTCTTCAAAAAAAAGGTATTAAATTTTTATATCAAGGATTATTGTTTATTTAGGATCTATAAAGATAATTTATCTTTTGTTTATATAATTGTTGATAATGATTTAAAAAAAAAAACAAAAGTTATAATCCGGATATACAAAAAGTTTGATTACAAAGGTCTCGAATCCTTATATAATAAATTGTAGAATAATTATTAATAGGATAGTATATATAAAGATATAAAAAACTGAATAATATTCTATTTAGTTTATCAATTCCGATTGTTCAAATAAACAAACAAATCAATGATTGCTATTTAGTCCTTAGGAATTTGATATAAAGTTGATATAGATATTACAAAGATATCAAACAATTATAGATTCAAATATATTATAATTCTACAAGAAAACTTGAATAATTGAATAAAAATTAAAGTATTATAAAATGTTATTTCAAAAATTGTTATTAAGTTCTTATATAAAATCGTTTACAAATATAATCTTTTCAAGAAGATTATTATAAATAATAAATTTAAAAATAAAGATATTATATTTGCCTATTGCAAAAAGTATAATATCGATAAAATCCGAATATCAATCTATTATCTCTAAACAAATAATATAATAGAAAAAGATCATTATTCGATTACCGAAATCCTTTTCCATCTTTCAAAGGAAGGCCACAAATAATCAGAATAATTAGAGACTATATTATTTATCAATTATATTTCAATACACAAACTAACAAACAAAACATTGTTTGAATTAATCTACAAATATAAGGTTATATTATTTCTAAAAATTATATATACTATTTGAAGAATTCTTGATTAAGGAAATATATATATTCAAAAAGATTTGCTAGTTATAAAAGTATAACAATTAAAAATACTTGATAATAATATCGAAGAAACAATCCTGTATAAACAATATTACAAAGAAAATAAAAAGCTCCAATACAATTTGGATTATAAAGTTTTAAACAAAAATATACTTGTTAAGAATATTGTTTTATATTATAATCCTTGATCAAAAATCGATATATTACAAAACAAAAAACTAATTCTCAAATAATATAAATTTTACAAGATTATTGAAAAATTATTTGAATTATCTATTTATATATTCAAAGAAATAAATAATATTTTATTTGATAGAATCTATATAAATATCTATTTGAAAAAGTATATCTTATATTCTGATCTTTTTATTAATAATAATTCAAAGGATCTTTATAAATAGATAAATCAATAAAACCAAATTTCAAGGTATTTATATTCCTTTAAACAAATATCGATTATCAATCAAGGATTGTTTATTATATAATTACAAATCAATCGAGATCTTGAAATATAAGATAATATACAAGATATCGAAGAAAAGCTTTTATTATATACCCCTATTTATCGATTGAAAAGTATAATTAATATTTCATTCTAAATTTTAAAAAAAGAAAAGAATATTTGTATATCTTCAAAAAAATTATAATAATCCTTTCAAATTCCCTTTTGAACAATTACAAAAACAATTCCTAAACAATACTTTAATATTCTAATTTCCCTTTTATAAATCTATCTTTTTCTTTATATTTTGAATTTTATTTACTTTTTTTTTATTACAATTATTTTCTTTTAAAAAATAATATATTCTTCTAAACAAATCCATTTGAAAATCCTATAATGATTGAAGAACAAAATAAAAAAGTAGCTTTTTGTTTAAAAGTTTTTATAATAATTTCTTTTTATTATAAAGAAAAATCCTTTATTAATGTTATACAAATCATTATATTCTATAATTCCTTTCAATCTGTAAATCAATATAATACTCTTAAATAATAACTCAATATTATTTTGAAGCTAACAAAAGATATTAAGGATTTTGTAAAAGAAATATAAAATAAAATCAAAAAAGCAAAACTTTATGAAATTATAGATCTTTTCAAAATTATATACTTTGTTAAAAATAATAATATTATTCAAATAATCAAATAATATTATAATAAGATTAAGGAAAGTTTTAAATGTTTAAAGAAAATCTAGATAACTTTTAAAAGAAAAGAATTTGTAAGATTATGATTTTAAAATAAAAAGCTAAAAGAAAGTATTACAAGAGTCGATATAATCTTTTATATTATATAATTTAATTTCCAAATCCTTATTAAGTTCTTAAATAGATTTATAATTCAAAAATTTATTAAAAAGAAAGATTATAATTATAAAAAGTATATTTTAACAAAATTCTATAATATATATATCTTTATTACAAATTCGAATTCAAAGATAAAAAAGGATTGGAAATCTCTATCTTTCGATTTCGAAAAAGATTTAATCTTCAAAAAGTATTAATTCATTATCAATAGATTTAGATTTCTGAAAAAATATAAATCTAATAAAACCTCTTCTGTTTTGTTTCAAAAGTTTATATTTGAAAACTTTAAAAGAGCTAATGAAATTAAGATCGAGGAAATTGATGATGAAGAATCGGAAACAGATCCAAATATTGAAAAGGAGTTAGAAATTATTGATATCTTTAATTCTTTATAAACTTTCTATTTCTTTTATAAACAAATTATTGTATCAATTTCTGAATCTGTTATTATAAATATTGATAAATAAACAAAACGAAATTATATATTCGATTTTTCAAAGAAAACTTTTTTTTATTTTTTTATTCTGAATAAGTTTGTTTTTTATTGTTGAGAAATTGATTTTATTTTAGAAACAATTTCAGATAATGATAATGATATATCCGAAGAATTTTTTAGGATTATTCTAAATTCCTTTTAAGAGTTGAAAAATTGTAATTATGAATTAGATCTTTAATTCGAAAATAAATAATATATATTAGTCGATGAAGGTTATATTGTTGATTAGATAAAATAGATAATTATTATATCTCTTAATAAAAGTATCATTGAAAAAGCCTTTTGTATATATTATTTATATACTTTAATCAAATTATTTAATATAAAGATCAAATATATTCCTATTAAAGAACTTCGGAATTGATTAGTTATAATGATTTACAATTGAGATCGTATTAATAAGATAAAATTGATTATTCAATTTTATTTCTGATTCTATCCCTATATACAATTGATTATTGAACAAATTAAACAAATTCGAAAACTTTATTATTTCGATTCAAAGTTAAGTATATATTCTTTTTGTATAATTCCAGAACTCAAAGTTAGATTTATCAAGAAAAAACCTATCTTTGAAATACTCTTCCGAAAACAAATCCTTATAAAAATTCTTGAGTTTATTTTTTTTTTATAATATAAAGATTTTCTAAATCTTAAAGTTAATCTTAAAAATATCTTTATTATTTACAAATAAAACTTCTATAATAAATTTAAAAAAAGTTTATTTCCAAATTGTTATTATTCTTTAATTCAAATATTTTTGAAGAATGATATTATTTTATAATGAGTTATTATACTCTTATATATTGATAAGAAATTTCGCTTTATTTCTGTTCCTTTTTTTATTCTTCGATTTCCAAATTATAATTAAAAAATAACTTTGTATTATTCTTTTATTGATCTTACAGAATTGATATTCAAATATCGAGGTATGAAGTTATTCCCAAGGATTATTATCCTAATAGACCTTCTCAAATTTAATAAAATATTAACTAAAATATATTAAGAATATTAGATATTAGTATTAATTAATCCTAATAAAGGTTTCTGTTTAATCAAAAAGTTCTTTAAAAAGTATTCATTCTTTCATCAATCCTAATATAATCTAAATTGATTTATATAAAAGGAAGCCTTTTAATAAACAAAAAAAGATAATAAATTTTATTAATAAATATTAATCAAAGAAGACTTCTATATAATCGTTTTATTATTCAATATAATCCTTCGATTTATTGATATCATTAAAAGTTGTAGTTCGATTATAATATCAATTATTTATCTTATTATAGATACTAATAATGATGAAATAAAAGATAACATCTTTCAGAAAGACCTTTTTCAATTGTTTCAAAATTAAATTGTCCTTTTCATTTTTTAAAAATTCAATAAAGAAGAATTTTATATACCGAAGTTATTTTTTTTCAATATAGAAACATTACCTTTTTTAATTTCTGTTTTATAAATTTTTTTAAAAAAAGTCTTTTGATATTTGAAATTGATAATAAACAAAGCTTATATATTATTCGATTATAAATTCGAAGGCTTTATAAAAATATATACAAGATTTCTTGAATATAGATTCGAAGGAATATAAACGATTTTCGAAATCTTGGAACAGGAAAAGAAATCCTAAAAAGTATATTCTTTTCTTATACAAAACCCAATTTATAAATAAAAGCAAGCTATCTTTAAAATTAAAAATTTGATAATATTTAAGTTTATTAATGAAACCTTAAAAGAAGAATGAAAGATTATCAATTTAGAAACCTTTATTTAAGAAGAAAAAACTTCTTTACTTACTCCTCAGAAATTATTTCGAAAAAGAAAGGAATCTGTTCATTATATTAAATCTAAACTGAAAGATCTCCCTTCAACTCTTGAAGTATAATCAAAGCAAAAAAGAGCTTTATAACAAAAAGAATCTATTATTAATCTCTTTGATATACAAAGATTATTTCCTTTTTCTATTCAAAAATAACAAAGTCCAACTTCTCCTATATTATCTTCAAAATCGAAAAAAAAGCTGCTTTTGTTTTTCTGAACCTCCAAATATCTTTATTCAGGATTCGATAAACCTCTTTTCTTTTTAGATATATCTTCAAAATCAAAGTTTAAATATTCGAAAACTAATAAAAGTATTGATAAAAACAAAACTCTTATTGAACTATTTATTGAAGAATAAAGGATTATCTCCAAATTCAACAAATCTCTTTTTTATTATTTAATTTTTATATTTGTTCTAAAAAGTTGTTAACAATAATATTTTGTATATTTTATATTCTAATCAATTATTTTCTTTAATAAACAAAAAAAGATATATATATCTTGAAAGAAAAAGATATAAGAAAATTGGAATTATAAATCAAATATATAAAGGTTTTAACTAATCAATTATATGATTTTTTATAATTAGATATAAAAGAAGAATTTTTTATCTCTTTTTTTTATAATAATAAACCTTTTATATATATATATTTGAATCTATATAATATCAACCCCAAAACTATTATGAACCTTGTTTTATTTATAAGTAATATATTACAATATAATCTAATTCAGCTTTCTCTTCCAATTCCCTCCTCACAATATGCTATCGGGACGCACGTATCTCGACCTACCACTTTTACAGTATATTTTAGTAGTAAATAATAAGTCAAACGATACTATTAGCATCCGCATTTTATAAAATTATATATTTCCAATTGCTATAGAGTGAATGAGTATCTTTGTAAGATCTTAGTTCAAAAAGATAGAGTAAGAAAGAATAACTAGGAAAGAAATGTCCGTGAAACAGATTCCTGATGTTTTAAATCAAGATGATGTATCAAAGAGCGCATGTCTGCATATTATGGATGACAGTAATTGGCCATATGAATTATGTGTTTTAAATATTGTGGATCAACAACCTGTGTTGTCATCATTACGACAGGCTCAAAGCTAACCAGCGTGCTTACTTATTCGGAAGAGTTCCCTTCTCAAATCTATTCTTGCAGAGCTTTCGTAAGCCATAGAAATGAAAGCGACTCTGGAGGCACCAGACTTTGATCCAAAGTCGGTTCGCGCGTAAGTAATAATTTATCCCATACCGCGACAAGGAATGAAAGACCAGAGGCTAAGATAAACAATAGAAACCATGTTACAGATCAAATTGCTGCCAGAAAAATCGTGATTCAGGCATACTATTACATGAATAAAACTAGAGAAAAGCCGCGATATGAAAGGGTATTGGAGGCTCCATTATTTGAGGCTTTACCCGTTCTCCGCTCCAGATTCAATAAGAAAAGTCACGGTGGCATTGGCAACAAAGATCTTATTTGTTACGATCCAGAATGTACGAAGACAGACGGGAAGTGGTGCGAAAAGATCATTTACATGGAGGAGTTGATTTCTTGGAGAATCGGGGAAAAGCCAGAATATGGAACGCTTGTTGGTTGGTCCAGCAAGAGACTTTGGACGTACACTCATTGCCTCGTGCGGTTTCTAAGCAAAAAGCCGCTTCCTTATACCTCTTATATGACGGCTGAGACGAATGAAATTGAGGATGTCCGACTACTTGCAAGGTGCCTTGGTGCCAACGAGGAGAGCGATTTGCATTTGCGCAAGCATCTCGTGTCCTTTATCAAACTTCGTCTTGCCCTGCCACCTGCCGACCCGGAAAACAGCAAGAAGCCGACAAAGCGAAGAGCATCGCTCGAAATGAGCGTGGTGGAGAAAAAAGGAAGAGCCTTCATTGATTTGACCGAAGATTCACTTCCACTTGAAGAGATGCACACATCCAGTGGGCCAACTAGCTCCAAGAAGGAAAAGCTGTCACCAATGCCAGAGGTAGCATATATTCGATTGAATGAGTCTTCATCAAATTGCTATCTCGTAAACCTGAAAGAAGTGAAAGCTACCTCACATTTCTTGGGAGGACTCTTAGATGACCTGTGTGAGGGAAATCTTGTTGGAAGCAGATATTCCATGAGTGGGGACAGTATTGATGGATTGCCCACTTTGTTGTGGGACGGAGTTCTCACCTACTTTATGACTAAGGACTACGGAGGTATCCGAAATGCATCCGCTGCCATCATGAATTCCTGGCAAGCAGATGAGCGTTGGCTTCCTATGAGCATATTTGTGGAGGGAATGCAAACGGAGGGGGCTTTGCGAAAGACAAGGGCGCCGACCGATCATCGCCGTGCTGAATGGTTCAATAAATTTCTTGGAGCCTGTACATAACTTATACATGTCGAAGTCATAGGTCTGTTTATTGATGTTCTTGACACCTTTGTTCTCTGGAACAGAAGCTGTCCACCTGGGAAGCTTGCCACGGGAGGGTATTGCCAGCAGATAAGTGGCCTGAACGTGCTACGCTAGTCAATGCTTAGCTTCACCCTTGCATGTGCTTAATATTAGTTGGGCTGTACACACTCGAGCTCTTCTGTGAATGAGTAGATAGAAACTGTGAGAGCCCTCGTTTGCTAAACCAGGTGCAATAGTAGGGGTTGAAGGATACTATGACGACTCTAAGCTTGATATAATAATTAATGTAACAATGCTGATAGTTTGATTATTTAAATAACCACATACATCTATAAATCCAGACCTGGTAGTTAGTATTGAATGATTGATATTTTGAAGTAAAATTCTTTGAAACGTTGAGATATGCAGTGGGCAGCGTGCAAACCACAGTGGCTGGTAGCTGTGGCACCTTGTAGACGAGGTTAATCTAAAATACTCTATAAATAATTTCTGAAGTAAAAAATAATTATTTATTTATTATTTGATAATAATAAAAAATATTTTAGGATTTCAAGGATTTTAAAGATTTAAAAGTTTTTTTATTCTAATACTATTAAAGGTTCTATTAAAAGATAAAAGTAAAGTCTATGAAAATAAAAAACGATAATATTATCACTCCACTAGATATCATACAACATATGGAACCTAAGGGTCAATTGATCATTATTGTATTCGATAAAGAGAAAAAGGATCTATAGGATCTTTTCCTTTTCTATTAATAAATCTATGCATAATTACTAGTCCTTCGCTCCTGACACTAGGAAGCCGGTGTTAGGAATTGAACCTAAATGATAATATATATCAAACGGGTAAAGGTAGGATAAATTAATACCGTCTGCTGTGTTGCAAGCGTTGCATATGCCTGTATCATCGTTGCCTGTAGCAATTATCGCTACAAATATGCCTTATGCTGAAAGCATCATACAATGCAAATAACCTAATACGGGGTCGTATATACAATGACGATCTCCTCTGTCCGCTCAGTCATTCGCACTAACCCCTCCGCCGCTCTTCCTGCCATTCCAGGGGCCCTCGAGATCACCTTCCTAGCCATTGTCAACCACTGGCTATGCGCTCCGCTCCAGACATTTCAAATTCGATTGTACGGTAGAATTAAGAGCATCGTATGGTGTAATGGCCATTCGCGTGCCAGCCTAATCTGGAGTACTGATCAGGGAAGGCAGTAACAGAAACCATCAAAGCTAATAATTTTGAATATATATATCCTCCATACTTTAACTTTACGGCTTTTCGATTCCTTTCCTTAATGTTATCAAAATCATACAAAACAAATCCAATAAACAAACTCCCATTAACACCAGCTGCTCAATAGTCTCATAAAGTTTGATATCCTTAGGATCCCTATTTGTCACCCCTTTTTTGCTTTTTTTTCTTGATCACTCACTAAGCTGTTCAGCGCAAGAAGAGCTCCAACGAAAGATAAGCCAGCTCCTCTTAGTTCGCATTTCAGAAGAATTTATCTGTATCTTGGAGTCTAAAAACTTCTTGCACCAATTGTCCAGACAAGAGCCTAAGTTTGAAATTTTGAAAATGCCGCTACTTTTTACACAATTCGAGAGCGTCTAATTGCAGAAGGAATAAACCAGCAAATATAAAGCTTGCCCAACCTTTCTGATTTGTAAAAGCCCTGAAGCTATGCCAAATCATATAAAACCAATGTATTCTATCCCCACCCAGGAACCAATGTATTATAGCCTCATCAGGCCTGCGATTCGTTGGAAATCCATCGATCGTGTCGGAAATGGGCCTTAATCAAGGACTTGAACCATAAAATTGTAAAAACATGTGTATCGGCCACAGACTTGATTCGCAGTTGAGAGTGTGTGGGCGACGGCAGATTTGAGGGATGACAAGGAGTTTCGGATTGTAGAGGTGAAGTGTAGGGTAAGTTGTCGATCGAAGAGTGTATCTTCAGTGCAAGGTATCGAAAGTATCAAATTCGAATTCAAAAGCTTTGATGGTAAAATTTAAGGATAATCGACTTCGAATTATGATTTTGGAATCAGAATCAGAAATCTCTTCAAGAACCTATTCCCTGCGGAGGTCGCCATGAAAGATTTATATTGTAGGTTGAAGAGGATTGATATATATATATAGTGAAAGTGAAAGTATATATAGCCCCACTACAATCGCACCTGTCATGTTATAGAGCCTAATATCGCTGATCACTAAGTAGCAGGATTCTAGATTCTAGTGGATTAGGCCTATTCCTATATAATACCTTTATCGTCAGTTATAACCCTATCTGCAAACTTACCTAAAAGAGGAGTCGAATATCAAACCCTGAAAGCCTTAAAGAAACTACAAAGTAACATTCTTCAAACTTCAAAGACAAACCCCGCCCCGATGATATCTATATCTGTGTTATTTTCGTTCAAATTTATTTATTGTACCAGTGAATATCTACATTTCAGCGTCTTCCCGGGTTGACCTCGGCGCTGGGGTCTAATCTAGATCTTCTCATTTACTACGTCCTCCTAGTTCTTTATGATGCTCTGTTAGTCCAGGTTCTTCGGGGCAGAAGCTGGTTTTAGAATCACAGAAAATTGAGGATCTGAAGAATATTGGGACTAGTAATCTGAAATTCTCACTTTCTGGCTTATAATAATAGTAAAATAGGATATATACTAAAAAGCTATCAAAGATTCTAGGCTAGGTAAGAAAAGAAAGAAACCCTCACGCCCTCTTCCATCTTCCCCTTCTCACCCCCCACTTCCTCTTCGACCGCCTTTGGTGATACTATGTGCGGTCTGCTAAGCTGGAATCCCACCGAGCAGGTGGATAAATCCGCAGCTTAGAATATATAAAAAAGAAATAAATGGGTATATGTAACGGTCTAAAAGAAATATAAAAATAAAGGCCATTATACAACAATCTCATTTCCCTGCCCCGCCTTGCCCTGCCCTGCCCTTCTCAAACACAACTATCTCGATCCTGGTCGCTAGAAAATAATCTAAGAAGGGTTACATTGCGAATACCAAATACTGTAGGCAACACAAGTTGTTCCAGGAACACAGACGGTTCCTCCATTCCAGCCCTGACCACCACATTGATTCCATTCATTAACAAGTCCGCTACCACCAGTCGAAGTGGGGGTCGCACTAGTAGTTGTCACAGTTGTGAGAGTCGTACCCGGGGTTGTCGTCGTAGCAGGAGTAGTAGTATATGGGGGTGTGCTAGTAGTGGTGCTGGTAGTAGTGCGAGTAGTAACTGGTACCGTAGTCGCCGGGGTCCCAAGGTCTGCATTGATCGCATCGAGATATCCAGCATTTGCGTAGAGTTGACTCATATCCCACATCATCACACCACCAAAACTCGAGAAGCTCTTGGAATACGCAATGACGCTTGCAAGAGCTGAGCCAGTAGTATAGCCAGCACCAGCACCAGTGTTAGCGGGTATGCCGAGCATGACTTTGACGTTGGGGTTGAGGGACACGGTCTTGGCCCAGTTGTCCCATGTATCGAAGTTAAAGTTATTTTGGGTGTATGAGCCAGGGACAAAGGATTGGACTCCGCAGTAGTTGTTGTAAAATTGCACCCAGACAATGTCGAATGATACTGCTCCATTGAGCATGGGTCCGTCTGCTGCGTCAGGGTACGGGCATTGTGGAGCGGCAGATAGTAGCCATGTTCTGGAATTATCAGTGTCCATCAGTGAGCGAAGTTGATTCGCGAATGCCGGCATGTTTGATACTGTGCTTTCAAAGTCAAAGTCAAAGCCATCAACAACAGCAGTACCAAATGGTCGGACTACTCCTGACCTGTAGGGTCCAAACCATGACCAAATATTATTCGCGGCGGTTATGGCAGCTGCTGTAGACGTAAAACCACCTTCAGTGTAAGTGGCCCCCCCAACCGAGAGTAGAATTGTCTTGTTATATGTTCGTTGGCATGTAGTTATGTCGGCTCTATAATGAACTTTAGACTCTGTATGGGATCCAAATATGAAGGAGAGCCTGTACTTACTCGAGTTCTGAGCAGTAAAAGAGTGTAGATCCTGAGATCGCTGTACATAAGTCTCCTTGGTTGGCAAAATTGAGAACCGGCGTGTTGATAGAATACAAGAAAGCCAATGGGATGATCTATAATTCTCGTTAGATTAGTTCATGGAGATTAATATGTGAGGGTGTTCGTACATCAATCTCCGTATCTGTGTCATGTTAGCTTTGTTGGTAAATATCAAGCTTTCAGAACTTACTTGCGCAATAATATGAAAGTCGCTGTTGGACATAAGCTCCAGAGCCCTGACCATACGAGTTTTGTCCTATCCCGTGTCAACTGGAAATTCTTTCATGGTAGAAAGTTTCAGATTAGCTCACCCCAATACACAGCCACGTTGGTCTGGGAAGCCGGATTGAAGCCCGCTATCACGGAAGGAATACTGGTGATAACGCTCACGAAAGGAGCGAGCTTGGAAAGCGAAATCATGATTGAATGATTCTATAAACAGAATAAGATTCGGAAACTTCAAAAAAGTTCAATGATGGAAGGTATTGATGTGGACTAGAGTCTTGAGTTGTTTATTCGGACCATTCATCACTTTAGCTGGAGTAATCGACCTTCTTATACTCGTGTCACCTCATTTCCACCGTCAATAACAAGATGTCCACGGCGCAGCGAATTTGTGGTTCATCCAAAGTGACCAAGTGTTACCCACTTAATTTGGGTTTCTAAACCGCAACATGTCAATCGGGTGGTAACTTTACGTCGACATCTTGAAAGGTAACAGGTCAAACGACAATATTGACAATATCCAAGACTGGGGTTCCCACATTCCAATGACTAACTGCCACTCCAGACTCGCACAGCCCATTGCTAAAGGAGGTAAGGGATTACCAAAATGACTTCTCAATGAGGAATCCAATATCCGCCGGGTTGAATTTTCATACCTCCCTTGGATTGAAAATGTGATATAAGCCTCCTCGGGGACAAGAGAAATTCCAATCACCATCACGGACGCCGAACCTGAAGTAATTGAAGATTTAAAACCACGAGCGATGGTGCATGTCAGAGGCACATGGAATTACATTTTCCCGGCACATGCAAGCTATTGAATATCAAAATACGGAAGGTAACCTTCGTGCGTGATAAAATGCCCGACCGATCGTCAGGGGGGAAGATTGCCGATGAGCCACTTGGTGGGATGAAGGAAAACAAGGATGTGTAACGCAGCTGTTGAGGGGAAAAAGATTAATCTCGAAGGTTTCAATGAAACGAATCAAAGAAGCTTATTGTAACGTTACTCGATAATATGATCATACAGATTGTATACAGTCGAGTCAGCCTTGGAAGAGATTCCAAGAAAAGTAGATGTCAAATGTTTCAACTCGTCAAGCTTCGGTCAGAAGACTTCTGCCGATTGAATGAATGATCTGATTTCGCCGATAGCTATTGCGATAAGCAGATAACAAGTATATATGTACACAGTACGTGTGGAACATGAAGACAGTTTGACTCCTTCCTGCTAATAAGTTGTCATGTCGATGTTCCACGAGATATATGTTCATTAAATTCAGTCAGGCGTGTCGGGTAACATCGCAAGAACAAACGGTTTAGGGAGAACTTCGGTATTACTAATCCGGCTCTAGCCATTTTGAGAATGCTAATGTACTCCTTTCTTTTGGTGTCGACCGTGTTTTGGGCTTCAGTTGAAATGAAGTCAGCTCGTGAAAGAATAGACGTGCGAAGAATCATCGCAAAGCTTCAATATCGACTTTTCCTTGTTTCGTCAATATCTTGAAGATATATCACATGTAAGACTTACAACTACCGGCGTCAGATGAGCTTCTACCCCACAGTGTTCGAGATGAGCTGCTTCATACAAGATAAGATGATAAGTAGATAGTAAGTTATCCAAGCGATGGGAAGAGAGCCCGAGATCTTGGCTTGTTACCTCCTCAACCTGGTATTCTTCGACATTAGTGAACTAACTGTCAAGTTGGTAGCACGTGATAAATGGTGCTGAGGACTACTTTCGAGTTGGAAGTGCTTTTAACCAATTTAGCTAAGGTGGAAACCTAGGTGTCATCATTTTTAAGTCTGGAAGTTGTAAGTTTGAGTCTAAAAGGACTACAAAGCTTAAGTGTATAAGTGGTTAAGTCTCGGCACACATATATTAGGGAGGCTGCGGTGTAACGTGATCAACAAGCGCCTACCTTTGATGACTAAACATGCTTACCTCACCCGCAAAACCAAACTTCATCTCAATCCAGCTTTAAGCATTCATTACTTTTTAGAAAGAACATCAATGCAAGCGTGAATACGGAAAGAACACTGTTTGCCTCAAGGAATTCATAACTGATCATAAATTACCGCAAACTAGATATTAATACTACATTACTCGTACAGCATGAATCATAAAGCTTCCACATTACAATGTGCTACTGCATCCTCATCCTCGAGCAACACAAATCTCGATAGACCGGGCTCTCACGTTAAGGAAAGGGCCGAGCTATTCTTTCCAGTGATAATCGCAGTACTAAGATATTTGTGCCGCATTCAGCTATTCACACGTGTATGATTGAAACAGGACTTGCGGATCCTTCACGCAAGGTTTGTTCGCTCTGAAGGGGTTTCAAAGGAGACGAAATTTTCATCGTCACTGAAGCGTTTGCTATCCCCGAGCTTGCAGGCTTGATTTCCGCGCTCACTGTCATGGCAGTCATTAATGTCAAGGAATTGGAGTTAATTGGGCCGTCTGTCCTCACATTCTTCAGACTTTTCATCCACAAGCAATCTCCGCTTCGGATACGACAAGAAACCTTGCCATATCTAGTATGTCAATATCCCTAAAGAGCTCTGTTTTCTCCCTATGCTCTTCGTCGAAAGATCAAGTTCACCCCTGCTCTATAGGCTCTGAATTTATCTAAATGCTCTACATTACCTTTGGCAATTTGTCAGCGTGCGAGTTGGACTTCATGAATTGTGGGAAATATGATGCGCCCGCAGTCACCTGAGACCTTGAGCACGTTTCGTTGCATAAGACTCATATATCAGAGTAGCATCCCCATGTTTCAAAGTTTGTTGAAAATATCTAGAAAAACGGGGCAGTTATCACAAAACCAGATCCAATAAACGCAGTAGCTGCCTTTCATCGTAGTATATTTTCCGGCGAAGAGACACGTCGGAGCTTCGTAAAGGCTCGAAAATTCATTGATGTAAATATTTCTCCTCTTTGAGCTATTAGTGATGCCCAAAATCATCAGCCGCATGTTGATTCCCCAATGACGGAAGAGTTACACTGTGCCGTTCTCTTCTTTTATGACGTGTTAAACAATTTTGCTGCTGGTGCTTGCTATCAAGATGGACAGTGCTGTCTTTTGATGCACGTACCGCGGAATCAACCCCTTTCGACGTGCCACCGTAAATTTATTCCTGCGCCGTGTTCATTATCCGTTCAGATTGTTCAATCTTAGTTTTCTTCGCTGCATCGCAGCTTCTTTCCTTTCCCCTGCTGCGGCCTCGATCAATAGACATGCATTGCCTAGTAAAAGCTGCGCCTTGTAAATGGTAGTTGGCAGCAAGAAAAATAATCAAGTAAATCACCATTACTCAAGACACTAGGACTGAATTTACCTGTTCAGCTAAACTCACCGCTAACGTGGGTTCACATCTAAATCTTTCATCATGGCAATGAAAGGTGAAGAAAGTCACGCCCTTGGACCGTTTTGTAGAAATACAATGTCGTAGATGAAATCTACCTATTATTGTCAAATGTATTGAGTAGCACCCCCTGACTTGGTATATCTGAGCCGATGGACCTTGAGGCCTGTCCATACAAGTCATTTTTCGCATTTAATGGTTGAAAAACGGTGGAAATGAACGTGCCGTGCAAAACAAAAGAAAAGAAGTCGTTTCAGAAAATATCCAGATGCGTCAACCCACAAAGCCCACTACCATCCTGCACATTCACCAAAGAATAGCATCCGAAATATCGACCAAGATCGCCCACTTCACCTTCATATTCAAAGTTCCTTTCATCTCATAGTACTACGTCGCAATCATCATTCGCATCTTTTGGTTCATCAAGAGACAAGCCATTCAATGCCGACATCAACGCATTTTCATCCCTGATTTGTCGTTCTCTCATTCTGGTAGTACGTGCCTGGTATTTCTGCTCGTACATTTCCTGCCTTTGCCTTGATTCTGGCCCAGTCCTGAAAACAACTGCCCTGGCAGCCAGATCGGCATAAGCAAGCCTTCTTCTCTCCTCGAAATTGTGACGTTCCATTAACCTTAAATATAGCATGTACGGCTCTTTTTCTCCTTCCTTTGAGTTTCTCTTTCTAACTTTGTTAACTGAGCCGTCGAATAGGTTGGCCCGAAAGATGGTGTCGCCATTCTTCTTCTTCTTCTTTGTTCTCTTCGGCTTTGCGTTCGTGTTATCGACAGCGTTGTGGTTTGTTTCTGCTTGTTTGCGCTTCTTTTTGGAAGGATTCTGGCTGTTCAAATTACTAGCTTGAGCACGGAAGATTCGTCTCATAGTCCTTCGCTCATTTGCAAACCTTGGTCCTATGAAGGCTTCGTTTGCGACTTCTTTGCTCTTATTAATGGCTTTGTCTGTGGCGGATTGTAGAGCCCGGACAGTTGGTTGTAACATGTGTGCCAGATCAGCTTGCTGCTGAATCTGGCCTGTATTAATGGATGATTGCATATTTGACTTTAAATGACTGATTGAACTGTTTGTGGTTTTGCCCATAGGATAGTCGAGCTCTGACATGGTAATGTCATCGTCGGTCGCATTATTATTGCCTGATTGGCGCGTTAGATAATTGCAAATAGAACTCATAACTATTGGGGTGTCTCACCACTAGCACCCGTAGAAACTTTGAGGGTCTGAAGACTGATCTTAAGAGAAGCAGCTTGAGTTCTGTTGTTCTTGGAGTCGCGATCTGCATACTCCGCGTGTAGTTGCATAGAACTGCTCTGATTCGGGGACAGAAATGTAGGGAATTGCTTCACAAAGATATCCATGCTGTAGCCCAAGTTGTTGGTTGTATGTAATGGTGGATGACTCTCGGATTTGTAAGTCTTAAGAGTAATGTGGAAGCAATAGACTCCAGGACCCGTTGTTTGTATTTCCTAGAATAGCTCGCCAAATACAGGCAGCAATTACTTCAGCTGCAATTCACTTTTCAAGCTTTTGTGCTGTAGTCTCGTCACAAGATCTGATCTCTGCCGCAACTCACTACCACCGATCTTTTCTCTCTCCAATACAAGCGTAATAGAGATGCCACACTTTCCTAATCAATAACATGTAACCAAACCACGCTCAAAGTTGTTGGTAAATAAATAATACATTTTGATCAAGTGGACTTTGGAAAAATTCACTGGCACCCTGCTGCCTGCTAATACTTGCGAAAAGAGAAGTTGTCTAACATTCCTTACAGAACTTGGTGATCATCTACATTAATGGTGAGATATCCCTTTGGTATTCTATACTAATCTGACCTTGTTGTTGCAGTAAAGCATTGCTTATACGTATAGAATTGATTCCACTATACGTTGAGTACAGACCGCCCAACTACTTTGCCATGAGTTTCAGAGTGGAATAATAACAGCCAGCATTGGGCCTTCATAGCTAACCGTTAGAGGAATCATTGATCTCTCATTAGTAGCTCTCATAGGTATGACACAATTTAGTAAATGAATTTTTGACATCCCCAACAGTAGAAGCTCACAATGGCATCGAAGTTCCAAACAGTAGGTAAGGTCTGAATTACAAAGGGGCCATTCGATGATGGAAATGCGTCAACTCGAGTTGAAGTCAAACTACAACGCCATTTCACTAGCGCTAATCTAATCTTGTTTAGTGATGGGAGTAGAACATTTACTTCAACGGGCATCAGCTCTAGCAACTGCACTTGCGTTTGCTATGGGTCCGTTTTATTAGGATTGGACATTGGCTGCCGTGGCAGAAAACTTGTCTGGTCTTACTGTGGGTGATAATCTTTATGTTGTGCTAGAGGGGTAATTTTCCCTTGGCTTTTCAATTCTCTCAATACCTGAATTCTACGCAAAAAACTTGAACCTATTTTACACCACCTCTAAATGTCATCAACCCAGTGAAAGCAATGAAGCCGTTAGAGTCTAAACACAACGATATAATACAGCGTTTGACCAATACATTTTCTGCGAATAGTGACGCGTCACTATGTTCCACATATATCTGCAACAATCTGCAGGCTTAGAAGTAGTTTCCATGATCCCCATGTTTCCCCCTCTCTCGCGTCCTCGCACTGCGGGTATTTCACGATGACGAAGCTTTTACATGCTCGACCGCGTCATCTAGAAACTCAGCAACGATAACATACAATAAACTCTTTTAAAAATGTAACTGATAATGGATTAGGTATTGGGGTTTTCAAATTCCCGCAAAGTTAATGAATAATCTAAGATTGAAAAACACTTTAATTTATCATCGAGCTTCTTAAAAATAATTGATAGTTTCAATGATTTTTGTACATTTCATTTATAATAATAAAAACAAAATTCTGATATTTTATTTAAAGTTTTGAATATACTTATATTCTTTTTATAATATTATTATATATTATTGAATAATTAATAATAAAAAAACTTTTTAATATTTATTAAAAGTTATAATATAATTATTAATATTAAAAAATTTTATTATAAATTTTATTTTTCTTTTGATATCTAAAACAACATCACTTTCAATAAACAAGGTATTGAAAGTTAAAAGTTACTGTAAGGGGTATTTACCGTTCATTTTACACACGTCTCGGCAGTGTCACTCCGCCAAGTCAAGGTTGTCAACACAAAAGAAGATTAGCGCGAAAGGATGTGGGGACTGCTTATACATCAAAAAGCATCTTAAAAGCCGACGCGCGATTGATTGTTCAGCGTGCTTGCTCAAGGTTTGTTTCATTGAAGACGATGATGAACTATCAATTCAGAATTAAAATGATAGTCAACAATCATTTTCAGGAAGTATATATGGCTATGCTGGGAATCAATTCTCTTCTGATCAGAGAAATCACATTTCTACTTATCTTTCCTAGCAATCTCAACATACACAATCCATAAATCTATTCTGATTATTAAAATCTTTGAAAATGGCAGCTTCCAACCAAACTCAACGCATTTTCATGACTGGCGCTACCGGTTACGTCGGTTCCATCATCACAGAACTCGCCATAGCACAAGGCTATAAAGTACATGGGTTATCTCGAGCTGAGTCTGGAGACGCCAAGTTACTCAAAGCTGGTGCGGTACCAGTACGTGGGGACCTTACCAGCCTTGATACCCTGCGTAAGGAAAGCTCCGAGGCAGATATTGTTTTGCATCTTGCAACTGCCTATAATCGAAGAAGTCCCGGCGGTTATGATGCCGCTTGGCCAACCGACAAGGCCGCAATTGAAGCTATTGCAGATGGATTAGAGGGATCCAACAAACCATTAGTTGTAACTGGTGGTGCGCTATTCGTTGCTCCAGATCCAAATGGTGGAGAGACTACCGAAATGTCTCCGATGGATTCAAATCCTTTCAATACTCGAGGTAAATCTGAACCTCATGCCCTTGATTTGGCGAAGAAAGCTATTCGAGTTATTGCCATACGTCTGGCTCCATGGGTCTATGGAAGAGGGGGTAGTGGAGTCAAGTTATTCATGGATATGTCTAAGAAGTCTGGCGCAGTAACATGTGTCGACGGTGGAAAAAGTCGTACATCGACCGTTCATGTGGACGATGTGGCTCGACTTTATCTGTTAGCTGCTCAGGAAGCTAAATCGGGGGAGATTTTCAATGCTAGTTCGTCTACCGTTGTTACTTTCCATCAAATTTGGGAGGCTATGGCTACTGCATTGAATTTGCCATTGAAAGATCTTTCCATGCAAGAAGCTACTGGGACGGTAGGCCCGGTTCTTGCAAAATTTATCTCAACAGAGAATAGGGCATCTGGAGCTAAGGCTAGAAATGTACTAGGGTGGAAGCCGAGCGACGCTAATATACTGGAAGAGATCCGTTCTGTGGCTTCTCAAATCTAGGAGTTGTAGTGAGTGCACCATGAGGCCTTGATGGAGAACAGCCTCAAGAATATGTATTAGAATGTAGCTATTGATTTAAATCATTTGATCTTCAAAATCAGGCGCACCGTGGAATTTCAATTACATTACTGATCTTTTCATGTTTTGCTAGACTTTGAAATATTGTTCACCTTGAATTTTCCGATGCTACTTTCCCGAGTCACTAATCATCACATAGATATTAATTCTTGATCTTAGTAAGCAAAAAATTCTCGGTCATTTACTTGAAGAGTGACACATCATTCATTTTCAATAGTGACTCTCAGATTTAGGAGTGTGTTATTACGACACCGAACAAATCAGACGTGAAGAAAGTTCATACCTTAAGTGCCTAGGTAGTATGACGTAATTATATTCTGAACATCAATACAGATAATGTATATATAAATCCTATGCGTCCCCATATGCCAGTGTATCCAATAGTTTGGACCGCAATCCAACAATTAAGAGCTTCTGGATTCCTGGATTAACTTGGGATATTGAAATGAATTAAATTACCATCTAGAATGCTTTCCGGGTAGACAACTACAGTACCACAAATAAAGGGAAGATGAAGGCAAAGAAGACCATGCTAGAAAATATCACTATATGATGGAAACTTCTTAGTGGCTAGAGTATATACTTGCATTTAAATATCTCGAATTCAGCACAAAGCTGTATGAACCTTCTTCTTCTTCATGATGCAATCTGTGTATTCAAGGAAACAGAACAATGCTGGTGAAAGAACCCTGATATATCTAACTGAAAGGCGGGAAAAGTATCTTCAACAGAAGATTAAACGAGAACCCTTTTCATCCTATATATATATATCAGTAATATTCAAAATCATCCCAGAACACTTTAGTATACTACGAACACAAGTTAAAATTCTACAAATATTATTTAATTAATGATCAAAGGCATACACAAAATCACTTCTAAATCATTTTCAATTTACCCAATTGATGAATAGATTAAAGATACATTAAACAAGAACACCTTGATAAGAGCCTTTATCAACAAACAGCCATCCATACAGCCAGCTCCTTCAATCTCAGCCGAACTATACAGAATCTTTGAAACCAGACTCGAGCTTCAACATTCACGTTCATCCAGATGTTGAAGCTTTATGTGGCGTCCTGTAAGAAGCCGAAGGAGTTTCCACTAACAGTAAGATTATCGATTGCACGTAATGATGATATACACTCCTCCTCGAGCCTGACTTTCAGTATCAATTCCTCCCAACAACATCCTCGACAACGAGCTCACATCATAGAACTCTTGTAATCTGACTATCAACAACCAACTTTCTGTCTAGGAAATCTTTATATCCCTACTTTGCAATCTAGTTTTCCACTGGTCACTTATACTTTGTATTGGTTTTAGGACTGTTTAATAATGTCTTCAGACAAAGATAACAAAGTTCATGACGTAGCCCCTTCTTTTGACCCAACATGTCCCCAGGTCCAGATATGTTTCTTGAGCCAAGCAGTACTATCAGCATTGATAGCTCTCCCGTACTTCCTCCTTATTCCTCTCCTTATTCTCCTCAACCAAATATACGCGGGGGAGCTCCATCTGCTATGTCCTCTTTCATGGTCAATGGAGCAGCGCTCATAGCTCACAGCCGACAACTAGCGCGATCGAATTTGAACATAAATGCAGCCAATGGGACAGCTTCAGAGGAATATCAATCTTTCCATCAGCCGTTCCATCAACCTTTCAAACAATCTTCTCATTTCCAGACCCTGTGCAATTTGATGGCCCTACTGATAGCTACGACGAGCTAGGCTTAAATTTTCAACGTGGTTCGATGCCTTACGACTTCCAGCCTACTCAAAACCCGAATAGTGCCATTGTGATGGATAAGGGTGGGTTTTAATCTTGGACACGACTCGAATGCTTTTGACTACTTGATTACTTCTAATTTGCCTCTTATTATCACCCCAAATCTGCAACAGGATACTATACCTACCTGGCAATCCAACAGCCTCTCTGCTTCGTGGAGGACGTCGCGCTCGCCGAGAGTCCGCTGCTTCTAGGAATGAAAGAACTCTAACTCCAGGTCCTAGGCATCGTCGACGCCTAGCGAGAAGAAATTTCTCCTGCTGCAACTTCTTCTGCCCGTTTTGCTGCTCACCACAATAGTTTCCGACGTGAAAATCGGAGAAACAGGGAGTTTCTCAAGAACCAGGTGGTTTTGGATGATCATGTTAAGAAGTGGGTAACAGTTCTTGACTCCGCTGATATGACGGTCGAATACAAAGATATATATGAAAAGATTGCATGTCAAAGAAAGTCGTTTAGGTGCAATTGTTGAAGGAAATGAAGATATGGCGATCAATGGAAATGGAGATGCGACAGTCAGCAGAACTGATGATATTATTGATATAAATGATGATGAGCAATAAATTCCTCCTGCACCATCCGCGGATCCTGGTTTCAAAGTCAGTCAACGGATTTCTTTTTGCAAAAATGGCGTATTTAATAGTCATAAATAATTTTTAATACAACGCTTAATACTCATGATTCTTTCTTTCATGGAATAGATGCGCACATATGCTTTCTTACTGACATTTTATGATACCCATTACCATAACCCGTTATTCAGTACTTGAGGACTTTTGCGTGTTGAAGTATCTTCATGTTTCTCTTTATGAAACTTTGTGCAAAGCTGACAAAACTACATATTCAAAAAGCTAGATGCATTTTCTAAAATAATTCACCGCCTGTGAAGTATCATATCAATTGGCCGTTCCGACATAATACTCTACAGTAGGAAGAATGGAGATTAAATGAATCAGATGGAGGACAAGCAAGCTTTACCGCCTGTCCTGAACACATTATCTGACGGGATACTTACAGGAGTTCTTTAACCCCAAATCTGGGGAGAAAACTCTGCTCTGCTAAAACTCAGGTCGGGGTTGAATTTATATAGTACTGGCTAGCTATCACTAATTAGACTCGACTGGCATCGAACAACGAGTATTCCCTTGTGCCTTCACTTTTCAAAGACCCCAAATGACATTTCTTTTCACTATAATTCTCACATTCAGTACTAGTTACTGCAAGTGGCGGCTACTCTGAATAATAACGACTGTCAATTTTACACACAATGCCGCAGACATGCATTGTTACCTTTATGATCAACTAGCTCGAGCTCGCTATCACTCCGAGGAATAACGCAATGATCTATTGATATATAAAAATTGTGTGAAATCTGCCCTTCACATACTTCAGAAGGAATAGACAAACTGTCATTGGCTTCAACTGATTTATTACACCAGGGATTTCTTTTGCTAGTTTAGAAAAGTAATAAAACGTTTTTAGTATTATAATAAATTTTAAAATAAAATATAAACTGATAAATAATAATTAATATTGTATTATTTGTATTCATGAATACTAATAATAATATCTAAAAATATCTTACTAGATTTATTATAAATTTCTAGGATTTAAAAATAAAGTATTTTTATCTGAGAGATATTTTTCAAAGGTTTAATTAGTTTGAATATTAAAAGAAGTAAATGACTAGATTATTGTATCTATATATATATATAGGAAATAGAGTACATCAGGTTTTTATTTATAGTATAAATTTTGAATGATGTATGAGAAGAAATTATATATTAGAGAGAGATAGAACTCATGATGTATTTGATGGGATGTGTGGAGGATTTCAATTGATGCGAGAAGAAATAAAGGACAATTTGGACATATGAAGGTTTTGTCTGTTTTTGTTGCGGCTTTTAGATGTGTCTGGATGTGAAGGGAAAGGCATTTCTTATATTAATAAAGAATATAACTATTTAAGTTTCTTCATCACTCAAACATTTGATGATGCTACCTCGATGTTTGTCAATAGTGTCTATCATATTCTCTCTCTACCAGGTAGTGCTTCCTCCGACCTCGTGGTGAAATCTAAAGGAATGTGATCAAATAGCACCACCTCCGATTCCGATTCATTATCGAGGTGGCTTCGAAGTCTCGATACCTAGGTATCAAATGACAGGAACTTTCCTCATTATTTTCTTTCGGGTATTGTAAAAGTGGTAGGTCGAGATACGTGCGTCCCGATAGCACGCTGTGAGGAGGGAATTGGAAGAGAAAGCTGAATTAGATTACATTGTAATACGTCACTTATGGGTAAAACGGGGTTCACAATGGTTTTGGGGTTGATGCTATATGGGTTCAAATGTATATATGTAGAAGGTTGATTATTGTGAAAAGAAGAGGCAAAAGGCTCTTCTTTTATATCTAACTACAGAAGGTCATGTGATTGACTAGCTAAAACCTTTATGTATTTGGCCTATAATTCCAACTTTCTCACAGTATGAAGAGTGAGGGCGTTGGGCTTTTGTTTAGCCTTATTCTTTACCGACTCGGAGTTATGGTGCTGGGTAAAGTGGTAAATGGGATTCATATAGCCAATATGATTAGGTATGATTAGACTGTGTTGTAGACCATGGAAATGAAGGATCTTGAGTAGTAAGATATGGATGTTGAGATTGAGATTGTGGAAGGGATTTGGGTTTCGTGGTTGGGCTTTTTGTTGTGAGGATGGATAAATAGGATTTACCTTGGGAAATGGTGAAATATTGATAAGGGAGGAGGAAAAGTAAATATGTATTTGTTAAAGGTGCATTAGCATAAGTTAAAGTGTGGCTTTTACTCATGTTCGCCAGATTTTGGAGGTGTTTTTACATTTTATCGAGTGATTGTAAGAAGAGGTAGACGTTTGAATAGATTTGAATGGTTCATACATCGGACAGATACCGGAGCGTTGAACTGTACTTTGAAGAAAGCAATGCAAGCGAACAACACAATGTAACATAATACCACAACAGAAGCAAAAACCCATCCCCAAAAGAGGTGATAGAATCCCATTCAATAGACCATGGTAATTTGATAATCTGCCACATCGGTATGCGTTACCATCCATCCATCCATCCATCCATCCATCCATACATACCACCTAGATGACCAACAATCCAATGACAGCAAATTTACCCCACACATACACACATACACACATACACACATACACACACACCTACATATATACACCAACCAGCCACACACTTGTTGATGGAGAAATAAACGTTGAAATAATAAGACTCTGGAGAAATATACGGAGTACATCTTTCATTTTACATGGGATTTTAACTTATTGATCGGTGTAAGGGGGAATGTACCTAGTAGTTTTCTTTTCCATGCTTTTCCCTACCTTGGATGAAAAAGATTGCGGTGAGGTTGAAACATTTTTCAGGGGAAATTCTATCAAACACGTGTTCTGGGTAGGTACTACTATGATAGTGTAGTAGTGGATTTGAAAGCTTTTGACATGTGGAGGGTGAGACGATTGGTGTCGGTATTGATGTATGTATGGATGGGAATGGTGTCAATTACGGCGAATGTTGGTGTGGGATACACCTACCTAGCACTCTTAGATGTTACCTAAACTTGGGTATAGATGCATGGGGATGTAGACAAAAATGCTGTAATCTATTGATGATCATGCTTTGGATGTTGTGTATGGATGAATGACTTATTACCAAGGCATCTATTTACTGTCCTCAGGCTAAGTCTATTGATGAATAAGGAAGAAAAATGATAGTATGAAGGAAGGGAAGTACCAATCCAACTTGCCCTGAAGATCTTATCTTTCCATCTTTCCATCTTTCCATCTTTCCATCTTTCCATCCTTCCATCCTTCCATCCTTCCATGAATAAATCGAGAATCTCTCTAGAACATCTGCGAGCAAGCAATGGAAACCCTTTTTAATACGGAGTACCACCGACACCGGCACTAGTATAAACTGTTGGCACATTTCTCAACCTCTCTAGGATTGATGACAGCAACATCCATTTATTTACCTTTCGCTTCTATTCTTCTATCGTGATCTTCCATTTTACCCCGTCCCGTCAGAACATTCCCTCCCGGTCCCCAGTGTCGCTATTATCCAATCCAATGCTCGAGATACAATCACAGTCTCCATATTGCACCATTTCCAGTCCAACTAGCCAATCTTGGGAATATCCAATATCCACTCAATTATGCCCCTCCACCCTAATAAACAACCGGACCTCAAATAGTTGCCTCGTACGGAGTTAATGAACAACTAGTTAGTAAATAGCCAAATATCGTGGATCCCATGGATGAATTTGATAGTGTCGTTAGTGTCGTTCTATGATCAGTCCCGTCCGTTCCTTGGAAAGCGTAAACTCTATTCTTCTACGAGAGTAACTCGACTCCTTTTTGCCTTTAATCTCCCCTCCAAAACCTTCCTGTCTCCAAATCACAAAATAGCTTCAATATCAATCTACATCGTCGACGAGATATTTGGAATTGAAACCGAACATCAAAACACCTCCCAAATACTTTCACACTTATTTCATTCTTACAAAGATCTTTCTTAGGATAAGTGATAAGTCGGCAAGACGCAAGCAGCATTATTACGTCACGTATTGTACGACCTGAGCATTTGCTCCGGAAAAGCTGCAAGCTGGTGGGTTGCTGTCTTATCAGAAATCGGTACTTTTGGATTGAGGTAGTAGCAATTCGTATTTCCAAGGTGTGTTCGGGATTCCTATTATCTTCTTCCTATTCCAAGATTCTTCACATTGCGCTCTTTCCTTGTGCCAACCACTCAACCACGTTCCTACCTGAAAAGATAAAAACCCAAGCAAAGTCTACTCAGATACAAGAAATCAGATTGAAGACGCGAAACTTTATCGTGTTATTCATTCTGCCTGTATATGAGCCTTTGCGACCTTTCACAAACACAATCCTATCCTCCTTGGACCCCTCCATTCACTTCATTCTACCGAATTCATACCATTCAGCTCTTCCTAAACAATCTCTTTTTATTCCCCCTATCTATGACTTTCTGTCTTTCGAATACCTTCACACATACAATTCCTAAATAATTATTTTACTCACATTTCATCATGGCAGAGAATACAAGAGACTCGTCAAGCTCAGGCTTAACGGAGTCATCAGCATCAACAGCTACCCCTCTTTTACGACCAGAAACTCTCAAGAGGCAGATCAGTCGACATCCAGCTTTGAGTCCCTCTGTTACGAATATTCCAGTCACTCCGGGCATACATTTGGGAGCATACGAAGAGAAAAAAGTAGACGACAAATCAATTGAAATTGAAGAACAAAGTTATTTCTTACACGGTTTTCACCACTCTTCCAATATGGCAAACTCCCCATCCGATGGCATGGATGGCAAATTATCGAATCAAGAAGTCCTCCAGAGACTGAGTCTATCTGCTGGCCGCGAAAGACAAGGTTCTTTATCGGACCTCGATCCACGAGCTGCGCATCCATCATTAGGCTTGACTGGAGGAATCATTTCTGCGACATTTTGTATACAACAATCATTGATGTACAGAAAAGGCTCAGATTGGGTATGTGCGGACATGTTTTGCGGGCATTTCTGGTGCTAACAATTGTATAGACATGGTCGCAAAGACATGGTGGTTCCTCTCAATTCGATTCCTTTAAATATCTTGCCTCGGACAAATCACCATGGAATCATACACTCGTTGGCTGGACTGGAGAAATTAACCCAGTCGAAGATCTTACACCTCCTGATACCCCTCCGCTTGGAGCACACCCAATACAATCGCAACCCCCACAAAATAGAGTTCCTTACAACAAGAGCTCGGCACCAGTACCAGTTGATGGTGTTACCATGCCTCCAACTCCAGTAGAAAACGAAGGATTGTTCATTACAAGTGAAGATAGGCAACGACTCGAAAAACAACTCGCACATCAAAAGCACGGAAAAGTATTCCCAGTTTGGTTATGTGATGATGCAGATACCAACGATGATGGGAGTATCTGCTTGAAAGATCAATCAAGATGGAGAAGATTCGCAGAGCATGAACTATACACTCTCTTTCATTACAAACAACATGAACCTACCAATGGTCGACAAGAACGACAATCATGGGCAGACTATTATCGAATGAATCAAAAGTTCGCTAACCGGATCCTCGAAGTCTATAAACCCGGCGACATTGTCATGGTTCATGATTATCATCTCTTACTTCTCCCTAGTATGTTGAGGCAACGAGTTCCACACATGAACATTGTTTTCTATCTTCATATTCCATTTCCCAGTAGCGAATTCCTTCGATGTTTACCAAGAAGAAAGGAGATTTTAGAAGGAGTTTTGAGCGCAAATTTGGTTGGATTGCAATCATTCAGTTACACTCGACACTTCAATTCTTGTTGTACTCGAATTCTAGGATTCCCATCAACAAGTGCAGGTGTGGAAGCATACGGTGCGAGATGTGATGTGGGAGCTTTCCCTATTGGAATTGATGCACGAAATGTTGAAAAGCTCGCTTTTGATGATTCTGCTGTCGATGTAAAAGTTGCAGCATTGAGGAAATTATATACAGGCAAAAAGATTATCGTTGGTCGGGATCGTCTTGATAGTGTTAGAGGTGTTGCACAAAAGCTCATGGCCTTTGAACGCTTCTTGGAGAATTTTCCAGAATGGCGTGAAAAGGTTGTTTTGGTACAAGTCACAAGTCCAACTAGTGTTGAAGAAGAAAGAGAGGATTCTGGAAATAAGATCGCGGCCAATGTTGCTGAACTTGTCGCAAAGATCAATGGTCTATATGGCTCTTTGAGTTTCTCTCCCGTTCAACATTACCCTCAATATCTTTCACAAGAAGAGTATCTTGCTCTTCTTCGTGTAGCCGATGTGGGTTTAATCACTAGTGTACGTGATGGTATGAACACAACAAGTTTGGAATATGTTGTTTGTCAAAAGGAAAATCATGGTCCTTTGATCATATCCGAATTCTCTGGATCAGCTGCAGTATTGGATACGGCCATTCACATCAATCCATGGGATATGAATACTGTCGCCGAAAATATTCGACTTGCTCTGGAAATGCCCGCAGACAGAAAGGCGGAGCTTCACTACTCGTTATCGGATTACATCTTTAAAAATGACATTCAAGTCTGGACAAAGAGTCTCATTCGAACCTTGATTACAAAAATTGGTTCCAACAATAATGCATTTGCAACTCCTCTTTTGGATAAGGCTTCCATGTTGGTTCAGTACAGAGCCGCTAAAAAGAGGTTATTCATGTTCGATTATGATGGTACTCTCACACCAATTGTCAGAGATCCTGCTGCAGCTTTACCATCTGATAAATTATACCGCACACTGAAAGCTCTAGCTGCTGATCCTAAAAACGCCATTTGGGTTATTAGTGGTAGAGATCAAGAATTTTTAGGACAGCATCTAGGACATATCCCAGAGTTAGGATTCAGTGCTGAACATGGTAGTTTTATGCGTCATCCAGGTAGTCAGGAATGGGAAAATCTTGCCGAGAAATTTGATATGGGATGGCAAAAGGAAGTTATGGAGTGTTTTCAGAAATATACCGAGATGACTCCAGGTTCGTAGTATCCTTCGTGATCCTTCTCTGATTTCTCACTAACAAAATTAGGCTCCTTCATTGAAAGAAAACGTTGTGCCTTAACATGGCATTATCGTCCATCGGATCCTGAACTTGGTGAACGAATGTCACGTGAATGTCAAAAAGAGCTCGAATCTACTGTTGGTAAAGCTTGGGATGTGGAAGTCATGACTGGTAAAGCCAATCTTGAAGTTCGCCCTACATTTATCAACAAAGGTTCCATTGCCAAACAACTCGTCGATTCTTATGGCAAAGAAGTCGGTCAACCTCCTGAATTCACCATGTGCGCCGGTGATGATACTACCGATGAAGATATGTTCAGAGCATTAAACAATAGTGATCTTGACAAAGATCATGTATTTACGGTTACTGTTGGAGCATCAAGTAAACCGACATTAGCTAAATGGCATCTTTTGGAACCAGTAGATGTTATTAGTAGTATTGCTTTACTTGGAGGTGGAGACACGAATGTTGCGGATTTAGGACCGATTGCTGTTGTAGAGGGAAGAAATAGAGAAGAAATGCCCACCAAGTTGGAGGCATTAGATATGGTTCCTGGAGCTCCAAGTACAGGGGAAGGAAGATGAGTGGTTAGAGTTTTTGGATTGAAGTGGATTTGACGTTTGGAATTTTTGGGGGCATAGCGTTGGTTGGTATGGATTTTAGATGAGTTCGTTGATTGGGGTGAATTGGAGGGACTGGGGTTAAGATATGATAGAGCGATGCGGTGCGATGTGAAGATGCTGATGAGCATACTATACAGAAGAGCGGATGATGATGGAAAATAAATATTCATATTAAATACCCGGTTTATAGAATTATACGTTTATTTATAGTATGCGGGAAGATGTATGATTTTTGAATGTAAAGGAGTTTTCCCGTAGGTGCGAGTGTGATTTGAGATGGAGATAAAGGGGATAGAGATGAGAGACATGAAAGTAATATAAAAGTGAATAGTGATATATAATACAAGTTTTAGAATCTACTGACTGTATATATAATAAGCGAAATAATATTAAAATCGATTGATATTTTTATTTTAAATCTTTGTTATCTTTAAATTTCCTACTACTAATGAATTCTCCCCCTCATTATCTCAATTTATTCTAGATCTATTACAATTTACCGGCACTCAATCCACTCAAACACAAACACAAACCCAAATCAATTAATTCCTCACACTCTATATATCTTCTACCCTCTATTCACTACCCAGTAACCCCTATCTATCCCTTAACCGTAACCGTAAGCGTAAGCGTAAGCGTCTCCTTGGCCAAAAAAGTCATAGTAGCAGTAGCAGTAACACTAACCGTCTCCGTCGCTCCCCCAATACAACTACTCATACTGCTAATCTTCCCATTACTTCCCACTCCCAAACAAATATTATCATTATTATTATTTGTCCCTCCTGCGCTACTTGCAGCTGCAGCTGCACTTGTACTACTCGTGTCCTCGTATGTATTTGTCTCTCTAGGTGCTGGGAAATTGAGAATTGTTGTTTCTATTCCTTTTCCTCCTTTTCCATCTGCATCTTCAGCCGAAGTACTGGTACTGGTACTAGTACTAGTACTTAGCACAATGATCGAAGTAGGACTAGGACTAGCTATAGGTGTAGGAGTGAAAGTAGAAGTAGAAGTAGAGATAGGAGTCGTCAGCGGTAATCCATTTCCGGCGACAATAGTAGCAGCTGTTACAATAGCGCTCGTGATGATTATTTCAGTGGTTTTGCTTGTTGCGCTGGTGTTTTGGTTGTTTCCGGATCCATTATTCCCATTTTTACTAGTTTCGTTTTCGGTGCCGGAGTTGGAGTTGGAGTTGGAATTGGAACTGATCGTTACGGGAATGATGGTTAATGCGGTTATGGCTCCATTATTTGCATCTGGTGTGCTCACGCTGATGAGTGTTGTGGTTGGGATGATTTGGGTGGGTTTTGGTGGGTCGGTGAATTTTGGTGTTTTGGTGGTTTGTGGGATTGTGGTTGCGGGGATTGTGGTTGCGAGGATTGTGGTTTCTTGGATGATTGTTTCTTCTACGGAGGATGCAGATGAAGAAGATGAAGATAAAGAGGAAGTAGATATTGAAGTAGGTGTTTCAGTAGCACTAGAAAAAGATTCTTTCGTTTTTGTTGATTCCTTTGCTGTTGTCATGATGATCTCTGCGGTACTAGCAGGTTGCGTTGTAGGCAGTTCGGGGAAAATTATAGTTTGGGCTTCTGAAGAGGAGGAGGAGGAGGAGGAGAATGTTGATGAAAGAGATGTTATCTCTGATGTTACGACCAAAATTGTTGTAGGCCTGGCTGTCGACGAGGGGAAAGCAATCTCTGATGTTTTCACTTGAATAGATGAAGTTGATGAAATTGATGATGAGGACGAAGTGGAAGATGAAATAACTCCAAGAGTGGAAGAAGGAACAACAGTCGTTATATATACGATTGTTGTTTTGAGGGCATTGCTTGAAGGTGATTCAAGTGAAGACTTTGTTGTTGAGGCTTGAGGAGTAAAGGTTTGCTCAGTCGGTCCCGTTTCTATTGGCTCTTGACTTGAAGTCGTACTAGACTCCATATTTCCAGTACTTTGCACTCCAACCGTACTCGCTGAACTTCCCCCAGTCGACAAGGCACTTCCGATGGAAATGGATACTGTTCCAGCAGTACCAAGTGGCACCGTAATAGGAGACAATGTCACCCTTATGGAAGATTGAGTAGTGGTTCCAGAAGTCTCAGTCGTAATACCAATCGTGGGTTTGAAACTTGGACCCGAATTACTGGAAATTGGTGCAGTGCCTACAGCTGCTGTACTTGAATTTCCGATAATAAATGGGGCTACTGATATGGTTGGTGATGATGGAGATGATGAAGATGCTAAAGTTACTGATCCAAAACCCTGTGATGATTGCTCGAAAGAACTTTGCTGTGTAGTACTAGCTTCAGGCAAGGTAGTCGGAAGCGGTGGAAAAATTGTAGTTTGTACAGAAACCAGACTCGATATTGAGGAGGTACCCGATGCGGAAGAACTTTCCGATGAAGTACTACTATCAGGCAAGCTGGTAGGAAGTGGTGGGAAAATTGTAGTTTGTACCGAATATAAACTTGACAATGAGGAAGTACCCGCCGCGGAAGAACTTTCCGGTGAAGTAGTACTACTCGGCAAACTAGTAGGAAGCGGCGGAAAAGTAGTAGTCCGAACAGAAGGCTGACTCGAAGAAGAAGAAGAGCTAGCTTTCGACTCAGACGCACTCCCCGATGAACTCTGAATTGAAGTATCGCTCTTCGTAGAAGATGCTTTTGCAGTTGATGCAGGAATGAATGGTGGAGTAATAGTGAACGTTAATTCTGATGCGGCAGCATCTCCAGTCTTTGTTTCGGTATCGCTTGCGGTACTCGATGTTTGAGATGGAAATGAACTTGTTAATGCCAGAGTTGTACTGTCTGTACTTGATATAATCGAGGATACTAAAGCTGATTGTGTCGAGGATGTTGAAGAAGCCAATGGAGTCTTGGATTCATTATTTTCATCTGATGATGTACTAGAAGTACTCGCCGTGCTTTGAGGCCCTGTCGTTTGAGATCCGGTCGTTTGAGATCCCTTCTCTGATTGTACTACTGAAGTTGCAGAAGTGCTACTCGATAGTGTCGAAATAACCGTCGCGCTAGGAATTAAAGCTGAACTTCCACCTGTCGTAGAGGATGATTCGATTTGAGTCGTAGAACTGATCGTTGAAGAAGTGAATGTACCAGGTAAAATCGTAATTACAATGGCACTCTCACTACTTTCCTTTCCCCCATGGCCATCTCTTATAAAACTATCACGGAATTAAATCAGCATCATCAAACACACAAGTAAAAAATCATCTGTGAAAAATCAAGAGTATCGCACCGAATAGAAGAGAACTTACTTCCTACTCGTCCCATTGCGCCACAACGGACCAGCCGAACTTAGTTGAGAAAAGAAAAGTGCAATAAAAAGAAAGATTGGTGATGAGATCTTCATAACTATATTCGTGGTATTTGAACTTAGGAAATATTTCGTGAAACGCAATTTTTAAGATCCAAAGAAAAGCTAGATGGGTGTGTATATGCCTATAGAAATAAATATGAAAAAACGCAGATATTCAATAGGTATGAAAAGAATAATGATTAACAATCCCGAAATCAGCAAAGAATGTGTCGAGTTAGAGTTGTGAATGAAATGGCAAAAAAAAGGTTAAAAGAATGAAATAATCAACGATAGACAAGACGAAGGAGGCAAAGAACGAAATTGAGAAATAAGGAAACAAATAATCAGCAAGATAAAAAAAAACTGAGATCACAACCACACAAGTCTGGAGTCCAATCTATATACTCTTGTTCACAAAAGCGCAGACCCACGAAGGCAACCCAAGCAAAACCAATGCATGAACAACTTGGCGCTTTCCAAAAATCTCAACCCATTAACAGGTCTGTCTCCCGAAAATATAATATCTACAAAGTCCCGAACGAACTACATACACAGCCAAAAACCCCATCGAGAAATACCCTCGAACACCACATCCAATAAATGCAAACGACACAAGCTAAAACTCAAACATGACATTGGCGCTTAGTAAAATGATGCGTCTGAAAGAATGGTATTATGAATCATTTGATTGGACAGCAATGAATTCAGGGGATCCGTTTAGCGAAGAGGGGAAAGAAAATGAGTGGATGAAACGATAAGCGCGAATCAAAGCTGAAAGCTTGATTTTTTGATGCGCATGAGATGGATAATATGGACCAGTCGGATGGAAAAAGATATCGATGCTTTGGATGACTTGCAGATGAGTGTGTTGAATTATTTAATGTTGAGGCTCAATTTTCATGTTGTGCTAGGTTATGTTAAGGTTACCGAATAGTGGGTATTGGGCGGCTGCGCGCCTTGGATTGCCGGATCTGTTAAGATCCAATGATTTGAGTCTCTGTATGGAAATTGATCATTAAGTAAGGTCTAGATTCATGGTATCTATTATTAATTGAAAGATTGTATGAGAAATCTAGATCAGACGAAATAACAAGTCCAGTTTTTGTCTTGTAGATAGTCTTAGTTTTGCTTATATAAAACTTAATTTATATTTATTCATCGTTCATTCATCCGTCCGTCTATACATCTATATATTCAAGTTAATCAATATATTTACCTACTCATTTATTTATTTATAATTTCTACTTCTTTTTATAAATTTTCAAAACAAGTCAATTATAATTATATTTAATAAACAAACAAACAAGGAATCAACAAACAAATACATAAACAAGCAAGCACTCCGATACTCATGATTTTAACTATATTAATTCTGTGTAGCAAAAAGTATTCACAAGCTCATAATTCGTATACCGGATATCATAACTTTATAATAAGAAGCAGAAACTCATACTGTGCATTCCATCCATTCCATTCCATCTCACCACCGGCTGATCCTAAAAAAAAATCATTCATTCATTCACCTACCTCTCCTCAGACCTTAGACCTCATACATCCTCAAAACCATCTTCAAACAATCAAGCCACTGGAACCCGCCTGTCTCTTTCCAAATCCACCACAATCCTACTCAAATCCTTCAATGGCACCGGTTTACTCATAAAAAGATTAATGCCACTGCTATACGCTTCTCTTTGACTTTCATCACTGGCCAATCCCGTAACTGCGACAATGACAGTAGCCTTTAAATTTTCTTCCCTCTCAAGGCTTCTGATGCGTTGACTTGCCTCGAAACCATTCATCACCGGCATACTTATATCCATGAATATGACGTCGGGCTTCTTCTTTGCAGTTCTATACTGAGATACTGCCTGCTGACCATCTACCGCACAGTAGTATCGCATGTTCAATTTCTTCATGCATGCTATGAGGATTTTCATATTGATGGGATTGTCTTCGACAAGAAGCGCAATTGGTTTATCCGACACAAGTGTATCAGGCGGTAGAGACTTTTGAGCTAGTGGGGAGCTGCTCCTGGGCAAGGAAGGAGAACTGGTTCTCCGAGAACTTGGAGACATCGCAAGAAACTGACTACCATCGTGACCACTAGACCTTTCGAATATAGCAAGAAAACATTCTGCAAGCTTTTTGGGTCCAATTCTGGAATATTGTTAGTTCCAAGAACCTCAGTCTAGGGAAACCATCTAGAAAGTAGCAAGAGAGAAAAGATACATACGGATTGCTGAGGAAATGTATGTTCCGGTAATTCTCGAATAACGTTCTCCGTCGGGATTGTGCACATCCTGTCAAAACAATGATGTGCCTATTCCGAGTATCACCCGTAGCGTCCGAATAGAGATTTTTCCAACTGTTCTCCAATTCGTAGAATTTCTGAGAAGTTACCAGGAATACATCTCCCTCTGCGGCATCAAATCCAGTGGCTTCACTAGTTTTCATTCCAAACCAATCCCTAGAGATCCTAGAAATCGCTGGCCCTGCAGACCTATGATGGTTCAAATTTGAATCTACTGATTTCTCGGGTTCAGGGGTCGAAGTTTCCATTCCTATCAATACCAACTCTAGACCATCGGTATAATTTCTAGCTTTCTCAATATTGCTTGGCATTCGAGATACTTCTACAGCTTGTGGTTGGGACTTTTCAAGTTTAAGAACAACTTTAACAACGGTGCCACTACCTTGCACACTAAAAACTTCGATTTTCCCATCAAGCGCTCCTACAATTTGACGAACAATACTTAGTCCCAAGCCAGCACCAGGTGTCAAACTATCCTCCTGAGCGAACGGGATGTATATCTGACGTTTTAGAAAATCTGCCGCGATACCTCTTCCTGTATCGCTAACGGTCAAGGTAACAAACGCTAGATTTTTTCTCGACTTTGGCGACGTGGCCATTTCATAATTAAGGCTTACCTTGACCAATCCAGACGTAGTGAATTTCAATGCGTTTCCAAGTATATTCATAAGAATACGCTTCCATGCTCCAGGTTGACTTAGGAAATTCCAGTTCAATTTATGGTCAACGTCAAGGATGACAGAAAGCGGCTGTGCTTCTTCAATTCCTTGCCTGTCGGGTCTGGTGGGAGAAATTGGATGATCCATATCAGGGGTGACTGTAGATGTTGATTGGAGAGCATAAACATGCCCAGTATAAATACCATTTATAACGTCCTCTGTGATAGAGGCAATATCGAGATCTGAGGTCAAGCTGATGGCTCCATAAATCCGGAACTTTTCTGCAGAAAGAGCTTTTCGTGTTCTGGAAGAACTGCGTATAGCTTTTTGTTCGCTCTTTTGTGCTACCATAAAATTGTTGATTTTTGCATAGTCCAGTACGTTATTTAGCGTATCAAGTAGTGTGGCAGAACAATGGCCAATAGTATCTACCACATCCTTTTGATATTTAGTAATCTGGGTATCCTGTAAAAGTTCGATGCTTCCAGCAATTCCATGAAGAGGACTGCGTAATTCGTGACTAATGGATGATATCAAAGAATTTTTGGTCTGATCAGATGTGATCATATCAAGACGGGATACTTCAGCCATGATACTGTTCCCGAAAGCAGCCACGTAATTCAGATCATCATCCAGATTGAGAACTCGAGTTGGATCTGAAGTCCAGAGCATAGCACTAGCAAACCAGCGCTCACGCTGTGAATCCCATAATGGTAGAACCAATACATACCTGGCACCGGGAAATATCTGTAGCATAGTTTGACCCCCCCAAACTCTGGGGGATGCCTTTCTAAGCAGTGAACTATGACCGGCATCGGCAATAATTGCTATCTCTCCAGTGGCGGCGGCGTCGTGAAGGTCATCTTCGCTTGATGACATTTGACCTTCTCCATCAAAGGCATAAACTTTGCCATGAGGATGGCGCTTGAATAGGCGGCGAACAAAATTTTCTGTGACAGTCAAATGCTCTGGCAAATTTGAGTCTCCATGCAATGTACATTGTGATGCCGTAGAATATGCTAGTACCTCACACATGCGAGTTTGTAAGGTTCCACCTTTCTGGGCTGAATCCTTGTCATGGCTCTCATGTTCGGAGTTACTATCCGAGGTATTAATACGCGAAGAGGTCCTTTGATCATCTTCACTACTGGATAGTGGTCGCCCATCATGCAGACTGGTAGTCCTCCCCGGATTAATGAACGATGATGAGCGTCCCCGAGACCCAAAAGAACTTTCCCTAGCATCAAAGAATAAAACTCCTTCTACATCTGTAGACTCACGCATCAGGTTACTAGCGCGAGAAAGCATTCTTTTCAGGGTTTCGGCATTGTCGGAAACATCTCGGGTACTGAAATCATCCTCCGGCGTGTCTTTTCCACCCTCTGATGGTTGCCTTTCATTGTGTAACACCAGCGGGGAAGGCTTGATAAATTCTCTTGCCGCCGAGACTGGAGATTTATAAAAAGAATCGCGAACTGGAACCGGAGTGAGAGGGATAGGTTGGTCGACCTCTTCCTTAGCAGCGGGCGAATTTTTCCTGACATGAATAGAAGAAAAAGCAGACGGTTGATAATTTTCTGTCTTGGATCTAATTGATATATCATTGCGAAGACTGTCAGAATGCGAGATCGAGGAGGGAATTGGGGGGCTCGGTATGTCCATTTCTTGCGATTGTTCAATAAACGATAAATCGGCCTCAGTACTTGCATTTTCGTAATCTGCTTTGCTAGTGTCCGCAAAGACATCTGCTTCTCCGAAATCCCTTGTGGGTTGCGAGTAGCTCTCCCGAACAGATGTCTGGCGATAATGTCGAGTACGCAGCCACCAAGATTTAATACTAGAATGACCTTCTACAAACAGTCCTAATCCCTTCACCATCTTCTCGCCTCTCTGGTGGTCTCTTTTCACGGCAATATACTCAAGATGGTCCATCACAGTATCAGTAATATCAGTTAAAAACTCCAATTCTTCTGGCGCCAACCCACTCCGTGGAACATCGTCAAATACACTATATGCCCCAATGTCGAATCCTCTTCGAGAGCGTATTGGCACAGTAGCCACAAACCGAATATTTGGACCTTGAATAAGATTGAAAGCATCTGTGAGGGTCTCGTCATCAGCAAGATCGTTTATAACTTTTGGTATGACTTTCGGCCGAAAGATGTCGTCGCGATTGTTTTCTGATCGCGGCGTATTTATAACAGCAGAACATAATGAATCTTTGCGAGATATTGTTCTTACGCCCAACCATAAAGAATCCCCGGCATCGTGCACATCGTCATCCTGAGATGATAACGTTCTCGTCGACTCGGCTAGAATGTATTCATGCGTACGATCAACCAATGAGATCATAACCCTCCTTGCTTTTAACCGTAGAGCACCAAGTTGTGCGAAGGCATTGAGTGCCCGGTCCGAGGAAGAATGTGCCTTCGGTGATAGGCTTGGACTTTCTGCATTTTTGCCATCTTGTTTGGGCAAGGGAATGAGGGGTGCGGCGAACGCGGGGAGATATCTAGAAAGTTCAAGATTAGTTTCAAAAATTACAGGAAGTGATGAGCTGAACGTATCCAACTGACCTATAGACCTCTCGAACTCGTTGAACTTCTGAACCCCTAATAGGTGTCTCCGAGCTGGGCTCCGCTGGCATCGCAGCTGGAGGCGAATTAATGTGATGTTTACACAATTGCCATCCTCAAATATAAGGTTCAATCAGCAAAGGAGCTGTGGAGGTAAATATATAAACAAACTCAAGTACAAGGTCACTGCGATTGGTAGAAGTTGAAGAGAATGGGTAGAGTCAATAAAAGTAAACGATCATCAAAATTCACCTCACTTCAAGGGACCAAAAAGATTGGTGAAAAGCCAATAAGGCAAAGGAAATTTTGAAGATCGATTGATCCGACTGAGCCGATTGGTAGGAGTGAAGGGAAGAGAATTTCTGCATATTGATCGCTGCATGGTGAATCGTAAATCCGATGGAATTTAGTACATTAGTGTGCTCCCGAGATGGGTAGCGTTCTTTTAAGGAAATAGCTGTCAGTGGTGGAATTTTAAGTAGAAGGATATTAGAGAATGGATGAAGGGATATAAAGGTGGCGTAAAAGATAAAATACGAAGATAAGATAAGATGAAAGTCGATCTTGTATAAAAATATTTGTATGTGCATAATCATTATGCAAGTATACCAAATATGGTGGGTGTAACCTTATAAAGATCTAAGGTACAGATTTCAACATCAACCATTCCAAATTGATAGTGCGAAGCTTTACATATCTAAGACTTATTAATAACTTCGAATTTCACATATACTACAAGTACTGTATAAATAACAAAATATATAAGATCTTATATAAAACCCAGGTACACCATCGGTAGACCACCCCTTCAACACTTTACACAAATACATCTACATCTACATCTAACCTTCCATTACAAATATATTTATAGAATCCAGGTACACAATATATATATACAACCAGCATCAAATCATGCCCAGAAATTCATCATAATAGTCGCTATTGATCCAATTACCTCACCAGATCCCAAAGGAAGTCCCCAATATAAGTCTTAAAATCCAAGATAGATATACTACCTGTAGTCAACATCGACATCCACATCCATCCCCAATCTCTAATAACCCCAATAACCCCGCATACCTATAAAACTTGCAATAAAGAAACCTATAACAGTATATCAGTATATTAGCAAATTATATAACCCAAAATACTCAATCCGAATCCCAACAATATAGCCCGAATAAAACCTACCATTATCTCAGAATACAAAATGAAAACCTTCGAATTCATGTTTCCTTTTTTTGTTTTCAAAGGTAATATTTAGATGGTTTGCAACAATAAACAAATCCTAACAAAATCTCAAATCTCAAATCTCAAATCTCAAATCTCAAATCTTCACCCCAGAAGATTCCCAAAAAAAAACGTATCTACCATCCATCTACAATCTATAAAACAATCCTACCTACCTGCCTACCTACCTACCTAATAATAAAACGCCGTACTTCATTATTCCAATCTCCTTCTAAGCAAAAACTCCACCCCCTCACCCCGCCTCCCCGCCCCAAAATAGAAGACACACCACCCAACAATACATAGGTAGGTACCAACACAAACACCCAGCAACATCAAACCCAGCCATCACTTAACCTAACCTAACCAAAACGCAAAGATGCCCTCCCACAGCCAGCAAAGAGCTATAACCAAGCGTAGCAAACTCAAACTCACAAGATAATTGCAGCTTACGAAATGAAGTCACCACTATCAAAGTTTATTTGTGTGCGACTTATTTTAATGTATGGAATCTGGAGTTGTTCTTTTCGCTAGGTAGTGTTTAGTTTCAATAGTTTTAAGTTTTAAGTTTCAAGTTTTAATCACGAACAAGGTTTTTGTCCTGAAGGAAAGGAAAGGTTGGCATCTAACCTTACTCTATCTTGCTGACTAGAAGTAGATGTATATGTATGGGAAAACGGCATGTATTTCCAGTCAAGATAGTAAGGTACGTCATCATCGACAAGTTTGTCGCTGGAGGGATATAGTGCGATCATTTATAGTGATCGAGTCGCCGCGCAGTTTGATCCGATATGACGCATCTGCAAAAGAGCAGTTGAACGAGATTTGAGAAAAAGTCTCGATATTATGAGGTGAAGTATACTGCAAATTTGACAGATACAGTTATAGCCAGGAACAAATTTAAATTGCATGTGATAATCAATGCTTCCCGCATGTAGATCCATCGATTGCCTTACGATTCGGATGTCAGGAACATGATGAGCATCAAACTTTTTTTGTCTTTGGCGTTATGGGCTATATATTTTAGGAGATGATCATCATCCAGGCCAGGAATGATGTGATGGGAAATAATGATATGAAGAATGTCTGCTTGGCGTCATCTTTTAGTACACCGTTGACTCATGGGGATATGCGCTACTACTAAATAGCTAGCAATCCTCTACCATTTCTATTGCATCTCAACGAAAAGATTTCCCCATCTTCAAAGATCTCAGATCTCGAGCCTAGAAAAGTATAGAAATCTCTTCCCATCACCAAAAGTCGTAATGTAATGGGAGACGGGAAACTCTAAACCTCCGACGAGATCATCATGGCCAGGTACACAGACAGCGACTAACAGCCGTTAACCATCAGGAATAGCTTAGCTCAAAGCAAATAGTGTAT
This sequence comes from Sclerotinia trifoliorum, assembly GCA_905066765.1. NCBI lineage: Eukaryota > Fungi > Ascomycota > Leotiomycetes > Helotiales > Sclerotiniaceae > Sclerotinia > Sclerotinia trifoliorum. Next base: position 2,086,817 of record CAJHIA010000009.1, on the reverse strand, counting down.
GGCGGTACCATCAATCTCCGTTGCACTAAAATTTATAGAGTAAAAGATAGTAGAGAAATAGTTGCAACATATCAAAAGATATAGTCTGGTACTACCAGTAACTAAGAACTGTTATTATAGTGCAACGCTTTAAGCTAGCACCTCTCTGTAATGCACAACTGTTTTTTCCAAGCTACCCCTCCCTCGTAAAATACCGAACCTGATACCGAACCTAAGACCGAATTTGGCGTCAAACCATCACAATTGAGGATATCGATATCGAGCTTATTAATTGTAGTGCAAAAATTTATTAGAGTTTTGCATCCCATTATTGCAAATCATCAATGAGTTGGTAGTCGTCATAGTTCGTGCTAGAAGGAATTCAGCAAAATCGAACCACTCTTACCATAAAACGGTCATTGCGCAGACAAGACATTCAAAGCAAAGCTCCTCCATGTTTAAGTATGGAACCACCATGAACGTAGCTCTGGCGCAACAACAAGCTTTGCCAGCGCACAACACAACGGAAACTAGTTTCTGAGTCTTTATGGCATTGCTGACAATTTTATTGGTCGAGTCAGTCCCGTGACGTAAAATCATCGGAAGTTTTTCTTTCTGCTGATGCATTGGAATGCAGCTCAGTGTGGATACATATGGTTGAGGTGAAAAAGTTTAATACAATGGCCGATAGATTAAAAGGCGAAATATACTTTCCAGGTACCAGGAACAAAGACGGCACCACTGCCTCGCCAATGAATATTTCCAATCCAAGATCCAAGCAGCAGCCAAGGGCCTATATGTGGCTGAATAAGGATTTAATGCTGTGTAACCCACTGTAGTGGGATTCTGGTCAGTTGATGGGCTTTCTATATAAAAAAAATACCATATATCCACATACTAGGTGTCCTTCATCATGCACCAGAACACTACACCATTAATGTGCTGCCACTTATTTTGGAGTTATTCTGTGATAACTTTTCGTGCCTTGCATTTTGCAGATGCAAAGGTATCGCTTTTTGTGGTTCCTAGCTGATAGGCAGATTTGAACCTGGATCCTGTTGTCTGGGCATGGCCCGGCTGGATGACTAGATTTGCCCAGGACCTGCATTAACCAGTCCATACCTTTGAAATAGATTTGCCTTGCTGTTGGACACTGGGCTGCTTGCTGGATAAAGTTGGATGATTGTACTCCGTATTAGGATGTGTAGTATGTGCATTTCCCGGAATGACCACAAGCGATCATCCACCCACAATGGTTGAATAATATAAGTAAGCTTACTCTTCTCTGGGCAGATATAATAATCATCCTTATGATCTCGGAGTATCGTGGTTTGAGGTTAATTGAGATCTGGTTGAGCTTTGCAATAAAGATGATGTCTTTCGTAGCAAATTGATAAATTGATTTTTAATCCATCCATTATGCCGATGTTGGTATATCCCATTAATCAATCTCAGCCCCTCTATCTCTGTCTAGTCCTCGAAGGAGGAAGGGAAGTTAAGCTACTCTGTATACAAGTCCCTACTGGACTGTCTTTCTAATTCTTTTGGCGGTGAGAAAATGATGAAATAAATTACCCCCCCGCCCCCTCGATTGCTTATTGCTTATTGCTTATCGCAGAATAGCGGCGGCACATTAGCTCAGTGGTAAAAGCGCACAGGGCGCATCGGAGTGAAAAGACTCAAGACTCAAGAGTCACGACTCAAAGCCCATGTGAGATCCAAGGGTTCAAGAGTTCAAGGGACACAAGGAACACAAGGAACACGGGGACGAATGAAGAAAAGGACCATTTTCTTACCGTATAGATGGCGAAAAGAAAAAGATCCGATACGATACCGAACGAAAGAGAGAAAATAATCAATCAATCAATATCATTCATGTCCACGAGGCGGCTCTTCATGCGTTTTCAGCACACATCATCAAGAATAGTTGTACGGAGTAATATTGCAGATGCAATGAAGAATCTGTTACGTATGATCCACTCGCCGCAAACAAATAGAATTCTTACTAGTATCTCTTACGAGGTTGCTACTATCTGGCATTGAGATCCACTGTTGGAAAATATAGGACGATGACTTGCAGTTGGTGAGTGCTCGCTGAGATATAATAGGACACCATTAGACACCATTCGACACTATCAAGCGCACATGCTGCAAGCCGGAGCAGTTCAGGTAAGGGACAGGAACATAAAGTCAGTATCCTGGCCACTTTTCAGTGGCTCTAGTGTGAAAGTTTCAAGATTGGTTATAATTTAGCTTCCCCCGTTTCCCGCTGTCATAATTATCAATCATGATCAGGCACTCTGTACATTCATCCATTTTAATGTTTGTGCTGATGATGTTGCTCACTTCCTTTTTCACTCACGGTTAAACGGCCTTTGAGTGAGCCAAGTAATCGTTCAGCTGTTCGCAGACTCTAACTATAAAGTATTTGATGGCTCAGCTGTTAGTAGACTCTAACCAATATAGTATTCAATGGCCATGGAAAATAGTGCGCGGTGTTTGACTGAAAATGTCCTGTCTAGGTCACGAAGAGAGAGAGCCGAGGAATTCATAACCTTAACCATGGAAAATGTTTTGGTAAACCAGACAGACATACATATCCCGTACCAGTCTTTTGTAACAGATATGGCTCCACTGACCTTTACATCCAACTTTCACACCCAATCCTTTCCTCGATCCTATTATTGCCATTCATTCACTTTCGTACCTTTGTAATCTTTCCATGCTTAGACGTCTTTTGCGTTCGCTAATCGTTACGCTCCCCATAAGGTTATTGAGTCGATCGATAACTGACGACTAGGTACCAATAGTTCTAAAATTATAGTCTTTCAAAGTCTTTTTAGAGTCTTTCTGTTAGAGTCGTTGGAATGAAAATACCCCTCCGTCTCCTCTTCGATAAAAAGTATGAATTTAGTATCTGTCACCATCGATATTTTCTGACAAGCTGGCCGATCTTATTTCATCATCATCTTAACGACACTAAAGAGCTCGATATATATGAAAGGCTTTGTCCCCCTTCATCAATCCGTCTCCTCCACCTTTCCTCCACAATTCCCTCCACCCTCAATCGAAAAAATCTTGCAACTTAAGCAATTTTATGTGAACTCCTGGTCTCTCTGACGCATTCACTAACACTTCAAGGTTGTTTCTGTTCAGGTGTTCTTTCTGTCCCTGACCCGAATCTTTCCTTGCTCACGATTTGTGAACACCTTTTTTAACCTACCTCCCTCCCTACCTATCTATCTCTTACTCTGTACTCATTCTTACTTACTCTTAACCTATCGTACTCTTAACCTACCTCCTCTTAACCTACCTCCTCTTAACCTACCTCCTCTTAACCTACCTCCTCTTAACCTACCTTACTCTTTCTTACTTACTCTTAACCTACCTCAACCTTCCCCAAACTACAGACAGTCAAGCTTCTACCATATCGATCAAAATTTAGAAGACAACCATCCATATATTTATTTGTTCATCCATCCCTCCATTATCTCCCTTCGGATTCTTAACAGAGATCATCTCAATCCATATCGTCCAATAATCTTTCGATTTTCAACGTTGAAATCGTATTGCAGATCTTAAAAACTCGTCTAAAGCTTACATAGAAACAAAAAAACCCTTGCAGATCTTTTCGCAATCATTTCATCTCCGGAACGAAACGAGGCAAAAGGCAACAATTCTCCCGGTCGCATATCATATCGTAACCACTATTTCCTATTTCCTTGTCCCCCCGCCATCCTCTTATCGACAGCACAATTATCGCCGTCGCCCGGATAACCTGCAAACAAATATTAAGGATCTTTCCAATAAAGTTCTTTCCTCGCTTCTTGATCTATCACCTATCCATCCATCATCGCGATATCTTTTTCCGACTCTGCCTCAGGTCAGGCTGTGTCTTTTCCCTTTTTCATTTTCAGGGCTGAAAAGAATCATCGGAGCTGGATTCTTTTTGAAACCAAGCCTCGACTGAGAGTACCCTGTCCTGCTTACGAATTCCATAAAACAATCTCATTTGCCTTGATGCGGTGACAGAGATAACCATATCTATCATCTTATCCTTCTCACCCCTTTCACGACCTTCTACCGCCGCTACCCCCTTCTCATCCGCTCCGCAGGGATCATATCACTGCCGCCAGTCACAATGTCTAGCGACACTCTATCATCTCAAGAGCCAGCATCTGGCCCCAGATCTACCACTTCCTTTTTACCTATAAATTCCAATCGTGCAATTAATGTCAATGGTTCCGAAGTCGAAGGACCATCCACTCAGCACAATCCCCAAGAGACGACTTCCACGACGCCTCGACCCAGTACCGCACCGAATACTCAACCTCGGCCGATGCATGGAACGGAAGATGCAACGACTCCAACGACAACATCATTTGGAGCAGCCTCAAGCGCACTTGCAAATCAAAGGCCTCTCCCACGTCCTTTCGATAACGCTGCATCTGTTTCCGAGTCCGTAAGAGACATGACATCAACCCTCAACCGAAACAATTCAGTAATGTCACATAATTCTGGTGGTTCCGAAGATGTTGATATGGATGATTCGGATGTTCAAAGTTCCAATGGTGATGGTTCAAGGCCCAATAAGAAAAAGAAAACTCAAAGATTCTTCTGCGTGGATTTTCCACCATGTAATCTTAGCTTTACAAGGAGTGAGCATTTGGCACGACATATAAGGTAATTCACTACATCTCAAGCTACTCCACAATCTCTCCGTCTGCTAATGGTTATCCTCATCTAGAAAGCACACCGGAGAGCGTCCCTTTGAGTGCCATTGTAAGCGCAGGTTTTCTCGATTGGACAATTTGCGGCAACATGCTCAGACGGTCCACCAAAATGAGCCAATTCCCCAAGACTCTTTGGCTGCCACTGGCACAAGATATCCTAGACAGGCTCGTAATGACAGAGTCAGACCTGCTGGGAACAGACCCAGAGCTGCTACAGCAAGTGGACAGGCACCTACACATCGTGGTCATCATCGGAACTCCTACTCCACCTCGAGCATAAACTCTACTGCATCTAGCTATAGTCAGCCAAACAGTTTCAGGCCACGTCCACCCCCTCTACAGATGGCTAGCTATGGATCAGATAGCCCTTCTGCATGGCGCCCAAGTTCACCTGGAGAATACAGTACACCTACCTCTGCTACCTTTTCAACTGGCCAGAATAGCCCTCGATGGGCATCCAATGTGCAATCACCTCTGATGGGTACCTATTCACGAACTGCTAGCATTTACGATGGACATCGTACTCCTGGTCGTAGGTTGTCTACACCTTCCGCTGCGCACCCATTTTCCTCGCCAAGCCTTGCTTCCAATCCTTTCGGCACTCCACCAACTTTCACTGCACCGGCACCCTATTCCCCAGGTATGATTTCAAGCCCTACAACCTCGACGGCGGGTATGGGACAATTTGGGGGGCAATCGATGGCTACCAATCATCCAGATATGGACAATAGAAGGAGAACATGGCACCAAGGAACTGATGCAGCTACGCTAGCATACACTAGCAGGTTGCAGAATGTCATGACTCCAAATCACTATGCAAGCGGCCCTATTCCTGAACCGCCCACAATTCTTCGCAGCAATGCTCCTCCAGCGGAACAGACAACACTCCCAGGTATATCAAGTTTGTTCAGTAGGGCGTATTCGCCGCCTCCTCGTGCTACAAATCAAATGATGACTGATAGACCAAATTCTTACCATCAGCCAAGCCCTACCATGGCTGACTTGAACTCACGTCGCCAGCCGAGACATTCCATGGTGGAGTCAAACTTCTATTCTCAATCCAGACCTGTGCCGGTTAGAGACCGACCTCTTAGCTCTCATCTTGATCGGCAATTCACCCAGTTAGACCTTCACGGTGCACCACAAGGAGACGCAGCAACCTGGGCCTCCGACGCAGCTCGTGCTGTTCATGCCACTGCAGAGGAATCACCAGCAGATCGAACAAGAAGAATGTTGGAAGAATGTGGTAATATTCATTCCGGCTTAGAGTTAAGACTTGCAAACCAACCAAGAGTAATGTTTGAGCATGCGGCACTTGGTCCTCGACCTGGGCCCTCTTCATCTTATCACCAGCATACGGCTAGTGCGCCGGTTACTATGCCCAGGTCAGACAGGCGGGACGGATGGTATCACGGACCAGGAGTATATCATCAGACGTATGATAACAGATTTCAAGGAACTTCCCCAGAAGGATCAAGCAGTTCCGAAGGTGCAGCGCCTTTAAGTCCGCAGAGCGCCAACAGGATGGATCACAATCCTACCGTTTTACAATCAAACGGTTACTCTGAGGAAGCTTCTCGACCAATTCGTCCTCAGCAACCAATCATCCACCACTACCATTCACAATCAAATGGAAGCGAACCTTCTTACACGTATGGGCCTTCTTCATCAACTCAAACTATGTATCAGCAAATTCCCAAGTCACCTGAGCAGCCTTACCGCACTGCTCTAGACACTTTGGTCGCTGTCGCAACAGGCGATCAAATTCCTGTGCAAAAACCCTTTTGAAGAATTGATTTCGTTGATCATAGCTTTTGTGTATATATTACACCTCGACACAATTTCTTTTAACATACCCCATTCGCATTCTGTTTTAAGAATGTTACGAAATTATGAAACAAAGACGGATATACATTTTATCTTCACGATTCCCTCTTTTCCTTTTACATCTACTGGGACCGGGACATTGTGATTTGGCAGCGTTGGTGTTCGGGTATTTGACATCATTGTTCTTTTGTTTTTTTATGTTTTCTCTCTCAGGATTCATTCATGTGTCTACACAGTTATACCCTGTGACATATGCGTCTTGTCTCGCCATCCGGGATTTAGGACCTATTCCTGTGTCCACAACATTTTTGTCTTGGCATACTGTGTCTTTTACTGCTTCTCATGTGTAGCAATGTACTTCTCGGAACGTATGGATTATCATTAAGACGGTTCTCACCATCGGGTTGGAAGAAGCCTTTGACCTGCCTATCTGGCCAGCATTTTGAACTACTTGGGTTGTTTATCATGATTTAGCGCTATTGGGGGAGGCTTCGGTTTTTATTTCTAGCGTCGGGACAGGCGGTTCTCTACTCGGGATTTCTTGGTGGGCGGCAAGCTTGACTATGACTATGAGATTTTTACTTATGATACCTCTATACCCCAATACTACTATTCAAATCGCTTTCTTGTCTTTGATGCATTTTTATTTTTATTTACTATCTTAGAGTGGTTGTGTATCCATCAATGCAATTGGACGGCATGGATAATACTCGGTTTATGGGGTGGATTAAAGCATTTGGATGATGGTATGATGTCATACGAGATTACAGGATGGGATTGGTGCTTTGTTTTGTACGGAGTATGCGTGCATGTTTGTTTGTTTATTTACTTACTTCCTTGCGATTCAAATCTGGTATCCTCGCTGCGCCTGTGGCGTGTGTGGATTGAATGGATATATGGAGATTAATGAAGAATGTTTTTTGGTTTGATGGAATAGGATCAGGATAGGATCCATTGGACGGACTCTACTTATTAGTTCGCTTGTCTATATATTTGCTTTTATGTATGTAGTTTAATAGTTCAATTGTTTCAAAATTATTCGTCGATGCTGGATTTAAAATGAAAATGAAAATAAAATATGAAAATACTTGGTAGCTGATCTGATTTGATCTGTCCTGACCCTGACCTGAGCTTTTCCTGGAATTTATTTGGCTTTGAGTGGGTGGGTGAGTGATGTGTATGGAGTCTGTCTGTATAGAGCATGTATGGAGTAAGATTTCTCGGATTGGAATATAGAATCTGTGCATGCATTGTATTGTATTGTAGTGTGGGCGGGTCCCTACATAGCATGTATGGCATGGCATAGTATGGTATGGTATGGCATAAAAAGATATTTATTCAATGGTTGTGAATGGATACATAGTGCGTAGGTACTCTGTAAATAGATTAGATAGATAGATAGATAGATGAAGGGAAGGTTTCATATACATTGTAGATTGTAGATCGTAAATTGTATTGCTTTGTATGGTGGTGCTTATTTCTACGTATGTGTATGTATGTATGTATGTATGTATGTATATGTATGTACATCCCAACCTCTTGTTTTCACTCGCGCGCGCATCCTGGTTTGGGGTTTTGGGGGTTTTGGATGGAGGGTTGGGATGGGTATGGGATGGGCAGTTGAACGGGTGGTGTTGGGGTTTGTTTTCTATTTTTGTTTTATGTGTGGTATGTAGGTATGTAGATAGTATCTTTAGACTTTAGACTTTGGTTTGGAGGGTGGGGAGGGAGAGGAGGGGAAAGGATGAGTTCAGCCGTTTCATAGAGGGTGGGGCTTTCCTTAGATGGGGTGAGGGGATTTGGGATTTTGTGGTTATTTTCCTTTTCATTTGGATTCTGGTTTTGACTTTGATATTTGTGGCGGACGTTTTGGGCGGAGATTTTCCGAGGAGGAAAGTTGCTGTTGTGGTTGGTGGATGGATGGGTGGGTGAGGGAGAGGGGTGTATATATGAGTTGAGGAAAGTTAAAAGGGAAGAGCATAACAATGAGAGAATGGTAAGATTAGAGTAGTAGAACAGTAGAATGCTAAGTAATCAGTGATTAATGAATGGTGAATGATGGGGATTATGATATGCAGTAATGGCTACAAGTATAATGTGTGATTTTTGAAACGAGGGAATCAGGTCCCCTAGAATGCCAATATGGGAGGCTGGCTCTCATTAACCAATTAGATTCTCAAAATTCCAACATCAAGAATTCAACAATGTAATTATAATACCTAAATTCAGTATATATAGTAATGTATATACTTTTTCTCAATATTGTTATTTTTTAAAATCTAGGGACATGAAATTATTTCAAAATTATACTTTAAAAAAGAAATCTCTTGAACTACTACTTCGATAGCTTTCAATCAATCAGGTCAGGCTTTATCATTCAAAGAATATTGCACGGATCACTCTTGCAGCCCATTTTGGCATCCTAAAAATACTACATCGATCTTCACCATCCAATACAATCCAATGCCCCACTTCGTTCGGTACGCAACGGTCCGCAAAGTAAGATGAGGGCTTTTGATGGTTAGATCTGCATTAATCTTTGTACTTTGAAAGGATATGGCATAGCTCTACACTACACGTGTTACGGATAAATTCCTCGCGGAGGGTTACGCTGTGTGGATGGATGCAAAAGTTATGCATCGAAGTCTGCGGAAGTATGCGGGAGAGTGGAGATAGGAGGGCCCCTAGTGTTGCTAGTGTTGCTAGTGCAATCAGTTGGTAAAGGAGGGGTAAGTGGGTATGCAGTTGGAACTGAAAGCTGTAAGTGGTGGGTGAGTGGCGATCTTTGTTGAGTTGGAGTGAGGTGCTTTTGCGTTGGTGGGTGAAGATACGGAGAGGAGTCAGATGGTTGGATTGTTTGGAAGGTTGGATTTTGGAGGTGGTGTGGTGTTTTGGGTGTTTTTGGATGGTGGCGATGATATACGAGAAATGTCTTGCGATGGATATACCTATCGATTTCTTATTGCCTGTTTACCTGTTCTTCGAATACTACCCGTGCAAGGCGTAGCATCTTACAAATTGAAGATAGGTGTTTAGCCTGAGTATTAAATTAGGGTCTGGTTGGGTGTGTGTGCATATGCATGGCAGCTCGGTCAGCAGGAGACTTAGGTTGATGCAGGGTAGCAGATGTGGCATTGGGGACTGCGGTCGACGCAATCGTTTTCTTGGTTGTGGGTTAAGGATGTGGGGAATGACGGTTGCGGGTGGAGATATAGATGGGTTTGTTTGATGATTTGGAATTATGGGGTTGTGGGTGGAGAATGATATCTGCGATTTGTGGCTTGGGGTATCCAATAGTTTAAACTAGTAAACTGGATTCGAGCTTTCAAAGTTTGGAAAGCTACACATCCTCATGAATGACTTGATCACATAAATGGATTTATTGTTTCAGATGAATTCACGAATGAAGGCTTCACAGTCTCGGAAAGCAGCTTGCACTATTAGATTTCCCGATGTCCAATAGTAGAACTGACAAGTAAGCAGCGGATGATATCGAAAGCATCTTGAAAGTTTTGGACCATATTCATGAAGTATGATAATAACGATTGAGTAACTCTGAAATAGGAAAGACTTTCTTATCAACTAATAGCACGCACGCGCGTACCATAATCTTAATCCCTATTTTAAATCTTCCTCTGCTCAATCCTGTCCTTCTTTCCTTTCTCAACTCTTCCATCAACAACTGCTTTCCCAATGAAAGGTTCAGTATCTTCTCATCCTTAGCCATTCATTCAGTTTTCCATTAGAAATGCCACTCTGCATTCTTCTCATCATGCTTACCATTAACTTTAGTTTAGAGCTAGCGCCTTTGTCAAGTTTTGGCAAAGTTGCCTCCTTATTCTTGATTTTCCCTTAAGCCTCGTTCTTTCTCCAACTTTCTCCTGGCCTCTAATCCCTCTATTCACTTAACACCAGCCTGCTCATCCCCCTCGTACCCATCCCAATATCTCGTTCCACCCACCACTTGCATCTCTCCTCCGTACCATCTCTACCCACCTATCCTTTTCCTCTACCCTTACTTCTCCTTCCGGGACAACCGCAATACCATTTTGTGTTGGTCTGAGAACCACAATTCCATCTTTATATACTGAAAACTCCCGTCCAATCAATCCATGATTCGGGTGTCCTTTTTTGCGAAACCGACGATGTAGGCTTGAAGTGTTCAGGCGACAAATCCGGGGATGAAAGAACTTCTCCTGTGTTTTACATATCCGTGGGATCGGAGGATGGTAATTGATAGAAATGTGTAGAAGTTAGAATACCTAGCCCATCTAGCTCATATATATAGTAGTGTAAAGGTAGACATATTTATATAAGGAGAATTGATTGAAATTTGATAAAAATTAAAAAGATTATTTAATCTCGGCTACCCTTTTGCATCAAAAATCGTGATTTTCATATACTAATAACTTTACAATCAATTAATACAATTTAATAAAATTTGAATCGTAGATTTATTATATAGTCATTAGTAGATTCTGAAAATTTCAGACTTTTTGTAATTGATTTCGTTGAGATTTGAAAGATTAAATTTTTGAATTTTTAATTTATAAAGAATTTATATACAAATTTGAAAAATTATTAAAATTTTGAATAACTTTTCCACAAAAACAATTAAAAATAAATTTTCAATTTTTTTTAGGGTTTTTAAATCAAATCTATCAAATAGATTAAATTATTTTAAAAAATAGTTTAAAGAAATCTAATTAATCAAAATATTAAGATTTTTAATCTTTGTAAAAATTAAAAGTATCAATAAAAGTTTTTCTTTATAATTTGAAATCCAAAATTCTTATTTATTCAATCAATTTTAATATAAAGAGTTGAAAATTTATTTCAAGTTTTAATAATTGAAAATTTGTATATAAATCCTATATAAATTAAAAATCGTAATTTCAACTTTTAATTTCTCAATTAATAAAATCGTGAAAAGTCTGAAAAATTCAAAATCTATTAATAATTATATTAAAAATCTATAATTAAAATTTCAATTGATTTCATTCATTCGTTATTAAATCATTAATAATTGAAAATGATAATTTTTAATATAAAAAGATGACCAAGATTAAAAGTGGCCGAAATTAGAGTACTAGACTTATTTTATATTAACAAAAGTGAAAAAAAAGTATTATATAATAAAAATTTTGAATATTTACAATTTTAAATACTTTAAACTTTCAAATAAAATTCTTTAAAAATAAAATATATAATTTCTAAAGTATTCTAATAGTTAATTATCATATTTTAGGTTTTTAATTAATTTAAATCAATATTAAAAAAGTTATTCGATTTTTAGTTTTTTATTAGAAACTATGATTTTTGCTGGGATTCTATCACGAATTCAAATAGGGTGCGGGAGTAGATTCTAGAACTCTTATTATGTCGTATAATAGATATACTGGGGATGCTTCTAGTTGACCTAGAGAACATTCTTCCTCACCAGCGATTATTGTTTGAGTTTGAAAAGAGTCTAGAATAACTAATAGTACTCCCGAAGGCTCTTCAGGCTTGAGTTATTCTTTATGACATACTTACTATGAGGCAGTTCAAAGGCGACAAGGTCTATGACGAGGAAGTTCGAACCTTTCATCCGGAGATTCTAGATTGGGAATATCATCTCCCTTGAGTGCTTCTATTCATGGATTGTTAGGCACGACAAGTTTCTTGTCGAAATCTTCCATCTAACGACAACCTAAGGCAGCATAGTTAATATTCTATTATATATTGACGCCCCCTGCTCAGTAGTCATTCCTCCATAATGCCTACTGCACATCCTGGTTATCATTGTCTTCACTTGTATGCTGCCCATACATTTCACCGCTTCCTTAAGTCAGCCGCGAGGAAACCCGCAGAGACTACCATGGTTGACCGCAAACACTCAGAAGAGGCTGAGCTTCCTCATATAGAACTCGAGAACACCTCCACAGACATAGCTGATATACTTCCCAATCATCCCCGAAACGTCGCTATCCAATTCAAGGCAAGCACTTAAAAGCCAGAAGATGGATTTGATCTGGCACACAAAGCTAAGGCGGACAAATCAGACAAGGCAGCTCTTGGGGAAGGATCGGAGATTGTCATAAAATGAGGTGAGGTTATGGCTACAATGTGCGAGGTCAATCATCGTGGCCGCTATCTACTCCTCATGTCATTTTACCATCAAATTGACCACCGCCGCCAACTTCTCAAGCTATCGGAATGTAGTTCTCCATCCGACGTCCAGGCATTCCAGCCATTCCTTCGAGGTCTTCCAGAATGCAAGACGTTAACATCTCAAGCATTGACATCATATCTGAACCAAGATCATCCCGAACCAGTTTTCAGATTAACAAAATGGATGCAATCGGCATTTGGGCAGAAAATCTATCCCCCACCCGAGTTGTTGAGGGTCTCTGGTTTTTCAGACAATGCATGGCAATTTGCCGTCGTCAATCCACCAACGTGAATACAAGATCGGTTTGATGGAGCTGTCATGTTCCATGGCCAGACCTCCGTACGATGGTATGGTACCGCTATCAATACATTTCACTCCATCCTTCAAAATGGTTTCCTGACGGATAAAATCTGGACTGCAGGAATGCCCGGTGTCTTATGGCGATATGCTTTCAAGAAGGGGGCTCGCGAAGCACTTGAAGCGGTTCGTCATCCACTATTTGATCATGGTGTATTATTAGGTCTCGAAGTTGCCGGGCCTCCCAATAAGAATATCGTCACCCATCTACAGGTTGAGGCTGACAGATACATGGTGAGATAGATATATCTTCTTACTGCCTCCGGACACGCCAAAACCTAGTGCTAGATCTTTAAGATATATAACTTTATCGATGGAGGCGGCATATAGGGAGTGGCCCAGGCCAGTGGAAGATTGATCGTAACGAATTTGAGGAGGACGTGATGGTCCTTGTGGTTCACGGTCACAGGCAGCGAACGTGCATCTAGAAAACCTTTATGGTCTGAGATTTAGCTAGCAATTTAAAAATACCCTCGTCTCATTTCACTGTAATCATTATCCTAACCTTATCTGTTTTCTAATCTTCGTGATGTAATTGCTCAAGGGGAGGATAATTTAGATTTGACTTGCTTGATACAGTACTCAATAGTCCGGATCCGGAATGCAGTTCAAAAGTTAAATCGTTGGTGTTGTTGAATTCAAATGAAGCATTTAAAAAAAGAATAATTTATATTTGATTTTGTGAAAGTAATGGTTCAGTGGTGCTAGCAAGCACAGGGAGCTAGTCGCAATCAGTACTAGTACGAGATTCGACTTATTCGAAGTTCTTTCCTCTTTAGTGATTTTATAATAGTCTGAATGCCTTCAATTCTATATCCTATACTTTCTATTATACCCTGTAAGATTCATACTTAAAACAGATTTGTTTAATACAGTACTTATTGTCCAGACTATAGTTCAATGATCAAATCATTTGAATCGTTGGATCTAAGTAAAACATTCAACTCTTTTTAAGAATTCAATCAAAGCATTCGAATAATCTGAATGATGAATCGCAATCCAAGATCTAAACCTTCTCAAGCGTAAAAAGCTTAAGCAATTTTCTTATTCAGCTTTCTATTACTAAATATCTACATGAACTTGAATAGCATCGAAATTAAAGCAGCCTTTCATCCGAGGGTATTAATACTCCTCCAAACACCCGATCCTCGTGCCAACCCCTTTTAACTCCGGAAATCAAATGGACTTTAAGTTCATTACTATGAAGAAGGCAGTTTCAGATTGATGATCCAGGGGGCATTTGTTACAACGGCTTCGGGCATCGTATTATATGACCACTTATGAAGTCACGTGGTCCCTTAGATCCTTTCGATCTCTTTACCGAAGGGACCGAAGGGATCGAAGGGACGATTAATATGAAGGTCTATATAACCAAGATGGATTTCCTTTGTATAGAGCTTCGTATTCAAGATTAATCCTTTAATATACTCTATTATTAGTTACGAATAATATATCATTATTGTTGTTATTTAAGTCCCTATTTGACGCCTAGTTATAAACCTACCTCGAGAGCCTAGAACACTTCTACGTGATCTAGACGGCTACCCTCGTAACAGCATTGTTGGGTTGATAGGGGGAAGCATATATTTTAAATGTTGCTCCGTTTTCAAGTTGAAAATAATGGGTTCCTTCTTCCAAATAAGTAACCCCTGCTCCTTTCGTTAATTGCCCCTTAATGACCTCCATGGCACGGGCATGGTCCTCAAGATAGTCCTCATCTTCTTCGAGATGTACCTTACACCATCCTTCGTCGAGCTCCAAGTCATGATTTCCAGCGATAACTAATTTAAGCTCTGCGTTGAAGTTACTGAGCATTTTGAGAGTCTTTTTGAAGGCTGGAACTCCTCCAACTTGTGTTAAATCTCCGCTGTGGAGAAGGACGTCGACTTTTGGGACGGGAAGCTGCAGCTTGCTGGATGCATTATCGCCGAATTGGTAATCGTGTGTATCAGACAACACTAGGAAACTTGATTCAATTCTTGCCATTGTGATATTGGAACTATTTGTGGTGGTATATTCTAAAATAATTTGATCGAATAAACCGTAATCTTAAATATTATAAAATGTAATTGTACAATGATGTTGTACGAAAGAAGAAAATAAGAGAGATATTTTTTCCTATTCTGTGAATTTGTGCACGGAGCCAGTGCTAGTTAGTGCTCGCTAGTGAACACCTCTCCCAGTTCAAATACATATAGTCTAATCACGTTTAGGGTTATGTCCAGCTAGGACGTAGTAGGCGATGGATTGTGGCAATTAACATTACAGCCAACAATATGATAAATAGGTGCGTGATACGTTGCTCAAACAACAATACAATAAAAACAGACCTAATACACTATCATCTCATGCAATGTCTCGTGCCCCGTGAACATGCTTCGTGGTATAAACTAACGCCGGCATAATCTGTATAAAACCCCAACGTTTAAAGATAAAATAAACCAATTGAAAATTGAAAATCTAAATACCCCGTGATTTTTCAAAGTTGCAATCTATACGAGGATTTCGTATGCCTGAAGCCCACCCTGATCTTTGGAACTTTCCACTTAGGATATTTCCGCGCAGAAGACCTCAGCCTATCCTCCATAATTGAAAGCTCATCTATGTTAATGTGCGTTTCCCATATTCCCAAGCACAGTATCCTTAAACCGCTGAAACGCTGGATGTAATCCCAACAAAATGCGTTCAAATTAAATACATTTAACTCCGGATTCCTAATCTTTTTTGCTTCTCCACCCTGGAAGCCGGCAAGAATCATGGGTAATGATCTTTCACCAGTCAACTTAAGCTTTAGTGCATCCCTTTTAAAATCAATGTACGCGATTTTAGCCCCATCACGACTTCCAAAAGCTAATTCATAGCTTGATAATCCGACCTCTCGTGCCTCACGATTGATATGAAGTATTGTCGGAATAGGATTGACCTTAGTCGAACCAATATTAACTCAGGCAATGAAACAGCTCAGGACTACTGGCTGTCTTATGTGTGTATAGTCTAATTTCAGTCTAATATTTAATTCTCGCCTAGGGTGTATATGCAAATACCAAATCATGAGACGTAGCTCCGTTGGAAGTGCCGAAAAACGTGAGAAGGTTGTGAGCTGTTCCGACGAAGGATCTGACGACTGCGACAGGCTTTCCATTGTAGATGGCTCATAAGGATGGAGAATAGGAGCAGTCAGGTTAATGAAGATATCGAGACGTGTCGTACCTAGAAAAGAGCGTGCACAGACGGTGCAATGCTTTATTGCGGATCAAGTTGACAGGAATTGAAATTATACAAAATGATGTGTCAGATAAAAGGAGGATCGGTTAGGACAGAATCTCCATTTGTGTTCCAAGAGAAAAGCCGTATTGGATTAAAGTTATCTACGATGTCACGGTATTTTATAGTCCGGTGGGGCTATAAAATAACACTAGCGCTAAGCCTAAAACAGAAGCCATATAATTCCAAGATGTTGTTAAATGATATACTTTAATTTTCATATTGATTTTATTTTAAAGTTTTTTGATTTGATGATAATAACTCTTTTAAAAAGTTTAATCAAAATTTACAAAAATAACTTTTTAAACCAGGGGCCTGCGCCCCCCGGACCCCTGACTTTTCGAGAAAGTCTAATGAAAATTTAAGTTTTAAAAAATTTATAATAAATTTAAATATTAAATATATATCAGGGTACAGATAGAATATCGGTTTATTATAACGATCTAATCGAGGCAGCGGCTGTCTGAGGTTTTGTATAATTGATAGTTGTAGATTAAGATTATTAATCATTGATTATTCATTTGAAAATGAATTAGTTATTAAATCAATTGAAATATAGATAAACTAATTAATAATTAAGTTAAACAAAAAGTTTTTAAATTATAAAATTATTCTAATTATATATTAATGAATAAAAAAAACTTTATAAAATTCAAGAATTCCAAAAAGCTTTTGGAACTCTAAAAGCTTTTCAAACTTTTAAAGCTCCTTATTATATGATTGATCCTGAAACCTTTCTTTTCCTAAAACACTTATCTCAAAAACTTTCCTTTAGAAACTATAATTCTAGAATACAATGTTCTTTAAAATAATTGTTCTATTACAATCAATTAATTAAAATACTTGTTTTATTCTAATATAATTGTTTAAAATATTTATTCTAAAAATCCTAGGATCTTATTTATAGATAACTAAGCCCCTTGAAAGCAATGATTAAATCATACCTCTTTTATAATCAGTATATAAATCACCGATATCAATAATACTACTATAATCTAAACCATGAATCGTGACACTTGTTTTTGATAATTGAAAGTTAAAATATTTTATTTAAAAATAATAATTATAATATAATTTAATATTATTATTTATAATAATAATAACATTTTATATTATTTATAATGTTATTTATAATAATATTAATATTATTATTATAAATTAAATAAGATGAATTGAATAAATAAAGTTAAATTGAATGATTTCAATAGTGTTGAATGATTTCAATTGAGTTGAGTTGAAAAAAGCTAAGTCAGATTTGCCTGAGGTTGTAAGGCTTGTGCCAAGCTTTTTGTTAGATTATTACCGGGGTATTTACCGGGGTATTTTAGACCAATCAGATTGTCAGGATCGCGACTCATTTAAGCGAGTTTCTCATTTTCCATCACCCACCGGGTAAACCCTGCGCACAGCAAGGTTATGGTGTCGGCAAGCCGACAATAATCTCTACATCCCTAATCGACACCTCAAAATGAAACCCGACAAGTCAGTTTGCAGCAGGAGCTCGACGGATCTTTCCAAGAGCAGCCTAAAAACTCATGGGAGAAATTCGTCTTCCATATACTCCATACATACTCTAAGCTTCGGACCTCTCCCTTAATTACCTCGCTTACGCACAATTCTGCAAAATTTCTTCACCACTTGACCCACAACCCCCACCACAAATACCACACTCTGTTGTGACATCTCCTCCCTCCTTAAACTTCTTAACGAGAAAAGATGACAGACAGGGCAAGATTAACATTTATCGACAAAAGTGGAATTGGATCAGTTCGGAAGAAGCAAGAACTGGCAAAACGATTGTTTCTTGACCAGACTGGGGCACGATCCCAGGACCTTGTCCGTATTTAACAGGTGTTAATTGTTAAGGACACGTGATAACCAACTACACCATCCGGCCGTTTGCGATATTGTATGATTATTTATCGAGCCTTGGGAAATATATTCATGTTGTTGAAGGAAGGTATGTAGATACCCATTCGGAAGGGGTGGAGTGGTGGTGACAACCTGTATGGACAACGGGTCAATAAACATTATTCCCGCAAGCAGACGTCAAAGCAGGGGCAAAGTTCTAGATTTACGCTCAAGGGATTGGAGGGATGTTAAGCTCAGAGGCTGCAGGCATACTATTACTAGAAATTATAACTATAGTGTATAATCATACGCAACTGTTGAAACACGCTCCGTTTCCATTCAGGGCTCACCAGGCCAGATTTCATCCGCAATACTTCTGACCAATAACAACTTATTCTTCATATCTTCCCATCCTACTAAATTACCCTCCTCATGACTGGCAAATCCACACTGAGGGCTTACACCTAATCTTCTCAATGCTTCATCTCTCGTCTGTCCTGCTCCTTTTGCTACAATATCGGCAGCTTCCATGACTCTTGCTTTCATCTCCTCTTTGTCTTCGAGTTCTGGAAATTTTGATGTAATGACTCCGAGGATGACATTCTTGTGGTGTGGGAGGTAGAGCAGTGGCTCGAAGCTACCAGACCGCGGTGTATCGTATTCGAGATAGTATGTTGCTACATTAAGGTTACGAAAGAGCTTGGTAGCAATGCGATCGTAACCTCCTTCGGAGAAGTGACGTGACCCCATGAAATTGCCCCTGCAAATGTGTAAACCAAAATGCATTTTGGCGGTATGTTTCTCTATGCTGTCATTATAGCACTTGATGTAAGCATCGAGCAACTCATCGGCAGTTTTAGTATTGGATTTGTCTTCCTCCCAACCTTTAAGCATCTCCTCGGAGCAGAAGTCTTTTACCCGTTAGCTCTTGCTGAACTGTGAATCATGTCAAATTACTTACATGCAAAATTCGGGTCATCAAACTGCACATTCCTGAGTCCAGCTTCATACAAGATGTCCAACTCCGCGCTAACAGCTTTTGAGATATCGGAAAAGTATTCTTCGTCACTGGGATAGACTTCTTTGGGGAACGCCTTGCCATCCTTATATCTAAGATGATACCACGGTGGGGCAATCATTGTCAACTTGATACTCCCCCATCTCTCTTGTGGCACAAGCAGCTTCAAATACTCGAATTGACCAACGAGTGTCGACTTTCCCGTATGCTTTATTTTACCAGTGCAGAGGCAAGATTGCCCCGGCTTGTCACCCTTTTCGATGAACCCAGCAATATCAGGAACGTAGGGGCGAAAGATATCCATGAAAGGATTGCGGATTTCGGTCATGCCTTCGAGTTCTTCAAAGAAGGTTCCCCAAAATACAGCGCGTCTGCCATCGGACTCACGTTAGCGTATTTACCAAACTTTACGTCGAATGGAGTTATATGGCTGACAAACCGATATTCCCCATCACTGATAGCTATGAACCCGCACTCTTTTTGCAACTCTACGACCTTGTTGATAGATTCATTCTCCATGCGAGTCAGTTCTTCCTGGCTCAGATCATTCTTCTCGAAAGCGTTGCGTCTGGCGAGGAGCTCCGCAGGACGAAGCAGGGAACCCAAATGTTCGGCGCGAAAAGGCGGATTACGATGAATGGTCGTCATTTTCTATGATCAGCACTTGAAGAAGTAATGAACAGGCAGAAGAAGCTTGAAACATCCTCAATTGCGGAAAGAACGATCATATACTTCTTTTGCCACGCTCAACCCCGCGCTTAACCCCGCATTAGCCATGGTATTGTCCGCAATAGCATTACATCGGCTGTTGGGATATGGGATGCCATTGGACTCCGAAGATTGAAGAGGACATTGGTTGAGATGTTACATTCTACACGAAGAACTTTCTTGGTGTTTGGATTGTGAGGAGACAGTAGATCAAGTAAGATCCTTCTTTTGAGGTTGTTGGTGGCAGATTCGATAATCTGCTGATCCAATGATAAGCTCGAATGAATGCATTGCGGACTCCCAGCGGAGATAAGTCAGATAAGAGTTTACCGACGAAAAGCCGTAAGAATTCTGTTGTCCCGGCAAGCTGACATAAGGTTATGAACTCACTTATCAACCTGAGGACTGATCAACGTGACAATGCAAGGTAGTAATTATACGTGATACATCAATTACCTATCTCCATTTGTTATCGAGGTTGGCGCGAAAATTTGAAGTCATCATGATTCATGATTCATCCGAAATATGTATCAGATACGATCCAATAAATGAACGTGCCGACACAACGGCTCATACACAATATGGCGTTTCGCAGCCGTTCGTTCTCATCCGTCATTCGCTCCATGAATCAGGACGATACAGAATTTACTGGACCTTGATGCATCTCGCCACAAACAGAGTAAGATAGAGGATTTGGGCGACACGAAACAAGGACGAACATGGGTTATCTCACCTTGTGGAAGCTTTTAATTGATAGCTACAGTGGGGCTGGTTGGTTGCAGCTACAGCATCTCTTGCATAGCATGGTCACCGCCAATTTGTAGTTTAACATCGCGTTTTTATATGCACATTTGCTTTCCACGGACTTCAGTACCATCGCTTCCTCCTGATGTGTTCAGTTCGCGAGCAATGAGCTTCTCCACAAGAGCTTCATGATGCCTAGGCTCAACCTTTCACCCGCGGGCTTGCTGTTCAGGATCTTTAGTGGGGCTTCAGAGGCTTGTGTTGATCCTGCAAACATTTCATTTCCATCTATTTTGCCACACATACTATCTACCTAGGTACTGACTGCATTGGTTTTCGACAATTCACTATCGCACTTATGCAAGATAGCAACTGTTACCCTTGAAAGCGCGTATTTCTCACTATAAATCGCGCAGTGTTTTGTTAATACTTGGTGGTTATAAAATTTCTCTTATCAAATAACTTTTCTCAATCATGTTTGCATGATTTTTCTCGAATATCATCAATCACAATCCAGTGAGGATGCAGGTTCAGAGCATCGTTGCAGAAGTCATTGGACTCTCTGTTATCGGACTTTTTACGCTGCCATCGATTGTGACAATCTTGAGAACTCCATATCGACGAAAGGGAACCGCAAGTTGGCTTGACGATAAGGATGGAAGCACAACTACTGCCAGTGAACATAATTTCAACGCAAATGTTCCAAAGATATGCTTGTCTATCTCACTTATATTGGGCATTTTCACTTTTGTTCTGAAGACTCTCCAATTGGGCAGCACCGAGCATTCCCTTGTGGAAATAGCGACTGATAGCGTGGGATGGGTTAGTTTTGGACCTTCAATCTGCGCCACTGCGACGGATGCTAACTATTGCAGTTCCTGTTGACGATACAAGTGTTTGCAGTGTGCTTTACGAAAGATAATATCATAAGCTACACGCAAGGCAAATATACTGCAGCTTCCTGTTTTGCTTTCCTTGGCATGGCCGTTGTTGAGGATGGAAAAATTTTGAGAAGTTCATGGTCAATTTCCACTGGACTATCTATTGCTCCGATGGTCACCATAATTGCTGTTGCGATCGCGAGTACATCGATACCACGAAGACCTCAGGTCTTCTATCATGGAAGACTCGTGTTAAACGAATTCAACGTTTCATTCCTCAGCCGATTCACCTTCTCATCAATAGAGTATTTACTCCAAAGAGCGAAGCGACAAAATGATTTGGACATGGAAGAACTTCCTACAATGAACCACTCAAAAAGATCAAAGACTCTCAGCCGTGCATGGGTAGCTACGAGTAGCTCCGGGCGATTGTGGGTGAGGTTATTGAAAGTCTATACATGGCCCCTTTGTCTACAAATCATTCTAGGTTTGATTCATGCTTTTCTGGCTATTGGGCCGCAATTAGCGATTTTTAAGATACTCAGTGCAATGGAGTCTGGGAAGACTGGAAGGCAGCTGGGCTTTTATATTTTGGCTTTTGGACTCGCTACTGTTATAGCTTCATGGGTTGAAGGTATGTGCCAGTCACTCAAACCTATATCTATTTCCATTACCCTAACTTTACACAACAGCGATGCAAGATATTACAAGCACGAGCTTGGTATCTGTTCCGATGCGAGCTCAACTATCAGCATTGATATTCGAAAAGACTATGCGTCGCAAAGATGCGAAAGGCAGTTCAGCGACATTGGAAAATAAGGAAGGTGTTCCCTCTGATGACATAGACCCAGACAAGACATCTCAAAAAATCCTCAATTTAATTGGGGTAGACACCGGACGAATTTGTGATTGTGCCAGACAAACATTCGAGATCGTTCAGGCCCCTGGTCGAATTATCATATCTGTAGGGTTTTTGATCACATTGTTGAGCTGGCAGGGGATTTTGCTTGGCTTCTGGTGCGTTACCTGGAATTAAGTTCATCCTGTATTGTCAAAGGTACTGAAGCTAATTTATCAGTTTTGTCTTTCTAACCTTCCCCATTACCCGTCGCTACTCTAAAAGATTTACTGCCTCGCAGGGAATTCTGATGCAGACTAGAGATAAGAAAGCTGCAATTATTGGCGAAGCTCTCCAAGGCTTCCGTCAGATCAAATTCTCTGCGCTTGAGGATCGATGGGAAAGGTCTATCATGGCAATGCGAGATATCGAGCTTACAGCAACGTGGGATGTTCTGATGTCCAGAATTATGTTGATTGCATGCTGGATTTTGAACCCACTTATGACAGCCGCAATTGCATTGGGAGTCCACTCGTATATCTACAGACAGCTGACGCCCGCACAAGCATTCACTGCCATTGGTGTATTTCTGCAGTTGGATCACTGTATGCAATGTCTTCCCAACATAATAACACAGATGATCGCCGCCAACGTGTCATTACAACGTGTCGAGAGTTTCCTTGATTCGCCGGAACTTGGAAACATTCTTTCCAGCCCCGTTCAGCTACTTGAGACAGCAGATTCCGATTCACTCGTGATAGTTTTTGAGGGTGCAAGAGTAAGCTGGCCTACCGACGATGAGTATGTTGATACCGTAAGCGAGCGATTTATTCTTCGGGATATCAATATCTCGTTTCCAGTCAACCAATTGACGATTATTTGCGGGAAAACCGGTTCTGGAAAAAGCTTGTTGCTAAATTCCATGCTTGGTGAAGCAGAACTTATTTCTGGCAAAATCACGATGCCGGAAAGACCATCTGAACAATTTGACCATCATGCAAATAAAGATAACTGGATCATTCCGCACTCGATTGCATTTGTTGCACAGATTCCCTGGATTGAAAATTGTACAATTAAGGAAAATGTTCTTTTTGGCCTACCACTAGACCTGGACCGTTACGAAAAGGTCATAGAAGCTTGTGCCTTGACTAAAGATCTTGAACTCCTGTCAGACGGACATGAAACAGAAGTTGGAACTGGTGGAATCAATTTAAGTGGTGGTCAGCGAGTAAGTAATACAGCATTTATTAAAGACTGCATGCTCGTGCTCTTCCTTCGTATCTTAATTTGGTCACTGCAGTCAAATTCTGCTCCATAACACAAGTCTAACTGATTGCTGATTTAGTGGCGATTAACTTTGGCACGAGCCTTGTATTCACGTGCTGGAATTGTCTTGTTAGATGATATATTCAGTGCTGTCGATGTTCACGTTGGGCAGTTCATTCTCAACAATGCTCTTGCCGGAGAGCTGAGCGCTAATCGCACCATAATATTGGCAACGCACCATTTATCTTTATGCAAATCGCACGTCAAGTCTATTGTAGAGCTTGAAAATGGTATTGCCAAACAATTCTCTAGTGTTCAAGAATTGGAGGAATATCTTGGGGCACCCGTCGAAAGCCTGGACGATTCCAACGAGACTTTAATCACCACCGAAGATATTTCGCAGGAAGGTACTATCCTAGATACACCAGACTTCAGTACTTCCACGATGAAAAGGACCGATCCTCTCAAATTTGTGACGGATGAGTTTCGCAAGCAAGGAAGTATTGGATCTTCAGTGTACTCAAAATGGCTTAAATCTTGCGGTGGATGGACCATTGGAATGATATTCCTTCTGATTTATACTATATCCACCTCATTCAATCTTGGTAAGAATTCATTTCTGGTACCCATTTAAGAAAACAGACACTAAATTAATGCCCCAGGCCGAACATACTGGCTTCGATTCTGGACAAGTACCGATGGGGAGAACGAACGCAATTTACAAGCAAGATTTGATCATACGCAGATGTTCCTAACCTCTTCCGGGTTAGATGGCAATATTACCACGCTATCAGTCGAAGCTACAAGTAAACATAGCACAAACTTCTATCTCGGAATATATTTTGCACTGTGTATCGCTGTCAGCGTTTTCCGTATCTATGGCTATATTTACGCATACAAACAATCTATTCGAGGATCAAAGAACCTCTTTAAGACAATGCTCTTCAAAGTTTTAAGAGCTCCTTTACGTTGGATAGATACTGTCCCATTCGGAAGAGTTATGAATAGATTCACTACTGACTTCAACACGGTTGACTTCGATATTGTGGTGAGAATAGTCATTTCTTAGTCTTATCCCGTCATGACTAGTTTGCCCATTTTATGGAATCCCTTCACTCCTATATTAACCCATTTCTGACACTGTACTTTTAGGATACACTCACGTGGGGCGTCGGTGATGTCTTCAGGCTATTCGGCATAGCAGTTGCAGGGTAAGCAGTACTGCCTTCTCCATATAAACTCTGCTAAAAAGATGAAAAGAATGTTCTTGTCACCATACGTATTATTGTTAACAATTGCCGTATCTGCATTTTCTGTATATCTTGCACTTCAAGCCATCACTGCAGCAAGAGCAATCAGACGCTTGGATTCTATTAATAGATCACTTGTATTTGAGCAGTTCCGCACTATTTTGATTGGCATCACTACCATACGAGCTTTTGAAAAGAGGGATAATTATCTTGAAAAAGTATACGGTAAAATTGACGACTCAAGCTCAACACTATGGAACACAACTCTTTGTCACAACTGGCTTGTTTGGAGAATAGGCGGCATGGCTTCAGCGGCATACACAATGGCCATCGCAGCGATTGTGGCAGCTACTGTAACTGATGCAGGTCTTGCTGGATTTGTCCTTGCCATATCTCTGGAGTTCTCAAGTGCTCTGTTTTGGTCACTTTTTCATGCAGGTTTCCTCGAACTACGGATGAATGCTGCAGAGCGCGTAATTGAATATGCGGAAATGCCTACCGAGACTTTAGATGGTGAGGAGCCACCCGCGAGTTGGCCAACAGGAGGAGGTTTGGAAGTGAAAGATTTGGTGGTTGCATACAACCATGATCTGGCACCCGTTTTGAAAGGTTTAACCTTCAATATTGATCGTCAAACGAGGTAAATATTTGAATCCAACCTCTCCAATGCATTCCAGTCTAATATGGTTTTAGGGTAGGGATTGTTGGTCGCACGGGATCTGGAAAATCTACATTAACATTGGCACTTTTCCGTTTTCTGGAAGCGAGAGAAGGTAGCATTGTTATTGACGGTCATAATATCTCGAGACTAAAGCTACAGTCTCTGCGCCGTAATCTGGCTATCATCCCTCAAGACCCAGTTTTGTTCTCAGGTTCGAGTTTTTCCAATTTTGCACACAAAATTTTGCACTAACAAAGGGCTAGGAACGCTCCGAAGCAATTTGGATGCAGACAACGAGTATGATGACACGGCTCTCTTCGATGCTCTTCGCCGAGTTCACCTCATTGACCCATCCGTCTCTGGCATCGAAACCCCATCCTCGTGCTCATCCCAAAATCAAAATATCTTCCTTTCGCTCAACAGCTCCATCTCTGAAGGTGGATTGAATCTCTCCCAAGGTCAACGTCAACTACTGTGCCTCGCACGTGCCATTATTCGTCGACCTAAAATTCTCATTCTCGACGAGGCTACTTCATCTGTGGATGTCCAGACGGATGCACTTATTCAGCAAAGCATTCGTGAGGAATTTGCAGATAGCACTCTCTTGGTTATTGCGCATAGACTCAGTACGATAGCAGATTTTCAGAAGATCATGGTGATGCATGATGGGAAAGTGGCGGAGATGGGAAGTCCGAAGGAGTTAATCGATAAGAAGGGTATGTTTTGGGGGATGGTAAAGGAGAGTGGAGAGGTGGATAAACTAGTCAAGATGAGCAAGGGTTAAGCGAGTGCTCTTTATATACTGTTTATTCATATTGAGCGAGTTGCTTTTATCTCTTGCAAATTTCTCAGAATTGTCTGGTTTGTCATGAAAAGTCTTAATGTTCACTTTTGTGTCAAATATTTAGGTTCCTATTTGATGATTTTGAGAAGGGAAAACAGAGTCATATAGTATCACAGAACTTTCACAGTGTCTTGTACATTTGCAAACCTTCGAATATGCAATATAGATACTGTCAAATCTAGTATCTAGAGCTATAACTGAAGGAAAGCATTCATCGTCCAGATCAGGGTCTCGAGGACTATAGTTCGTGAATCTTCCAAATCGTAATTGAGGGCTGACTACCCATTTTGATTGTTAATTAATGATCTGAAAATGTTCTCTGTCTCAGAATTACGATGAGTTAACCTTAGCATTTCCCCACCTCATTTCCATTCATCGCAGATACATATACCAAGTAAGAAGTGATATTCGTCTAATATTCCCACCACCAATTCTTTTCCCATTATTAACCTCTAATCGCAAGCGCGCTCAAACTTCACATTGAAATTTTTACTTTTATTCTAGCTGACTTCTTCTCAGCGGTTGAATGATT
This sequence comes from Sclerotinia trifoliorum, assembly GCA_905066765.1. NCBI lineage: Eukaryota > Fungi > Ascomycota > Leotiomycetes > Helotiales > Sclerotiniaceae > Sclerotinia > Sclerotinia trifoliorum. The sequence continues at coordinate 2,059,910 of CAJHIA010000009.1, read as the reverse complement.
AAGTGGAGAAAAAATAATATATACTAAATATACTGAATATTTTGAATACCTAAATGTCCTAAATGTCCTAAACCAAAGCCTACATTATATCAAATTATGTAATAAGATCCATTTTTATCAACAGGGCAAATACTTCCGCCGCGCCATTCCACCAGTATGTGAAATAGATCCCTACTCCCCACCCAAATAACCTCATTGTGACGGCTCCCTATTTGGGTTTAAGATTTTCCTGAGTTTCTAGAAATTTGGTAATCGGCTTGTCTGTGATGATCATCATTCTCATAAGTGAGTTTTGCAGCTCAATATGATCATGCCCTCGATTCTCTTGAGCATGAGCATAATCAGAAATACCTGCTCTCCATTTAGACCGCATTCCTGGCCATATCAATAGATGTGGACGTTAATGGCGATCTCCACATTTAAGACATAGAGTTATTGTGAGCAAGATATATTGCGTAAAGAATCCATCTTGGAAAATGCCTCGGACTTCAGCATTTAACCGCGGCCTCGAGACTATGTGAATATTGCGAATTCGACTCTCCTCATCAGCATCATTCGGCTCAGCCTTTCCACTTGGTGATGGGAAGAATATCATATGTATTGCTGACAAATTTACGTCGAGTAATAACGTAACGACAAGCATTGAGAGTAAAGTTTGATGCTGCCATACTGAGCCAATAATGAAAGACAGAAAGGAAGGCCAGGTGACAACCTGCATATATGACACGGCTTTGTCCATCTGCAGTATGACATGATAGAAATGAATCTCCCGTCCGATTAATAGCAATGATAATAGATATCAGAAGCACAGAATCCACTCATAGGCATGCTGATGCTGCGGCAACTTTCATGGCCATTTTTTAAGCATTGTGCCTTACATGTATGAGCTGCATCCGCAAGCATACTAAGTCGTAGAGCCGCTTTTTCGATTTTCTTTTCTAGCTTCGTAAGAGTCTTAGGGAAATCTCTAGGCCACAGCAACTAGTTCTGAGATAATCAATATGGTTTAGGGTTTTTGAAATGTGGAACTGGGGTGTAACGAGATGAGATCAATGTGTATCGTGACAGGAACTGTTACGACATGTCCAAAAGATGGGGCAAGATATTGGTAAATGTTGAAGATTATACATATCTTTGCCTTCCTCATTGAGTCCATTGGTCGTCTTATCAATTTAATCATGAGATGTGGTTGCAAACGTTGATAGTTGTCGAGAAATTTGATATATCAATGCGGTGCTTGAAATGCTTAATTTGGAAGGAGGGCGCATTTTTTGCAGCGCTGCCCCTGCTATTAGACAAAGGATAATCGCGGGGATGCCAAGAGATCTGAATTGAATTTTCCAATACCATGCCGCGTAAGGATTTAGGCAAATATCAAGCACTCCGAAATGTCCGCCTCAAGGCTCCTGCATGTCAAATGTATCAGTCGGGTTGAATGCAAAGCCACAACAAATATCTTCAAAAATTCAATACGGAGATTCTAGGACTACATGGTGAATGAAAGTCCGAAAGTATATCCTCAGTACAACAAGGAAGGCAATGTCAATTTAACCTTATTTTAACGTCTTGGCCTCCTTGGCGCTTGAGATAACATGCTCGGCAAACAGCCACAGCTTCCTATTTCGACCTGCCGAGGCCGGTCACTGCAGAGTTTGTTTCGATCCGACATTCTGATTTGCTTGATCTTTCGTCGTCAAATATGTGTAACTTTGGGAATGTCGTTCAGTGAATTTTGGGAACTTCTTGTTCAGGAATTCTTGCAAAGGTGCCTCCGTTAGTAACCTCAAAGTCGCGATTCAACAAAAAATCTATATGAACAATGCTTTACTCCCCCTCAGAACCCGCTTCATTCTTCCATCAACTGCTACAAAATGAAGCTCTTTGAAATTCTTAGTCTTGTCTCCGCTGCAGCTGCTGGAGCCGTACACATCGCGGCTGAAAACAAGGTGAACTACGATGGCTACCAAGTCTACCGACTCAAAGCTCAAAATGAAAATATGGAGAAAATCAACGACATTATCTCTTCATTGGATCTCCAAACATGGAAAAAATCGGCCCAACTTGGCACAGCTGATGTGGTTGTACCTCCGGAGCATGTAGACAATTTTTTGACAATAACCGAGGACATGCAGCGAGAGGTTATGCACAGCAATCTTGGGGAGTCCATCGCGGAAGAAGGGTACACTGATACATACTCCACAGAAGCTGGTAAGTCATCGCTATTCTCTCAAAGCCTTCCAATAACAAGCCTCAGTTCTTTCACCAAACGCTACGTGGTTCACGGGGTATCATGCATATGCAGACCATATAAAATTTCTCAAGGATTTAGTGGCTGCACATCCAGCAAACGCCGAGATCGTAACGGCTGGATATTCCATTGAAGGAAATGCTATCACTGGAATTCATATCTATGGCAGTTCCGGTAAAGGAGTCAAGCCAGCTGTGCTTTTTTATGGCACCGTGCATGCTAGAGAGTGGGTTACAACGTTGGTTAGTGGGAAGTTAGCGTCGCATCGAACTTGCAGCAGCTAAAATATTGTAGGTTGTAGAGTACATGGCGTACAACCTTTTGACAAATTATGCCACCAGCACCGAGATCAAAGGATTTGTCGATAAATATGACTATTATATCTTCCCAGTTGTGAATCCCGATGGTTAGTCAATACTATTCGTTCTTTAATATAGCTAACTTCAGCCGTAGGCTTTTTATACACTCAAAGCACAAATCGTTTGTGGCGCAAAAATCGTCAGATACCACCGTCAAACTCAACTTGTTATGGTAGGGATATCAACCGTAACTGGGCATATAAATGGTCACTCACAGGTGGAGCTTCCACCGAGCCTTGTGACGAAGATTACAAAGGTATGTGTTGCTTGGTACTTGGAGGCAAAAAGTAGTGCTAAATGTCATGTAGGTGTCGCTGCAGTTGACGCCCCGGAAACAAGAGCACTTGCTGCATACGCCAACGCTTTGAAGAAAATCCAAGGGTTGAAGCTTTTTATTGATTTCCACTCGTACTCTCAACTCTTTATGACTCGTAAGTCGATCTAACCCATCAAAAATCTGTATGAGTATCTAGTCTTACATTCACAGCGTACGGGTACTCTTGCACTGATTTGCCAGAGAACAACGCCCAGCTTCAGTCACTGGCAGCAGGTTATGTTTCTGCCGTCAAAGCAGTGTATGGAACCAGCTTCGATTACGGACCCATCTGTTCCACCATTTATCAAGCCACTGGGAGCAGCGTAGATTATGTTGATGCGGTCGTTGGCGCTGATTTCACCTTTACCACGGAATTGAGAGATACTGGAACTTATGGTTTCGTCCTACCGGCTAGCCAAATCACACCCAGTGCCATTGAGGCCTATGCTGGAGTGAGATCTTTGTTGATTAATATGACATGAGAGCCAAGAAGCTTCAACGTGAATGTCAGGAAATGGAAATAGCTCTAACGGGGATGGGAAAGGGAAGGAAAGAAGATAAAGACAGCATAACATGATAAACAATGAAATCTATTCATACAATTGATGCTTTTCTGAGCCCATTTTCGCTGAGTGGTATATATATGAGGTGAAAATGAGGTGAAAGGGCAGATTACAAAGCAGGGTGGCTGATGATATAATCATTGATTTTATTGGTTTAGATTCAGGTTAGGTTAGACTTATCTGACTCATCTGTGGCTGTTGACCCCCCAGCAAAAATATATTCTGATTCTCCAAATGAAAACCAAACATTTATATGGTCACTGTGTATAACTACCTACCTAGCATTGGATTATCGTAAACATTACGGTATATTCGGCGTGACCAATCAAGATGTTCATATCATGATATCTACCTCGACCAGTTATTTTCCTTTGTAATATCGGAACATTCAGTGGAACCAGTTGGTTTGCCATCGCAGTCTTTGCTCACTTGGCACTCGCAAATCTGCGGCGGAAAACGTGGCTGACTATCCACCTCTTAGTTGTTAAAGATGTGGCTACGCATCATTTCTCAGAGCCCTAGATGTTCCATGCCATCAGTCCTAGCTGCCAGAAGCTCAAGATCTCAAATTGTGCCGATTTTAATCCACCGAGGAATCACTAGAGAATTCTCCGAAACCTGCGAACGCACGTCCGATGGTGTATTTTTAAGGAGGACTGAGCCAATTGAGGTCGAAGACAACCTTCAAAGGTCTGACGACCTTGATTCCGCTCATGCGTCGCATCGGGAGAAGACGGTGGAAACTAGTCCGGAGATGGCGATCTACCGCGTAGCCAACGATTCGAGCCGCGTTGTGGCAAATAAGAAGGGCATTCGGGATATCAGCCACGGGGCTCAGCAAGCGTCCGACGTGCACTACAAACTGTTTACGGAGTTCCTAGACCAGCTTGACAATGATGGTTACAGGGCGTTTGCGAAACCGTCGCCCTATAGCGCAATACAGAAAATCCCGGCACTGGACACAAAACCCGAGCCCAAGTCGACGCACACTTTTCCCAGAATTGACGCAAATGGTGACGAACGAGTTCAAAATTTCGCAGATAGCCTGCATCAGAAAGATTTTCCCGTGTCACTCGAGGAACGCGCTGTCAGAAATACTAATGGCTCTGTTATACAAGAAACAGCTAAGACAAGTGCGATTATCAATCAAGAAGTGGAGCCGTCGCCAAAAATCGAGCAAACTATCAGCATTTGCCTACACCTGGATGAGAGAGTCACAAACGAGTTGGATAGAATGGTGGCTAAATTCTCTCAATATACCCCAATCATGAACAATGGCCGAGCGAACGTTGCTGTTATAAAGGGTCTACCGGTGCAACATTGGAGACAATACCAAGTGTTCATGCGATTTCTGCAATTCTGGAGGCCGCCCTTCTACATAGGTCGAGTGAAGCCTCTCATGACACGCCTGGGGCGTCATTGGGAAGTTTCTTGGCAAATAGAGGATTCCCCCGAAATCCTAGCCATCCGTCGAACGTTCCGTCAGGTAACTGAGGACGATCTTCCGCAATATAATTTTACCTCTGATACTTCTTGGGAAGCTAAAGCCGTTGTAACTCGAGGCCTCAGCCGAACTCAGGCGGGGGAAATCGTCGATGCAATCAATGCAGCATGGCCGGATGGGATTGACCTGGGTCTAATCACGCGGTGTGTTCTAATTCACACTATTTTCAGTCATGGCAAGATTCGCACAACAGTCACTAGATCACCGGAATTTCCCTTAATGGGTATAAAGCTCAATCAATTATCTCACGATACCAAAACACGCAAAGAAATCGAAAGCTTATGGAATCGAACAATGTCACAGATTGACACTACATTTTACAAGCCTAGTAAACCAAATAAATTTTACAAGACGGAACCTATGAAGAGGAAGTACGAATGAATTCCCGTTCGGATCTATCAAGTTATTAATTGGCATCTCCTATTTTATCAATATTCAGCTCTACCAAAGTCATGACTGCCACCACTAACACTTTCGTAATCTGCATACCTCATGTTATTGCTGCAATGGCGTGCTCTCCAGTGACAGATAGTAATTATTGAGAACAGGCCAGCTAGTCAATACCAGTTCTCACGTCTAATATGGGCATCATTGTATACATCAGCCTGGCCCAAAGCTAGAACGAGGTATGTCATCATTTTTCTTGCGTCGGTGGTGCTTCGTAGAGATTTTCATTTTGAAGTGGAGTTAAAAGGCACCGTTTTAAAGTATGAATGATGGCAAATGACTAGCCTTTCCCAACAATAAATAAACATCTTTATCATGGTAGTCGATTGGGCCAGTCGTCTTGACATATCTCCAGTAAGCATCCCTCTTGGCTATGCTGCCGCACTTATGTGATTTCTTTCATCAAAAATGCCCTTGTGCATTATTACAATAACCCCATGCCAAAAGCGGTCGAGTCTCCTCTTTGTTGGTGCAATCCAAATCAATCACAATTGGCAATTAGTGCATATGTACAAGCTCCTACAATTCTTTGTCGCCAAATTGAGGTTCTGAAATCCAAAACCTCGAGTTTACTTTGCATTTCACATTCTTCATTTCAATACATGCATCGCCCAAATCATGGACCCAGATAATACGACAGGATCAGAATGGATGCAATCCGAACGCTTTCATCATTGTGATGCCCATGACGAAGTTCGTACTCTGAACCAAACTGTTGTCGAAGAGAGGGACGGTTTAAGAGATTATGTCAGTGTGCTTGAGCAACAACTGCTACCTCGTTTCGAAATAAATGGCACAAATCCTGCAGAGATATTCGTTTCACAGAAGAATGCATACCTTCAGCGAGTCATAAATCTCGAAAAGACTATCGCCGAGACTGAAATGGCACAGTCTTTTGAAGCTCAGAAATGGAAGCGTGAGAAGAATGAATTACATCAACAAATTTTTGGACAAAATGGGTATAGGGACCGATTGCAAAGTGCGCATATCGCGCTAGAAATTGCGAATAATAATCTACCTTCCGATACTGTGAGAAGTGCCAGAAAGTTAACGGAAATAGCACAAGTAACAAGAGAGAAGGATGAATGCAACTGCAAGGTTGATGAGTTGCAAGGACGTATCAAAGATTTGCACTCCAATTGGAACGCCGCCCTGAGGGAGGTTGACGAGTTAAGAGAGCAAAAGGGGGAATGGACAAAGGTACAAGATAATTCAATTGCTTTGCAGGAAGCTAATCGGGAAATCGAACGATTACGGAGGGCAAATCAGAGGGAAGATTCTTACCATGTGCAGGCATCGCACCGACAGGTTTTACGATTGCAACAGGAAAAGGTTGTGTGGGAAGAAGAAAAAATGAGGTTGGAGAGTCACACTGTAGATTTATCACTACGACTAAGAACTCTGGAGGATTTGATAGCAGCGTTGGAGGCTCAACAATCATCCCCAGATGTACAAATGGCCGACATAGATGACGATTGCGGGACACCCTCATTACAACCAAAGGTGCTTGGAGACGCTGTTTGGAAGCAGTGGTCGGATAGGATATGTCGTCATATTCAGATGCAGCCTCAAGAAGTAGATGATTTATATCGTCTGGCCGCAGCAAACCTGTACCGACCTAGTGGAGCCTTACCTGATTCAGACCTCCGCCCTGAGAGTCCACGTCAACAATTTCCAGGTGTGACGTGGGTCAAGGAATTAGTTGAACTAGCTTGTGATCGACCGGTAGCTCCATTGGTACCAGAAACCACCTGGGTAATATGGGCGGATAAGCTCCAAGACTTTGTTCTAACCGAGCCCAATGAGTTATCTACACTCTACAGTCTGGCTGAGGAAGGGCAGCGCGTAGCTGGTGCAGAATGGATCCGTCAACTCATTGCCTATGCCGCGAAATTACCCACCTCTCCAGAGTATCCTGGTACTCTGAAGGAATATCAACTCGGCGTCCAAATCAATGAAGCTAAAGCGAAAATTGAAGAGCTGGAAAATTTTGACATAGATAGGGAACAAATCGATGAGGAAATGAAGATTTCAAGAATCAGCAACCAAGTACTTGAACAGGCGCTTGAAACAGCAAACGGGAAGATAGAGGAACTTGAAAATGAGATGGAAACAATGTTAGGGCCGTTTGAAGATGAAATAGAACAATTGACAAGGAAACTCGAGGAATCATTTCAGCAGCGGAATCTCGTCAAGGGTTTGTATGAATCAGGAAGTGCGCATAGAGAAGCACTAAATGAAATTGAGCAGTTAAAAAAAGACGTCAGGACTGCAGGTGAACGAGGAACTCGGTTTGCTGGGCTCTATGAGAAAGAGAAGCTACTTTCAGGTGAGCATGAGAAAGTTTGGCAGCGAAAATTTGATATAGAAGTCGCTGGTGCGGATAAACATGCAGCTGGCTTGGTCGAGGAAGCAGAGACTTTGCAGGGAAGATTGAATGGAGCACATGGTGTTATTGCCGATTTAGAAAGAGAAATTGAAAAACTGAAAAAGCAGAACGTGCATAGTAATACTGGAGATAGTGGATTAGGAGAAATTGTAGATGGAACTTCGCGAGAAGGAAGTCGACAAAATACACCCGATAGCCATGAAACTGGCGAATCTGAAGAAGAAGAGGAGGAAGAAGAGTCTGCGGAACTCAAAACTGCAAAAACAGATCTTTACAATACTCTTGAAGAGGTCGAGGAACTTAAACTCAAACTCGGTTTTGCAGATCGTGCTTTCGATGATATGAAAGATGAGTTTGAAAGGAAAATCGCTACGGTGGAGGATAATTCTAAGGAATATATGACGGAAAAGGAACGGATGGCAGAGAAATTGAGGCTCGCAGAAGAGAAATTCAAAAGAGGAGTTGCGGCTGAAGTTAGGAGATTAGAAAGGGAAGGTCTTCTGAAATTGGCAATTTCGGGAACTCAGCCAGAAGCGGATATTATAGGTACGGAAAAAATCAAAGGCAAAGGAAGAAAACGTGCTCCAGCAGTACCGAAACCTAAAAAACAAGCTTCCAAAACAGAAGAGCATGAAAGTCCCTCGATTACTCCGCTTGAAAATCCTCTTGAAAGTCCTCTTGAAAGTCCTGATATCTTGATGAAAGATGATGAGGAATATAGGGGTCCAAAACATGGTAAAAATACGAAGAGTAGAAAGGTGCAGGTAAATGACTTGTCGGAGGTTGAAAGTGATGGAGGGGGTGCAAGGAGAAGTACGAGGGTGACGAGGAATACGAAGCCGGTTTATACAGAGATGTTGAAGGAAGGGGAAGGGAGGAAGAGATGGGATGGTGGAAGAGAATGGAAGGTAGTGGAGAGTGGGGTGGAGGTGGGGGAGGGAAGGTGGAAGTACATATTGTAAATGATCTTGTAAATCTTTATATGCAGTTAAAGAAAGAAAGAAAGAAAGGAAGAACAAAATAAATAAATACAAGGAATTAAGAAATTATCTTTCAACTCATATTCGTCAGAAGTTCGTCTAAATAATCTTAAAACTTCGACGTATTAAAAAAGCCTTCTTCTCTTCTAAGTTAACATTCAGTACACAAATCAATCAAGCGCTGATTTGGATCCTCCATGGAGTTCCTGCAATAAAGGGATAGTCAGTATAAGGAGAAGTAACAAATTTTAAAAAGAATGGTCAAAGATTGGTTGTTAGATTTTTGATGATATCTCATTGATTTGATGTAGTATTGATAATATAGATTAAAAATTGAAAATTCGACAATGAATTGAGATGAGTTGTTACTGTATATATTATATTAAATCTAATTTAAAAATATAAATAATTGTTAATAAAAAATTCAATTATATTATAAATAAAATAAAGATTTTGATTTTTCTTTTAAAAAAAAATGAAATAAATTTATCAAAATTTATTATTAAAAATAAGTAAAATAAATTTAAAGATTATAAAAATTATTAAAATTATAAAAAGTAGTAATGAAAATAATTAAAATTAAAATTATATAAATATATCATATTAAATCTTATAATAATAATCTGATGTTTAATTCTCTTTAACTCATTTAATCAAAATCAAAAATATTTAATAAATTTTTAAAAATCATATTGATATAAAAGTCATTCAAAATTTCACAGAGGGAGAAATTACGAATATAAACTGATTGATGACTTGAACATCAATCCTGCAGTTTCCCTTTGCTCTATATAACAGAGCACTCTCAAACCTCCAACGTCCCCTCCATAACCTTAACTGCCTCACCACTCAACAATACGTCCTCAACAGCACCCCCATCACTTCTCATCCTCACATCTACAAATATATCATTCCTCCTCCCCATCTCAACTCCCTGCACAAACCCAAACTTTTTTACTATCCCTCCATCTCCACCTCCATTCACATCCCCTTCCACCCTCTTCAAACCCAACCAACACCCCAAAGCACAACTCGCACTCCCCGTCCCAGGATCCTCCATTCCGGCAAACATCCTCGTCCTATACATCCCTCTCCCGCCTTCCCACCCCGTCCCTACAAAAAACATCGTACAACAAAGCCCACTCCTCCACCCCTCATCCAGAAACTCCACAAAATACGCATCTTTATTAAGATTCCCAATTTCCTGTACTCTTTCAAGATCTTCCAAAGAAGGGAGATGAACGAGGATAAAACTCATACCGTTTACGATCGAGATTATTGGACATTGGATTTCCTGGGCTGTGGTGAAGTGTCGGAAGGAGAAGGTTTGGGTGTGGATGTGTATGTTGTGGGGGATTTGCGCAGTGGGTGTTTTTCCTTTCCCGTCATCAGGAAATGAAATGGGGATTCTCCCAGCCTTCGTAACTAACGCTTCTACACTCCGCAAACCCAAATAATTTCTCACATAAAAAGCAGTACCAATCGTAGGATGACCCGCGAAAGGAATCTCTGCATCAGCAGTAAAGATATCGATTTTAAGTTCCTTCGGGTTTGAATTTGAATCTAGTGATTCTTTCTCAGGAAGATGAAGGAACACAACTTCGGAAAGATTGAATTCTTTAGCGATTTGAAGTTTTTGTGTTTGGGAGAGGGAATTAGGAGTCGGGGGACGAATGATAGCCAGAGGGTTACCGAGATAGCGGGTTGAGGTGAAGACGTCGAGGGTGGTGAAGGGAATGTGCATTTTGTACTATATTATATTGGATAGGGTGAATTATTGAGGGCTGGGAGCTGTTTCTGCCCCTTTCCGCGATAGAGGTGTTGGTGCCAAAAATAGTAATTGCAATGAGCAATGATAGATTATTTGTATTAGAAGTCTTTTACTTCAATGTTGTTTCGAGTATTTATAGTGAGGTGAACTCGCTTGTTATGACTGTACTTTGGAGATTTTTAATCTATGAGTCAGAATGGTCAGTGTAAGATTAAGTTGCTGCTTGACTACGAATTCGTCTCTGCATGAAGCTAATGTTTTATGTTAAAGCACCCTGGTTTCTAATGCAGCTCACTAAAAATCTATCGAGGAAATGTCAAGATGTGTGATGAACACTTTGAAGAGGTTGATGAGATTCGAAGCGGGGTAACCTTATCCTACTACGTGCACGTGATAGCGTCAAATAAAAGGCGTGATGCGAACAATTCTCACATCAGAATCCTTAAACTCAGCTGGTACTTTTCAATCAAGACTATTGTATTAGAACGAAACTATCACACTTTTATTCATTATTACTTTATCTACAACCCCTAAAACCGACCCATCAATCAAAAAACACCAGGTATCATATCATCCTATCCTATAGCTATCCCGCCCAACTCCCAACGCAAATCTAAACAATCTTCTCAGCCTCAACCTCATGTCCAACCTCCTCATTCGAATTAACACTCTTATTTGCACCAGCAGTATATCTAGTCAAAGCTGGATCATAATTAGGAGTTCCTGGAACTTCACCTGCCAACTCTTCAAGAGTCTTTCTCTTAGTTTCAGGAATGAGGAAAGTGGTTAATAATCCCAAGAACATGAATAATGCAAAGATTTGCATGACATGGTTTAACCAAGGACTAGCTGCGGCACCAGTAGCACCTTTAACAGCACCTTTTGTTCTAAGTGGTCCGAAAACAACTTGTGCAATGATGGCACCTACTTTTCCGGAAGCGGCAGAGATACCGTGAGATGTAGATCTGTAGCGGGTAGGGAAACATTCACCTGGGACGATGAAGGTGGTGGAGTTAGGACCAAAGTTGAAGAAGAATTGAGCGACCACGTAAAGGGCTAAAAGGCCATGGCCAGAAAGTTTGTGGTAAGCGAATCCTATGATGATGAAAAGTATAGTAAGGATGGTGAAACCCATGAATTGAATCGGTTTTCGACCGAGAGTATCGATTGTGGCTACAGATACCCAGTATCCTGGAATAGCACCAGCGCAGACGAGAATAAGGTTACCAACGGCGGTTTTGTAAAAGACCTCATACATGTTGTGGCCACCAGACCATCCAATAGCGGAAAGTATAACGGAGTTATTAAGACTTAGTCCGTAATAAGCGACATCGAGGAAAAACCATGAGCCGGCTGTACCGAGAAGGATCTTGCCGAATCTCCATTGCTTGTAGTGAGCGATAAAGTCTGCCCAACTAGCCTTTGGGATTTCGAGCTCTTGTGAGCTTTGATTGATGGTGGTAACGCGAGTGATTTCATCTGGTTCACCGTGACTCTTTCCTTGCTTGTAAGCTTGAACGTCCTCGCTAGCTTGTTCAACATCACGGGCAACATCGAAGGTATATCGAGGGGTTTCAGGAATGGTTAAACGATAGTAGAGAGCAATGCAACCTGGGACGGCACCAAAACCGCTATTATTTGTTAGTGATAGAACATGAGAAAGAGAAATTGTAACCTACATGATAACACGCCACATCTTATCGACAGCGAGTTGGCAAACACCAGTGCAGGTTGATGCTTTGGAACCAGTCAAGAGTGACTCTTTGAAACCAGAGGTGACAATTAAAGCAATGATAGCAGCAGCAAATTGACCGATACCCTGCATAGCAAAAACTGCATTCATCATGGCTCCTCTCCACTTGGTGGTAGCGAATTCGGAAGTGATGACGCTTGACAAAGGATAATCACCACCAATACCGATACCCTATTTCATGTAAGTATGTGATGCAGAGACAAGGAAGTAAGTGATAAATTACCATCAAGACACGCCAGAAGATGAATAAACCAACAATGGAAACAGCGTGTGATGGAGAAGAAAGGGCTTGAGCGAGAGTAGCAAAGATGATAATCATCAACTCAAGACCATACATCTTCTTACGACCTACAACATCTGCAAGCCATCCGAAACCGAGTTGACCAATAACAGTTCCACCAGAAGTGGCAACCTTAATAGCAGTATCACTGGTTGTTGGAATTGTGCCTTTTGAAACACTGTTCTGAAAAAATGCTATACCCAACATGGAAGTGACCAAGTTAATGGCAAAGATCTAAGCCATAATTAGCGATGCGTCTCGGTGATATTGTGATTGAATAGATACTTACGTCGTAGGAATCAGTGAAGAAACCAATACCTGCGACAACACAGGCACGGACGTGATACCATCCAAATGGAGCTCTATCAATCTCAGCAAGAGCAAGACGTCGCCTCTCATTGGCGTCTGTGATATGAGCGAAGTCATTGTTGAAGTTGTGGAAGGCAGAGTTTCCTCCTACGGTGGTATGCACTGCAGCCATTGCAACAAATTGTAAAGGGGTAGTACCTTTTCAAATGAAGTATATGGTGAAAATTGTTTGCGAGTGCTTGACTGAGGAGGAAAAGACTGAGAAAGAAGGGAACACAAGTATCCTTATATTTCTCCTTGATATTCCTATGATTGCTTACTGCAGAGAACCAAGCTTCAACGTGAAGTCAGTGGTGGATTCTATTAGGCAAGGAGCTCCGAGTCCAAAAGTCTGGGCATCCAAGAATGATATTCACTAGATCAAATGTAATTCTAGTAGGCGCCCCAGTTTCCGGGTTGCCAAGAATATATTTTCAGCAGTGAATGTACACCAGACCATTTCAAGTAGGATTATTGGAATGGTAGCCCGGAGCAGAGACCAAAAATCATTGCCAGCCAACTTCCATGGCTTCAGATTTTGCCATTGTGTAGCATGTAAATGTCTGAGATTTGAGATTTTTGGCAGCCATTGGCTCAGTATCTATCAAAATAATAGAGTTCAGCCATTGAAGATTGAAACTATGACTTTTTGTCTGATAGCTCTAGACGAGCAGATGGGGAATCTTAGCTTAAAAGACCAGGCATCCCTTAAATGATTTCCGTGTTTAGCGCAGGATGAACGTGTAACCTTATGTTTACGCCAAGCCCTTTCATTCGATAAAACCAATCATCTTCTCCAGATGTCGCACGCAGTTTTTCCATATGGTAAATTTATTGGCTGGGAATCATTGTGTGAGTTCAGATTTGATGCGTGCATGTATGTTTTGGACAATACGATATCCAGCTCTCAGGGGGAATCGAATTTAACCAAAGAAGCTCCAAATCCGGAAGGTGCAAACACGTGGAGCGATGAATCAATCAGGATTGAAAGTCTTCCAGAACATTTTGATCTTCGTGGAGTCAATAAAGCTGCAGTCTGCAGCCCTGGCTGGACCCACGATATGAAGCACAAACAGTAACTAGGTAGTAAGTATGTTACTGTAATGATTCTCCCTATCTAACGACAGGAGCACGAAACAAACCCTACTTGTGCATAAACTTCCCTATACTGCAATATCGCACGCGACATGGCTGGAGGATGCATATCTTTCTCTATTGATGGTGAAGAGCCAAATATCTTATTCCAGTGAAGCCGTATTGCTTATGAGGCGAAGATTCTGATGAAAGTCGTTGCAATATTCTTGATAGTCTTGGCTGAAGTTGTGCAGGTCCAATGAAAACTGGGGAAATAACAACGTGCTCACTTAAAACGCCTTGGATACGCTAAACCAACTCCGGAATTCTAGCCCGACAGCCACCAACACAACAAGAACAGGAACAATTTAATAAGATCTTACATAGATAGATTAACCAACTGTTGAACTTTTATCTTAGCGATGCTCAATGAATCGATGTTCAATTTCTAAACTGCTAGGTTTGGAAATGTCTTGATGTTTATTTGAAATTTTCCGAAAACTCAGAAAACTTGAAAGGGGAGACTGGATGAGAGAGATAGTCTTACTACGGATTTTGGTGCTTTAGCCCGGGCACATGATGGATGAGGAAATCGTGAGATCCTACAACAAGTAAAATCATAAGCATCCAACCGAACCTGAAGAGCTATTAGATTTTCAAATTCGGATTTGAATATCGAGAATTCTGCTCATCTGGGGTTGGCGCAAACAAGGGTCATTTGATTATCAAAATCCGGGACATTGAAAAGTGCCAGGTACTATGAAACCTAGTCCGATTTGGTTGTGCGTTTTATTTCATCCATCGTCCGTCAAGCGCAAAACTCTGAGGTTGACACAAAGGTGGTCTGTCTCTCTTACGCTCCCCCAATTCCCGTTTTACTTCATCACTCCAAAACTTAATGATCTGCGAGTATCCGTCGTGGTTGATTCATCTTAGTATGAGTCTTTCCTCTTGTCCTTCCTCATTCCTCCCTCGTCATATAGCATTCGGTACCACTCTTCGGGAAAATTATCTGCACCAAACTATCAGCATTTGTCTTGCAGGCGCAAGTTCTACTCAAAGATGCGATAGCATCGTCGACTTTAGCATTTCCTCTACGACATTCGAAGCAGGTCTTGAAGTGACGGACATCACTTCCGTTTTCATCCTTTACGATCGATCAGTGGCCTTCAAATATCTAGATCCAGTCAGTCGGGGAGAGTCGGCCATCTTTTGACTTCAGGTTGTCCAAATACCGTGTATACAATGCGAAGATGGCTTTCGTTGTAACGATCACTATCACCATATGCTTCTGGGTGACAGCATGATACTAAGAAACAGCAATTCTCGAGGCATGCCAATTACTTGGGCGAGGGTAAGGGCCAAATGAGCTCGTTATTCACTAGACTTTAGCCTCAAGACTTCTGTCTCGGAAATATTCCCTGCGTGGCACAGAATATCTCTATTTTCTGTGAACAAGATGGATTTCATTGACATTTTCATTTCAAGTCGAAGTTGACTATATTGAAGGAACTGCGAGTGCATTCTTCATTTTTGAGAGACTTTACTTGAAAATACCTCGTTACTCGAGGAATGGTCTGGTATGCAGTTAATCGTTTTATGGAGCATCTTCTTCATTCTGACAGTTTAACCCACAAACCATCGCGAATGCTTTACCTGACGTCCGCCGGCCGAATGCAGGCTGATTGGTCAAAATTCATGAGGGAATGTAGCAAACACATACAGACGTGATCCAAATGATATTGTGTTATTGCCATTAAAAAAAGCAGATGCGAGAAATTTCTTTATAGATAGATGCTCTTCCCTTACTATCTCCACTTTCTTATAATTTCCAAGCCACCTCGAAGATTCTTACTCATATTAGGACTTTAAGCCAAGCTCAATCCGCTGTAGTTTTCGGTGTATAAGTATCCAACATGATCGTACTTGGATATGCTCAAGGAGATGTGCGAAAAACCATCAGTATCCTCGGTATATGCGCAGAGAGATTATGATCTTAACTAGTTCTCAGGTCCTAGGAAATGTGCTGCTGGAAGCCTTTGAAATTATTATAATTTATGTTGACTATTTGCATATAGTATGAGAAAGTTGGAATTATAGGCCAAATACATAGGGGTTTTTAACTAGTCAATTATATGATCTTTTGTAATTAAATATAAAAGGAAAGCTTTTGTTTCTTCTTTTTATAATAATCAATCTTCTATATATATACATTTGAACTTATATAATATTAATCCCAAACTATTGTAAACCTTGTTTTCTTTATAAATGATGTATTACAATGTAATCTAATTCAGCTTCCTCTTCCAATTCTCTTCTTACAGTGTGCTTTCAGGAAGTATGTATCTC
Organism: Sclerotinia trifoliorum; assembly: GCA_905066765.1. Lineage (NCBI taxonomy): Eukaryota > Fungi > Ascomycota > Leotiomycetes > Helotiales > Sclerotiniaceae > Sclerotinia > Sclerotinia trifoliorum. The sequence goes on along the minus strand of CAJHIA010000009.1, from coordinate 2,043,529 downwards.
GACCTACCACTTTTACAATAGGTGTTTTTTTCTATTATTATCAACAGAATAAAATTGTCACTTGGTTGGCATGTTAGGCCGTTTTTGCTGTCCTCATTGATCTTCCTATTATTACGAATAGCATGCTGTCGCGTTCAAGAGCCTAAGAGCAGTCGATAATTAACCTTTCCGGCATCACATATACAAGATCAATATAGTGTTATTTATATATTCATTCATTTGATAGATAGATTAATTTTCCAAAACCCCGAGTTTCAAATTTACTTCGGTATTGATTGTAGAAAGAGAGATTTATAGCCTTTTTATAGAATCTACTTACTATCTTTTTTATATATTACATCAGGTAACATATTCCGCATCATATAACTAAGTCACGAGATCAGTATCGTTATATGACCGGTTCTAAGAAATCGAACTAGAGCCTTTAGAATTGCTGATTCTAAAGAAATTAATTAGAGTTATTAAAGTTAGAATACAAAAATCTATATAATCGAAATGGATTTCCTTATTATAAAGTTTTATATTCAAGATCAACTATTTAATATAATCTATTATTAATTATAAATTACAATTATTATTATTGTTATTTAAATCTCTATTTAATATCTAGTTATAAACCACCTCGAGAGCCTAGATCACTTCTATATAATCTAAATAATAAACCTTGTAACACTATAATAAAAAACTAATTTATCAATCTCGATAATTAAATTAAAAGATTATATATTATTTATAAATAAAAATAAATAGATATTATATCTCAATTATTCATTAATATTAAATTTATAAAGTATTATATAAGTTTAATATCTTCTTTTTGAATCATTTTTAATATAGATTAACTTTTTATATCAAAAATCGTTATTTTCAATTACTAATAATTCAATAACGAATGAATAAAATCAATTAAAATTTTAATTATAAATTTATTATATAATTATTGATGGATTTTGAAATTTTTAGAGTTTTTTTAGATTTTATTGATTGAGAAATTGAAAATTAAAATTACAATTTTTAATTTATATTAGATTCATATTCAAAGTTGAAAATCTTGAAAATCTTAAATAACTTTTTAATAAAAACTGTTAAAAATAAATTATAAATTTTTTTAAGGATTTTTAAACTAAATATTTATTTTGAATTTAAATAATATAAATGAATCTTTATTGATATTTTTAGATTTTACAGAGATTAAAAATATAATGTTTTGATTAAAAATCATAATATTTTAATTAAAAGAATTTTTATAAAATATCTTTTAAAATAAATTAATCTATTTAATTATTTATAATTTATTTATAATTATTTTTGTTGAAAAGTTATTTACAATTTTAAAGATTTTGTAAATTTATATATAAATTCTATACAAATCAAAAAATTACAAAATTTAAGATTATAAATCTCAATAAAATTAATTTTAAAAAATTCAAAATTTCTAAAATTGAGTTATATTTATATAATGGATTTACAATTCAAATTTTATCAAATTCTATTGATTAATTATAAAGTTATTAATAAATAAAAATCATAATTTTTAATATAAAAAGATGATTTATATTAAAGATAGTCCAAAAGTATAGTACTAGACTTATATTATATTTAAATTTTGAAATAATATATAATCAAAAAATTTCTATAAATATTATTAAGACTTCTTGTCGACTTCTATCATTTTATAAATATCACTAGATGATGTCTGAGTAGGTCATAAGTGAGCCCTCGTTCCTTGAAGAGTTTTTGGAAATACTCGATTTCGCTGTATCTTCATCATTATTTAGTCATTTTATTTGTTGTTATCATCTTCATTACCACCACGAATCTCAAAGTTTTTCCTATTAGGAATTGATTTTGCTTTTACCTTAATATATATTAAGTATTTAATAATAAATATATTGATTTCAGAATAAAATTCAATTCTTGAATATTCAAGTCGATGTTTTATATATTATATACTATGTTTTCAATATAATTAGTATATTCAAAAAGAATATACTTCTAGTTTCTTTTATATATTTAATTGAATAAATCTTAATAGTAAATAAAGAATAAAAAATAATTTAATATTATATAATATATTATATTATTATATCTTTCTAATGAAATCAAAATCAAATAAACAAATCTAATATTTATAAATAATCTATAAATTATTTATTTAAATTTTCTAATAATTCATTTTATAAATAGATTATTTGTAGATTATCTATCAAAACAATAACCCACCTCATTGTAACGATCTGGTCGAGGCAGCGGCTGCCTGAGGTTTGTATGGTTGGTAGTTGTAGGTTAAGGCTATTAATCACTGGTTATTCACTTGAAAGTGAATTTGTTATTAGATCAAATAGAATATATGTAGACTAATTGATAACTGAATTGAGCACGAAGCTCCTAAATTATGAAACTATTCTGATTATATACTAATGAATGAAAAGGAACTTCGTGAAACCCAAGAACTCCAAAAAGCTTCTAGAGCTCTAAAAGCTTTCCAAACTCCTAGAACTCCTTATCACATAATTGATCCTAAAAGCTTTCCTTTCCTAGAACATTTGTCCCAAAAGCTTTCCTCTAAAATACAATATCTTCTAGGATGATTATCCTATTACAACTCATTAACTAAGACACTTATCCTATTCTAATATGATTGCCTAGGATACTTATCCTAAGAATCCTGGGTTCCTATTCGTAAATGATTAGGCCCCTTGAAAACAACGATTAAATCACACCCCCCCAGTAATCGGCATCTAAATCACCGATATCAACAATACTACTATAATCTAAACCGTGAATCGTGACACTCACCAGGTCTTACTATACAACTATAAAGAATATACAATTACAATATTATCACGGAAATCACGTGCTCTCACATGCTCTCCAACATCATAGTACTCACTCGCTTACATTTTCCTTATATCTTATCGATATCACGTGATCATATCGATCTTAGCGCTCTTGACAAAGCTTCATCTTATCTAGCTTATATTCTTATCAAGATGATTGTCGGCTAGATAACAGATTAGATCTTATATATATATAACTCTTAATCAATAAGATCAAGAGTAAGTCTATTCACTTCAATATAATTATATATACTTTTATATATCATTTCTATTAAGATTGTTTTATATACTTTGTAATCATACTATCTGTGATAAATATTCAATAAAAAATTTACTTTTATATATATCTAAAGTATTTTCTTTTATAAACTTATATAAAAGAATTATTTTAAACAACTAAATCGCAAAGAGTATAGATTATATAATAAGAATAATATATATCAAAAAAACTTATATTAAATATATAAAAATATTTATTAATATTTTATTTATTTCAAAGATATTAAAATCTAAAAGTTATATATAATATGATATACAAGAGCCTTATAAGAGCTGAATAAACAAAGTCAATTATATTTCTTAGAATCTACAATTGAAGAATTATAACTTTTAAAAAGCATCTATATATATATACAAAATACTTATACAATGACTGTATGATTATATGCTTTCTTTTTTAAGATGATTATATATAACGATCTGGTCGAGGTAGCGGCTGCCTCAGGTTTCGTATAATTGATAGTTGTAGATTAAGATTAATAATTATTAATTATCTATTCAAAGATAAATACATTACTAAATCAATTAGAATATAGATAAACTAATTGATAATTAAATTAAGTATAAAGCTTCTAAATTATAAAACTATTCTAATTATATATTAATCCATTTCGGAAATATCCAGAAGTCTATTGTCACGATTTACGATTAAGATAAGGATATGTTGAGGGGTAGCAGTCAACGTGTCCATATGAGCTTAGGCCTTATCGAAAAGCAAGGCGATTCGTATACAAATTTGTATGGTAATCGCCTCATGTGGTCTCCCCATCTTTAGCAAGCTCGGACATATAGTCTGATCCTAATCACGTGATAAGGAGCCGTGGGAGCTTTGAAAGCTCTTAGAGCTCTAGGAGCTTTTTGGAGTTCTAGAGTTTTACAAAGCTTCTTTACATTTATTAGTATATAGTTAGAATAGTTTTATAGTTTAAGAGCTTCGTGCTCAACTTAGTTATCAATTAGTTTATTTACATTCCAATTGATCTAGTAATGTATTCACTTTCGAGTGGATAATCAATGATTATTAGCCTTAACCTATAACTATCAACCATACGAAAACCTGAGGCAGCCGCTGCCTTGATCAGACCGTTATATCTATACTCCTAAAGGCTTTAAGGAGCCTACAGGAATTTATACTCCTGAAGGCTTTATTATATGATTAGAATCAAACTATATATTCAAGTTTATTAAAGATAAGGAGATTATATGAAATAATTGTTATACAAATTAATATACAAATTGTTTGGCTTTTTAGGAAGATCTAAGTTCATAAAAACAGATTGATTGTTATCTGTAATATTCTATAAAATGATTTTATAATATTATTCCTTTTTTAATTAAATATTGTTTTGATTGTTTATAATTAGTATATAGTTTATTAGTTTTCATTATTTTATATTTTGATCCTTTTTTTTATTATAAATGATTTATAATTTAATAAAATTCATCGAAAGAATAAAAAGAAATTCTATTTTATAATTGAAATCGAGAATTTTAGTATCAAGATGATTTTGTATATCCATTGTTATACAGAGAATCTTCGTTATATAAAAATTCTAAATAATTTATAAAAGATTTATTATTCTGAATATATACAATCTTGTACTCCTTATAATATAAAATAATATTTGAAAAATAATTAAAATAAAGAAATTCCTCAAATGAATAATTAGGAATCTTTAAATAAACAAAAAAAGAAACTTTATAAAGAAGAAAAAAAAATTATAATTAAAATTCTTCGTTTTCGAAAACAACAAAATTATTTGTAGAATTGTTGTAAAAAGATAATTGAACAAGATCTCAAATATCTTGATGAATTAGATACTTTGAAAGAAAAGGAAAGAAAGGAAAAAGAAGAAATTATTACATTTTCGATATTTATTGTTAATTCGGATTCTTTTAATCAATTTGATCAATTTGATCAATTTGGTTAATTAAGCTTTGATCAATTTAATCAATTTAATCAATTTGGTTAATTATTAATTGATTTTATCAATCTCAATGAAATTCTTATAAACGAATTCAATTCTTTCGATTTTTCTTTGTAGAAAACAATAAATTCATTTTCCTTTTAAATAAATCCGGATTCTATCGATGAAACTTTTGAAACTTCTTTAGATGTTTAATTTCCTTTTCAAGTTCTTATATATTTTCAGAATCAGAGTAATCTTTTTATTTCATTAAATATTTGATTTTGTTTTTAATATATTTATAATCTAATATCTTTTTTATTTTATATTTAATATTTTAATTTGTAGATATAATTTTTATTTTAAGAATTTTAGGTACTTTTAGAGATGTTAATTCAAGTAGGGATATATAGAATATTAAATATATATTTATACTTTTTGATAATGTTAATTTATAATTTAAGGGTTCTTTAACTTTTTTGATTTTGAATAATCTGAATTTTTTGTAATCCAATTTTATATTAGATTTTTTTATTTCAATATTTTTTTGAAATAAATAGATTTTATTCTTTTCTTTTAATATTGATTTTTGATTATATTTCTGATTGTAATAATATATATTTCTTTTGGTAACGAATTTCAATTTTATTGTTATTTTCTTATAAACTTTTTTGAATCTTTTTGTTTATATTATTATAAATTGATTTTCTATTTCTGTAATCTTTAATTTATAATATACGATTAGTTTGTATCTATAATTGATATAATTCGAAATGATTTGTATTGTTTCTAATATTGAATTGTTATATATGAATTGTATTAAAAATAAAAGTTTTATTCAATTGTTTTATTAGTAATTCATATAATATCGAAGGTAAACTTTGATAATTTAATTTATTCTTTTGTTTCTTTTATTGATTTGTAAATAGAATATAATAAACATTTTTCTTTTTACTTTTAACAATATTATTAAAATAATCCAAAATTTCAATATAAAAAATTTATTTTTATTAAAAAGTATTTCCTTTGATAATCTATATATTATTATAATCTTTTTTAGAAATATAAAGATTAATATCTTTACAATTAATATTATTTAATATAATACAAATATTAAGTATTTTATTAATCTATCTATTATAACAAAGAGATAATTATATATTATTTCTATTGTTGGATTTTTGGATTTTGGTAATGAATTTATAAAATCTTATGATATTGATTTCTATAATGTAGATGGTATTTCGATAGTATTTATTTATTTATAAGGAGTATAACAGAAAGCCTTATTTTTAATACAGGTATTATATTCGATAATTATTTTATTGATTATATTGTAGAGTTCTGGATTTCAATATTGCCTTTTGATTCTTAAATATATCCTTTGTATTTTTTAATGTTTATAAATTAATAATATATATTATTCTATGATATATTCAAAAATAATACTATTTAATAATTATATTTTGTTTTCTATTTGAAATAATTTTTTAATAATTATTAATAATTCTAATCATTTGATATCTTCTTTATTTTGTTGTATTTTTATAAGTTTATCTTTTTAAATCTTTGTTGATTTATTTTCTATAATAACGATTTCTATTAGGTTAAGGATAAGATCTTTATTTAGTAAAGATTTCAAAATCGTTGTTTTTTAATAGGTTTTATTATCTTTGTAATTTAACAATCTATTCAAAGTATTTACTTTTGTATTATTTTTTCTTTTGATATATTTAATTATCAAATCGAACTTTATTAGTTTCTTAATCTATTTAGTCAATCTATGATTATTTAAGATCTTAATGATAATAAAGATTTGAAGATTTATATAATTAGTATAAATGATTATTAGGAATTTAGCTTTTTGAAAATAGATTCTTCAATATTTTAATATTTTTATAATAATTATAAATTCCTTCTTATAAATATTATAATTCTGTTTTATTTTGTTTATCTTGTTTGAATAATAAATGATAAAGTATAGTTTCTCATTATTATTTCTTTATAAATAGACTTTTGTTATATAGATATCAAAAGTATTTGTTTCGATAATGTTTTTTCAATCATTATAATAATTGTAAAGAATGGATTTCCTTATAAATCTGTTCTTAATTTCCTGAAAAACCTATTTCACTTTTTTATTCTATATAAAAGTTATTTCTTTTTTGATTATTTCAGTAAAGGATTCCATTATTTTCGAAAAATCTTTTATAAATATTCAATAGAAATTGACGAATTCTAATATAAATTATATATCCTTGATATTCTTGAATCGTTTCTAATTTCTTATTTTTTTTGTTTTCTTAGAATTTATATTCATTTGTTTTGGTTGAATGATATATTTTAAAAATATCATTTTTCGTATTCCAAATTCATATTTCGATAATTTGAATTTTGAATCTACTTTTCTAAATACTTTGAATATTTTCAATATATATCCTTTATATTTTTTTTCTTTTTGAAAGAAGATTAGGATATTATTTAGATAACAGATTATAAATAAATTGAATTTTTTGAGTATTTTGTTGTTTTGTTATTGATATATAATTGATATATTAGTTAAACTGAATAATATAATTATATATTTTTATAAATTTGATGATAATATAAAGATTGTCTTCTATTTGTAACTCTTTTTTATTTATATTAAATTGAAAGTATTTCTTTGATTTAATTTTGTATAGATTACGATTTTATTTAATTTATCCTTGAATTTCTAGACTTTTGGTATTGGATATATATCTCTGATTATTCTATTGTTTATTCAATAATAATCTTTATAAAACCAATTATTCAGATCACCTTTCTTGAATATTAATAATATATTGAATATATAAAAGAACTTGGATTTTCTAATCTATTCTTTCTTTTCAGTTTTAATCCTATATTCTTTCTATATCTGTATAGTATTAAGATTGTATAACCTCAATTTCTCAATAGAGGATACGAATTCCTTTTTGAAATTGATTTTATGATCCTAAAGTTTATATTCTGATAAAGCCCTTAAGTTTTATAGGTTTTCAAAGAGTTTGACGAATCTTCTGTATTACACTAGAATTTCTTTTTCATTGGTTTTATTAATCAATAGAGGATCCGTTGTTGTTATAATATAATATCCGATCTCCTCAGAAATCTGTTCTTTCGAATTATATAGTTATTCGCTATTACAATTGTAACAATCGAATATTAAAGTATCTTTTATTTAATCGATATTTGAATTATATCTCTTAATCTATAAAGTATTGAAGATAATTGTATATCTGTTTAATAATATTAAATCTATTTTGACCCATTTAGTATACTTGTTTAATATAATCATTTTGATAATATTAATTTCTTTATATACCCAATTATCAATTTCAACTTTTTTTCTTTTTAACAATATCAACTAATAAGAATCCTGTTTTAATTCTATAAGAATTTTATTTTCTTTTACGAAATTGGGATCTATGAATATACTTATAACTTCGGAATCAATTAAAACATTGATTTGTTAATTCTTTAATTTGATTTCTACAATTAATTACTCGATTTTTATAATACCATTAAGTTCTAATAATAATAATTCAATAATTTATTCTTTGATAAAGAGATTCAGTTATTTATATTAATATTCGTTTATATTTAATAATCAATAAAATATAATAAATAATAATTCTATTGATTTTGTTTGGAAGTTTTAATAATAATTATAATTTGATGTTTTTCTGTTATCCTTATCGATCCTTTGTTAAATACAACGAATTCTAATTTGTAATAGGATTTTTTATATCTTCTCAACTTCTAGATTACACTTGCTATATTCCTATATTTCATTGAAAAATAGAGAATTTATATCTATAATATATCTTCTAACATTGTTTATTTTAGTATTTTCTTTAAATATTATACAATAAACATTATCGTATATTATTATATAAAGTACTAACAAAATGAAATGATTATAGATTTTGTATTTCTTAATAAAATCAGGTTTCTTTTTTTTATAATAATACTATATTTGTTTTTTATTTAGATAATTGATTAAATATTATAATTCATTTTTCTAAGATAAATAATAGAATTCAATTGTTTGTTAATCCTCCTCGAATTCCTCGATTGATTCTTTGTTTTCTAATTCGAGATCTTTTAAAAGTTCTCTCTTATAATCGATATTGTTTTCAATACTAATTCTAGAATTTTGATTATTGATATCCAATTCCTTTAACTGCTCGGGGTTAGATTAAAATAGATCTTTTTCCAATAATCCTATTTCCTTCGAGTTTCCTTCTAAGATTCCTGTTTCTCGAGAACCCTGTTTTCTGTTCCCAAATTTCATTTGTTTCCCGCCCTTTACAATGAATGGTTTCTTCTTCTGAGAACAATCTCGGGACATATGTCCGAGCTTACTGAAGGTGGGGAGACCATATGAAGCGGTTGCCATACAAATTAGTATACAAGTTGCTTGGCTTTTCAGGGAGGTCTAAGCTCATAAGGACAGGTTGACTGTTACCCGTAACACTCTATAAAATGATTTCGTGACACCATAATGCTATACTAAAAAAGGTGAATTTGGAAAAATGTGCACAGACTATCAGCTCACCGATAGGAATTGTCGATCAATTAGAATCACATGATCGTCCTTTATACAAGGTTGACATATAGAATATTATATTACTCTTAATATATATATAAAAAGAAAAAAGAAATAATTATCAAATAATAAATACTTTTTATTATTAAGAATATAAATCTAGTATTTTACTTTTCAATCATCTTTAATCTCGATCATCTTTTTATATTAAAAATCATCATTTTCAGTTATTAATATTTCAACAACAAATAAATGAAATCAATTAAAACTTTAATTAGAGATTTATTATTTATATAATAATAAATTTTAAAATTTTCAGATTTTTTATAATTTTATTAATTGATATATAAATAATTAAATTTAAATCTTTTAAAAACTTTAAATGATCTTTTAAGAAAAATTATTAAAAGTAAATTATCAATCATTTTCAAATATTTATATTATAATTGATTAAATAAATCAATTTATTCAAATAATTATAATTTAAATATTTTAAAAGAATATATAATTTCTTTTTAATAACTTTTATTAAAAAATTATTTAAGATTTTCAAGATCTTTAAATTTATATAAATTAAAATTTTTAATTTTAATTATTTATATTTCAATAACAAAATTATCAAAAATTTGAAATTGTTAAAATTTGTTATTATATAAATAATAAACTTATAATTAAAATTTCAATTAATTATATTAATAAATAAAAAAGTTATAAATATTAATTTTTGCTATTTTTAATATGAAAAATAACTGAAATAATAAAGTAATCAAAATATAAAAAAAAACCTTATATAAAGCTATTAAGAAAATTATAAAAGAGTATTGGAATACATTGAGTTTATTTCTATAATGACTACAATAGAAATTAAAAAACAATAATGCTTCTTCATTTAATAAGTCTCCTTGGAGTTATTTCCTACAGGATCACTTTGATGATCCTAACAATTGTTCATAAAAGCCCCACCGGTGTGCTCACCCCTACTAGAACCATAGTAATGAATCACAAATGATTAGGGAGAAAAAAAAATCAAGCGCTACCAATCCCAGGTAAACACGCCCACGACCTCTTGATTTTCTTCTGGGAGGGAGTCCAAATTTTCCGACAGATTACCCACCTCAGGATTGAGCTTAGAGTCCTTTCTGGCTTCACGACCGTCTGGATCTGATAGACTATCGATATCCATGGGTAAAATTTGATCTGACTCGAGTTGAGGCGAGTTCTCACGTTTAAACTCCGAGGGAATTTCTTGACTTTCAACACTTGAGATTCGGGTGGAATCATATTCAGTCGAGTATGAATTTTCCGAAGAAAAGTTATCGTCTTCTATGGCAAGCTTCCTTGAAATATCGTCATCTGCCATCGCATAACAGAATAAGTGTGATAAGCCAATACGTCTAAAACCTAATGCTTTCCAAAATGCAATCACTCCTTCCTTTTCTTCAGACACCATCTCGATCTCTTTGTCGTTTTCATATCCCCAATGTGTGAAAACCCATTGGATATTCCGAGTCTTCAGTTGTTGGAGAAGTTGAGATACCATGGATGTCCCGAAACCCCTTCGACGATAAGCTTTTATGACTTCCACATTTTCGATCATAAGAAAATCACCCTCGTCCAATCGAGAATCCCAAATCTGTGAGCCGCTGCGAGCCCCACTGATCCAAGTTTGTCTTAGTTTAGCCTGTTCATCAAAGAGCATGCTCGTCAGTAAAATGCTCGTTTCGGTACATATGTGGTCCATTGTCTTTTCAAAACCTGAGCGAACAGCATTTACGCGATAGACTAGGTTGCCGATCATTTCACAAACAACGCGGTCGTCCGTTTGACCATTGGCGAATATCTCTTCAGAAATAAGTAGTCCATTTGGTTCGTAAGGGTCGTAAATGTCGTATAAGATAGAAAGAGAGGAATCCATTTAAAGAGCTATAATATAATAATGGTTGTATTGATAAAGTAATGTTGAAAATGGAAGAAAAAATTAGAAAAAGTACAGGTGCAACTAAGTAGCGTCTAGATTAGCTTTCGACTACCTTTCGTGTAATAGCAGAATACATTGGAGCTAAAAGGAAGTTTCTATGTTCGAAGGTTTTCTGCACAATGAGGACTCAAACACTCTGCGTACTCTTCTCCGGGGGAAGTAACCCAGGGACATCCTGCCATGAGAGGCCTGAATGTCGAATTGTTAGAAGAATGAAATAATAAGAGAGTTTCTGCGGCGAACCATTAAATATGCATAAAAGTCGCATTCACAGTATTATGGAGCGATAGCATCGCCTTCCGTCGTAACTACTGTCCTAATCTCATGCTGAGCGCTCTTGCCCTACGTGAATTTTTCTGATCCTAGAATGATGCCATGCTTCCTTCCCCTCCTGATTGAACTGAACGAAAAAGGTTTGATGACTTGAGCAAATATGCTAATGAAATACCAGTTGCTGCGATCATTTGACATCGTATCTCTTTCCATATTCCATATCGACCATCCCTAGTTCTCAAAGCTATCAGACATTGAGCAAATATCACGCTAAAAAGCCTAACTTCGTTCAGCATTGCTGCCCATTAAGATTGTTCGCCTTCTCCTGCTGTTGTCCCCTGCATTGATGACGAGGCCTAGTATGGCGCTTTGACCCCCTGCTACTTTGATTTGCGCCTGCCAATAAGAGGTATGATAAAGATCTAGATTTCCATCATCTCATGCATAGTGCGTTGACAACAGGAACGCAGGCACAGTGCATCAATATGAATATGGGTCCTGTGAGCATGAACGCTGGATCCTGAAGCACGAAACAATGTTCCGCGGGAGCCACTATGTGATGCGGTCCAGGAAGTAGATAGATAATGTCAATTCAAATTTCCAAACAAAACGTCTGCAGCTGCGAATGTAAGTCGCAGACCAAAATTTTGCAAGATTGAAGTACAATAATTTATTGTTCTCTTTGGTGTTGACTGTAAATTGAAGCTCAAAATAAGGGAAACTTCGGTGCCATGTATTTTCGATCGACCAGCCAAGATGTACCGAACGACTGTATCCAAAAAGAACCCAACAATAAATTGATGCTATCAGGGGCCCCTCGTCATTACATATGGAAGGATCTGAGAATAGACTATTCAAGCTCCTTTGCTCAATTGCCGAATTTGGTCGTTTCTGTTGGAAAGTATATTCAGGTTTGACAAGACTTGAAACAATACACGTGGCACCGACACGATAGTTTGGAAACTTGCGTATGCGAGGGTATATCAGTTTGAATAGATGAGAGAATTTTAAAGTAAGAATTGACATGAGGAGTGGTGTGATTGGAGTAGCTCCGGAATCGGACGATGAGTTGGCTAAATGGTATGTGGCATGAGCAACACCACACCAGGTCAATCAACCGCTCATTGAAATAAAAATTGCTGAAATTGCTGAAATCCATGGAAGTTTAGTAAATATGTCCGTGGATAGAAATCTATTTCGAATTAGTCGAGGCTGTGTTACGTTAGACTTCTGTTAGATTCTTGTGGCACAAGCCTAATTTGGTTTTGCCAAGTTGAATCAATTCTGACGTCCGCACTCTCGGAACATCCGGAGAATGTTGCACCAGAGGGCTCGCCATTCCTTGATGTTTTGAGACCTTTTCGAAGAAGAAAGTCGTGAAAATGGCAATTGCGTTGGAAATTCCTGGGCTGTTGAATTGAAGCTGGAAGTGTTCTTTGTCTTATGCTCGATGTCATGGCTGTTGCCCTGTATATGTCTATCAAACTCGGTAGCCTAGGCTGGCAATTTCAACAAATAGATTACAGTAATTCTATATGACTCATAATCTGCGAAAATTATAATTGATTTGAGTGTATTTTCATAGAAATTGATGAAATAGTGAGGGACTTATTTGAGAAGGTAGTTGGCCTCTCGGTCGCAATCCAAAATAATCGCGAGTCGAAAAATACCCAACTTTCGTTTATGTCCATATTCACAACAGGGACAACTCTAATTAAAAGTCTCAACGCATACACTTGATAATATGTCAATTGTCTATCTTTTGATATAAAATTCATAGAAATCGAAGCTGATTTGGTCAAATGTTGAGGGTTTATCAAAGATACGTAGAAAACATCGTGATGCTTCAAAAAAGAACAATGCCTCGACACAAAGTCTAATCTGATGCACTGGCAACCACAACTAACAACTTGGAATAAGAGTATCATTGATCTGATTATTTAATTGATGAAATCACTAATAACATTAAATAACGTATTTCGAGACGCGTTCCTCGAGTCTAACAGCAGATACAACAAGATATGTCAAAATCATCAAACTCGACGACTTGAATTTTATATCAATCATTCATTAAAAGCACTGCGTACTATTGTCATCAATTCGTTGAACCGGAAGATCAAAATAGTATTGAAGAAAAATCAAGAGTCACAAATATCATGATGAAATACAAATGACTTACTTGCTCTTCTCAGATAAGAACAAGAAAGAGAAAGAAAGTGTGGCAGGTTCCAAAAGATGAGGGGGGAAGTGGAAATGGGTGAAAAAATTCGAGTAGGTTGAGTTGGGGTCGCATGATCAAGGCGAAAGTTTGAGGGGGCATTAGACAGCTTGAGCTAAACTCTCCATTTCCCTCCTTTAAACCAATTAGATTCCGTGAAATTAGTATTTAAAATGCCTTTCGTTTGCATTTTTTACAATTATAGCTCAATCCGGACTAGTTGATATAATTCTGTCACAGCTGTGGAAAGATCACCAAGACCTTCTTTCGCCTCTACATAAACAAACCACCCCCCGCTCCCCAAACACGAACTTTTGGAACCTCTTTTGTTTTCAACACACTACCAAATTTCACCCAACGATAAATTCAAATTCAAATTCATTCAAATATCGAATTAAAGTCTTCTTGGACTTCTTGTTCATTATCTTAACTTTTAAACCAAACACTTATTACTCTTTTTTACCAACATCAATCAAAATGCCACCAAAGGCCGCTTCTTCTGCTGCTCCCAAAGCCAAAGCTGCCCCATCCGATCATGCCAGCTACCAAGGTAAGGAACAGCTTCTGAATCCACAACACCACGTCGCATACATATCATGTATACATGATCGTGATCGCCTGCATCTAATGCATTGGTTGTGGAGCTTCATTTTTCCATATATCAATTACTGACGCGTCACAATAGATATGATTATTGATGCTATCATCAACTTGAAAGAGGTATGTTCTTATTTCTCCCTTCCACGTCGACGTTTCAAACATATGCTAACGTTATCTTGTAGCGCAATGGATCTAGGTATGGTTCCTTATATCCCGCACCAGTTTCCGTAATCGATATTCGACGCGTCCTTTGTTCATCACTGCCATCACTCGAATCTCTTACTGATGTCAACATAGCCGTATCCAACTCAAGAAGTACCTCAAGGCCAACAACAAAATCAATGCTAGTGATAGCATGTTCGATTCTCTCTTCAACCGCGCCTTGAAGGCTGGTGTCGCTAAGGAAGTTTTCATTATGCCAAAGGGTATGTCTTTTATCTGTGCGCCATACCATAATGTATATATCTAACCCCTCCTCCGTAGGTTCCTCCGGTACTGTTAAGCTTGCACCAAAGGCCAAGAAGGCCCCCGCCGATAAACCAAAGAAGGCTGCCACCGAGAAGAAGACCACTGAGAAGAAACCTGCCGTTAAGAAGGCCGCCCCAAAGAAGGCAACTGCCACCAAGGAACCAAAGGAGAAGACTGGCGATGCCGCTGCTAAGCCAAAGGCCGCCCCAAAGAAAGCTGCCGCTAAACCCAAGGCTGCTGCCACAAAGGAGACCAAGGAGCCCAAAGAGCCCAAGGAGAAGAAAGCTTCTGTTGCCAAGCCAAAGAAGGCCGCCGCTCCCAAAGCCGTAAGTTGCCTTACATATACTAATGCATGGACATACGGCTAATCAATGAACAACAGGCCCCAGCTGTAGTTGAAAACCCAACCGTCCTCAAAAAGACAGCATCTGGACGTGTTACCAAGACCAAGACCGATGGTCCCAAGAAGGCAGCTGCTCCCAAAAAGGCAGCTACCAAAAAAACCACCCCTAAGAAGGCAGCTGCATAAATGTTTCCTACATACATGCACACTTCTTTCTAATGATAATCTACTAAGTTTCTTCTGTTCATAAGGCGTTTCTGGAAAGGAATATCACGCGAGAAGGGACCGCGTTTGTTAGTGTTATTGTTATTTGTGGATTTTTCTTATTCCGAAGCTATGCTATGGTTCTGAGAATATGTACAAAGTAATTGTCCGATATTGCTTTTGACAATTACAAGTACTAGGAAACTATGTATTGTTGGTTCAGGTTCATAGGATTTTGTATTCAATGGGACTGGACTGAGGGAATGGATGGGCGTTGGGGTTGAATGCTAGTTGGGGATCTAAAGGGTTTGGCAGCGATTGATATCAGATTATGTTGTACTTGTACAGAAGGTCGACCACAGCCTGATTTTAGCAGAATAAAATGTTTAAAAATTACTTGCTTTTATTGATGTGATTGATATGTTTGTCCATTGTCAGTGATTACACCAGCACGATTATGATAAGACTTACAAAACCCAAAATTTCCCCTGCCCGCAACGCGTCAACTTTACATCTTTATCTGTTGTTGTTATGATGGAACGGGCTTGGGTCCAGCATGTATCCCTGAAAAGGGAAAAAGGAAAAAGAAGGGCAAAAATGCCCCTCTGAAAACCCTGGTGGACCCTGATGTGATGAGTGGGGATCACGCGCTTTTGTGGGGACGTAGGGTGGGTACAGTGGATAGGTAGGTAGGTAAGTTGATTGATATAAATGGATTGATGAATGTATTTGGTGATAGTGAGGAGGATTTAGGAAAGAAGGTGAAGGAGGGAATGCATGAGGGGATAGGGGGTTGAAAGGGAAGGAGGAGGAAATTAAAGGAAAGGGTTAGTGAGGGGGTTAGGGGAGGAATGGAGGGAGGTAGAAGGCATTTAAGAGGATAGAGCTCGAGGCTAGGGTTTTTCTAGTTTGTATGTATGTATGTATGTATGTATGTATGTATGTATGTATTTATATATCTACACTGAAGAATATTGAGGAGGAAGAGAGTGAATGAATGAGGAAGGTGAGTGAATCAATAGGTGAGTGAATGAGGAAATAAATGAATAGCTGAGTGAATAAGTAAAGAAATAAATAAAAGAATAAGTAAGGGAGTGAATTCAGAGATAATATACCAGTCTATTATTTAGAGAACGGTTGAGTGGTGTATAGAATTTGATATATATAGTTATTTAAATAAATAGATATCCTTTTAATTAGGCTAAAAATATAAAAATATAAAAATATAAAAATATAAAAATATAAAATATAAAAATATAAAAATATAAAAATATAAAAATTAAACAAATTAAATATTCTTTTATATATAAAATAAAATATAAAAATATTTTTTTTTTTTTTTTAAAAAGAAAAGAAAAAGAAAAACAGTTATATATTTATATAATTAATATAATAAATAAATTATTATATACTTTATTACTTTATTACTTTATTACTTTATTACTTTATTACTTTATTACTTTATTACTTTATTACTTTATTACTTGATGACTCAATGCTTCAATGATTCAATAACTTAGTGATTTGATGATTTGAAAGCTAGAAGAGCCTCCGGAGGAGTGAAGTAGATTGGAGTAGAGTAGATATAATGGATTATGGAGTTTAGAGAAGTTTGTTGGAATAGAAGTAAGACATTCAATGTTAATATCGATGTTAATATCGGTGTTAATGTTAATGTTAATGTTAATATCAATGCCGAGTTATCTACGCTTGATTTTTGATTCTTGAGTGTAGTTTGCGGATGTGGATTGTGAATTGTGAATGGGATTGTACTTTGCATTTTGTACATTCTAGTTAACATATCAATCATTAAGTACATTGCATTCAATGTAAGATTATATTATGATTTATGAGGGTTTTCATAAGTGAAATTAAATAAATCCTAGGGATTTCTGGTTTTGAGATTTCTGGGGTGTAGATACGTGATACGAGTATAACTCTGTATTCGTATTTTTTAATACGATGAATGCATGTATGCATGCATGATATGATATGATGGGTGGCTTGGCTAGTAGGATTACTGAGGCTGAGTTGTGGGTTTTCATAGGTTGGATGTATATAGGTAAAGTAGATATATATATATCACGGAGGAAAGCGGGCGAACGAGCGAGCAAGATAGCTGGTATAAGGTAGGCGGGAGGGGAAGGGGAGGGGAGGGAAAGGAAGGTTGATGAGGAGATAGATGGGGATGGAGTGGAAATGGAGATAGAGATGATATGATAAATTTATATGCGACTGAATAGTGAAATGGGGAAATAGTAAGGGAGATAGCAAAGAAAATAGGAGGAAGTTGACACGAGGGGTTTTATGAACGGAGATAAGATCTTAACGAAATATAGAAAGAGGCATGGGTTTCAGATGATAATATGTGGTGTAGTGCACGGAGTAGGTCTGTGTTTGTTGTTTCCAATTCCGTGCGAGGCGGAGGAAGGAAAGGAAGCGGACGGCGAAGGACTAATTGATTAAAGTGCTGATGCCATGTGGAAGGATTTATTTGGTTTACACTGGTGTGGTGGTGGGGTGGAATTTCAGCAGCTGTTGATAGATGCTAGCTGGGATTCGGACTTTTGGTATTATAGTCCGTCCTTCCGCATATGAAGAGAGATCTACAATTTTTGTATACTGTTAAAAGCTTCAATTGATGGTATTTACTATCTCAAGGTCACGAAAACAATGTTTATCAGACCCTCTCTTCTCTCCGGCCGCAAGGAGATCAGATCATCTGTCCCTCAAAAAGAACCAGGTCGAAAAATTGGTCGGTCGGATATTTGATTACATCACCCATGATGATGTTCCATTCCCAAGTTTTCTTTCATCTCATTGATACGATACTTTCAAAGCACAATCAATCATGACGATATCATTCTTTCACTCTTCCACTCTTCATATATTACTATTTTCTTTCTCTCGTCCCATCTTGTATATCCTCGAAAAATATAAATGGTAAAGTGTGCTGAGTTGCTGAGTGATACGGTAGGAAGAAAAGATGAAAATCATGAGATGAATCATCATTCATTTGTGAGAAACAGAGAGAGACCCTGGAAATTTATACCCATGATGAACGATCCGAATGGAGATTAGCTGACGAAAATGCCTTCCCTCTTCTGTGAGGTTCCCATTTACTTGCATATTGTAGGTACATACTGCATGTCCTCCGGACGGAAATAAAATAAGTGGAAGATCTGAAAATAGATTCTTCCTTTTTCTTTGGATGTTGAGGTGATTGATTGATGGACGTTGATACTGATTGGTACCTGAATGAAGGGAGAATGATTGATGAATGCAGGAAATAAATAATGATCTATCTATATGTTTAATATTTATCGAGGGAAGATGAAAGATGCCTTCCTTCTTGGCTTTCCCTTGAAAACCTTGAAAGTAATAATTACATTGGCATTGCGATACCAATATCATTCTCTTTTTTTTTTGGCATATTCTGTCTTGTCCTCACTCGCAGTAGATCTTGGTAAAGAGAGATTCTTTCTTTGTTCTTCGGTGGCTTTTCACTTGGGAGGATGAGTGGGTGCGTGGCTTGGCTCTTCTCAATTAACAGTCTAACAATGATTTGTTCATTTTCTCCTCTGTACCGTAAGCTCAGTCAGTCCCCATCCACCCTCTGATGAAAAGATGAAAAAACATAGCACCACCTCAAGGTCCTCAATTCAATTTACAATTTACTTTATCAATCCCTGGTCTGGTTACAAACAAGGACGGACGTACTCTCGTAATAATTCTTAATCACTCCACCACTTAACCACTTAACCACTTAACCTACCGACCTTCTACCTACTACTCTACTCCAACCTTTAATCTCCAACCTCTAACCTTCAACCTCTAACCTTCAACCTCTAACCTTCAACCTCTAACCTTCAACCTCTAACCTCTAACCTCTAACTTCTAACTTCTCTTCTAATTCCTTCAATGACTTCAATCCTTTCTTTCACAAAGATATGCTGATATATTCTATTCAATTAAACTCCAATTTGTTCTCTGGATCTGGAGTTTACTTTACTTTTAACCTTCATTACGACTAGTCAATCATTACCACGTACCATCAATTGGTTCCCGCATCCGCAAAACCCGTAATCTCCTTTTAACATCTGCCGTCCGTTACACCCATCACCACCTCCCGAGTTATATCACAATACACGCGAAAAAGCGTTGATACGCATCAACAGCATCACGAATGCCACACTTCGAAGAGATGCCATCGTTCTTAAATGACGACGCAGGCCCTATGTATTCGTCGACACGACCACCCTTTGACCTCCCCAGCCATCTTCGAAACTCCCACGACAAGCTATCGGTGAATGGTGTGAATGGTGTGAATGGTGTGAATGGTGCGAATGGTGTGAACGGCGTAAATGGCAGAACATCGACACATAATTCAATTGGGAATGGATTCGAACATGGATCAGATGTATATATCGATGGTGCTTCAAATGGTAATGGGATGACCAGCAGACACCAAATGAATGGAGATTCACTTCATGACGCAGCACTAAACTCCTTACCAAATGGTAGATCCAGCGCAGGTAGTTGGGATTACAGGTCGCGGTCCTCGATGACCGGCAGTACATACTCGGTAAATGAACAACCCAATGTTGCAGCCCAGAATGGAAGGAGGAGTCCAGGACCTTCAAGTGGTTTTAATAGGTTATCCAATGGTACTGGAGATAGGAATTCTTTCGCGTCAACAAATGGTACCATATCAAACACTATCACAGACACATCACGACCCGTCACTACTAGCGATAGTGAACACCAAAATAGAATCCCGAGTCCTCAACCAGCTTTGAATTCTCAACCAACTTCGATTTCTCAACCAGCTTCGAATCCTCAACCAGGTCCATATCCTCAGAGCACAGGTCCATTAACTTATCAATCACCTTTGTTACCTTCAACTCCTGTAGCTACTACCAATTCATTACCTGTACCAGAGACGCCAGCTCGTTCTACAAACGATTCTTCACCACATCGATTTTCTTCACCTTCAGCAATTCCACCACTACCACCAGCTTCACCTTCACAAAACTCTCTTCAACATCCTGGCTCTACGCAGTTGAAGCATCGACATACATTAGAAGTCCCTAAAGTTGGTCCGGGTAGAAGTTCCAGGGATGGTAGTGACGCCGTCTTTACGAGTGGAAGATTTTCACCAACTTCAGTAGCTACTGGGGCTAGACGTGGATCTTCAAGTATCAACAGACGGAATACACAATCGATACATTCTAATATGCCTCACGAAGAGGTTCCTCCGGATGAAGATGCGCTTAGATGGGCTGAAGCTGTACGCCAGAAGCGTGCAAGTAAGAGAAGAAAGAAGGATGAGGAAGATGATGATAGAGTGGTCGTTGGAACAAAGGTTGATCAGAACCATGTAAATTGGGTTACAGCATATAATATGTTGACGGGTATTCGGTTTACTGTTTCGAGAACAAATGCGAAGCTCGATAGACCATTGACTGATGCAGATTTCGAGGCGAAACACAAATTCTCATTTGACATGTAGGTTATATTGGATGTATGAAAGGATTTCGCTAATGATATACAGCACCGGTAATGAGTTGACTCCCTCTGCAAAGTACGATTTCAAATTCAAGGACTATGCGCCATGGGTATTTCGAAGTCTACGAGCAAAGTTCAAATTGGATCCTGCGGATTACCTCATGTCCCTGACAAGCAAATATATTCTTTCTGAACTAGGGTCGCCTGGAAAGAGTGGAAGTTTCTTTTACTTCTCGAGAGATTACAAATACATCATCAAAACGATTCATCATTCAGAGCATAAGTTCCTGCGGAAGATTTTGAAGGATTACTATCACCATGTGGAGGATAACCCTAATACGCTATTATCCCAGTTCTATGGACTTCATCGGGTGAAGATTCCTTATGGAAGAAAGATTCATTTTGTGGTAATGAATAACCTATTTCCACCACACCGCGATATCCACCAGACGTTCGACTTGAAGGGTTCTACTATTGGACGAGATTTTAAAGAGGAGAACCTAGAACAGAATCCTCGTGCTACCCTCAAGGATTTGAATTGGCTTCGACGAAACCTCCATCTTGAGTTTGGGCCAGAAAAGAGACGGGTTTTCTTCGAACAGATGGAGAAGGATGTAGCATTGTTAAAGAAACTAAAGATTATGGATTATAGTATGTTGGTCGGAATTCACGATCTAGGCAAGGGGAATGAAGAAAACTTGAGAGATAAAACTCTACAAGTCTTCCAACCAGGGGGAGATAGCCCTATAGATGATTCTGGACCACCTGGACCTTTGATGAGGACGCCTAGTAAACTCGAGAATGCTAGAAAAGCGAGAGAGTTACGGCAAATAATCAAACAGGAGAAACCAATCCCAATGGGTCAAAGCAGTTCCCGAATGCCGGATGAAATTGAAGAAGAGAACAGGAAAGACTTCACATTTTATAGTGATGATGGTGGGTTCCGAGCTACACATGAAGATGATAGTCCTGGGGAGGAGATCTTCTTCTTGTCAATTATTGATTGTCTTACTCATTATGGCACTCTTAAGAAGCTTGAGCATCTATTCAGTAAGTAAACTTTATTTCTTGGGACACATATATGCTAACCAAGAAACAGAGGGTCTCAAGCATGATAAGAAAATGATTTCTCCCATCAACCCCCAACCTTACGGCGATCGTTTTGTAGATTTTATTGAAGGTATCACCAAATCTCGAGAAGAAGCCGCGAGGGAAAAAGAATGTCCTATGGAGCACATACCTCATACAAATTCCAACCTTCCAGCGGGTTCTACACGTCGAGGTTCAACTAGCGGGCATATGCATCGTAGTGGCACCAATAATACTACCGTCCAACGCGCCGAGAATGAAGCCTTGAGAAGTGAGCTTGATGGTAGAAGGGAACTTGTTGAACCGAGAACTGTATCGACAGTTAGAAGTCCAAGTGCGGAAAGAACAAATGGACTACAGGGACAGATACTACCGGTTGTTGAGGAAATGGGAGAGGCTAGTAGTACAGGAGGTAGAAGTGGAAGGAGTATTAGAAGTATGCACGATGATGACAGACCAGCTACACCAGCAAAAGATTATCCCCCAAGTTTGAATGGGAATAGTGGAAGACCGCCAAGTCTGAGAAAGACGATTAGTAGGAGTAGCTTGGAAAAACAATTACCGCCACTACCGCCTAGTAAAAATGGGGTGGAACACGTAGATTCCGGGATAGTGATGCGTTAAGCGGGGTCAGTGTGTATAGGGGCAAGGAGTACTTGGGATGAATAGAGAATTGGGATAGAAGAGTCTAGGGGATGAAATAATACATAGTGGAGGGGAGTGGTGTAAGAGTGATAGTCAATAGGCGCAGTAAGTGGAGGATAAGATAAGATACCATGATACCATCTAGCGAATCGCCCTTTCTTTTCTTTCTCTTTTCTTTCTTTCCTTTCCTGGGTGGTTCGGACTTTCTTTTACTCGTTAAATCTTTTTTGTTTCTTTTTACTTTGACTTGACAGGATCGATTGACAGATTTGGAGGAGGATTTTCTTTTGTGCTTTGGATTTGTGGGGTGGAGAGGAGGAGAGGAGGAGGGAGGAGGGAGGAGGAGGAGAGGAGGAGAGGAGGAGAGGAGGGAGAAGAGAAATGAAGGACGGAAGGCACAATCTCTACTATTGATTTTTTTCCTTTGCAGTTTTGAGTTTTTGAATTGAGTTTTGAGTTGTGAGTTGTGTGTTATGAATTTTGAGTTTGTGGGAATGGAAGTATGGATGGAGCTTTGTTGATGTTGGTGTTGGTGTGGATTTGTGCTGTGGATTTGTGCTGTGGATTTGTGGTGGATAAATAGGAATAGGGGGAAGGAGGGATATGAAGGAGAGAAGAGAAGGGATGTGAGATGGGTGTGGCTGGGGGTGTGATTTGTAGATAAATAGAGAGCTGAATAGATTGATGGTGTGATTTGATTTGGGGTGAGGAAAGTGTAAGAGAATGAAAGAGGCGGGGGATTTCAGCGCTGGCAGTACTTGGCTGATGGATGGATGGATGGATGGTATAGATGGTATAGTGTAGTATGGAATAATAAATAGATTCTTTCAATAAAGATAAAAGATACAAAGAGATGTAGGATATGGAAATTGAAGTTTGAGAATATGAGAATTGAAGATTGAGCCATTGAGGAAAATGAGAATAAAATCATTAAAGCTTATAAATAAGTTATTTATAAATTTGATATGTCATTTTAAATTATTTTTCTCTTTTTGAATTTCTTTTTTATCAAGAATAATAAAAATTAATATTAATAATTTTTATAATCAATTGATAAAATTTTGATTGAAATTTAAATTATAAATTTATTATTCTTAATAAAGAAAAAACAAATTTTTATATTTTTTATATTTTTTATATTTTTTGTAATTTTATCAATTAAGATAAATATTATTAATATTGATTTTTATTATTTTTAATATAAAAATATAATTTAGAAAAAAAAGTTTAGATTAATATAATAATTTTGATTTTTTTATATAATAATTTTTAAGTTATTATTTAATCTTAATATTTTATTGAGTTTTGTGTATGAAAATTGAAAATCCTTGTATGATAAATATTATTATAGTTTTTTAGAACTAGTGCCCTCTACTAAGGTATGTAATGATGCGGCGGCTATTCGGTGTGAGGCTTTAGATTATCAAATTCTTGAGAAGTTTGATCTGTGTTGAAACTAACTACCACTGTTGATATGAATATCTTTTGATTAACAAACAATTTGCGAGCCATAGTAGTTGATTGGAGGAAATATATGCGATGAAGGGGCAGAGACCGGCTAAACGAGACAGTCAAGGATTTGAATAACAAATAATCTATTATTTCCTTTGATTTTTATATCTTTTGATAATAACACATGCGAGCCAACATTTACTTAAGTAGAGATGAGGACTCTATTCGGGTAAGATCTTTTAACTTCCACAATAAGAAAATATTTTAATCTCCACTTCGAAATTGCCGTCATGGAGGCACTTATCGTCGAAGATGTAGGCATCGCTAAAGTGGTCGATGACGCTAATGAGCCCTCCCTTCGACCAGACTATGTCAAAGTCAAAGTGGCCGCTGTGGCCTTGAATCCAAGTACTTCTATAATGCTTAGAGTATATTAGCTGCTGACCAAATTGTTAGCTGATTGGAAGATAACTCAATGAGCTTAAGATAGAAGAGCAAGTTCTAGAGTTAGTAAGAACATTTACTCCAACTGTTTTTCAATATGTCGAATCTAAAAAGTTAATTTTTTCGACTTTAAAAAGGATGTGACTTCTCCGAACTCTTATTGGAATTGGATCAAAGGTTAAATCTGATGTCAAAAAGGGCGACAGATTTGGGGATTCGTCCACGGCTGCAATTACTTGAATCATGAAGATGGAGCACTTGCTCGTTGCAAGAGATGGAATATTTGGGAAAGTTCCTGATTTTATGAGCATGGAAGATGCAGCTACTTTAGGTCTTGCTGTCGGTATCAACGACCAGGTAATGTGACGAAGTCACAAGCATTGGTGTTGAAATGGCTGGCTAATTTAGAAACAGGGTATGCCAAACGCTCAAACTCCCTCTTTCAACTCAACATGCAGAAAAGCCTCTTCCACTGCTCATTTATGGTGTAAGTACTGCAACCGGAACAATTGGTATTCAACTGGCTAAACTGTCAGTCTTAATATTATATATTTCATCTTGCTCTTAGCCCTCCCGCGCTCACAGGTCAACAGGTCAGGTTTACAAGTTATAAATACAGCTAGCCCAAACAATTTCGAACTCCTCGAGTCTCGCTGAGCCGACAAAATATTCGATTACAAAGAGTCTGAAGTTGGCGAAAAGATCAGAGAATACACAAACAACAGTTTGAAATATGTCTTTGACACAATTCCTTTGTCGTCATCTGTAGCTATTTGTGCAGTAGCTCTCTTGACTATGTCTGAATCCAGAGCATTGTATGCACCGCTACTTCCAGTGAACTTCCCAAGAGATGACGTTGATTCTGGTTTCACGATGGCTTATACATGTTGGGGAAGGCATTTCAGAGAGGAGATTGACATTGTCCTGCGAAACCTGAAGATTATGAGTTTGCAGCCAAGTTCATAAAAGAAGTGTGACGAGTTGATTTCCCAGAAAAAGATTATCCCACATCCTGCGACCGTGTGTACGAAAGGCTTGTATGGAATTTTGGGTGTGTAAGTCATTGTAATCTTACCACTATCATAGTGGCTTTTACTAACAGTATACTAGACTTCAATTAATGAGGGAAGACATGATTTGTAGAACTAAACTCGTCTTTCAAATCTCAGATACAGCTTGATGGAATCGAGAAGTTTTTCATGTTATCTCTTGGAAATTTTTCTTGGAGTAAACTATCCTAGATACAAACAATATAATTACAGTTTCTCTTCATTTTGAAGATTATTGAGAATTAAATGACTTTCTTTTAGTCTTTAAAATGAAAACCTTAAAGTCTTTATTCTAGAATAGTTTTATACTTTATTTTTAATAAGAAGATATATCAATTATTATAAATAATTAAAGACTTGTTATTCACTTGTTTATTATATTCATTATTGTTATAGAAAGTGACGCTTTCCCCTCGTTTTAAATAAACTTATATAATAAACTTTGATCAAGCCCTTTACTCTTTTAAATGATTCTTATTATTATCAACCTTAATCTATTAATAATCTAGGATCTAATCTAATAAAACTTTATATCGATTAAATGCTATTACTCATTCTGAATTATTTATATATATCTTGATTTTGATTTATTTATTCAAATAAATTAACTTTTAAAGATTTTAATAAAAGAAAATGTTTTTAACGAGGCGGAGGCGTTGATAGAAGTTATATTCTGAGTGGGATTTATATTTCAGAGGAGATTGATGGAAGTATCTTTTGGGGAGTTGATGGAAGTGACGTTCTGAGGGAGTTGATAAGTTTTGAGTTTGAGTTTGAGTTGAGGTAAGACAACTTCAATCAAGGGACTCTTCATTAATGAATTTGAATCAACGGACTCCAAATTAACTCATAATTCATCACTCATACTTTACAAACAGTCACACAATATCATACTTACAATCAATTGCATATGAATGGATCCACAAGATTCCCCTCCTAAGCCACATCAAGTTCAAGCACAGCGGCAGGCAATAAATCAAGTTGATACAAAATTGCAGAGTCGACCAGACAGAGAAGTGGATTACAATAATCACCCAAGACAATCGTGTTTGACGAATCATACACAAGGAGAATCTAATCTTAATCCAAAACACAATCAAGGGAAACAACTGCGGAAAAAACTTCCATCAAGTCCTGTGCGTCAAAATCACGATCAAGGTCAAATATCCCAGGAGCTACAACAAAACATAGAACGAAGAAATAAAGGCCCTCATTTTGAGGAACAACTCCCGCAGGCAAGAAGAGAATCTCAAGCGGATAATGACATAGATGAAGAAGAACTTTGTGCACTCGAGAAACAAATTGAGAACGAGTACAAGCTTTTTCAAAAGGAAAGGAAAGCAGCCTAGGATCAATTCCTTTACAACTCTTCATTGAGGCATAAAGGGCAACTATCCAGTCTTCCAAATTATCGTGCTGCACTCTTAAATAGTATTTATCAAAACAGAGGTCTAATAAGTGAACAATCCCAGTTTCAAGCCGCGTACGGTATAGATATCAAACTTTACTTTGAATGGCTGAGAGAGAGACTCTTGGAAAACTTTGTCCGAGGCGTCAAACAGCAGCTTTTCGAACGTACCTACCACCAAATTTGGAATCGTCCTTTGCCTCCATTTCCGCCTGGAGGTCATAAATACCCAGGCAGAGTAGCCGAAGTCTTCAAGCTTGAAATCAAGATCGAGGCGAAATTCTATGTGATTATCGAAGATAATTTCATTGTCTGCCAAGTGTTCACAGAATCTTTCACCGAAAATACAGAAATCAAACAAGTTCATCGATTACAAAACACTGAACATCATACCGTTTGGACCGAAGAATTACTACCACTCTACAAACTTCAAATAGTTGACGGTCATTGGCCTATATCTAACGGACCTATTTCCGAAGGAAAAGATATTGAGGTCAAGTGCTTCGTACATATTACGAAAAGCGTAACGTGCTTTTATTGTTATAATCCTCCATTGACCCCAAACACTCACCTTTGTTGAATCCAGGAGAAAAAGATAAGGATCTGGGTAAGTTCATACTAGTTTCTTTTCTTTATGAAAGTGGATTTGTCGATTGTTAGACTATCTGGAAATTGATGCTGATTAACTTCCAGCCAAACTTTTTCCTACGTTCGGATTGAATTCGTTATCAGTTTCAAGAGGAGTTTCGCGGTGAATTAGGTACCATCTTCCACACAAATTACCTCATTTTGTAAGTCGTTATACAATCAATATGCACATCTGGGCAGGCTCTGGCTCTTCCTCCAATGGTAAAGAAACCATTAGGAGGAGAGCGCGGACTCCTCAAAAAACTATTAGAGGTCTTAAGAAAAGAAAGAGTAGTGCGAGTATTGGATCGGGAATGGATGGCTCATGTTCCAATGGGGAGGTTGGAAATCCGAGTCTGAGTCCAGGTCCAAGTCCTAGAAAAGATTCGGGAATAGATTGTGTAATGGCATTTGAAGCAGAGTCCGGAGACTCGATCCATACTTATGATGTTGAGGAAGATATGGTCAAGCCTTTGAATGTCGGATCACTTGATAGTGATTCTGGGAGGTTGGATACGATTGGGAGGATTGAAGATGGTTTGAAGAAGTTGCGGGATAGGAAGTTAGATAAGGATCTTCACGATGAGGTGCAAGTTTTATCAACCTCAAGAAAGTCAAAAGGGAGAGGTGTTCCCTTGAAGGAATTGGATCATGCAAAGGAAAATGGTGCAGATGACTTTTCTTCATCTTTGAGTGGACTCAGTCGTATGATGGGGAGTAATAAGAGAATTTTCGGGGCGAGTAGGGGGAGGGAGGAGAGGCAAGCTGCTACCACAATCAAGGATCCGGATGGTAATGTGCTCAATACCAAAAGTTCGCTCTGCACCAAGCAAATGATTTCAAAGGAAATACCACAATCTGACACCACTGAAATGATACAAGATAATCCCCAGCACCCGACACTCATCAGAGGCAAAAATGGCCCGGAGAAATTCTTCAGTACTAAGGAAGTCCCAGGATATGGAAGACCAAACGAATATCGATGCCCTGGTGTTGCACAAGGGAATTTACCAATCTTATCCACTGCAGGCCATAGTAAAACGAGCAGCTCTGAGAGCGAAAATGATATGGAAAGAATTTTCAGCGAGAAGCATGAGCAGATTTCGGAACCTGAAAGTACAGATGGACAGCTTAGTTGCGAGGATTCTGTTTCGGTTATCGAATCGGTTTCTGATTCTGAGAGAGGAGATAAGGCGGAAGGAATCTTTAGTGTGAGATGTGAAGATGTTTTTGGACCGGAAATTACGGATGAACATGTTGGGGATGAATGCTCAACTCCTGATATTAAATCTTTTCACGCCTCTGAGGGTGGAAATGAGTCTGAGAGAGCCTTTAGCATGAGCTGTGAAAAGGTTCCGGAAGTCAATATGGATGGACATCTGAGAGATGAATGTTCCACCATTCATTTCAAATCTTTCCACAACGCTCTGGACATATCACAAGAGAAAGTTCATCGCAACGCAAGTATCATAGGTTTTTCTCTCAGAGTACCTGAATTAGTCCGCGAAGCTAGACAAACTCTCTTTACGTCAGCTCATTCCCACAAAACCGATGTTCAATCACCTAGCCAGGAGAGTATGGGAGAGATCACTTCACTTAGAGAGATCGAGTTTTGTGCTAGTGGGCTTAGAAATCGTAGTGCGGGTGGTGATGAAAACAGCAATCTGGAGCCAAATATAGATGATTCGCCTCAGATAATGCATGGACGTGCGATTGCCAGTGTGGAAGGATTTCCAGGTAATCTTGGAAGTTCGATGTCTTTGTCTGTGATGGATTCTTTCGTTACTGGAGATGTGGTTGAGTCATCTGTAGATGTAAATGTGGATGGTGAGGTTAACGCAACTGCTAATGATGACGGAAGAATTTCGCACTTCCGGGGAAGTACTGCATCATCATTGGAATATCCACTTCGAAAATTTAAATCACATTCTCCTAGGACTGAAAATAATGAGGATAGCCCAGGTTTTAAGGACACTCGTCAAGACTCGGTTGAGCGTGACATCAAGAATTCGGAGGCCTTTTCTCCTGTCCATCAGGACATCCTAACTTCGATGACACCTAAGCATTCCATTCACTATTCTCTCAGAGGAAAACCTGATAAATTCCGTGAGAGTCACTATGGAACTTTGCTCAAACCCATTTTTTGGACATCTCATGAAGATGGCAGGAATTTGTCACAGGAAGGCGTTCCAACGGAGAGAAAACCTTCTCGATATCCTGGAAAAAAGAGAGCTTTTTCCCAGCCAAGTGGGCCTTGCCCTGTGTCTAGGTCAGAACAGAATTTTTACAGCTCGATTGAATCGGATTGTGCTAAGAATTTTGATGGACATGGCTCCGAGGAATGGTTGCTGGGTAGTGAGGGGTGTAGTGAGAGTCAAGAGGAAATGCAAAAGTTCTGTATGAAAAACCCTCAGGGGGTGGTCGTTAATAATTGGAATGTGAGAGAGGAGATGGATTTGAATACGAAAGGTGAGAATGATGAAGATGGACGACAAGGACAGAGCGGGGGGAATTTATGTCGACCTACGGGTATGTCAGAGGGTAGATTTGGGGAAGGTGAGTTTTCTGACTGGTATCTTGATGTTTGATGATGTTGACAAATGATAGCACCCACAACTATCTGTCACTCAATTCCTCAAATAGATGGTCAGAATTCGCCTCCATTGCTAGCAGTCGACTCTCTAGTTGAACCTACTCGATCTCCTTCTCCTCGTAAGAGACTTCAAAAAGTTAATCGATCGAAGTCGCCTAGTTCGGCCAATAAATCTTCGAGTTCTTCCTTGGGGAAAATCTTCCAGAATTCAAGAATTGAGGGAATGG
The DNA here is from genome assembly GCA_905066765.1 of Sclerotinia trifoliorum. NCBI lineage: Eukaryota > Fungi > Ascomycota > Leotiomycetes > Helotiales > Sclerotiniaceae > Sclerotinia > Sclerotinia trifoliorum. The sequence continues at coordinate 2,012,804 of CAJHIA010000009.1, read as the reverse complement.
AAGGGGAGATTAGGGATTTGAGGATGGAGGTTGGAGAGTTGAAGAGAATGATTGATGATTTGGACAGGGAGTTGAAGGAGGTGAGGGTTAGGGAGGAGAGTGGCTGTGAGAAGGTGGAGTATTTGGGAAATCAGATGGAAGAGGTTTGGGGTACGCTTTATGGCAAGGGTTGGGAGGATTGGTGGTTAGGGATGTGGGATTGTTGAGAGTTTTGGGGAGGATGAAGAGGGATGGATGTGATAATAACAGGAGAGATGCGAGTGATGACCTCTTGAAGAGAAAGGATGTCGAATTTTACGAGGTGGGATTGACGATACCGACCTCATCGAAATCAGAGTCCAAGAGTAAGATCGCTATGAATGATGATGGGAATGAATTCGAGAATGAAGAATTCATGAGCTTAGATACGCCTATTTCTCTCGAACAACAACCAAGTAAGAAGTTTGCTATTGATGGATATATGAAAACAACGGAAGATAGGATTATTAAAAAGCTTTTGGAACTTGAAAGTCATCTTGCAGATGATAGACGTACACCGGATGAAGAGATGGGGAGATTGGAGAGGGGGATAGGGAGTCCGCAGAGTGAGATAAAGGTGGTGGGGGCTGGAGGGATGAGCTGCGAGGATAGGAGTAGGAAGGAGGGAGAGGGTGATTTTGGGAAGATGAGGAAGGAAGATGGGAATGAAAGCAGTTCTTGGAGAGTTACCGAGGATAAGGATAGCAGGGAGGACAATGGTGATGAACTGGCATTGAAAAAGGTGCTGGACAGTTGGTTAAGGATAAATCCGGATTGGAATCAGGAAAAGGTCTGAGTGAGATCAGGACGATGTAAAGATAAATGAGTGGATGAAAAGGATTGGTGAAATGGATAAAAAGGGTGGTTAGAGTGGATATCAAAATGTGGAAAGAAGAATGGAGTTGGAATAAAATGAAAAATGGATGGATCAGAATCGAATTGTTGGAAAATGAGAGGAAAAAATGGAGAATGGTGGAAGGTGGAAACAAAATGAAAGAAGAAGGCAAATGGAGGATTGTTGTCAGTGGAAGTGGAATGGAAATGGAAGGAATGTAAGGATGAAGATAAGTTACGATTGCGTTAAACCGGGTTGTGGCTGTTGTCCATCTGGGAGTGGAAAGGTAGGGAGGTGGGAAGGTGGGAAGATGAGAAAGCGAGTAATGAATATGAGGAAGAGGGATGTTTGTAATTTTGGATAATGAGTGGAATAGGAGGGTAGTGAGGAGGAGAGGTGGTGGAAACGGAAATGGAAAGCAAGGGTTTTGGGATTGGGTTGGTGGAGGAATTTTATGGAGGCAGGATTAACAAATAGGGTTTCTCCCTTTTGATGTGTGTGTATTTGGAAGGAGGGGAGGGAGTATGGCTCTGCATATATGGATATGGATGATTGTGATCGAATGGGTGTTAACTGAGAAGAAGAGAAATAAAAGCAAAAAGGCGAATAAGGGTTTGAGTATGGAGTAGCCGTTAGGTTTCTTTATTTGTATAGAGTGTTATTGGTTTTATACGTCAGGAAATGGGTATAGGTTGATGTGTTGTTAGGTTAGAGATTGTTGGATGGGTTGGACGGATGGAATAGAGGTACTTGGATGTATGTGGGTTCATTGCTGCTAGCCAGCTTGGTGGTGGATGAATAATGTATGAATTGTACTCGAGTATTCATTTTGGAATTACTGGAATTTATTGATAGGGGTAGAAAGGTTAGAATAGAATAAAAAGAATAACAGATTGATAGATTAATTATCAAAAATTTGAGATCTCGATTTTGAGTTTAACTTGAATTGACTTTGAATTTGAATTAAGTCTGGGCTGGCTTTGAACTCAGAACTGGAGTTTATGGATATGAGTTCAGTCGGTTAGAGTATATAGAGGGAATAAGGAGAGAAAAATGCCGAGAGTGAATTTCGAAGAATGAGGAGATGAAGATCAAGGGCTTAAATATATAGATGAGGTGTAGGGGATCAGGTGGATAAACAGAGTGTCAAATATTAGATGGATATCATATATGAGATCTTAAATAGATAGAAACATAATCAGTGGAGGAGAAGATAAGAATGAAAAGATATTTAGAAGATAAATAATAGAATATCTTTGATTTGAGATTATAACAAAGTGTACCAGGAGAGGATAATCTGATAAGTAAAAGGAGATGATCTTTATAATGAATAATGAATGTATTTAATACATTTCAGGTATTTATTTATTTGTAATCTTATTAATAGAATAGATTTTGCTACATTTTCAAATGCCACTATCTTATTCCATTCGGGTAGTAAGTTACTTTACCCGAGGCAAAAATATAATATGCTCGCCGTTTGAACTCCATTTGCCCCTTTCCCTTTCGTTTAATGCATGTACGCCTTTGAACCAAGCCCTAATATAGCAGATGATACACGTTTCTCCGACCACCTAAGCAGTACCTCTAGGCTTTGCCTTCGCCTTTGCTTTTTCCTTCTTCTCATCCTTAACCTTCTTTTTCTTCGCTTCATGTTTCTCATCATTTTTACGTTTTAAACTCGCTCTCTCTTCGTCTGTCTTTGGGATTGGTTTGAAGAATCCCTCTAATCTAGCTTGTTGTGATGATTTGAGATTCTTGGTAAGTTTTTGAGCAGCGCTGCGAACACGATCTTCGGAGAAACCTTTTTCGACGACGAGGAATTTGACAAGTCCTTCGATATCAGGGGCTTCCCATTTAAAATCACAGTCTTCGTGATCGGCAGGACGGACATCAGGGTTGAAGAATAGTTCGCGAGCATCTTGGTACGGCCAATCTTCTGGGATGGTATAACGTTCTTTTTTGTCGGCTTTGATCCATGCGACGAGGGTTTCCAGATCGCCATGTTCGCGAATAAGTTTAAGGGCGGTGTGTGGACCAACTTTAGGAATAGGGTCGAGATAATCGCAACCGAGGAGGATGCAGAGATCTACGAACTATGGGTTGTATTAGCATCGCGCCAATTAAGAGGATGTCACAGTTTCTTACTTGTTTGTGATCCATATTTAAACCTGTAAGGACTTTCTCCAAAATAACTTCTTGAATAGGTTCTTTGCGTTGCTCACTAAAAGTGAGATGTCGTAGAAGGATAGGAGAATCGAAACATAATGTATCCATGTCCTCACTCGCAGCCGCATAAACCTTTCCTGCTCTTGCTAAAACAGCACATTGTGCCTCTGCTTCGGTTGGCGCAATAATAAATGGGATTCCCATCAACTTTAATAATTTCTGACATTCGGCATTATGTTCTCTGGTAACCCTAACTGTTCTTCTTGAAAATTTTTCAATATCTTCTGCGGTACCGGTTTCCTTGGCTTCTTCTAATCCTTCTGTAGCAGTTGCTTTACGCTGGAAACGTTTTGCTAATTCACCGGACTTGAGTTTTGGTGGTGCGCCATCGAAAACATAGACTGGTTTGATACCATTATCGACAATACGGAGAGTCCGGTAGAACATGCCCATTAAATGTGAGGTAGTCTCTCCCTCTTCGTTTGTGAGCATTTCACCACCAGAGCGGACGGCGATGAGGAAACTATATATAGACATGGATCTGGTAGGCATTAGTTTCTGAAACCCATAAAGATAGATGTTGAAGGTACATACGCATCCTAAATGAAAAGTCAGACAATTGCGCAAAAGTAAGTATAGAATATCAGTAAAATACTTACAATAGCAACTTTCCTACCAAATTGATTTTTAATTTCTCCTTCTTTAACAGCATCAGGAGCTTCATCCTTGATGATAGCCATCAATTGTTTGATACCCATGATTACGGTGGTATTGTATCAATATCTTGATGTTAATTTTTTGGATTTTATTGTTGAAAGTTAAAGATGTCTTTTGGATCGCACTAGATTTTGGGAGTTGACGCGAATGACGTGCATGTAGCGCGATCTCTCGCGTTGAGTGGTTTAAGCCTTAGGCAATAACAGCTACAAGTTCAGGCATCAAGCGAACAGTTTGCGGGGAACGCTTGTGCAATCAATACAATCAATCGACAGCTCTATCAATTTTCACTAATGATCAGAAATATAAAGACTCGTATAGTTCGTATCATATACGTATATGGCTGATTTTGTCCATCTTCATATTAATCCACGGTATGGTTGACAATATGTACACATGGATCGGCAGACCATTTGTTTCCGAACAATGCCTCGGAGCTCCAATTCAGATGAATGGTGGCCCGGATTAGTTCATACTTAACTTTATCACATCCGGGGTAGTGTTTATTAACAATCCCTCTTCCCTTTTTTTTAATCTCCAACTGGGGAACGATTACTTGAAGGACCCCAAAATGTATAGACCTTTATTACGAAATGCTACCAGGCAATTGGCAAACAGGAGACCGGTAGCTGTTGTAACCAGAGGCTTCGCTGCCCATGCTACCCCGCAACCATTTGATTGGAAAGATCCTCTGCGAGCACAAAATCTCTTTACGGAAGAAGAAATAGCTATTTCGGAAACTGCAGAGCAATATTGTCAGGAACGAATGTTACCTCGAGTTTTGCGTGAGTTTGATTGTTGTGGTTTTGGGAGCGCAAGCTAAATGAAGGGTCAAATAGAGGCATATCGGGACGAACATTATGATCGAAAGATACTTGAGGAAATGGGAGAATTGGGATTGCTAGGAGCTACGATTAATGGTTATGATTGTGCTGGTGTATCGAATGTTGCTTCTGGACTTATTACAAAGGCGGTTGAACGAGTTGACAGTGGATATCGATCCGGAATGTCAGTACAGTCTTCGTTAGTGATGGGTGGTATAGATGAGTTCGGTACACAAGAACAGAAGGATAAATACTTGCCAAAATTGGCAAAGGGAAAACTGCTGGGTTGTTTTGGTTTAACAGAGCCAAATCATGGTAGTGATCCTGGATCCATGGAGACAACTGCGAAACCACATCCTACAAAGAAAGGATATTATTCAATATCAGGAGCTAAGACATGGATCACAAATTCTCCAATCGCAGATGTATTCTTGGTATGGGCCAAGTTACAGGAGACTGGAAAGATTAAAGGTTTTATCATTGATCGAGCGGACTGTCCACCGGGGACTTTGGAGACGCCTGCTTTGAAGGATAAAAATGGACTCCGAGCTTCTTTGACTGGAATGATTCAACTCGATGAATGTCCAGTACCTGAGGCAAATATGTTCCAGACAGTTGAGGGTCTTCGAGGTCCATTTACTTGTTTGAATAGTGCAAGATATGGTATTGCTTGGGGAATGACAGGTGCACTCGAGGATTGTATCGATAGAGCTAGAACATATGCTCTTGAGAGAAAACAATTCAAAGGCAATCCACTAGCCAAATATCAACTCGTCCAGAAGAAGCTGGCAGACGCCGTCTCAGATGCTGCTTTTGGTACACTCGCTTGTGTTCAGGTAGGAAGACTTAAGGATAAGGGAGAAGCAGCACCAGAGATGATTAGTATGATTAAGAGACAGAATTGTGATGCTGCACTTCGAAATGCGAGAACATTACAGGAGATCTTTGGTGGTAATGCTGCGAGTGATGAGTATGGTATTGGAAGACATGTTTCGAATTTGTTCGTTACACAAACATATGAAGGACAAAGTGATATCCATTGTAAGTTGTCTCTACCTTTCGTTCTTAGTATATGGTGTGATTCGCATTGGTGCTAACCAATACATAGGTTTGATTCTTGGGAGAGCCATCACTGGTATTCAAGCATTTTGTTAATCAAATTGAATTGAATCAACTGGATTTGAGCGAGCAACAAGTGGAAAATGGAAACGGCAGGTGATTGAATCATGTAGAAGTAAATGATAACCGAGGTGTCAACTCCAGATTTTTGATACGAAGTTTCTTTGTGGAAAGTGGGTGAATAGGAGGGATCGAAAGAATAGAGTACCTTTTTTGAATAAATGAGTTCAATCAAGATAAATGTGAATATGTCTTGACTTTTGATGAAAGCAATCTTAGCCTATATCTTGTCTAACATGAAATACCTAATCGAATATGTCGGGTTTTCAGGGAGGAAAAGGGTTGAAATTTGCCACCATTCGGACACCTTCGGGTGGTGAAAGCATGATGAAAGTCATCATGCAGGTGCCCGTACTGCAAGGTTTCACGTACCTAGGTATTAGTATGTTCCGTAAATGTATTGAAAATTGAAGATAATGTTGATGATGGCGTTCATTTTCGAATGGCATAACCATCATTCCGGTTGTGATTGCTCACAACTGTAGTCTTAAATGTTTGATAAGATGCTGGTAATTCAATACATATTCAACTAACTTCGAATACAATCGTTTACATTCTATATGATGTACAATATATATACCTAGTAACATAAAACCGAGCGAGTAAAACTGTTTAGTTCTTAGTAAGAAACGTGAATAAGATCTTGTAAGCATATATATACAGTTGTCACAGGACAGTAAAGGAAATCGCCTAATCTGTGCAGCACCGACACTTTCGCCGCTTCTTTGCAACCCAAATCAAACATAAAGCCAAGGCACAAGACAAGGCAAATAAGAACAACACCGACAGATACACACAGACAGGCACAGATTCAGATTCAGACTTGCGACTTCTTAATAAAACCTTACAAATAAATCAAAAGATATCCCACCTTTTAAAACAACTCTTCTTCTTTCTCCCTACCTACTCAAGTATTCAAGAATACCCCTTCAACCGTCATACAATCAGTAATCTTTTGGTATGTATGTATTCTTTCCATGAAAAATCTTTATTTTCGATGTACTCATTCACATCATGTATCTATATAACTTCAAGAAAGAGTCAATATGATTTTACAGCTCTCTCCTCTACCCATTTCATACCCACTTTATCTATCCTCTTCCGTCATCTTCGGCATAGCCGCTCGCGTGTTTTTCAGTTGTCGCTAACAACAAAATCGTGTCTAGCAGAAATCCCAGCCCACTTACTTACAAGTCCATAACTACTGCGACCTCGAGAAATCCATCAACGTACTCGACCAAAACCTTCCTACCACACACCACTCTCCATACAAAATAATACATACTTCAAAATGGCTTTGAAGAGAATCAATAAGGAACTCACAGACTTGGGCCGGTATGTTATTTCTTCCGTCATATTTGTCACCGCCACGATGCCTGAAGGATCTTGGTGGGGCTACATCGTGAGCGGGGTCTTGTGTGCAGGATTATCAAAAACTTCATGACGGCGATGATATTTTATTTGGATGGTCTTGGGGATAGTATGCTAATGTGATTTTTCAACAGTGATCCTCCCTCGTCATGCTCTGCTGGACCCATAGGAGATGATTTGGTATGTTATTCTTCGATCGAAATTTGATACCATTTGAGGCACAGAGCACCTTCAAATGCGCTCAAGATGGATATTATGGCAAGCAAGTATATCAAAGAAGGGACACTAATATTGTTGTTTCATTTAGTTCCATTGGCAAGCTACTATCATGGGACCTGTAAGTTTGATCTTATCCCTAATTTTCTTTGAACTGATGGCCTTCCACCGCTAATCTATAAACTCTCGAATCTCGATTGGTTATTATGATTATTAGCAACATACTGACATCTTTTCTAGTCCGATTCCCCATACACCGGAGGTGTTTTCTTCCTCGCCATTCATTTCCCTACCGACTACCCATTCAAGCCTCCCAAGGTTAGCTTCACAACTAGAATCTATCACCCAAACATCAACTCGAACGGTAGCATCTGTTTAGACATCTTAAGAGATCAATGGTCCCCCGCTTTGACTATTTCTAAAGGTATCTTGTTGATTTTGATTATTTCTTGATAAAACACAACTGATTTGTATTTTAGTTCTTTTGTCTATCTGTTCCATGCTTACCGACCCCAACCCCGATGACCCACTTGTTCCAGAGATCGCACACGTTTACAAGACCGACCGATCTAGATATGAGGCCACAGCTAGAGAATGGACTCGAAAATACGCCATCTAAATTACCTTCTATAACCTTCAAATTACATATGACAAGGCATGATGGATAGGAATAATGGATGGGCTAACGAATTTCCTCTGTGTTTTCTCTATCTTGTTCTTTCTGTCCTATTGCGTAAAGGATTTGCTGGCGTCAACGAAATTCGATGAATGGACAACTTTTTGGTCTGGGTTCACTTAGGTACTTTACTCTTTTACACGAAACACATTACATGGCAGGGTTGTGAGCGCTACTGCTTGGGGGATATTTTTGCGATGGATTGGGGTAGGAATCGTGGGAGAGGTTGAGAAGATTTGTGGAGGATAGATATCGGGAGAATACAATGTGATGGATGATGAATAAGGGATGGGGGTTGGGGAAATAGATAATCATGTTACATGATGGATAGGTTGTCGTCGTCACCTTCTTTTTCTTACTATCCCTCCTATTCGTTGATATTCAGGTCTATAGCATTACTCGGAGCTTTTCTCATTTTGTGATATGTTGTTCCTCTTGATTTTTTTGGTGGTGATTTTGATAGATGAGGTTGAAGTTGTGTTGTGAATGAGATGTGAATGGGATGTGGATGGATAAAGTGAGATTTGTGATATATATAAGGAGTATGATATGGATCTTGAGAATTGCCTACCTATCTATTCATTCCTCAAAAACAAGGAGCATGATGAGTATGATTGGCAGTGAAATGAATAGAACAGTCTCTAGATTCTTTGGTCAATAAGTACCTAGGTATTGTAGTCAGTTTCCTGGAGTTAGTGAATGAAGTAGTGAACTAGTGAGATGTATGGTTATAGAATATTATGGTTAAAGGATAGGATAGGATGGGATAGGGGTTGGTTTTTGTATGTGTATTGGTTGAGAAGTATAGATAATAAGAAGAGTACCTAATAAGAGTAGGGAATAGTGGATATGGATGAGGATGAGGATGAGGATAAGTCCTGTTCTTAAAAGGGGGTTTTGGGGGTGGTTTAGATGGGGGTTTAGTGGATTTTGGCGGAGGGGGCGGTTATTTCTTGTTTTGTAGATTGATGGTGTGGGTTGGTGGGTTGATGGACTGAGTAATTTGGATGGTTTGGGTGGTTTGGGTGTTTGATTGTCTGGTAATTTATGGAATGGGATGGTGGGATGGATATGTGAATGGAATGTAGTTTTGAATAAGTATAGATAAATTAATGAAGATATAGAGATGAAGAAGAGAAAGGGTTATGAATAGGTATGATGTGGATATAGATATCGGGGGTATAGATGGATTTTCACTCTCTTCGTTAGCTATTGAGGATGAGGTGGGTGTATTTGTTCTGGATGTTGATGGTGTTGGTGGTGTTGATGGTGTTGGTGGTGTTGATGGTGTTGGTGGTGTTGATGGTGGTGGTGGTGATGGTGTTGATGTAGTGGTAGTAGATGGATTAATGGGCCAGGCTGGTGGTATTGGGGAGGGGTTTGGAGGGTAATGGAAGGGTTATAGAATGGCGGGTGTTTGAGGTGGGGGTTGGTCGATGATGGAATAGAGGAGGAGGAGGGTGAGGAGGAGTGAAAGGAGGGAGGGATAAAGATGTAAGATTGAAGGAGGGGATTAGATATTGGGAGAGGGGTGGTGGAGGAGAGGAAAGGTAGGGGAGAAAGAATAAGGTGTATTTAAAAAAGAAAAAATTTAAATAATAATTATAAATAATAATAAAAAATATAATTATATATTAATTATATACTTTAATTATATATTTTAATTATATACTTTAATTATATATTTTAATTATATAATTATTAAAGAGTTTATAAATATAAATAAAATAAAATAAACTTATCATTATTATAAATTATAATTATAATTAAAAAAATTATTATAAATAAACAAAACAGAATAGATCATTATTTGGAAAAGTGAGAAAGTATCTAGTATCTATAGAAACACCCCGTTTCTTGGTTTGGGGATTTAGTTAGGGGTACTGTGAATTGTTCAGAAGAATGAGATGAGAATGTGGACTATTCTGAATCTATCTATCTAATCTTACACGCACAAGATCTTGGAGGTTTGGACATAGAGGCTCGGAGCTGATTGTATGGCTGATATTAATACATACTTGGGGCATGCCAGTGTGAAGCAGAATAGAATGTTAGATTTGAAGCGGGCGGGAATAGAATCTGTGATGAGTTCCTATCTATTTATATCCCTATATTTCGTGTTTGAGATTGCGGCTGTGGAGTGGATGCAATTATAAGAGAGAGGATGTAAGGTTAAGTGTGAAGTATGAAGTATGGAAAGTATAACCAGAGCAGATAGATGTAAGAAAAGAGTAGCAAATTAAGATCTATAACAAGAAAGAGAATCCATCATGCTGCAGAATCCCAACGGGAGGGAGGATTACGAATCAATGGGGACATACTAACACTAGCATTCCCGCTATAGCTATCATATGGGAAATTCGGGAGAAGTTGCTAATATCTTGTAGATGGGTATTGTAAGTTACATACTTGAGCGCTTATATTTCTCATTATATTGGATATATCCTTACGGGAGTTCTTGGGTGTCTCGTGTTGTGGGGTTTGGAATCATACTATTATATCCAGGTCTTGGATATGGTGTGATGTGATGCGATGTGTCGGGTGAGTTTCTGGGTGTATTGAGTAGGGATTTTAGATATTGTTGCTAATGTGTTTACTGGAGTCTATGGGGTGTTATTGAGCTTGGAAGACTTGGGAGACTTGGGAGACTTGGGCGGTACTGGTGTTATTGCTGATGATAGTTTATAATCTACAATCTGTAGTGTACTCGTAACGTTTACCAGTGTACCACCGGTGTACCAAACACCCTAGATACTTTTAAGGCGTAGCGCCATTTCGTAAGCATGGAATTAGAATCGATCCTCTAATTGGTCACCATTATAAGTGGCTTATGTGATTCCAGTTTCAGTTTGTGGGCATTGCGACATTCGCTGCAAGCTACGCACGCTCTGGGCAGGTTTCGTACTGGGATGTCTCAAACGGTACGGAGGCCAAAAGCAGAAAACTGTATCGTATTTACTGTACTTGGGGGATCTCAAACGCGGTTGGTGTGGGCGGGTGAGAAAATGTGTGATAGGAATACCAGGTGGGAGGGAATCGAGGGAAGGTTTTAGTAAAGGGGGATTTGGGTTGTATTTTGGTTAGGTTTTGATTTAGATGTCGCGGTACTTCCTGTAGATGGGAACAGTACTACGGCACGCTGTCAACGATCTATTTTCAACAGTTGATTCATTAGCTAAATTAATAATAATGTACTCCAATCCTCGCATTGTCAGTCCATTGGTCAAGTTCAGCAATAATTTATTAAGCAAATGATCTTCAAATCCTTCAAGTATCCTCTGTAGGGCAATATTTGTCGCACATCTTCACTTTTTATCACGCTTCTCCATATCTAATTTAGTTCCCCATATCAAACAGGCCAACCACGGCCTCTCTTAACCCATGGAACATGTAACATCATCAATCCCCCAATACTCCCGTTCAACCAACTCTCCGTCCATTTCGGTAATCCTCATGAGAGGATTATTTCCTCTTTTTCCTCTGTTTCCTCTTTCGAATCATGAAGAAGCCCAAAGCTGACGCGACTAAACCCTACAAACCCTAGTCAAATATGCCGAGTCCTACGCAATGCATATCTCTGTTTCGAAGCCCCTCGATCCGACCACCCATTGCGACAAAAGAGACGAAGGTTTCTGCGCCCTCGATCCCATGAGACTGTAATTGTTCTATGAATTTTTTGCTCAGACATCAACATACGAATCTATTGTCAGGCCATCCATCCTATCCTGTTTCCCATGCTTAAACGTGATGTTCGGATAGATTTGTGATACTACCTTTTTCTATCTCTATCTCCTTGGCAGAAAGTTCCTCGCTTCTTTTTCTCTTTTGCTCGTTGTACCATTCATCTCGTCGAGTTTGATCTTTTCTTTTTCTGCTCATCACTTATTTTACTTTACTTCATTAATTACTGATTTTGGGATAGCCGTCGGTGCAGGCATTGAGTATAGGTATGTTTGATGTCCAAGAGAATGGGACTTGGATTCTGAATCTCTTGAATGTTCTTGTATTTGCTCTTTTGCGATATCTCCCAGATCAAAGTGGAATTTGACTGACGATTTTTTAATCTCTACTCTATAGGCTTTCATCATTTACATTTATTCAATAATTCATTCCCCTTCTCGATTGCTTTCATTTGGGAACTTCTGGCTATTCAGCAGGTCCTGAATTATATCATTCTTTAATACAACAACGATACCCAAGTATAATTTGGAAGAAGAAGGAAGACGAGAAGGAAATATATAAAATTGCATTAAAAAAAATACGACTCGAGGTCGTAAGATTTAACATGTCTGAAAAGGCTTATGATAGAATGAGTACGGGGTCAGTGAGGGTTTCTGAAAGATCAAGATGGCCACCATTAACAAGAATGTTGATGTCTGGTGAGATGACGGCAGAGATGCCAAGGGAATTGACTATGAGGGAGAAATTTGATAGATGGATGGTAAATGAAGGATATCGAAGATTGTGAGTTCCCATGAGAATCATGAAAAGTGCAGGATTGCTAACATAACTTTAGTTTCGTTTTTGTCTTCGCTTTACTCCATGTCATGGTTTTCACATTCGGTTTCATGAATTATCAACTCAAGGATAGTTTCGGTATTGCACGAAGTACATTCACCGTCACTTATGCCATTGCTAGATCAGCTGCCTTGACCCTACATTTCGATGTGGCTATGATTTTATTCCCTGTTTGTCGTACTTTGATCTCTTTGGCACGCCAAACTCCTCTGAACGGCATTGTACAATTCGATAAAAACATTACTTTCCATATGCTTACAGCTTGGTCTATTGTGTTTTTCTCTTGGGTTCACACTATTGCCCATTGGAACAATTTCGCTCAAATCTCAGCAAAGAACAATCTTGGATTCGGCGGTTTCCTCCTTGCAAACTTTGTTAGTGGTCCAGGATGGACTGGATATGTTATGTTGATCGCACTTATGGCTATGGCTATTACTTCATACGAGAAGTATCGTCGAGCAAACTTTGAACGTTTCTGGTATACTCATCACTTCTTCGTCATCTTTTTCGTTTTCTGGTCTGTTCACGGAGCTTTCTGTATGATTCAACCAGATACCGCACCTTATTGTGTTAGTGTTGGTACAACGGCTATTGGTGTCTTTTGGCAATACTGGATGTATGGTGGATACATCTACCTTGCTGAACGTATTGCACGTGAGATACGTGGGAAGCATAAGACTTATGTTTCTAAAGTCGTTCAACATCCTTCAAACGTTTGCGAAATTCAAATCAAGAAAGAAAATACAAAGACAAGAGCTGGTCAATATATTTTCTTTTGTTGTCCCGAGGTCTCGATTTATCAGTATCATCCTTTCACCCTCACATCTGCTCCGGAAGAAGATTACATTTCCATCCATATCAGAATGGTAGGAGATTTTACTCGAGCCGTTGGAAAAGCTCTTGGATGCGAATTTGATAAGCCAAAGGATGGAAAAGGAGGATCTCAAGTCGTTGGTGTCAATCAAGGTGAACCAGGATCTGATGGAGCTGATTCAGCTATTCGTCGTATCTTACCTCGTGTCTATGTCGATGGTCCATTCGGATCCGCATCTGAGGATGTTTTCAAATTCGAAGTCGCAATGCTTTGTGGTGCTGGTATTGGTGTTACTCCTTTCGCATCTATTCTCAAATCCATTTGGTACCGCATGAATTATCCTCAGAAGAAAACTCGCCTCGGCAAAGTCTATTTCTTCTGGATTTGTCGTGATTTTGGTTCCTTCGAATGGTTCCGTTCTCTTTTATTGGCTATCGAAGCTCAAGATATGGATAACCGTATTGAGATTCATACATATTTGACAGCGAAGATCAAGGTGGATGATGCGACGAATATCATGATCAATGATGCAAATGCCGATCGTGATGCAATTACGGGATTGAGAGCTCCAACTAACTTTGGAAGACCTAATTGGGATATGATCTTTAAGAGCGTGAGAAAGATTCATAGTCCTAGTGAGGCGGGTGTGTTCTTTTGTGGACCAAAGGTTTTGGGTAGTCAATTGCATATTAAATGTAATATGTATAGTGAGCCTGGTTAGTATTTTCCGTTTTCTTCTTTCGTACTTCTTTCGTAAACTCAATGTGCTGATAATGATATAGGATTCAATTTCTGCTGGGGTAAAGAGAATTTCTAATCCTTACGACCCCGGAGGTATCATTATGTGCTACAAAATGATTGCAGGATATACAGTGTTGTTATTCTTAAAGAGCTTCATTGTACTATATATCATCTCGCATCTTATACATACAAACATACAAACCATATAGCTTTTTTTCCTTTCATTTCTGAAATACCCTTCCTTTGTAGTATGTTTTTCCCTGGGGGGTATTCGTTTATGTTTTATGTTTAAGGAATGATGGGTTTTGATGATGCGTTGGTTGAAGCAGGCTTTGAAGATGGAGATGGAGATGATGGGAATTAGAGAATATTACAGGCCGGTCAGATTGCGTTCATGAGGACTATGATGGATGAGGGCAGTGAATAGATGATGGGTTATATAAATAGAATAGTAATGCGCAGCGCGTAAATAAATAAATTTTTTGAATAAATTTTGAATGGATTTTGAATGGATTTTTTTTATTTTTGAATAGGTATTCTTGGTGTCCTGAGGAGATATTGAAATATCGTGATAGTGTTTGATACTTTTGAATCTACTAACTGAGTAGATATATATTTTATAGATATTTATATTTATATTATTACTATTATTTCTATCTATCTATCTATCTATCTATCTATTCTGTAATCTCTATTCTACACTCCTCCGCACTGCATGCATACAGCATACAGTATACAGAGTTGTTATTATAGCATATCATGTCTCACTTACTTACCTTCTTTCAACATTCATACCAAGTCCATCATTATATCTATCTACCCCTGATTCCTACCTACCTACCTACCTAGTTAACGGTCATAACCTTACCTAAATTCCTGAGTCAGGAATCAGGAATCATAAAACCCGAAAGTTTCCCGGTATAATGTGAATCGTGAATCGTGAATCGTGAATCGTGAGTGGAGTTGATATCCAGGCGAGGTATGTATGCGGTATGTGTACGGAATAGTCCTAGTCTTAGTCGCGGTCTTAGTCGGGGTCTTGGCTTCGGTACCGGTATTGGTACTGTACACTGTACTGCTTCTTTTTTGTTCCAGAGGTGAGGTGAGGTGGGTGGAGTGGATTTGTGGATGCATTGTGGATGCATAGTGGATGGTAAGTGGACATGTCGATAAGGGGGGCGCTCTGGGATTATGGATAGCACGGAGATTGTATTCTGTATATGTTTACTTTACGGATTACGAGTTTGTATTGTGGGTGGGAACTTGGAAGTGCGAATGGGGGAATGCCGTTGTGTTTACGAGTACAGTAGGAATTAGGAAGGACGAATGGGGGTTAGTGTTGTGTTTACGGGTTGGTAGGTGAGGGTTTATGGGGTTGGTTTTGGTTTTGGTTTTATTGTAATGCATGTGGAAAGTTGTACGGGAGATGGACATGCAGATGCAGGTGTGTGGCTTGAAGGGGAAATAAATCAGGGGTTGCATGCATATGTGCATGTATGCAGAACGCAGGTGAGGAGGTACAACGTCAATTTATATATGTACGGAGTACGGAGTATGTGAAGATTTACTCGAGTAGTAGTGTGAGTATACTCCGTATGTAGTGAGCTGAGGACGGGACCATACGAAAATTGGTTGATTGATGGATTGATTGCGGGTTGATGGTTTGGGTTATATGTAGAGATTGAGACGAGGAGTGAATGAAAGAATGAATGAATGAATGAATGATGATATACTGGCGACAGAAGAGTAGTAGAAGGGATTCAGGAGGCTATGTATATGTACCGGATTTCTCAGGGGAAAACATGCATGTCCCGGAGTATACCCAGAACTCATCGAACGCCGGTCTTGGTATTTTTCTCTTCAATCATAGACCGCACAGTACGAATGAACACGGACGGAGGCTTACAAGAATGGTGAATATCAACGGTTTATATATTCTGTGAGTTTGTGGCTTGCTGGCATATTAATCATTTTGTCTTCACTCCCCGTGCCGTGGCTTTTTTTTCTTGAAGATTTCATGCATGAAGAAGTTTTGATTGGATAAGCTTGGCAAGTGGCAAGTTATGGCAAGTGCGTATTGAATTAACTGCGTTGCATTATGTGGATAACATTTGAACCAATATATGAAGATGATGAATTCTTGTTTCGTTGCAATTTCCCCTGATATGTTTGTCCAATCTTTTGATCCTATTCTTTCTGATTACATATAATTACATATCAATTATTACTTGTATTTTGTGGAAACCTTTTTCCTTGGGAAATTCTTTTTTCTTTCCTTTTGATGAGTGGGAGATTTGTTTTTCTATGAGTACATATAGGGAAATTTGGGGAAAGGCTTGGGTGAAGATTCATTCATTTATTTACTTTTGGCTGGAGGGGCTGTGTATATCATTACCATTATCTCTTCAGGAGATCGGATTCCCGGAATAGGATTACTTTCTTTTGATTCCCTATTCTGCACAGATAGTACTGACAATTTGTACAACTCTTTATGCACTCGACAAGCTTCAAGTCTAAGACAAAACAAAGAAGAGATAGATATCTTTCCATCCACTTTTTCAACAAGCAGTTCAACAAACTCGTCATTGTTTCTTCAATCACTTCAGCCTCTTTGACAAGAACTTTATTCTGGGGAGGGTGTAAAAATACATCAATTCAACCAGTCATATCAAGGACATCACATCACGGACATTGAACAACACAAAGTACTTGTATAAACTTTTATACAAGCAAGAAATTCCTTTGAGTCAAAGCGTGCAAAGAAATCATAAAGTCATTGATATCTACGCGTAGCTTGGAACTTGTTTGGAACTTTTATATCATTTTAGATACTCTCTTGATTATATTCATTTATTGCTGGATCAACATTCACATTTTACTTTGGGAGATCACAAGGATTTACAGAGATTACTTTGAGGATACGAGCATATTACATTCGTATTGCCTTTTAGCAACGTCATTTACTTTACCTTTTCAAGTGGGCCCTTTCGAGTCCAGCTGGTTTGTTAGATCAATCTTGTACATACTGTCACACGGAGAGCTACATACATACTTTACCTTTACCTCCACCACCACGCCCTCAACAAGGGCTGACACCACTACACACACACTCTCCCGTACATTCAATTCAGCAACCAAACACCATGTACATTCCATATCTCCTCCATACCCCCGGTAGCCCAAGTCCCCTCCCGCAAACCAACCCCCTAATCCCCCGCGACGAATCCCCTCCAAGCTCCACCCACAATGAGGGATTCTGGGAAGTACAATTTAATTTCTGGGGAACGATTCTCGCATTTCTAGTAGCCATAGGTATTATCACCGGAATCCTCACTTGGTGTTTAGTATGTCGAGGCAAGCGAATGGAAAAGAAACTTGCGAGAGCGAAGGAAAAGGAATTAGCGGAGGAAGAAAGGAGGAAGACGGAAATGGTTGGAAGGGTTGTTGGAGCGGATGGGGCGAGAGAGGGTGGGGTTTCCAGACCTTTGAATGTGGGGACTGGTAGTTCTAGGAGTGGAAGTTTGGGTGAGAAGGAGCTGGAGGTTGAGAGGGGTGTCGGAATGGGAATGGGGACGGATATTCCGATTTACAATCCCAGGGACGTACTTGCGAATAAGCGTGGAAGTACACATACGACTATTACGAGCGTGAGTGAAGGTAATGGATGGCATAAAGTTGAAGTTAATGGGAAGATGTATATGGATAGAGAAAGAACTGAATCGACGTTTATGGAGCGGGAGATTAAATTTGTTTAGTTTTGGGCATGGAGTTAGGATCTATGGATGGAGTAGTAGATGTGGATTTTGGATTTGAATTGAGGATTGAACTTTACATCTGACTGAGGATGTAAACTGGGATCGAACTGTAACTTCAACAAAGTGTGGATCACTGGGTGATTCATATCATACCTTTGTATCGAGCAGAGAACAAGAGTCATATGACCAACTTAGCAACGTATCATTTTTTTAGCGGGAGTCTTGGCGGGAGTCTCAACGGGGCTCTCGACGGAACTTTTAATAGATATTTCCAGCCGAGCAGAGCAGAGCAAACTATGCGTGCAAAAAGTGAATACTCATGATACTGTAGATAGGTAGAATAACCAGATAGAATTACTTACTACCTATCTAGATACTGCTTAATGCATATATTGATGCTTTGGGGTAATGCGACGGATGGCTGGGTGCTTTACTTTATATACGAGGGATATGGAGTATACGGAGGAAGATACACTTGTTAATTTTTAATCTCTAATTTATTTATTTCTATTTATTTATTTATTTATTTATTTATTTATTTATTTATTTATTTATTTATTTATTTATTTATTTATTTATTTATTTATTTATTTATTTATTTATTTATTTATTTATTTATTTATTTATTTATTTATTTATTTATTTATTTATTTATTTATTTATTTATTAGTGTTCTTTGGTAGATGTGGTATTGTAATCTTCGGATTGTTATGGTATTTTCATAGTATCTCCGGGTGTATGGAAGTTAAATACTAAATTTGGAGGTTAGAGTTAGGGGTTGAATAAATGGTAGGTGAATTGGAACTAGGTGAGGGGTGATGAGGTTTGTGATTTGTGATTTGTGATTTGAGGAGGGTATTGGGTTGGGTTGAATGTTGTGGTATTAACCGGTTCTTGGTGATTTTTTTCTTTTATATTATGTTATATACTAAGGCTGAGAAGGTACTGAGATGGAGATATGGAGATATTGGGGTATGGAAATCGAGATATTGATATTGATATTTCCTCTACATTTTTCAAGGTGTTCTATTTATATGTCTAGTACTCTACTTTTGGACCACCTTTTTATATCAAAAATCACCATTTTCACTTATTAATATTTCAACAATTAATCAATTCATTCAATTGAAATTTTGATTATAGATTTATTATATGATTATTAATTGATTCTAAATATTTCAAATATTTCACAATTTTATTGGTTGAGATATAAATAATTTAAATCACGAGTTTCAATTTATATAGGATTTATATACAAATTTGAAAAACTTGAAAAACTTAAATAAATTTTCAACAAAAATTACTAAAAATAAATGATAAATTTTTTTAAAATCTTTAAATCAAATTTTATATAAAAAATCAAAATTTCAATTTTCAAATAATATAAATGAGTCTTTATTAATATTTATAAATTTTATAAAGATTAAAAATCTTAACATTTTGATTAAAAAGATTTCTGTAAATTATTTTTCAAAATGAATTGACCTATTTGTTTAGTTACAATATGGATATTTGAAAAGAATTTATAATTTATTTTTGATTATTTTTGTTGAAAAGTTATTTAAGATTTTAAAGATTTTCCAATTTTATATATAAATCCTATATAAATTGAAAAATCGAAAGATTTAAGATTATAGATCCCAATGAAATCAATTTCAAAAAATTTGAAATTTTCAAAATTGATTTATAATTATATAATAAATATATAATTCAAATTTGATTGAATTATATTTATCTGTTGTAAAGTTATTAATAGATGAAAATGATGATTTATAGTATAAAAAGGTGGTCCAAAAGTAGAGTACTAGACTTAGATATTTATTTTTGGAATTTTAATTTTTTCTTTTTTTTTATAAGAGGATTTTTTAATAAAAGGGAATAGGTAGGTAGTTGTAGGTAGTGTAGATAGACAGATAGATAGATAAGATATCTTTACCTAGGAAGTATTATAAATTAAGTCCTACAAAGAGTCCCTTGAATCCATTGTATACATTATTAAAAGAGATCAAATAATCTCTCGTTGGTTGATTCTTCATGAAGCTCCTTTGGTTTTATTTCCTTGATTCTATTTCTTGTTGGTTTTTGAGTAGGTATTTTTGTTGTTGTTTGTATTTTATTATAAGAGCTTTATAAAAAGCATTATTATTCTTGTTCTTTTCTATTAAGAGTACATTGAAAATGATTTTCTGTTGTTGTTACATAAAGATTTTCTTAAAGACCCTTTTTCCTTCTTTCTGAAAAAAAGAGTTTTCTTGAAGGGCTTCTTTATTCGAATTGTTCTATCTTTCCATTCTCCCTTCTTTTTCTTTCTTTACAGGCTAATTGTTACTTGTTATATATATCCCCAATGTCCCGCATTGAGATCTTTACTTGATTTTTGAGTATAAGTACAAACAAGATAAAAAAACACAGTACGAAAATACGAGATTCAAATATTAAGATACATAACATCGAAAGCAAAACTCGAATAACAAGACACTTATCTATTATATTTTCGACTCGATTATATATACACCATTATATATACTCGAGGACCTTCAAACCCAATCCAAGATAAGATAAAAGAAGGTATATAACTATAATATATACACCCAAGACAACCCAAACAAAACAAGACAGAAGAAGGCAAGAACCTTCAGCATATACCCCAAAAATAAACCCAAACGAAGCAAAACAGAGGAAAGACCAAGAAAGTTCAACATGGCGCCAGCACCACCACCGTCACCTCAAACCAGCACCTCAAGCGCAACATCCGCAACAATAACACCACTCCTCCCAACACCCCACCTAAAAGTCCTCGCCTCAAGCACCACTCCCTCCCCATCCCCATCCTCCTCCTCCATCATCCAACCCCAGCAAAACTTCACAAAAATCTCCAAACTCACCGACCCAAAACCCTCTTCCACATCCACCTACACCACCAAATCCGCCCCGACCTCCACCCCACTTCAACCCACCACCTCCCTCCATCCCTCATCTCAATCATCACGATTATTATCATTATACTTTGTATACAGTATACATTAGACGATTAAAGGAGGGAAAGGAATGGAGAAAGGGAGGGAAAGGATGAGAGGGAGGAGGAAGGAGGGAGAAGGAGGGAGAGGAGAAAGGGGAAAGAAGGAGGAGGATGGAAAATGAGGGTATATAAGCAGATAAGAGAAAGATTGGAAAGGCGAGTAGATATGAAGAGATAAGCAAGGGATATCAAAGATAAAACTCTAATGGAGTAAGGAATAAGGTAAGAAAGATAGTGTATAAAGGTAAGTCCCCATTCCTAAAAGGTAAAGTAATTCATATACATATATATCTTTAAGCATCAGAGTCTCAAAGTGGAAAAGAAATAGAAGATCTTAGAACAATAGAATTCATCTGTAAAAGAGAATTTACGTTCTGTAATATCGATGTGAACTGTAATTCTTATGATAACAGTATTGATTACTAATGTTATGTTATGAAGTTAAAAACCCATAGCAGCACTGATACACTAGTGTAGCTAGCGCTTCACAGGATGTGAATCGGTAGAAGGAGGGAATGCAATCTTAGCTTGAGTATGAATGAGATACTCCCATTGGCTTGTTACGACGAGCGTCACAATCATATCACATGACCAGGATTAGTTAAGCATATGGTCACGTGATGAGCTCTAGCGAATCTAGAGCCATTAGAGCCAGAACACGAAGGTCTATATAATCAGAGTGGATTTCCTTACTGTAGAGCTTCGTGCTCAAGGTCAATCATTTAGTATAATCTACTATTAGTTACGAATTGCAATCATTACTGTTGTTATTTAAGTCCCTATTTGATGCCTAGTTATACACCACCTCGAGAGCCTAGAGCACTTCCACATGATCTAGACGGCAACCCTCGTAACATGACTCTTCATCATCTCCTCATCTGTATGATCAATTACCACACATACCAGTTACCCATGACATACTAAGAACTTAGAGAATGACGCAAAACGAACCCTGCTTCGAACAGGAGGAAGGAAATCCCGGATCTTAGATATGTATGTATCATTGCGACACACTTGATGGCAAATATGCGACTGAGAATTATTGATGGCGCTAGAGATCTTAATAATCTCCATGCAGCATCAACATATCCCGAAAGCATGCTACAAATAGGTTTATAGAGGAAAATTTAGGATTGCTACCCTGTATTGTGAGAAAGTTGGAATTATAGGCCAAATACATAAAGGTTTTAGTTAGTCAATCATATGACCTTCTGTAATTAGATATAAAAGAAGAGCCTTTTGCCTCTTCTTTTCACAATAATCAACCTTCTACATATATACATTTGAACCCATATAACATCAACCCCAAAACCATTGTGAACCCCGTTTTACCCATAAATGACATATTACAATATAATCTAATTCAGCTTTCTCTTCCAATTCCCTCCTCACAACGTGCTATCGGGACGCACGTATCTCGACCTACCACTTTTACAGTATATGGTAGTTACTCTGGACTTTTGTTGTTTCTCAGAACTCGACTTCAAGCCCTTATGTGCAATTCATACGAGAGCAACCTTAGCAAGAATAATGGTCGATTTCCATAATCTAATTTGGGCTCTAGGTAGGGATGATTTGAGCCTCAAAAATGGGAAAGTGGCTGAAGTGACAGAGCTGCAACTGCTAGGAGAAAGAGCTTGCTTACATTGCTCATTTGCAGTTTGGTCTTTAGCTAAAACGGTGGACAGTTTTGATCGGTGTTAGTGAGTTGATGGTGTAATGCCATGTGGTCCATGGCTATGGTCTGAAGTGAGCACATCGCAAAGAACTTTTTGGTGGGAAGAGAGGTGCATGATTAATGCCATCTGACCTTCACTTGCATTGCAGAGGTCGGTGCTTGAAAATCATGTAGCTCAGGATCATTCAACTGTGAAAAGACCAAAGGCTCCAAATGCGGTTCGTCTAATTACTTCATTCCAGCAGGATATACATCTTTGCCTGCAACCTTCGAAATCATTTCTGTGAAGAATGAGGAATTTTCACACCAAGAAATTTTTATGTCTCTCAGAGCGATGCAAATAGAACAAAAACCCGTAATTGATTACCACAAGGGAGCTTGATATATTTCCAGGAGATTAAGACGTATAAGTTTGATATGTCGAGGGCGTCGGGTTCGAAAATGTGGGGGCTCGAGGTTGTTGATGCCATTCTGGATCGTAAATAAGCTATTAATGGGCGCGTCGGATGATTAACTATAAAAGCTTATTGTCAATAAGCTTAAAGATTTTTCATTTTTGACAATTACAATAAGCCCGATTTAGTTAACCGTTACTTACGTCTAGTCTAGCTAGAAAAATTATTATGATCGTAAGTTTCTTGCCCAATTCATACGAGCATCATGCGATGAGAAAGTTCACCAAAAACTAACGCAGACCATGTCGAACGACACTTGTTCTCAATTCTCGTCTTATTTCTAGAACAACTTGCCTTCTATATCCACAATATATTCTAACTCTTTCTCATTTTCGACTGCTCACCTAATAGTAGAGAGACAAGCCGTTGATCTTCGATATCTCTTTCTCCACTTCCTATGATATCATCAATGTACTGGTCTTGGCGACATCTTAATCTCGACTGCCGGCGGCGGAAGATGCATCGAGATCAGAGATTCGCTCACAAAACTGCTATGGATATTCCGGTTTAAGGAGGGATGAAGAAGCATAATTCTTCTGGAAAATAAACTAAAGTCGTTCTGTAGTAGGCGGTTGGTCTATCGTGACAAATGGCAGGGGGTGACGGAATGTTATGAAGACGTGAATTATGGCAAGCGAGCTTGCTGAGTTAGGGTTGAGGATGCGTCGAGAATATCTGATGAGAAACAGGGGAGTCATAGAAGTCAACAGTGTCTTCGATCATTCCATAGATAGTAGAAAATACTTTGGATCATGACTTCAGTGTCAAGCAATTCCCTGAGTAAGAAATTAAAATCCACTTGCCCGTTCTCCTCGGACGAATCCTAGACTTGTCTCAATAAAATGCCCATTTTCCGTCCAGCCATTCCTTAAACAGGATCATCATCTACCCCGGGAACCCATCTTTCGGCGCGTATCCTTTGAGTTTCTTATTTCTCTGCTTTTGCTTTCATCCCCTTTTACCACTAGATGAGCCAAACGCTTGAGCTTGTTTTTCGCCCTCTGACTTTCAGCCCTTTTCTCGGCAATGAGATTTAATAAATTTATTGACAAATCTAGACGTGACGGTCTTTATCTAAAATATCCTTGATGATGCGCTCCAAGCAATGTTGTGCTTCACAGGGTTCTTCCTGGTTATCACCACTATCAACGGGTCTAGACTCATCGAACTGTCCGCCGTGGAACGGCACTTCTGTGATGAAAACAGCTAGAACGAAATCTTTCGGAAATTTTGTTCCTATGCATCAACTTCCTTGATATAACACACTTGAGGTCGACTCCATGCTGAAGCATAATTCCATGACCTGGAAAGCCACACCATGAACTTCACGTGTCTACCATTCCTCTTTTGAGGAATAATATGTTTTTTGAAGATTGGGTATACATCAAGTGGAGCCATATTTTCCACAAACTGTGACCGTGATACACCTCGTTCAAATTGGCGTTGTGTTCTAGCAAAAATACTAGTATTCTGCACGCCAACTGCCGGCGCCCCCACCCCCCCGGGTTTACAATGAAAGTGAGTGCTGCCAGAGGAAGATGATGTTTGACTTGCATCAAAGATAGATTCGACAATATATTCCTCTTCACGTAAGAATAAACATTTTCTTCAATGCACGCCGAGAGCATGACGATGTGGGTTCCAGCTAAAGTCAATACCCTCATCAAAGGGATGATCCTTGAAGGCAAGCATATATTCATCATGAGAGTGCCAACATTCCAACAAGAACCTGAGACATGAGACAACTGACCAAGTGAACCATGGATCAAATTTCAAGCCTAATGTATAGGTAAGGAGTGTCTCCTACGTTGGAGGCTTTTGGATATAGCCACGCTCAATGCTATGAATGTCTTCGAGGGCCTGGTTGGCATTCGTTGAGAGCTTGGAAGTTGGCCTTGAACCCCCTATTGAACAGAGCTCCTTCGTGGCTCGACCAAGTTTTTTAATCGGTTTGTAGCTTCCTTAAGCTCAATATTATTTCCAACCTCTCCAGATTCAGGTATATATTTCCCTCACTTTCAATACTAATTCAGTGCCATAATCAATGATCTGCACTACGATAGCTGCGACTCCCAAAGCTATCACAAATGTAATCGATGGGTGGTTAATCATACCTTTTTTTTTATATATAGAAAATCCAATCCAAATGACCAGGGGCCTGCGCCTCCGAACTCCTGGCTTTTCGAGAAAGTCTAATATAAATTTATGTGTTAGATAGATATATATTAAAGTGCAGGTAGAACATTAGTTTATCTTTTAATAATTTCTTTTTTTAATAACTATTAATCATAATTATTACAACACTTCTTAAGAGTATTTTATAAAATAATTGTTTTACTCTATAATTAAAACTTTAACAAAGTTCCTTCTCGGCTGGACCTACCTTGGGTTACCTGGGGTATACCCTGCTCTTTGCCCAGCCCTGGTTTTGATTGAGCTATGTGATAGGAATAGGGTTATGTTCTCAGTTTTTGCCTGTGAGGAGTTACAGTGGCCTTAAGGTTCAAATTGAGGGTTCATATATAGGTACTGGATACTAGGTAATTCTTATATATACGCAGCACCCAATAAAGCACTTCCGCTCCCACTCGATGAGTCAATATCTCTATTATTTTTTTATCAATTGTCCTTACTTGCTTTTCCAGCTACAAACATATATTTACAATAAATATGCAATACTAAAATACAGTGATATCATCCCCATCAACCTCGAGCTCAAGGAGATGACCTAACGGGCAATTCTTCCACCCAGCCCTCCGCATTTCCCAATTCTACAAAGCGCCCCGCCATTGCCTGTTCTTGCTCACTCCTAGGACTATAACTCGCTCCTCGCCCCTGCTCACTCCTAGGACTACCACTACTCGAGCTTCTGTCAGAATTCGCCTGCCCACTCAACCTAAAGATCTGATTTTTATCCTTTGCCGCATTCCGCATATGTCCATCGCCAATCCTTTCCGAGCCATCTCCCCACTCCGAGCCTTCCCTCCCTTCTAAGAAACACTCATCCCACTCTGCGAAAGTTTCGCTATCCCAGACCCCTTCCCTGATTGATTCCCCGTCACTGCTTTTATACAGTCTTAAAAGATCTATAGCTCTTCTGCGAATTGTGCGATCGTGGCACCATTTTCCGGCAATATGTAACGGCATTATAACTCCTTGTTCGAATTTGAAATTTCCAAGTTGTTGATCTTTTGTTCCCTCTAGAATTTTCTCAGTGACGGATAATATGGTTCGATACCCTGGGAGAGCTCTCTCGTGGTTTTCTTTAGTATTGCCGGGGGCAATAGTCATAATTACGTCCATAGCTGCGCTTTGAGCCATTAGTAGGTTTGCTTCCATGATTCGATCGGTGTCCGAGGGTGGAATTTTGGAACAGAATAGATCAAATGCCGATTTCCATCTAATGAGTGATTGGGTCATTTCGTATTTAAGGGCTTCCATATTTAACTTTTCAGGGGCGCTATATCCCTGTATAAGGCTACGTTTCGTGACAATCGACGAGGAAGAATTGCTGTTCTTAGGGGCATAATGTGCAGCTGCTAAATATGCAAAATGAGTTGATCGTCTCTCGATCAGTTCGAGGTATAACCGGGCTTCGCGCATGTCCGAGAAAATTTCAGGCATGTTCTGAACTGTTTCAATTGACTCGTGTATTATCTCCCTATGTTCTTCACTTGTTGTTCCAGGATCCCCGAATGTCGTAACCTGTTTGTCGAGCCTTAGAAAGGCTTGGACTAATTCATCCTCGATCACCCCAGAATCGGGAGAGCAGAGACCAGCTTTGTAATTCTTACCTCTATAATTTCTCAACCATTGACGTAGTACTCTAATACCGCTGCCAGCATGTACAAGAGCAGTAAAGTTATTTCCCAGCAGCCACTCAAAACAACATACTAGAAGACAGCAGATCAAAGCCTTCCTCGGGCCTTCGCTGCTTTCGAGCTTCGAAAGTCCAACACTCATTGAACGAAGGGCAAGCCCGTATCTCTTGACAGCAAAAACTCGCATTTGCGCTGCTTCATCCACGTAACCCCTCAATTGGACATCTTTGGATTCAGTAAACGAACCAATCGCAATTAGCATCTCACGAAGATAAGATTCATCGTGTGCAGCTTGCATGATAATACGATCCCATAACGACGTAGAAAAGACGCGGCTTCGGCTCCAAGTCACAGAGATGCTTGCCTTGGTTAGATACGTTCGAAAATATCGTTCTTCAGTTTCATCTCGGAAGGGCAATCTCATCGACGGTGAGGATTTCGGCGATAACTGTATTGAATGTGATGATTGAGGCGATGATGATGGTGGCGATATCTCGTCAGTGCGAGGCAGAAGCGGCTTGGGTTCTGGTTTGCGTCGATTTATGGAGATGCGAACTCCATATCCTTCACATGCCACGCCAAACACCTGACAGCGATTACACTCGGGTTTCCGCTCGTCACATTTGATTCGCCTTCGTCTTCAAATGCTGATGTATTAGTGCCATCGAGCTTCACAGTGTCGACGAAGCATCGACTTACTTGCAAGTTAAGCATCCGGATCGAACCTTGGGTAGGTTAGGTCGCTTCTTCGACTGTCGTCCGGAGGTACCCGTCATCTGGCTCGAGGAGTTCATGTGGAATGAGTTATTGTAGGGAGTGATGATTGTGCTGCCGTCAACTGGATTCTCGCCCGAGGCTTGAAATTGGACGATGTATCCAATGGGAGTATCGGTCGCCATCGCATCTAGTGCTTGTTCAGTAGACTGCTTAACATGTAATATACGGGAGTACAATTGCCTCCGATTTAGTCTAATAGTCAGCCTTAAGACCTGACGATGGGGTGTTTTAAATTAAAGCACGGCCCTCTGATTGCGGACCGATTGACCAATAGGGCAGCGTTATGCTTCGATTATTAAAGGGACGGAATCCAGAAATGTTGGAGCCGGTAACGTGTGTCTTGTCTACAAGGGCAAATGACATGTGCGGTTGACGTTGAATGTTGTGGTGCACTGGTGCTGCAGTGGTGCTAGAGTAATTTATCAAACTCTTACAAAGTACTTGTGCTTCCAGGGAGTATAAGACTTCGAACGCTTGATCGGTGTTGAGGCAGAAAGGGGATCCTTGAAAATGGGGCAGTTGTAGTTCGACCAATGAGAACAATTATTCTGGCCTCAATGGAGTATATGTAAAAATTACCAGGTGGGTACCTATAGGTGAAAATGTAAGATCTAACTTGGCATTTAACGGGAGTCGAGACGGGGCTCCAAAAAGGCTAACATACCGACTACCGAGGCGTAGACCATTCTTGGAAGAAGGAGAGATACATTACAGTTATGTTTCGTTTCGTAGAGGATATAGGGATTTTCGAGACATTCCCTTAACATTTATTTGGGTTGCAGAGGCGTTTTGTGGTTGAGATTACGAACCTCTATCTACACGTTGTTGGGAACAGCCTAAAGAATCAATAATGAATTTAACTTTTTGACGTCTCCAGGCCATGCAGCCTAGACGAAACTAGTATTATAGATCTCCATTGTATTCATCCGACTGGGGTTATCTATTCGGGGGTATCCATAGTATCCATAGTATCCTAGAGTCTCGTGCCGTAGCATTGCCACAATTAATTAATATCCTGGGAAACTATCAATAGCGCTCGCTTACTTGGTTTTAGGCGACCTAGAAGGGATCTGGAAAAGATGATTTGGGAAGACAACTGGGGAAACCAATTCTTCATACCAAACGGATCGTCGTTCGGTTTGGGAATTCTTTTGGCTTTTCTTGCCATAACTTTGTGATGAGTTCATCCATTGGAGAGACAGATGCTACTGTCCAGGAATATTCGCCTCTTTTTTCCGCCTTTTTTGCCTCAGAAAATGTCTTGATGGCTTCGCTGGTACTTGAATATACGTTAGATCGATGAATATTCATAGCACCGACTCTGCGGTACTCGTTGCCAACATTTCCTGTCGATTCGACGAGAAGAAATGCTAGATTACTGACTAGGGGGAAACTACTATCTACTCCATCAGCAACGCCTTCGATGTGAGCAAGGAGGAATGCACCGAATTTTTGGTTTGAATGTGGAATATGTTGCTGTTCGAATTCGAAACTCGCATGGCCAGCGTCGTTTATCCATTCTTGGATGTACTCTTTCAGTGCAGGCCATGTCTCGGAATGAATACTTTCAAGGCTGTCGGTACCAAATCTCTCGCGAAATTTTGGAAGCGGCTCAGGAGGGTCAGAAAATCTCCAGTAATTTTTCGCCAAGTTGTGGATTGGAAATAAAATTCCTTTCATGATTAACGCACTACCTGGCTCAAGGGGGCCAAATATATCCGTTCCTGAATGATGAAGTTGAACGTCGACCAAGGCAGCTAAGTGATGTACGGTAGCATCCGCGAATGGGTACGGATGCAATAGTGCTCTTCCGGCATTGAGGCTTGCCCAGGACCACGAAGGAGCTAAATAAGTCTCACGTTTCTTCCAATCAATATGTGTATAGAATTGGAGGTCAATTTCGGTCCCGGATATTCTGGTATATCTCCTCAATGCTTGTCTGCTCCAAAGTAGAGTGGCAAGTATGTAGGATTTCCACATCCCAGCAAGGTAGGTATCTTTTGTAATCATCGAAACTTCACGCGCAATACCAGCGAGAGCAGGTAAAACATCTGACTTAAATGTCAAATCCCTGATTGAGAATTGTTCAACCATTTCAGACCATCTCACATATGGATCCATGCCCCAGCTTTCTTGTATATTGACTCCGCTGGTCGAAATTCTTTTAGGAGGAAAGCCTAATTTGGCTCTTTGATTGTCAACTTCGGAAAGAAATGTGTAGGTTTGCAAAGTCAAAGATTGCATGGCGCGACTCATTCTATTTGCTTGCTTCTTTCGTAACTTGTGTAAAAGATCTTTGCTGTCGTATTTTTGGTCCAAAAGCCCGACACGGCCACTTTCATCCTCAGTACGATATGCACATTCCCATATCATCTGATCTCTGCCATACGATAATACTCGTGGTGACAACAACCCTTCTTGGAATGTCCATCCCCGAGTGTACCACGAACTAGACTTAGCATCCTGACGAGATATATGGGACACCAAGCGAAGTGAGACGCTTGTTTCAGAATCCCAAGGTAATGAACATTGTGCAGCTCCGCAAACATTTTCTGGACGAGGAAAATGTATTCCGGCGCTTGTCGAATTGGAATTCGCAGCGACGATTGTGAGTGTCGCACCTGCGTAGATATCTCTCATGCGCCCTGCCTCGGCCTTCCAATCATCTTTGCTGTCTTGACGGATGCACAAAGCATCGATCCAAACGTATTTTAGACCAATTTCTCGTGTGGTCAAAACCCCATCTCGCAGAGTAGCCGGGAAGTCTTCTACGGGAATACCACTCTTGAGGCTTTGATACGTTGGCTCTTCCAATTTCAGGTAACCATTTCCACCCCACAAATAGCTAAGTGCTACCCATTCGCAGTCACCACGATCGGGATTGTCGTCCAGAAACGGATTAGAGTCTGTAGAGCCTACATTGATGAGGCGTGTAGGACATCGAGTTTTGATGGGGCCACAATCCTGATGATCTTTTGAGCAAATCCTCAACCATTCCTTAGCCAGTCTGTAGCACTCAGCAGAATCAGATTGAGCAGATATTGGCCTTCCAATAAAAGAGCTTTCCTGACGTGCAATGCTGTCTGATATAAACAATTCAGTAACCTTCAAACAATCAAAACAATTTTAAACTCAAATCAAGCCTACCTGCAGCTGCAAAAACCTCAAAATTACATAGGTTCCGTGGAAAACTGTTTGCAGGCCTCTGGGACACTACAATATATGGACTTTCACGTTTTGCGACACTAGAACTTCCCGTCCCAACGAAAATCTGGCCTTGACCAGTCTCATCGAGCCAATGATCAACAATGACATCTTGCTCTTTCTTCGGCTTGGTTTTCCATATCAAGCTACAAAATTCACATCCCAATTCCGAGGACGTCTTTAAAGCAGCGGTGCTGCTATGGTGTTTGTGAAATTCCGGTATGCCGGGTCGTACCTGCAGGTCGATGTTTTGATATCCACTTATAGCACCCCTGGTCGACGTCGCGTTTTGTGCGGCGGAATCCAGGAAGAGTTTGCGAAGATTGAACTTTTGACATGTTTCACAAAGATTTGGCGCCATAGTGATGTTTGTTATTCTTCAAGAAAATATACAGGCGCAGGAAGTTATTTCTATTTGATCAAATAATAACTGCTGACAGTGGCGCCTAAAAGCATTTTACGTAGGTACAAAGGCAGCTGGAGCTGAGCAGGGATTCTATTCCTGGTGCATTTCCCCAGACATAATTGGTTGACTGGAACAAAATGGTGAGACTAACAGAAATGGGCGAGGCAAAAGTATAAGGGTATCAAGATTTAGCCCAAATTCCGAAAGGAATAATTAGTTCAATACCTATACAGATAACAAATTGAGCCCCCACGAGCAAGTTATACCATGCTCCTCAGTCTTCAAATCTGATTGACAATTAATGTGCATTATGCTAATTAAGGTAGTATGAGAACGCGTGACGATGTATTTACAATATTCTTATCCTTTGCTCAATACCAATTATGACCGTCTTCTCCCTTGATTTCATTCCTTGGATTAAGCGATAAAATTCTCTGCCCGGGAAGTGTAACGCCAAATTGTGATTCAAAAGTTCCAGAAATTGCACGCCCTTTGACCGTGTCTAATGAATCATAGCCGTCAAATTCACCATTAATCGCAGCCCATTCCGGTGACAATGGAGAAGTTCCGTTGCCCAAATCGCTCCACCTCGTCACTGTCATGGCTTGTTTGAATCTATTGACTTGATCGTTTTTATCCTCGGCAAATTTAAGCTCAACCAAGTACTCTGTAGGGCATCTTGGGCATCGACGCATGGGCTGACATACAGAACATTGTGAGGACATCTGACTCCTCTGGTTTGCAAGTGAGAAAATAGCGTTTGGTCCGCTTTTAAGTTGTGAGGAAATCGCTTCTCTGCGCTTAGGTATGTGGCCCAACGCGCATTTACATATATCCATGAGATCGCCATCCCTCCAGTGAGCGCAAACTGAAAAATATGGAAAGTAATCCTCGCGGGAATACAAAAGGTTTCGCTGGGCACTTATAGGAAGGTCTGGCTCTGGGAAGCATTGACTGATCACACGTAAAAGAAGATGGCCTTTGTCAATATAATATCGGCTTTGATGTGACCAAGTTCCTGTGCCTTGAGCCCCAAGCTGAGGATCTTTCCAGCGTTTGCATATCGACTCCACTGGAATTCCATGGTTTGGAGAATAACGATTTGATCGCAATACAAGCTGCACAAACGAAAACGGAAGAGTATGACCGACAGTTAATCGTGTTTTTGGAGCGACTTGTGTTAAAGCATTTGGACATTCGAAAAGATGATTTATGATATGCGTAGCTTTCAGCCGTTCTTCTCCCGGTATTATGCGAACATGATAAATTGCACAAGGAAAACAAAGAAGATGGTTGGGAAGATCACGGTCCATGTGGACCAAAAATTCAATTTTACACCGATGGTTCTCTGGTAGATTCAAAGCATGCCATGGATCCTTTCCAATTCGGTTCAAAAGGGTCTTGGTTGAGAACGCGAGACTCGCTGCATCACTCGGTGACAAATATCCCACGATATAGTCCCAAAGATTTGGGGAAAAACTGGCTATGGCACGTTCCCCAGGGGGTCGATCTGGATTGTCTATGCCGTAAGCTTCATGCATAGAATCAAAAGATCCCATGTGTGCTAAACCATGCAGTAAAGCGGTATGATCGATTCGCTCCCCAGTTTGTTCATCGACTGCATGATCGAATGAACGACGATTGGGACGAAAATCTTGTAAGTTCCCTGTTCCTTTCGCATTTGCGGTCTTCGGACGAGGGGGCGGCTCTTTTCTCAGTTTTTTTCGAGAAGCCCGAGATCTTAATGTATTAACGGTACTCCCTGCGTCTGAGTCTGCTTTCAAATGAGCCGACTCCCCCTCATCTGTGTCGCTTCTCAATCTGTTACGGGACGCTTTTGGGCGTAAGGAGTTGAAGAGCCTGCTGAAGACCATGATTCCTTACGTGATAAGGATATTTGCTGCCCTTGAGATCACAGTTGTACTATAATTGGTAAACTTGTTAAGAATCTACGGAGGCAAATGGGACGATGGAAAAGGTTAGCATGACAAGGAACGCGACATGGTCGCACCGATAGATCCGTGTGCTGAGTCAGGCAAACTACGTAGGTACCTAGTAAGTACTGTTAATAGCTCGAAACCTAACATATATATGATATTTATAGTTGAATATATCCACCGAAGGTCTCATTAGCATGCGGAGAAGAAGGTTGTCATTTAGATGAATAGTTTCAAAGACCTAGTAGGTTTTTTCAAGGGCGATGCATGATCATGTTCTTCGGAAAGACATTTTAAATTAGAATTATTAGTAAGCAATATTGGCAGAATAAAGGACACTGACCCAAAATGTCTACCGCCTTTAATATACGGGCATCTCAGATGTTAGAGCTTAGCCTCAAGAACACATGGTTCAATATCAATATAGAAATGCTCAAATATCCTTTCCCATTAAGGTAGCAAGTGCGCATACCTAAGTACTTCATCTTACACACATGGCACGAAGAAGAAGGCCACCGCGCGCTGGCGCTATTGCCGAGCTGCCACCTCTAAAGATCTTCAGCCAGATTCTAATCCTACAAGTTCTTTGGTATGTCATCGGTACGGCGCTGATTCTCTTTACAGCACTGGTTGCTGGGAGACCCTTTTCTTTCGACATGGTTTTAAGCTGGAGAAGTTTGAGGGGTGATACAACGGTGGGGTGGATGTTAGGATTTGTCTGGTTGTTGAATAGTTTTATAGGGTTTGTTCTAATCTTGCATTAATTCCTCCTTCATGAAACTAACACAAATCAACAGAGTTATTTCCCTTCTCCTACTTGTTTCACGCTCCAAATTAATCCCC
The DNA here is from genome assembly GCA_905066765.1 of Sclerotinia trifoliorum. Taxonomy (NCBI): domain Eukaryota; kingdom Fungi; phylum Ascomycota; class Leotiomycetes; order Helotiales; family Sclerotiniaceae; genus Sclerotinia; species Sclerotinia trifoliorum. The sequence continues at coordinate 1,978,831 of CAJHIA010000009.1, read as the reverse complement.
GATTTCGCTCTTACCATCCATTTCCTGCATCTCCTAATTACATCCTTTTACTCGCACTCCATCCCTCGCAACTGGCTCTGGTGGGCCCTACAATTTGCATCCACGTCCCTTATGACCTTTTTAGGCGTATGGAGTTGTCAATGGAGAGAACTGCGACCTATAAACTTTGGTTCTAGTTCAAACACTACCCAGAATATCTCGAATACTGTTACGGACAATACTGGTATGGCAAGAGATATTAGCACAGGCATGGAAGGAGAAGGCGCGCAGGACACAGGTGATGTAGAACAAGGCTATGGAAGAGGGAAAGGTAGAGGCAGGGGAAGAGATGGCGCAGGAGATTATGAGATGGTTGGGATGGGAATGGTAGCAGATGAGAATACCAACCCTGGTTGAAGAATAGAGGATGCTATCGGGTTTTGATTTGGATTCGGATTTAGGCGTATAAACAGGAATTAAAGATCTGGCGGCGTTTTGGAATTGGCACTACCTAAATTTGTACTATTATCGATACAGCGGCAGTACAGACAATTATTGTAACAAAAGAATATAGCGATACCCAGGCAGGTTCAATGATTTATTATTCCAATTTTGTACTTTTCCTTTTGACCAACGATTTGTTTCTTCAATTGACTATTAATTGCAATACAGGAATCACCGATCCTTTTCTAGCCTTACAGATAGGTCCTTTCCCTCCGTTTCCCTGAATTGTCGACTGGTCCGTCCCAGAACTCCTTTCCCGGACCAACCGGCATTCCATCGAGTTCGATGCCGTCACTGTTGGGTCTAAATATCTGAGTTCCGCTTGAATTTGCCCTTGCCAACTGAGGTCCTTGATATTGCTTTTCTTCATCAATTTTCAAGGTTCCGTCGTCGTTAAAGTCTCCCGGAATGCACACCTCTGATAACATACTCGTTCGTCTCACGCGATATGGATCGACTATTGGCTCAAGGGGCGGTTGAGAATTTGATCTCGATTGAATGAACATTGCACCCGCGGCGTGCTCGGTCCTTATCATGTTTGGGGAAACATAGCCACCTGTGTCCTTAAACGAATCCGGCGGGTTGATGATGTGTTCCGCCTGGCATGCATCAGCTTGAAAAGATGTGACGGCTGTCATGGTATCCGCTCCTCTAAAGAAAGGGGACACCGGCCTTAGACCTGGTAATGAAGGGACCATAGGAGTAGCAGGTGGCGTGGCTGGAATCATGAAAGGTGACATAGGCGTCATAGGCGTTATAGGTGTCATAGTACCACTTCTTGGAGTGTTATAGCGTGGGCTATCATCACCACCGGCGCTATGAATGTCTCCCCTCTCCTGAGCTCGGCGTCTCCGTGCCCTAGCGTCAGTGCTGAGTGCCGAACTCGTTGCATCACTTTCTGAATCGGACTCGACATTTCCAAATGCCCTCGTTGGTAAAGAATTTTGCAAGCTACCACCAAATTGACGTCGGATTGACTTCCACCTCTTTACTACGAGCTCTCTCACAGGCTGCACGAACACAGGATGCGGTTCTGACCTGAGGACTGGCTGTAGACGATAGTTGGTCCTCGGTGGAAGGGTAGGCCGTACTCCTCGGTAAGTTTTCATCGTGTCGATATTCGCATCATCGGCCTCTGCTACTTGCACCGCTTGTGGTTGATCTCTGGTCACAGAAGGCCTTGATTTGTGTCTTCGGCTATCCGCTCCCGACACGTGTAGTGTATTTGACGCTTTTCCACACTCGCTAGCATGGCCGTTCCTCAGTTTCTGGCCCATCGAGGCTGCAGCATTGTCATCAAACGTGGAACTGCCGCTCATAAAGTAATCACTTCTATGACTACCAAAATTGCAATCATTTGCCGATTGCTCTGAGACATGCAGCGCCCTGTGTGCTTTCTTTAACCTACTTCGCCTCCTGGTAGGCTCTGACGTGATAATCTGTGGCGTAACAACACCACTCGTACCTGGAGGTGAGGAAGAGTAAGCCGATGAACCATCATATCCACCACAGTCCCATGGCTGTATCGGAGAGGTGCTTCGTGCTTGGTGCCCAAAGCAGGGTGAATATCGAAATTGTGTGTGCATACGTAAGGAACTTATCATTCTTGAATCCGGTAGTTTCGTGTCTCCTTTTCTGTTGTATGATGTGGGACTTGATGGAAGAGGTAGAAGGTACTCGGGTGCTAAAGTAAAACAAGACCCGAGAAGTTGGACGGCAATCACTTTTGCAAGTTCTTGTACGTCGCTGGAATTTCTAAAATTGCTATCGTCCATAGTATGATAACGTTTCTTCAGGTGTGGTCTTGAGTCACCTGTGATCCCTCTCAACCAAGCACGCGTGCTGACTTCTCTAAGGTTCTCCGGAGATAAAGTGGGCATACGACTACTTTTGAACTCCGGTGACCACCAGAAAGGCCTACCAGTACGACAAACATATTGCCATTCTAGTACTTCTTTGTTGATGATATTCCAAGATACCTCCTCAGCTTCACTATCTATATCGGAATTAATTTCGCTGTCCCAATTTTCACCGAGAGTTCCGAGAGAGCTATTACTCATAGTCGACAAAGATCGACGCTGTAGTACCGGTCGTTGAGGATGTGGTGGTCGTTTCGAATCTGCCATAAATAATACTTGGCCATTCTCTGAGCTACTGTCCTTGGATGTCTCTGCCTCTAAAGGATCTGCGAAAGATACACACTTTCTGCTATTTCTTGTAAGAGAAGCTCGGCGGGCGCGTCGGAAGAAATTGGAGGCGAAGGATGAGCTCGAGGGTGTAGTGGCTCTACTAGAAAACTCATGCCGTGAGTAAGAAGAATCATTTTGCCAGGTCATTTTGATGATATTATAGGAATATAGGAAGGGGCGTAAAAAGACAAATGGTTATAGGTTATGATATTTCTAGGTATTGAGTCCGCTAATACGAATTTTGAGGTTCAACATATAAATTCTGAAAAAGCATCCATTCCATCCGGCAACCCCGAGTACTGGCTTATCAAACTTGGTGTGGGATATGGAAAGAGCTTTGTATTATAATTGAGAGTGGCGCCAATACACCTTCCTTATCCCAGAACGTTAAATTCACGCCTAAACCGGACAATGGCTATTTTGTACTCCCCATTACTAAGTACTCCCATTGAGTGATTTTCAATACAATATCTCTGGAGCTGCGTATATGTGTCATCAATAGTCACGGGCAAACCACTCGTCTTACCACTTCATATCAAGCATCCATTTCATATGCCGGCGGGTGAAGCTCACAATAATATCACGTGTGAGTTTACCCCACTTACCATTCTTGGTTCAAAGATCGATTTCATGTACAACACGCCCGAAAGAATCTCAAAGTGGTCTTGTAAGGTACAGCAACACGACATGGGAATTTGTGATATGTGCCTCGCAATACCCTTAGAGCCCCTTCTCAATAAAGATATTAGAGAATTTTCACATGTCCATCATCTTTCAGTGAAGAATCTCGAGACATCCGCAACAAACGGCTGTAACATCTGTGCTCTTTTTCATAGTGCCATTGCCTCCGTTCCTCACCGGAACGAAGGCCACAAAACTTATTTAAAAGTCAATCAACAGCTGGTGGTGTCAAGCCCTCATCGAATTTTTATTTCCTACCAAGTGGGACGGGATGGACAATCTTGTCTGTTCGACGTGGAAACTACGGGTATGAGGATCTTTTCTTGACATCAGCCAATCTTCCCTGCATGTTCCCATCTCACACATTCCAGAAGATTTATACTCCAGCGTTTTATACCCTAGAAATCAGAACATTACCTCTCTCGTTTCATCATGGATTAGTACCTGTAGTCATGAACATGTGTACTGTAATATAAATTACGATACCAGATTTCGACCTCGTCGGCTCATAGACGTTGGAAAGTACGGCATATCACCTCAGCTAGTGGAGGCAGAGCAGGGTAATGATGCATTTTTAAGATATCTTGCGCTTACACATTGCTGGGGAAACAAAATGCCAGAGGCTGCAACAACGAAGAACAAAACACTCCGGCGACGCTTGGTCTCCATCCCGTTCAAGACATTGCCTAGAACATTTCGCGATGCAATCACCTTTACTAGGCGACTTGGACTACAATATCTATGGATAGACTCCTTATGTATTATTCAAGATTCTTCGCAAGATTGGCAACAAGAATCGGCTAAGATGGGGAAGATTTACTCCCATGCTTACTGCACGATCTCAGCAGCCGCAGCAAGCAACTGTGAAGAAGGGCTTTTTGCATTACATAGCGAGTTACCGTTGCTTCCTGCGACCTCTAGCACACCTGAAGTTCTTTTCAAAATCTCTTTTCCCGGATGGGACAGTCTTTTTAATAAAAGTACATTAATTCGAAGAAGTTGGACCCTACAGGAACGAGAACTTTCGCCCAGAATGTTGCATTTCACGAAACACACTTTGCTCTTCGAGTGCCGAGAGGCTCGTATATCCGATCATAATCATCAATTGAATAGTAACCAATGGGTTTTGAAATCTAGTCTATCACGATATTTCTTGAACTCGAGTGTACGGTGTCTCGACAAAATTCACAGTGGTAGCGTTACTTCACCGCACCATGATTTGGTAGCTGAAAAGTATTATGAACTATGGCGAAGGATGGTACAGGATTATAACAGCCGTCAACTGACACATCGAACAGACAAGTTCCCGGCACTTTCTGGTCTCGCCCTCGAATTTGCATATCTCTTGGGCGATGAATATGTAGCAGGACTATGGCGAAAGGATCTTGTGAGAGGCTTGTGTTGGAAATGGTCATCAAACCGCACTAAAAAGCAAAGTGCGATTCATTATGGGCCTTCATGGTCATGGGCCAAAATGGATGTTTCCATAACATATGGGCTCATTCGAGAAGACAGAGTTTTTGAATCGAGAACTAATCGAGGGCAATTCGTTCATGTGCCGGTAGATTCGCGATTTAGCGATCCGGAAATCTTACATGTTAGTATTATTCCCGAGGGAAGAGATCCTCGTGGAACTCTCATCTCAGGGAGGATATATCTTCGCGGACAACTGCTTCAACTGCGACGATCTAAAGCTGGCGATTATTCAATTAACGGCGAGCCATTACCAATTACCTTTGACCATTTACCCCAACCACCAGTAAATCTTTACCTTCTGAGCTTGGGCCCGACGAATGTGGGTTTGGTTCTTCAAGTATCCGAAGAAAGTAGCAAAGAATATATTCGAGTAGGCGTGATTGCTCCTACTGAATGGGAATGGTTCAACGGCATTGGGTTTGAGGATTTAACACTAGTTTGAATGCTCGAGAGATCACAGCCATTGATCAATAATTATTTTGGTGGGATAAGTGGAAGTCATGCTTCCAGACACAGGTCAGATAATGTCACTTTCCAGTCAGGCCTAGGCAGTGAGGAAAGTGAAAGATATTATCTGCAGCAAGATCTCCAAGTCGGCAGTAGAGGCCTCGTCAAGAGGAGGTGAAACTTTCCTCCCATTTGAAGGACAGGAAATTCGAACGAAGGGTTTGCAAAAAAACCATGGTATAATTACAATCTCTTCCCACGAAAATGATAAGTTGTAGGTGTCATGCCCAGCAAACTTTTATCGTCTCGACAACGATCGTTCACCTCAGCTTCTTCATCGGCGAAACCACACCGACTCGAGATATGTCTTTGGCCTCCCCATAGACCTTAGGCATAGACCTTAGGCAATCACCATGATCCACAAAAATCAATTATAGGCGTCTCGTTTTCAGCCTCAACCCACAGACCCATCATTACCATTTAGACATAACAAGCATTGTTCTAAAAATACAAGGCGGTTAGACCGTATATTTCATGCTCACTACAATTAGAAGATTGCGGGAAAATGCGCGGGGATATTCTTCTGGTGAATATGCCACTTGATAGGTACGCTCGAGTTTCGAACGTGTGATTAAGGATTTCCACTTGCTAAGAGGGGGCCGGTGAGATTGCGAAAGTGTTTTAAGCACGTTGTCTTACGTCACTAGTGTTCAGGACGTGACGTGTCGATGTAGAAGATAGATGTCAATTTCGGTTTCATCATGGCGGGATGGTTCAGATATCTGAGCTCATAGTTGCCATTTGGCACAAAGTAGTTCAAATAGTCTATATGGAAGTATCTAGTACCATACAAGAAAGATATTCCGCAGCTCATCACCTTCCATGCACCCATATTGCCTTCAATCATACGCAACTGCTCATCACCTTGCATCCATGGAATTAACAAATAGTAGCGCACCCTATTCAACAATCTGATGAACCCATTCCTATCCCAATTTGACGAAGAAAAAGCTCGAGTAAACACTGAATGGTGAGCATTGGCCCAGCCAAGACTCTAATGCACGGTAATAGTCTGGGTATCTAACCGTATTCCGTGAAAATGAGTGGAAAGATATTAAAAAGGAGGGAAACTAGACGGGATGAGTGAGCAGATGAATAAAATCAAGTCCCTGAATCCATCTACATCTAAATCACCCCTTGCTTGCTAATTCAAATGTAATGCGATGAGCATAGAGTAAAATCAAATACTTGCAATCATGGAATTCTCTGCACTAGCTATTCCCCTTTTGTATTTGAATTCGCATCTATGCGTGACGTGACGTAAATCACAATTCCCTTAACTCAGAACCCAGAATCTGGGAGATAAGACAGGTTCCTAGAGTATGTACTCCCTCCTCCTGAGCTGACTCCTGGCTCCTGAGAGAGCTTGAAGCATATTAAGCCGCGCGTTGTTAGGCGCCTCATTGAATCACGATCCATCCATAATTCCATGATACACGAATTCCACGTCCTTTCGTTCAGTATCCGCAGGGTTATCGATGGCACTTCACTTCATTTGAATAATATTCCCCCTTTAGTGAATATTTTCCTTTCCTTCCCTATCTTCTTCTCTCCTCGTCTCTTCCCCTGAATAACAGGAGCATCTCATTGCCTGAACCCTACAATCCAATCCAATGCCATACAATCGAACCCCTCACTTCCCCTCACTTCAGAATCATACCTACATACCTATCTACCTACGTACGAGTACCTCTACGGGGTACTAGGTACATACAAAGATATTCGATATCACAACCATCCAGCATCCAGCATCCATCATCCATCACCCATCACCCACATCCATCATCCACCACCCACATCCATCATCCACCACCCACATTCATCATCCATCACCCATCATCCCTAAACCCTAAGCTCCACCCACCCACAACCACATCCTCATGACAAACCCATAGCCACGAATCAATCATTCCAAATACATTTCAATCATACCCCTCGGCCTCCCCCCTCTTCCCCCTCAAAAAGTAAAATAAAATAAACGAGGAAGGAAGCTTCAAAGCTTAAGCCTTGAGATGACGCGGCCTACCAGGATTAAAAGATTAAGAATTATTTTTCCTTTTATCTTTTCTTAACTTCTTTGCTATTCTGGGCTTGGCAAGGCGTCACTCTTTCTTTTTTGGATCGTTGTGGGTGGATTTGTTAGTGCGGAGGAGATGGTTTATTGTATACAGTATCTACCTAGTGCTAGGCTGGATTTGGTTTGGTTTGGTGAGGTTAGGGGGTTGGGGTTTGTGGTTTGGGGGTTGGGGTTTGTGGTTTGGGGTTTGGGGTTTGGATATGTATAGTAAGGTTAATAAGGTCATGGCGGTTGTGTAGGTAGATGGTCTGGAGTGTGAGGTTTTAGTTATTGAATATACGTTACTGGAGTCACTAGAGCTATTGGAGCTACTTGGTGTACGTATACTCCTAGGAAGGAATTGGGTTTGTGGGGATATATATTTGGTTAAATGATTTGGAATGAGTTTACTGTTTTGATAAAGAAGAGAGGAGAGGAATGAAAAATTGCAGTTAATATTGTTAGTAGCAATGAAATATGGATTTAGAGGATTTACTTAGAGAGGTAAAGTAAACTAAAGTAAGGTAAGGTAAAGTGGAACGTGATAAATAGATAGCTTAATTAGCTCAAGAAAAAGATTACCTTAGATACCAAGATAGCAGGGAAAAGGAAAGATTATTTAGGTTTAATTTTAAGGTTATTTTCTTCTCTTTTCTTCTTCGTTCACCAGATCTTCAATGCTATACCATGCCATATGTGATGTGATCTGCGATATGCGATATGCGATGTCATGCCTTTTTATGCGCGTTGGAGTACATACAGTAGGTAGATGCTTGTTTGATATTAGGGTTTGGTTATATAGTTTGGTTTTTGGTTTTCTAGTCGGAGTATTGGTATTGGAGTTTGTGTGTTAGTTAGGTAATGGATTGGAGGTTAGGTTTGAGGAGAAAAGAGAGGGAGGAATAAGGTTTGTTTGATTATTTTGTTTGGTTTGGATTATTGGTAGGAGAATGAGGGCATATACCGATTAACCTTAAATACCTGAGAGAGTAACATGCGAACCAGTCATATCACATCATGTTCATCTATACGCAATATTCAGAGTACATACACATCCCAAACCATAACTATAATTAAGGATCAAGCAGTAAGCATATCACGACTCGTCTAATTAACCTTCTTTCCTCACAAAAGGACAGTGGCGCAAGATAAGATAGATTGCGCGAAGATGTCAGACTCCGTCAATCGGTCGTGTGTTGAGATTTTCAAACAAACAAGGCTGTAGTGTCACGGTATACTGTGCTGACGCCAAGAATGCCAATATGCGATGCTTATCCAGAACTACCTACCTACCTGGGGCATGCGATTTGTGATTCGTGCGCTCGGTACGAAAAGGTTGTCAGAGACGTCAGGCATGTACTATGTACGGAGTATGTATATGTATGCTGACATCTGTCTCCACCGCGGACCCCAATCTTGGGATTTTGCGAGTAATCGTTTCGGATTTAAGGAATGGACTGGAGATGATTGATGCTTTGGATTGATGGATGGCATGGAGTGATGACTGACGAGTAAGGGATTGCTGACATGGCCCATGACACATACTTTCAAAAATGGGTTTACGGACTCTGTACTGCTTCATGAGCCCGAGTGAGGTTTTGAGAGGTGTATGATCGATTTGGTGATGAACTGATGAGTGATGATCAAGCGAGCTCAGCGAGTAAAGGCTATTGGTCATGTAGGCTATTGGTCATGTACCGCAGCCCACAATAATAAAAATCAATGGGTATACGAATACCGTCGTCATTGCGTTTATATTGGCGGCTGAATTCCTATCACAGTATCATTGCTCAATTGAGAAGCACAAACCCTAACGCCATCCTGTGTAATCTTGGCACTCTGCCTGCACTCTTTTGACAAAATAACAGCCAGCGGAGATGAACATCCATTAGCCATCAATCTCACAGCCCTATTCGTCCCGCAACCTATCAACCATCCATTTCTTCTCACCGGAACTATACCTCCCCATCCACAGTTTCCTACATAAGATCTCACAATATACATGAAAGCATCTACCCGATGCTTGTTACACCGAAACAAATTAAGAAGTCAAGAGTAAGCTTAAGGTTTGACATCCATCGCGTTATCTTTCCTGTTCCAAGTGTTAAGGTTGTATCGACCAATACAGAGTGATACCCTCGTGCTGCCGGGGAATCGGAAATCGGAATCGGATTGATTACTGAGTGTTTGATTACTTTTGTGCTTCCATTCGTACAATTATTACAATAATAATACCTTACTACATACCTGCAAGTGTACGACTCACCGTGTTAGTAATCATTTGGAAGGATTTTCCCAGCTCCCAGCTCCCGTTTTCCTTGATATCAAAGTATGAATGATGCGGCGCGGCATCTTCGGAGGAAAACATTCATTTGAATTTCCCAAGTGCTTGGTTCGCATTTTGCACTCCTTAGATCGAAAATCATGGAATAAAAGAACAAATGAATAAAAGAATAAAAGAATAAATCAAATAAATCAAATAATTAAATAACTTAATAATTTAATAATTTAATAATTTAAAGTTAGAGTTTAGCCCCTCCCCTTCATTCGAGTAAAATTAACCTTAAAATTCTCTCATGTGCCACAGCGTTACTTGGCAATCCTTGGCTTTTTCGGTGAAATTCTTCTCGTGAATGAATTCATTGAGATTCATTGAATAAGGAGAATGCGGAAGCCAGCAAAAGATGCTTGGCGATAAGGATGAAAGAAAGTTTACGTATGGTGAATTGGCAGAGGGCTGTGTAGAAAGTGTGATGGTCAAATTTATGATTTGCTGATGTTTTTCGCATCATGCTGTACCAGAGGTGCTTCTTGGGCTGCCTTGGTGCTGCTGGAAGCGTATGAGATATGGGCTGAGGAGATTCTAGATCTTTTGTGTGTAAGTTTTTTTTATCACTTGGCTAAACTGATGACAGATGTATACATACGCAACCTACCTTCACGTTATCGATCTATCCCGTCGCTATTTACTCTCATCTACCCTTGTACATATCAATCGTCGTCAAAACCGAACAATGGCTGAAAGCAGCTTAGGACCAGCGACATTGCCAGCGGCATTTCCCGTCGCTTACCACTCCCTCCTTTTTTTGAGTCATATAATTGGTCCATTCTTCCTCTCCCAAGATCTACATTGTTACACTCCATCTTCTTAACTAAAAACATGCTTAAACTTTGACGACTGGACACATCCACTCATAATACGAAGTTTAAAGTGCCAAGAAGCTTAAGAAAACGCCTTTTGATGGGGAGAGTGGGGAGGCTTGCGTGGAAGGTTTGGATGCGTTTGGCCCCTTCATTTTGACCCGCTTAATCTTTCGGTCGAAACATAACTGTGATGAGATAATGTCCGCCATGAAAAGGAAAGTCTAAGAAAAGACTGTAATTTGTATACACGTGTCGAGCGACGGGATAAAAGGTTAGCAGATGACGGAAAAATTTGTATCCCGTACCCAGAAAGGAAATCAGAGAGAAGCTCCTGCATAGCATCCCTACTAAGCTTAAAAATTACCTCAACCCCAGCCGTCATCAAGCTTGAGCCTCAACCTAATTCCAATAGTGTGATGGTACACAGCGGTAACACAGGACAAATCTCCCTCTGAGTATAATTAGAAGTGATATTTACAGGTCTGAGGACTTGGAGACAATCATAATGATTACGCATCTTCATGGTTTATGGTATGGTTCGTGCTTCGATAGCTCACGCGTCCTGTATACAATGGTACGACATACTATCGTTTCTACTACTGTATCTGCCACAAACTCGGACTGATAGATTAGAATCTGCGAGTCTGGAATGAAATCGGTATTGGATCATTTGGAAGATATGCGGTCTGTTTCAAGATGTTATGAATATTGGTTTGGTCTTAAAGAAACTAGTTAGGGTTAGTGGAGGAAAAGAGTTATCAGATGAGATATTAAATTAACGGTATTCATTTTTACCCGAACTTATGCCTTAAAATAATATATCCTTGATAATAATGAACAAACCGTGAGTACTGTACGTATGATGACCGCTTCCTTGCGTGTCTATCAAATGCTTGGTTTCGGGGTGGGATATGCCGGTAGATGACTTTTTTTGGGTAGTCAGGACCCGACGTTCTGGGAACGGCCAGCACACCTCACATTACCTCGGTATGTGCCTCATTCGAATGCGATGGATAGATGGGAATGGACATGGGGATGAGATGGTAAAGCAGGTTAGAGTGGAATTTCAATGCGAGTAGAGGTCTCAACACCGGATCCTAATTCCCGACGGAGTTTCGGACTCTATGTTAAAGGAAGACATCCGTCCACATATGTTGGATTAAGGATTGGAGAAAGGACAACTATTAGCTATAACTCGGCACAAACGGATCAGCACATTGGAGGAGTATCTGCGGGAGTGATTTGACTGCGAGATTGGTGGAGTATATACATGTATATTGTATAAACCTTATATATCTTATTCATCAATCCATCTCCATTACCACTGTATAGGTACGGACTGATTCCGTCTTCATATCATCCCTTTTTGAGAGAATTACCAACTAAAGAGGATCACTGACTATAGATGAGATAATACCAAAATAAGTCAACTGACATCAAGTTAACATCAAGTGACTGATGATTAATATTATAATTCTTCCGAAAAGGAGTGATCTGAGCTATAAAATTCATAAAAAAATAATAATAAATAATAAATAATAAATAATAGGTGAAGTATAAATTTCATAAATTCTAATCTAATTTTTATCAATTATGTATTCCTCCAGGTATTCCAAGAACCTAGAAATTCTACGGACTATTTCATTTAATTTAGTTGCCGATCAATCTTAACAGATCTGTCCATCAATCCGATCAAATCACGTCACGTGTCGACAATCCACCCACAACACTAATTATATATATATACAGCAGAGTACAAACCTGACGACATTCCGCGCGCCGATCTACCCGTTTACTCATATACGTAGTGTATCCGCACCGCTGACGTCAATATCATCGAGATAGAGTTAAGTTTAAGAATAAGAATAAAAGTGAAACTGAAAGTTAGGGCAAGCTTTCAGCTTCATAGGTTCATAGATCCATCCAATATATCGCATATCAAAGCGCGGACTTACTTACTTAGGTAGTTAGTAGCTCAAACCTCGCTTTGATTGGGAGGAAAGATCTTAGATTGGTGATTTCTTATTTAAGCTTTGATGGGCGGGAGGAACGGACGAGGTCAATGGTTTAGGGTTTGCTGGTTGATTGATGATGGGTGATTAATTCTTGGTGTATATTTGGGGTGAGTTTGTGTAGATGGGATGTGGACGTGGACGTGGACGTGGATGTGGATATGGATGTGGATGTGGATGAGGATGAGGAATATAGTGAGAGCTTTGAGAAAATTAGAGAGTTTAGTCGGATCATTGTATTCGGTGAAGTTATAGGTTTGTATATAAAGAGTACATATTACGTATAACATCAAGCCCGGAATCGCATAATAACAAACGGACAACGGAAGGGAAGATAATGCAATACAGTCCTAGAGTAGTTTGATCTCGTGATGTATTTTAAGACCGCCTATATCATAATATGAGACGACAGATGTGATATGATGGGTAGATGGGAGCGAGTCTCTTTTCGGTGGTTAGATATGACTTATGTAAAACAAAATGTACATAGGTACATGAGAACGGATATGGATTCGCGCGCGAATCTGGCGTGATAAACGGGTAAGGCGTGCCGTTTCTTAACTTTTGCAAGCATGAGCCTTTTAATGAGAAAGCAGGTAGAATGAAGTGAGAGTTAGGATGAAACGGGGTGGAATAGATGAAATGGATGAATGGATAAAATTGGTTCGGATAGCGTCTACACTCCCAGTGTAGGATTTGTGATAGCGGCTGTGTTGATCCTGGTAGATGTTGTGTTCAACAGTTTTTGTAGTCACGATGGTGTGTTACCTAGGTACAATGTACATCAGCTATGTATATCTACGGGAATAGTATCATGAATATGTGATGAGTTTTTAATGAAGGAGGAAACCCCAAGTCTGAAAGAGAGATCTCAAACAGTTACGTTACATTTAGATGTAACTCCCAAGAAATCTGATTTAGTTTTCTGGCCTCATTTAATTTTTCATTCCTCGCTAGCCCTCTCGCGCCTGTTTCTCGTGTCTGCACTGTGAGGCTCATGCTAATATATGCTATGCTATGCTATGCTACACGCACCGTATCGTATCGTATCGTAAGAACGTTACCGACAGTCTGGATCAAACCTGAGCATGGCTTGGCTTGGCTTTCTCACCGGCGAAAAGAAAGGGAGGGATTGCAAATAAGATACTTTTAGAATGCTGACATACATGCGTTTGCATTATCATAGACTCGGGGGCCAGGGGAGCGGAAGATTGTGCCGGTCATTAACTTGACGGGGGCGCTGCTCTGTTTTGTTTTGTTTTGTGTTGTATTCCTATTTGGTCGGTGTATTATTGTCTGATGTACGCCGAGCAGTGATGTGCATTGAGATGAGACCAATGGATCGGACTCCGAGATTCAGATGGAGATGAAGACAACCAACATTTGGTGAGTGGTCTTGTGATTTGGCCATTGTTGGTCGCTTTGCGCAATGGTAGATAAGCCGAGAATGGACCCCGTTGATCAGTGTAGCATTATGTCAGTTCTCCGTACGCGGCGGATGATATTGTGTGGATATGGGATGAAAAAAATCATGAAGTTGGTGATGAAATGACTGGCTGTCAAGCACTGAGGTTACGAGACATCATATTCGGCCAGGCTTCAGCCCCCTTTCCCATTGCCGGATGGGATCTGAGCAGTGAGGAGCCTTGAAGAAATACAAGCTTTTTTATTTCTGCCCCCACATCTACCTTTTTGATCCTTCTCGTTTGATGGTATTCATATCGTAGATGATACATGATACATCATACATAACAGTTGGAACAACAGTCGTAGTCGTAATTATATTATTGTGTGTGGCCCATGAAGACTAATGGCCCCTTCTGCGAATCTGTTAGTTGTAATCCATGTAAAAGCAGGGGATCCGTCCGTCTTTGAAATCCCACTAAGCTTACGAATCCATGACCCTCATCATTTATCCTTGTTACCAAGGGTAATCTTGAGAAAATGACCTAAAAGGAGATGGAGTTGGATAGGGAATCAATCGTAGGATGCATTGTTTTGTGGTCCCCGATCAAAATATATCGATAGATAGATGGATGGATGAGTGAGTGCTGGTAGTGGTACTGGTACTGGTACTCGAGTAGACGTTTGACGATGATGTGATACAATGTTTGATAAAGTTAATTCTCTTGCACTTAGATATACTTTCCACGACGACGAATACTCGTAGCATTCTTAGATCCTTTGCATACGCGCGTATATTACTCAACATCCCTGAACAGACGAGATGATATCAGAACAAAGTTTAGTGTCCCCGGCGGTCTGTACTAGAAGCTCATTAAGTTTCTTAGAAGGCGAGTTTATTTAGAATAAACATTAGCTTAAGAGGTTACGAACGTCTTTAAACCCTATTGAGATTAATGTCTGAATAGTTAAAGCTTTATTGCTTGTTTGTAACAAGGAACAGGGACAATTTAAAGTAGCAAAGCTTAAAGCAGATCGATCTCCACACACGTTATGTTTTTCCTCGCCCACGAGTCCTCTTGTGGAAAGTACCAAGCATCAATCAAACATTTAGAACATTTTAGCTATCAAGCCAAGACATTCTATTCGCACTTCCAAGATGGTAGAGGAAGTCAAAGTGAAGTTCTTTTTTTCTTTCTAAATTGCATGCATGCTTTCATTCCTTGTGTGAAATTTATTGACATAGATATTCCATTTAACCTCAGAACAATTTGGCCAAAATGAAGGGGGAGTCTCGGAGGATGGATTTCGGAATCGGCAGTTGTTCGTACTCAATATAGACACGTTTACACGTTTTCCTATTTGTAGATATTACTTATATTACCTTAACTAGGGCCTACTTGATCGTCCAACAATAACTTTATTGTCGATTTATGAGTATTGAGTTGAATTGCCAGTATTGAGTATCGAGTAGGTGTCTTTTTCTGTTGCTTTACTTGGTATTGCCAAGATTCAGCCAACAGAAAGACCAAGGCATTTTAATACGAGCAAGAGAAAATAGAAAGTTACTTTCAAAACATAACGCAACCATGAGGTACCAACAAGCTTTAGATACATACCCGAAAACCATAAACAGGAAAAGTGACTCAAAGAGGTATAAAGCTAAAGATTGCATTGGTCTATACTGAAAGGAGTATTGTATTTCCTTCAGCACTCCCTATATAGTAAGTTTTTAGACATCCTGGGGATCCAAAAGTGCGTGTGTCCATCAAGTATCATGCTCGTAACGCAATATTGCTGTATATGGTTTAGACTGGAGGTTCAAAATGAACGTTTGAGCTTCCAATGCCCAATTCAGTATCTACTCTCTACCTAGACAAGGCTTCGATGCCAAAACTTAATCTTAGATTTCACCAACCAACCAGTGAACCTTCTTTTATACTTATACAGTCTGCTGGGAATCTAGTTGCTGGCATTGTTTGTCGTTAGGTACATGCTCTTATATCTATCCAGTGCCAGTCTCTTTCTCCAGGAGGAAGCCTGCTCCATATCATATGCGATCGAGTATTAGCATTCTTGTCTTTTCCATACCCATCACACTCATCTGATCTCCTTGAACGACGAGACTATATGACTAGACCATGACTACTCTATTTTAGTCGGACTTGTCTTTAGTTCCGAACTATTTTTGAGGCTGACGCTTGATCATCAAACTTAATTTTGACAATTAGATCATAACATAAAGCCCTTGAAGATCCAACCCTTGAACCCTCCTCCCTTCTCCACCTCGACAAACGGCCTAGCACTTTACTTTATGCCAATGCACTCGTGCCTTTTCGAATCGCGGCACTTTCGACTAACAAAACCAAGAGACTGGCACGGAACCGAACGAAAGATAGAAAGAAAAGCTTGTCTCCTGTTTTTCTTTCCTGACTTTCGTCTTCAATACTAAGTCTTAGCATTATCCTCCTAAAGCAGTGCGATTCATCGAAGAAAGGTGGAATTTCTAAAGATCGATACTTCTGTATATCACTAGTTGTACTCGACTAGCCATATCAGCTTTCAATACAGCGCCTCCAGACCAAACTATTCTCTGTCAATATTACAAACGACGTATAAAGTCAGCTATCCTCATACACCATAGAGATATCTACACGCCACCCTCAATTACCAGGTATGTACAATGTTGTCTTCTCAAACATCTCAAACATCTCATACATCTACTGCATCTACTGCATCTACTGCATCTACATCTCTTAGTCTACATCTCATCCATCATTCATATTTTCTCCCGTTAAGGGAAAGTTCCGGATGGAAGAATATATTGCATGCAGGTAGTGTACCTAGGTACTTTAACTGTTGTGTACCTTCAAATCTTTTCACTCTTCACCAAACAAAGTATCCATCTTCACCCATTTATTTCTGTTTTTCTTTTTTTAAACACAATTCACCAGTGCGTGCGTCATAGGCATCAAACCCGAGAACAATCCAAACCTTCACAAATTCATTACACAAATTCATTCCAACACCAACACAAAATATTTGAACTCCTTCACAAATGAATTATCATCCGAAACATCTTCTTTTCTTTAAAAGAACTTGGAGAAGAGACATGTCATCTCATATATTCAAACACGGATATTAATGCCCAAGAAATGGATAATCATGTCCACTTTCAAATCTTTCAAAGTCCGCTCACACTCAAATCCACTCACCCAAATATCTTTTCTCCTTCTACTGCCATCTCATTCTATTTTCGTCCCTCTACCGTTTTGGTATCAGAATTGATCTTTGGGGAACCAAAAAAAGATCAAGCTCAAGCTCGAGCGGATTTGAATTCTACAATTGGAAATCTTCTCCACAAGTTTACAAGTGAAAAAGTCCATTTTTTTTTTACCTCTGAGCAAGAATACGCGCACATTTTGTGAAGCTTTAGTTTAAGCTTCTGTCACCTTGTGCTTCAGCTTGTCTCATGTTCGCGTTGACTTCCGTCTTGTATTTCTTTCCAAGTAGGACAAAAGATTCGAATATTTGGCTAACAATTTATCTGAAGCGAAAAGAAGATCTTTCATCATACGTCTTACTATCAAAAATCTCGACAATACCAGCACTTTCTTCAATAAACACCAAAGATTTATTACCTTTATCTCATTCGCGTCAAAAGGTCAAATTTCATCTCCACTTCGATTTCTAAAACATCAAAAACGTTGATGTGCCGACTTCCCGCCCGCAGAAGCTTCCATTTCTGACGTCCGAGAATTTGCCAAGAAATTCAGCCGCGTAACTTCACCAAGGATAGAAACACGAGAGGAGAAGTGAATAACATAAAGCTTGAGAGGGAGCGTTCGCATTGATTTGGATTTCTTCTACGAGAAGTCCAACTTTCATATCTTGCCTTGCGCAATACAACTTCAATCGAAACTCTTCATTCACATTTCACAATGGATACCTATCATGGTCACGTACGCACTCCTGCGGATGCGATTAAGTTATTCGAAGCTTGCCGACTTGGTCTACTACCTCGAGTACAAAGAAGATTGTCGGAGAAAGAAAGGCAATCAATAAAATCTGGATCAGTATTTGTTTGGGATGAAAGAGAAGCCGGAATGCGAAGATGGACTGATGGGAAATCATGGAGCGCAAGCAGAGTATCTGGCAGCTTTTTAACATATCGCGAGATGGAAGGAAAGAGAGGAGGTGGTCAATTTGTACCCCCACCAGCTCGAAGAATGGCAGGGAAGACACCGGATAGTGGAAAGGGTAGTGATGAGGATCAAGATATGGATGGAGATGGACCAGATGGGTACAGATACAAACCTGATGGTCTAATGAAACAATCCTTCAGTATTATAACCTCGACTGGGCAACATCTCCATTTAATCAGCTACTACTCTCGACCTCATCCAAACAGTCCCGACCTTCCACAACCAACAACTGATCCTCAACTTCGCGGAATTGTCCCAATGAAAGGCATGTACCCAGAATCGACAGTTCATGAAGCTCAAGGTCCAGCTGTCACGAGAGCTCCAATGCAACAAGGTCCTTACATGCATCAATCTCAACAGAGAGTTCCATATGGTTATTCCCCAGGATATGGACCATGGCCTCCATCTCCAGTTTCTACTCCTCCATATCCTCATCATCAACAGATGTATTCATCGCAACTTCCTCCGCCACCACCTGGGTCAATGCATCCTTCACCCTACCACATTCCACAAGGACCTCCACACACATCACCGTATCAACCACATCAATATAGTCCTCATCACCGCCCCAGTCATGCTCCAACTACCATGGCACATGGTCCGCCACAATCGGCGATCTATGACCGACCTCCTCCACCTCTATCAAATTCTTCCTTGCCTCCTCCACCTCCCCACAGCTACCAAAACGGTGCCCCTCAACAAATTCACCCAGGTTATCAGCCACATCAACACCAACATCCCAGTCCTCGTGCTGAACATTTAGCTAGGGTACAGGCAGAAGAACATGCATTGATGGCCCAAAGAGCTTTACAAACTGGAATGATTGATCCCAGATTGGCTCAAACAGCACCACTTGCACCAGTCAATATCCATACAAATGGAATAAGTGGTACTCATAGAACAACTACACCACCGCAACAGAAGAGTACTTCCCCAGCTCATACACCAAAGAGCCTTCATGACCAAGCAGTTCCTTCTCCAAAAGGAACACCAAATTGCAAGGGTAAATCTGAAGCTCAAATAATTCCATCAATCTCCAGTCTTGTTCATCCATCAGATTCAACAAGTGTTCTAGCGGACAATAAATCAAACAGTAGCAATAACTCCAGATCTGGATCAACTAGCCCAAGACAAAGAGAATTTATTGAAGCAAAGGCAGAGGAGGAAAAGAAAATATCTGGCGTCACACCTGTTGCATCAGATATTCCACATGGAAATTTAAGCGCAGCGTCAGCAAGTAAAGCGGAAGATCAAAGGACGATTAGGGTATTAGATCGAAAATTCATGATCTAACGGGAAGGGGATAGTTGAATCAAGGATAAGGCGTGCAAAAATAGGAAAGGGAGATTCAAGGGATTCGAATAACGGCGTTAGGTATTGAAGAGGAGTTTTTGCTTTACGGAATGATATCCCATACTTTCGTTCTACCTTTTACTTTTTTTCTCTCAAAGTTTTATCACTTCATTGTACATTCTTAGTTTGTGGTTTGGTGTTTTTTACCGCGCGAAATGGGGCGCAGCGACATTTACCTTTGATGAGATGTCTTTTTTTAGGTGATTTTACATTGATTGCATTGCGAGGGAGTTGTAGTTTTTTTTTTTTTACTTTTTCTTGATTTTCTACAGAGGGGAGAGGGCGAGGGAGGAAGAAAGTAAGGGAGATGAGAGGAGATGAGATGAGATGATTAGATGTAGTGAGAGATACCTCCTATGTAGCTACATAGATACCAACATATCTACAGATAGAAGAAAGAAAGGAATTGAATGAGTATATATGTGTGTTTAATAGTTTATGCTTTATGTGAGATAAGGTGAGACGATGTGAAATTTGTTAGAGATATGCTTTTGATTTTATTATTTCTGTGTTTTAATAGAATACATTGTGTTTATAAAAAGACATCAGATGGAATAGATCAGGGAGTGAGTCACGCGGTAGTTAGGTAGTTACTTGACTTAATATATTTTATAAGGCGGGGAGGATCAATGGATCGAAGGTGACGTGAATAAGGATGAGGGGGTAGAGGATGACAGATAATAAAGAAGTATATTGATATATTTATTTTATATACTTATTTAATTAATTAATAAATAAAAAAAAGTAAGTAATTTAAAGTATTAACTATATGATTGAAATAGATATTAAATATAAAAAATAACTATAGAATTTAAAATTGAAAAAATTTATTAAAATAATTATATATATTTATTTATTTATTTTTAATATTACAAATTTAACTTTTAATTGGAATTAAAAAAATCTGATATTGTAAAATAAAATCAAGTTGTATAAAAAAAAAATAATATAATATATATTAAATCCTCTTCTAATATATTATATTATATCTTATATCTAACATCTTCTTATCGAAACTCTCATTTATATATACATATACACATATATAATCTCAAACAAACCACTCAACATCCATCACTACCATCACCAGCACCACAAAAGAACCACTCCACAAACCCCATATAATTCCCAAACTATACATAACCTTATCATAATTACCACCCAAAAACCATCATCATCATCATCATTATCATTAAATAACCTTACCTAAGAATAATAAAAATACACCACAAGAACCCCTAATTATTCATCGATCCATACATCACCTACAAGCAAGCCCCAACTTCCCCCTCCCTCTCTCTCCTCCTCTCCCTCCTCCTCCTCTCTCTCCCTCCCTCTCCTACCCTCCCCAACTTTCCAAACAGCTACGCTACACTACACTAAACTACACTACACATTTAACCCACCGAAAAAACTCATCTCCTTTCTTCAGCCCCATTCCCTCCCTCACCGAAAATCCTCTGATGAGATGAGATGAGATGAGATGAAATGTTACACTCACATTCACATTCACATTCACATTCACATTCGCATTCACATTCACATTCACACACAGACACCGTGCGTAGAGACTAACTAACTAACAAAACCTACCATTACCCGTCAAACTTCAAGACCATTGCGTTAAATATTCGAAATGTGGCGCGCTGAGAAGTATAATTGGTAGGTAAGGTCTTTAACCGGACGGGGATTTGATTTATTGATTTATTTATTAATTGATTATTATTATTTTATCAAGTTGTATTATTATTATAATCCTTGAGGAATAAGAAACAGAATAAAATAAAACTAAGGTAACAATTATTGAAGATCCAAATCCAACGTAACATCAAATCCCGTAAGCCTCGCCCCAATCCACCGGGTCCCTCTGCGATTTTGAGCCTCGGTTCGCCCTCAACGGTCTGGTGATGTAGACATGCATGTGCATGCATGCATAAGCATATGTAGTGATTGATGGATGCCATCTAGGTTATCCAGCATCCTTTTTAGATCCCGTGTAGAGATCCATCCGAGCCATCCGTTTTTCGCAACAGGAAAGTATGATGCTGGAGCCTGGAGCAGATATACTTTTCCTTGTATGCGTAGTATATTTGCATACAAGCATACTCGTCTCCGCACACACAAAAACATAAACACGCATGCTTAAACGAGACAGCCGTCCACTCCAAGGCGCTTTACATACAGACATCTCTATCTCATCTAAGCTGAATCATGCAAATACAGACCCTAGACGTAAGGAACGGACAAATTACGACCGATTCGCATGAAATAAATGCACATCCTTTCACCCCAGATTGTTTATTCACCCCATACGATTTTAACTTTAAAATTAACATTAAAGCCCTCGTTACTTTTGGCTAAGGTTTCGGGAGGGTGATGTGCATTATGTCTATGAACTTGACACTTGGCAGGGGAATAATTTTGATTCTGTATTGTGTCGGCGTTGTGTGGATTTAATAGATAGAATGTTGAACACAATAGAAATGAAAAATGCTTATCTATCCATAGATCTGGCATGACTCGTATCAGAGCCTTACCAGCAATTCGTATGAATGAAATGAATGTTCAGTCCAGAAAAGCTACTCTCAGAAAGGAAGGACAGAAAGAAAGCGGGATGTTCACAAGCAAGGTAGAGAAGCAGTAAATAGCGGGAGGAAGCAACAAAGCAAGCAGGGAGTAAAGTTTTTCATGAGGATGGGGCGTATTGAATTAGTGGCGGTGAAGATCTGCAACGACGAGGCACGTTTAATTTGACCCTAGAAACAGAAACCAGGATAAATTAAAGAAGAAAAAAACTTGTTTTCCTTATTTTGCCATTTTCCCTATGATAGAAAGTGCCCTGGCCCTGAACTTTTTCAACGTCTGTGGTGTGGTATAGTGGCTAGAAACTAGCGAGAGGGTGCGGCAATGCCTGCAACATGTGTAAGTTGTGCACCTAGTTAGGTGTGAGCCTGCCGGAACTCCTGGAATGTGACATGCGATCATGGAAGGAAAAAGGTAAGAAAAGTGTAATTACTAATGAAGACCCCAAATTTTGGGTGGTAAGTGACGACAGGGGTAATGCATAAGGTGTGGGTGGAGAGACTCGAAGTAGTATTGAGGAGCTCTTTTTGAGGGGCCGGCACGGAATAAGAAGGAAATAAGAGATAAACAAATAGTAAACATCGCACGAGGTGACGAATTGGAATTTCCTGTTGCGGAAAATTTGCTCAATTTGTGGGTTTGAGAATTATTTGAGCTGATAAAATATGAATGTAACCTTGCAAAAAATAAACTTGATAAATTAAAACAAATATTTTCTTATAACACCTTACTTGGGGGTTGAGGTTAAGACAAGCATATATATGCGGGGCCGCGGCGCTTATTTCTTCAGCTCAGTCGGAGTCAGTCCGAAGCAAAGCACAGTGCCTGCCTGCTACCCAAGAGCCACAGCAAAACACATTGTGTTGCGTCTCCGTCGAGATTACCTAAATGAATCGATCCAAAGCTCCAGTTCATGTTCTGATGGCGCTTCGGCGCTTGTACAAGACTGAACGAAGATGTCAGGCTCTTTTGACTTCTATACTTGTCGCTTCGACTACGTATTGCATGACGTTGATCACTAATAGAAACTAAAAGTTGGTAGATCTTCCGTCTCTTTCCAAATGTGATATCTCTATCATATTCGACATATCTATTGAAGGATTCTCCAACGTCTCAAACGTTGACTACCTACCTATAGGAAGTCGTCCTATCCCCTGTTTAGTTGGCGTCCATGATTTCAACATTTAGTTTTTGGTGATTGCGGAGTGATCTCCATTTCATATACCGTCGTTACATGTATTAGTGCCTGTTGGTTATTGAGACAAAAGAGGCTTGGGTTCGGCGAATAACTGATGAAGGGAAATATCGATTGGTAGGTCTGATGAGAGTTTTGGTACGATAATGTATGCGGTGCTACATAATCCAACCGGCATCTTTTACACCCAAATCGATACACCGAGTCAGTTGGATGCTCGTCGTTGGAATGAAATAGTGGTAAATAATAAAAGCAAAAAATAACCAAAAAATGTATATATATAATTTAATAATAATAAGAAGAGCAAGAGCATTAAAGAAATAAACTTTATTAAAGATTGAAAGAAATAACAATTTTTAAGAGGACATTCTCTTGCAAACGTGTCCAATGCCAACTCGAGAAGGAACAATCAAATTAATCCTCACGAGGCGCCTCCATTCCACTAAGTATAAATTTAAACTTGAAACAAACTTCTGTACTCAGCCTGCAAACTTCAGATGAGTACCTACCTACTGTAAAAACGTTACCTTATTATTGATGTCTAATTGTCGAAATATAATAATTCGTGAATGAATTTTTGGTTTGTCTCGAAATGTCTACCTAAGGCTCAATCTTGGGGCCAGGGGTATGCATATGCAGATGAGGCTGAAATGAGAATAAAGGTTGTTGAAGATTCGTATATGCACCAACGTTGTACCTGTTGTATTTTGGGGGCAATAGTTTCGAATTGTGGTTTTGGTGAAGATCTGCGGTTGCTTTCTAGGTCGTAGAGACGGTCAAAACTGATCATGCCGTTTGGATAAGTGTGAGATGAGAAAGTAAGTGGTCCCTGATTGGTTGGGAGGTGAGTAATGGAGAGGGCAGGATGGTGGATGAACAACGTCGCGTAACAATTCGTGAGGAGTTTTGGTCAAAATAGTAACGGCTAAAAATAGTCTGACGAGGAGAATGTAGGCAAAAACCGTCCGTGAAAGACTCGTCATTATATTGTAATGAAATGAGTGAAGAGATGCGTTGGATTGTGATTATGGTCGCTTCTCGGGTTGCTCACAACCAGGCATTCTCTTATTTTCAAGAGAGTGTTGCTGCATGAATTAGTGACCTCATATCAAAACCCTTTCTATTCTTACAATATCCGCTTCAATCGTAGATTGTGTGTCGGTCGAATTCTCTTAAGAGAATGCCTCATGCCAAGTCGGTCCCAGTTTGTGTCAACCTTCACTTGAAACTACTATGCTTTATGCTTACCCATTTCAGCAATCACATCTTCCTATCCATCTTGGAAATGTGACAATCTCCCTGATATTCTGCACACCGGCGAGATATCCCAACAATCTATCGAATCCCAAGCCAAATCCTCCATGAGGTACACTGCCCCAGCGTCTCAGGTCTGTGTACCATTTCAAGGAACCAAAGTCTTCTTCTCCTGCATCACCTCGCACCATACCGTTCGCTCGCATAGCAGAAATTAGTTCCGGTAATCTATATTCACGCATAGATCCACCTACAATTTCACATACCTCAGGAACTAGGAGATCAAAACATTGGACAGTCTCCGATGTTCTTCCTTCGCCTGAGTTTTCTGAAGGCAGCATGTAAAATGGCTTGATGGATTTTGGATAATCTGTTACAAAGACAGGCGATCCAAGTCCGATCGCGTCGGCGATATAGCGTTCGTGTTCAGCTTGAAGGCCAGAACCAAAGATAGGAGGATATTCGAAATTTTGCCCACTTTCTTGAAGCTCTTTGATTGCTCGCATATAGGTGATCCGTGGCCAAGATTTCTTCATCATACCTTCCCATCTTCGTGTCAATTCCCGGTTTCTGTTTATAGTATCCGTTTCTTCGTCGCCGCTTCGCTTCGCTTCCAATATTTCTTTCCCTACCTGAGTAGAATAAAGGTTTGTAGTCAAATGTCTTAGCATATTCTCGACAAGGTCGATAATGCTATCCATTTTTTCCACGAAACTGCATTCCGCTTCCAACATGTAAAACTCGCTCAGGTGTCTTGGTGTATCACTTTTCTCCGCTCGGAATGTAGGTGACAGTGTCCAAACTTTTCCTACCGATTGTGCCAAAGCTTCCAAGTGTAGTTGACTTGAAACAGTCAAATATTTGGATGATCTGAAGAATGTTCCATCATCACTCTTCCCGACCGGCACTTTGTGCGCGCTACCTACTTCAAACACTTCTCCGGCGCCTTCACAATCTGAAGATGTAATTATGGGAGGATGTGTTTGGACGTAATCTTGTTCAGTAAAAAAATGTGTGAGGGAGGCTATGCTTTGTGATCGAAATCGAAGTAATGCTGAATTGAAGGGCGTTCTTGTTCGCAAATGAGGAATGGTACGGAGATATTCAGGTGTGTGGTATTTGTTCTGTAGTGGGAAAGTCTGCCAATATGGATTAGTAATGGCCATCAAGGAAAAAGTATTGCATCCAAGCCTTACATACGGCAGGATCTGCGGCGCCTAAGACATTTACTTCAAGCACATGCAATTCATTGCTTTGTGCCTTTTGGTTCGGGGAAGGTTTCCAGTATCCGGTGAGGCGTACGGCTGTGCCTATCGAGAGTCTATCGTACGATTAGGAATGAAGAGAAACAATTTTGTATGGCTATCAGACCTTGCCGCTTGTTGTGGAGTGAGAAGAGCTTGTAACGGTTGCACACTTGAGCCATCACTAATTGAAGCAAACGATATCTTTTTCTGGTTCCTAATTGAACGAATGAAACCATTGACATTGACTTTAACCTCATCTACATTCTGAGGAGCAGTCCCAAGCAATTTTGCAACTGATAGTTGCGAAGATCTCACAGGGTGGGAAATACTGAAGCTTCTCGATTTGATTAAAGATTGTGCGACATAATTTGATTTTGATAAAAGCCGGGGTGGTTGTAACATTGTTTCTTAATCGATCTTTAGAAGAGCAAGCTGATTCAACAAGATCGACAGAATTAATTTCAGTTTTCCTAGTAGAATAATTGTGGTTGCCTGTGGTGATGTAGTTTTTCTCGTATTGTATTCTTTTTGGAGTTTCTGATATTAGAAGACATTTTGGCAAGTAAAGGTCACCGTAGACGCGCGCTAAATGATTGATTGGGTGGGTAGAGCACTGACTGAGGTGAAGATCTGCCGAGCCGAAACGACCCGAGCCGTTGGCTGAGCATTCCAACTACCTTAAGCTTTCCATCAGATCTGATCCATCGAATATTTGATAGGAAATACTCTGGTAATCAATCTCATTGATAAGCACACTATTTACTATTTATTCTTTATTCTGTTGTTTATTCTGTTGTTTATTCTGTTTTGATATAGGTAGGTACACAAGTATTTCTACCTTCATCTAGAATTACTAGTCTAATCTTCGAATAATCGAATCCTCGTCAGGGGCTTATACAGGATTAATTACGAGTCTGGGCGCCACCAAAAGCAATTCAAAATTGGAAAAAAAAGTTTCCTATTTGCTCCTCAGACCTTTTCCTCGTTGGTATCTTATCATTCCTCGAATATCTGTGAAAATTTGGAGTATATTATTAGCCATACGCACCATCTTCTGGACAAAGTATACTGACTGTCGCCTTACACAACGATTCGAATGTTTACTACCCCTTTTCGTGAGAACGTTGCACAGTACCGGTATTCCATTAGTTCGACTGTCTATACCCGTCATCATCCTGAACTAGTTTGAATATGCACGGGCCAATATTGGTTCTCATCTACTTTTAACCTGTTCGTGTTGGGATGACGAGAGACTTGACAGATCTAATTTCTCGCGAATCTTATGTAACCTACATGAATTGATCAAAAGATCTTGGGGACCGTCTTCGGTAACATGCATAGCTTTTGTCATTGTAGCAAGGACTCGGAAGTTGCAACCCATATTATCCGCCGCCCATTTCCTGTTGATATGTCTTCAGCTCTGTGGAAATGATCTTGACTCAAAGAGTCTGGACCTAAAGATCAATTTTCAATATAACTTTTCTTGACTGACAATAGTTGTAGTAACCTGTCAGCTTCAGGTCTGTGTTCGAGATCGTGCATCAGGAATGTGGACTAGATTGCGTTTGCAGCTTTTTCTTTTTCTTCTTCTTTTTTGAATCAAACCTCCCGTCCCCCCTCCGTTTATATAATGCTTGAGTAATTCCCTTTGATTCTGTTGTTTCCATGTATCACGGTTGAATCACAATTACTGCAACTTCTGATTACTCAACTTACTTTATTATATCTGCCCACATTGTTTTTCTCAATCTGTAGCTTTCGACACATCTTTCCTCATTCTAACTACAACTTCAATATGCCTCCCTCAAAGCCAAAACCTTCAGAAATTGCTGCTGAAGCTAAGAAAACTTATATTCCTTACATTCGTAGTGCATGTCCACAGTGGCCAACTACTTCGTATTTATGTCATTCGGATTCTTTGCGAGACCAGCAAATTAGAGAACCAAGGCAGTACACATTTGGTATGCATCTTTGAAGAAATCCACAAATCCATTAACTAACATCGACAGCTTTCTTGGAACGGGATCCTGTGGACCTAGCTCTTGAATGGACAGCTAGCGAGAATAATCGCCCCATTCCCGTCATCATGCCAGCACATGAAAGGCGGCCGGGTGGTGATTGGGAAGCTGGTATGTAATTCCAGTCGTAGTCTTATCTCCTTGTATCCTAATTCACTATTTTTAGGTGTCATGCAGCCTGAAGAGTGTTTAGCCAGACGAAGCACTCTCTATACTTGCTTGACTACTCCAGCATCAGACAACATTACCTCAAATAACTATCCCATTCCCGAACGAGCTGGTATCATCTCTCAGAATGTTGGTAAGTTGGCTCAACTCAACCCAAATGTGGCATGCATTCTAATAGGCAAAAGTTGTTTTTCGTAATGGACCAGAAAAGTATGAACCATGGTCAGAATACAAATGTGAGTTCTCAAGCTATCAACCTAAGAGATTTATGTTGACAAATAATCCAGCGCTGCCAATAATCTCCGTTCCTACTGTTAAACGTCCTAAGCTTGACAGCTCCGGCAAAAAGTACTCTTTCAAAACGGAACGCGAATTAATGAAAGCGTCCATCAAAACTGCATTGAGAATCGCAATCTTCTACGGATATGATAAGATTGTGATCGGAACATATGGACTTGGCCCAGGCTTCAAGAACCCTCCAGAAGAGGTTGCAAACATCTGGCGCGAGGTACTGGTCCGCGACGACGAATTCAATCAGCAATTCTCGGCCATCATCTTTGCTTTTGAGGCGTGTGAAGGTCCCGGAGGTTCCACAAGTAGTCCAAGCTCTTCATCGAAAAGCTCGAAGTCATCAAGCTCCAGTAGCAAAACTTCTTTCACTCATGAGCTTGACATTTTCAGGCAAACATTCAAACCAGCAAATCTCCACGGCGCCTTCAAGTCTTGAAACTTTTCAACGGTGATGCTTGCTTGGCGTTTTAGGGGGGCAAAAGGGGTGTTACATGTCATGATGCGGGCATGGGTGGAATACATGGTGGCGTTTGTTACACTACAGCTAATGCAGAAATTATGATCTGGCATAAGAGCGGTGGGAAAAATGTTGGGATCGCTTTTTAAATTTCTTCTGTAGACAATTAAAATTGAGAAACATTACAGTTCTTAGCAAAGGTTCTTGTTACCTACCTTTTGATTACTTATTCATGATTGAATGAGGAGGTGAAACCAGGAGCTGAGGAAAGTTCCTTGAATAACTGCAGCCTATGGGACTCTCTCCGCTGATTACTTTTCTCAAGGAGGACCAGCTAAATCCCATGGCTTGAAATGTAACTTCTTTGGAAGGCCAGGCTGATCACTTGTTGGACGACGTCGCCTAATGTTGTTGTGCTGGCGGATACCGGACTATCTCCGGTCCATCTTGAATTGCTTTTTCTTCGTTTTACTGTACCTAATTCGTAAGTAAATCACCTGTTTTTTCCATTGCTGGATCCAATTTCAATCTCACATTCTAAGCTCCCAATTCCCCAAATTTAATAATTCTCCGTTTCCAGATATCACATCGTGGTCACAGCATGCGTCAAAACGGAGATTTTCTTTTGGCCTCCTAATCGGAAAACATCCACCCATCAAAAATGCCCAAGTACAGTATTCTGCGATACGCAACGCAGTGACAGTGTCACTTCAATATGACATATGTGGCTCCAACCCCAACAAAATATGCAAACAACCGCACGATTCCGCCCCCAACATTACAATTCTCCAGATCTAGTACGACGACCAAACACGGCCGAACCTACAACTCGGGCCCTCTCCAACTCTGTCTCTCCTTGCAATGTGTAACGGCGTTCGACCAAATCGGCGGATCATGCATTGCGCTACTTCTATCCGTATTGCTCTGATCAATCGGTATGCATGTTCCCTGAGTCACACGGCGCTGTTCTGGAAGTCGGACGATGGGATCGTTGAGGGGATATGATCGGATCTGAAAGAGGTGTCAAGGCTGCGGGCCGCGAGTCGCAGTGTTACACGCGAGATATCGGTACTCGAAATTTCTGTATCACGCCAGGTCGAGAAAATGTGGAGAGGAAAGATGGATTGAGATAGACGTCACAGATAGATTTGGAAAAATGCGCTGAGGTGGTACGGTGGGACCAATATGATCATGTGAAGTGATTGGTCTCGTTGGTACGCCGCTAGGAGAATATTTATTGATATTCGTGCTACGGTGAACTTTTCTGGATCTTGACTTGGGAGTTTTCTATCACAGCTGCAGAATGTGACGGATCGGAAATGTCGTGGAGCGTGAGAGATTCTTTTTGTGGTATGATCTCGAGGGGCACTGGTACAGTCAACGAGGGGGTACATCCATTCGGCCCCCAATATTACCGTTCCTGGAAACTTGAATAAGGGAGAAACATGTCACATTTTGTGCTCATGAATGACGTTGAATACTTTTTGGAAGCCCAAGAGATATTTTGATTCATTGTGGATCTTTCATCGAATATAGAATATTGTTTTCTTAATTCGTCAAGCCACATCGTAAAGATTTTGGTCTCAAACATAACCGTTATATACTCCAGGCTTAGCTCTAAGCCCAACTACTAATCTACCTAATCTATAGCCCAAGCTTTCCTAGTCCGATGTCACAAAAACTCGGCCCGAGCTTTTATGCCAACCTCAAATGCCAGTCATGACCATGATGGTGCCGATTCGGGCTTGATCTTTCGGGAGATTTCGGTGGTACGCAATTTTCCCGATCACAGTAGCTTGGATGTTTGACCTCTTTGTATTGCTGCATATGATATTGATTGTGTCGCGGACATTTCTTCTCCCAGAAGTAACCAATAATGTGGCTACATCGTGGGCAGACGGTTTGGACGTAGGTACACATATTCTGTGGTATTCTCTTTTGTTCGTTTTATTCTTTTAAGCTTTTGTGGTTTCAAAATTGATGAGATGCTGTGATGATTTATCGCTTAGATAATTATGGAAGTGAAAGATGATTCAACCTGGAACTCCTCATCATTTGTAGAGCACAAGTTGTCTTCGCTAAATGATTAACCATCAAACTGCTTTCACAATGTTCTTTATCCGTGATTCATACTATGTGATTGTCGGAGACTTGTTTTCTTTGATAAATGGCATTTTTTTGTTCGTCTACCTCTAAAATTAGTTCGCTTGCAAGTGAACAAGGAATTATCGACGTTGGGGTGGCACGCCGGTTTCTTCATTGATTTCAAACAACGAAGTTAGAGAGAAGTTCAACAGAGATAGCTTCATTGCCTTCGTGAGATTCTAGAAACTCCTTATCTAGCGATGAGCAGTGTTCTTTTGTGGTATAATGACTAGAAATAGGAGGGGTCATCTTCGCATTCCTTCTCACATCCATCAAACCCGTCCACACCCTCTTCAACTCACAACCAAATACAAATTCTTCTCCATTTTCAACCGTCAGTCACCACACAAAATATGTGCCTTCTTGAAATCAGATATTGCATTACATGTCACAGGCGAACCAGCGTGCGCTTCATTCCTCCCAACCCAGCTTTACCACAATTCGTACCGGAAGTCAAACAAATACCTGTGTGCTGCCCTAAGTGCATCGGTTTACCGGTCAGAAATCGAGTGCCTACGAATGGATACGCCCCAACGAGAAGATCATGAGATATATGGTATTAGGTCGTGTGAACGAGATTGATAGTTCCAGGCTGAGAGAATGGGCGGGAAGTGACGGGAGACTTTAATCACGACATCGATGGTTGTTGGAATATGATTTGTATTCCGACTCGTGGGACATGGAGTCTTGATGAATTGGAAGAGAAGTGATTAAGCAGCCCAAGAACAATGTCTAGACAATGCATTTTTTCAATCTTCGCAAAGAGTCTATCTGCATCTCCTCTTGCGGATCAGATCTTACAAAGCGAGCATATAGATCATATTCCTATCAAAGAGCAAAATCAGAACATAAACAAAACAATAATTTTTCCAGTGTATTTTATTTTCTTCAGTTCTCTTGTCATTGCATCTTCTATCTTTCCTCATCAGTCTTGAATTTACAGAATCACAAACACCCAAACTCGAATCTGCAAATCCAAGCCTGAGAACTTCATAGCGAATCTCCCAAAAAAACCAACCCCAAAACCAAAATCATGAATTCAATCCTCATGAAAGCCGTTCTCTTCCTCAGCATTGCAAGCCTCACAGCCGCAACCACCGCTGAAGAAAAGCCTGCACAATCCCACACAGCCGTCACCCTCGCCCACAAAGACGTGAAGCCGCAGTACTTCATGCTCGACCTCAACTGCGACGTCAGTAACGGCACCAATCCCAGCGAGCTCACCCTCAGCTGTGAAATTCAAAGCGCCAAGAAAGTACCCGGACACATCTATAACCCTACTAAGTACCGCATGGAAATCGGATCCGAAACACCAGCCGACATCAAATTTTGGGGATACATCGTTCACCAGACTAATCTTCAGCCTTTCACCGTCTCGCAATCGTCTATTCCTTCTGGAGAGAGATTGGTCGTGATGATGGCGGGTTGTTGGGGAACTCTTAAGGAATGGAAAGATCTTAGGCGTCCTGAGGCGGATTATCGCTGTAAGATTTTGGAGGTGAGAGCTTCACGAGGATTGTGAGGGTGTATTTTGGGGGAAGGAGTGGGAAATCGATCGTATGTAGGGAGTGATTAGTGAGTATTTCTAGTTATTTCTTTTCTCACTGTCATTCTCTATGCTCAAACCTGTCATTAGAATTTAGTTCTTTCTTTTCAGACTGTCAATATAATATCTATGCTCAAACCTGCCAATATTAGAATCAAAACATCTCCTTTTTAAAACGATATTATATTAAATCCCAACTATTTAACAACTTTGCAACACAATACTATGTAAATGTATGGAAAGATGCACCAACTAATCTTACAATGAAAGCTCAGTGACAATTTAACAAGACAAGCTATGCTGAACTAACCCCAACTAGAATACGTACTACGCATCGAAATGTATAAGTTTCTGAAGAAGCTGCAACTTCACTTGACCAAATTCATCATCACCATATAGCATATACTTGAGTGACGTTTGAGTCTGGAATGGTATACTATTTAGGTAAGTTATTGTAATCTTTAAAAATGCATATTCAATGGGTCTGCGCAGCCAACCCAACCCAACCAACCAGAAAACTGTAGGATATATGTATGTATGCCTGAAATGAATTTTCAAATTTAAAGATCCGAAATATACTTGAATAGGTATCTAAAAGTGTTTACAAATCTGACAGAGACCTGATCGAATATCCAAGATCTCTCCATTCATCACTTACCAACACCACTCACCACTGCATAACTCTAAAATATAATACTAAAAATATTCCACTCCACCACATACGACCATAGACTGAAGAGAATTGGGCATCCCGTCCGCTCTGCCATACACAAGCTTCAGATCGGTGGATTAGTAGTTGGGTGGGTGACCACCAGCGAATCCCCACTGTTGTATGTTTTTTTATCCCATTTTTTTATTTTGCTTTTGCTATGTAGGCAAGGGAAGAATCCTTTCCGAGAGCTTTGTTTTGCTTTTGGGTCTTAGATAATGCTTATTTATGTACTTATGAAGAAGCAAATCGCACACAGCAGAAATTGATGCATATGAAAAGGGGAAAAAGCAAAACCTGTGTTGCACAACCTGGAACACTGAAACGGAAATATGATTAATGGAATATGAATAATCACTAAGCAGGAAAAATCAAATATTGGCAGCCATGATAGTATTCCCTCTTTCTCTTCTTCTTATTCTTCTTCATCCGCTTTTCTTTTCATTCCGAACAGCTCCCACAGTAACAAACGCCTCGCTCACCTAAGTAACTTGCTTTCCATCTCCATACATGCCAAAAACCCATATTCTCCACTACATCATTACCACACTTGCAACGAATATAGCACTCTCTGCCCCTCTCTTAGAAACAAATAGATATACGAGCGGAAAAAATAACTATATAGAACCTAATAAATCGAAAAGAGAAATGAAATAAATAACTTTTCTTTAGATAATCCATGTACCTCCCTCCATACTTGAAAGTTGGGATATAAAGATTAAATAGGCCGCCATCAACAAGGTCAACGATATGGCATATCCAGTGGATATTACGCGGAGGGTTGGCTTCTAGTTATGGGGGAAGATGGGTTGAGGCGGGAACCTCAAAAGTGCTTGCATTATGATTCATGAGTTTGGCAAAGCTTTTGATTATCTAGAGACCAGGGGGAATCATGGTATGGCGATGAATTTTGGCTTGAATTATGATGAAAGGAGGTATATCCATACAAGCTATGGCCGAGTACGGCAAGAAGAGGTCGAGATCGGGTTTGAAGAAAGGCTCCGCGTCAGAGTGAATTTGTATGATAAATGCTGAATATGTGTGCACGCTAATCACATGTACTGTCGTACCACAGTTCCTTTCCCATTCCCCCGCTCCAAAATTCGACTCTAGATATCCCTAGCTTTTCTTTTCAGGTTTTGACTACGGCGTACACTTTTCTTCATCATCTCATCGTGGATTTACCAGTAGGGAGGTCTCAGACCTGCGAAATTCGATGTTATTGACGAATTATCCCCGCTATCATCCTTTTTTCTTTGACCTGTTAACTATTTCCACAGGCAATGTTAGCATCAACCATATCCAACCTCAATCAAGAAGAGATAACTTACTTCTAACTGCACATGACGGTGCAGGTGAACCAACCAATCTACATAGCTCTGCGCCTCATTATTTCTATCTTCCACCAATAGTCTGGCAAATTCGTATTCTGCACCATCGAGACCTTGTCTCGCAAGCTGAATCGTCAAAGCCTTGGCTCCACGCATCGTCTTCAAATATTCTAGTATGTTTCGTACTTGAGCGCTGAGATGGGTTTGAAGCACAGGTAAAGATGAAAGATATGGATCCAGTGCCTTGAGATTATCTTTGTCTTCGCCAAATAGATCAGTGATGAGGTTAGGTGAAGTTTGACCGTGCATCCAGAGGTAGCAATTCTGTCCATTGTCCACAAGATATACCCCACCTTCTTCGACTCTAGCAAAAGAAGCTCGTACAGAGGGTGGCATCCTCAGATGGCCATCTTCATTTGCAAACCCATCTTCAGGGGCAAGATTATGAATTGGGATCATGCGAGGATAAAGGTACAGAGAAAGCTCTAGAGCGCCCATGCTTTTGATCATACGCGCGTCATGAACTCGGCGATCGGAAGGTTCTTGTCCTCCTTTGAAAGCTCGAGACTTGATAAGACCAAGAATGTACATACTGAATTCTTTGAGGTGCTCTGGTAGAACTAATTGTCCTGGAGGATGAGATCCAGAGAAATTCTTACGATATCCGGCCAAGATGTCAACATTCTTTTCTGACAAGGCGCCTCGAATTTCTTTCAATGAATGTGCCAGCATTTTTGATGCAGCCTCTTTTGCAATCAACGAGTAGATGGCATCCTGATCCACAAAGTTCATGCACTCCTTAGGTTGATCGCTTACACTAGCAATAACGTTCGAGCATCTTACTCTTCGCTCACCACTGGCTGTAGTGTAAAGCAAGGCACTTTGGAAGTGAGCATCCAACTTGGAATCCAGTTTTCCGTCATAACTGAATAAGACCCCCATGGCCTTATCCGAATCGATGACACCAAACTCAATATCAGCTCCAAAAGTATGTTGTATAAAATTGCCATGGTATGAAGATATTTGCAAGCCATTTGAACATCGGACCTTCATCAGCGCTTGATATCCAGTCTCTCGTGTAACAGAGCGCACAACTTCATGTGATAATTTCTCGTTATCTCGTGGAGAGACGAAGTTAGGGTAGTAAAATGTTTCTCCACCAGTAGCAGCAGCGACGTGACCTATCGAAACAGTTAGTCACTTCTAGTAATTGGCATATAAGATTGCATTTGTTTTACCTATTGTTGCAATGTCGAGATATCCACCGCCTGGAGCAGCAAGGAATAAGTCAATACCAACTCCGGTCGCAACCATTTTGTCTGCTGCTTTCCTCCAACCGGGATGCTCGGTAGTGAATAGCTTTTTGTCTTGCTCTCCGCCATGCTGTTTTCCATCATCACGGAGGAATAATCTGCCTGGGCCCCAGGTTGGAAGAGCTGACAAAGAGCACACAATCTTTCCTCCCGTCTTTTCAAGAGCTGCCATAGCTGCATTGATAGTAGGAAGTAATGCTGGCTCAGGATTTTTGATCTGAGAAAATAACTGTGGGAGTTGACGTAACAAAGAAGTAATGTTGGACTTCGCTTCATAAGGATCCACGAAAAAACCATCACTAAGGGGGACAAACGGATCCTCAATATCCGGCATAATTAACATTTGAGCTTGTTCCAGTGCAGGATTCATGTTATAAAAGTGAATGTCCTTGTCAAAAGTCACAAATCCGACTTTAGATCCTTCGGGAATTTTGCGTTTCGAAGATCCATCCTCTTCGGTCAAATCATCGCCTCCGTACAAAGCTGCTAGAATACCTTCACAAAACGCCTCCAAGAACCCTTTGTTTAGCGCTTCTTGACCAACATCAATCAAGAAAATCCATCTCAAGCCCACAGGTTCTTGCGACCAGTATTCTTTTGGAACCAGAAATTCGACAGTACCTCGCATCAACTCAGGCCTTTGCTCCCTATCAACTCTGGCCCCCTGTGGTGTAGTTGCGCAAAAGTATTCAGCAGGCACATCGTTCGCATAGTTGCACATATTGCATACAAACTTATTACCTCCGGACCTGAATACCATAAAAGGGTTTATGTAGGCACGGCATCTGTGACATCTAGGAGGACCCGTTTCTCCAAAGTCCAAAACTGGTATTTCGGGTTCACCCGGCTGCAACGGGGCTAAAGGTTGCAAAAGAAGACCGAGGGGCAAACCAGTCGAATGTAATGCATCAGCCGTGGATGGGATATTGTTCATCGTTAAACGTGCAAACTTTGGTGAAGCATTTCCTTGATCGTATGCAACGAATGGCACTGTAGCTGGAGGCGGAAGGTGGTGCTCGAAGGTTGGGTATACGTTCTTGAGGTAATATTGCGCTATCGCATCTCTCGATCGAGGTACACTGGGAATTTGATCTGGGTCTACTCGGCCTTGCGCTGAAGTCTGCACATTAGCAGAGAAGGCATCCCCAGGTCCAGTTCTCGCAGCGAATTCGGCAGGTGTGGCGGGGTTCGCGGGGTTAAATGGCGCATTCACAGGGGCAGGGAACTGTGACATTTGAGGTGTTATTGGCGAATTTAGGAACTGACCACCTGGAGATGGTATTAAAGAAGGGTCGGCATTGAGATAAGCTGAAGGAGGAACGCCGCCCTGCGGTATTCCATTAAATGCTTGTGAAGAGCCTTGAGCTTCTACAACATGATATGCGTGCCTATCCTTCTTCTTTTTCCTTGGGGCTGGCTGTTGATTCGATATCTGTAGATTCTCCAT
Organism: Sclerotinia trifoliorum; assembly: GCA_905066765.1. Classification (NCBI taxonomy): domain Eukaryota; kingdom Fungi; phylum Ascomycota; class Leotiomycetes; order Helotiales; family Sclerotiniaceae; genus Sclerotinia; species Sclerotinia trifoliorum. The sequence continues at coordinate 1,941,617 of CAJHIA010000009.1, read as the reverse complement.
GCTGAGATCGTTTGGATCCGTGGGATGCATCATAGGATTTCCCTGATCTTGATATACAGGCTGTCCACCATAATATGGCTGCTGTTGCTATAAATAACGGTCAGTCCATGAAGAAAAAAACGGTGGATTCATTCTCAAAAGTCTTGTAAATAGAACAGATTGCCTTACGAAAGGAGGTTGCGCCATATTGTCTTTCAAAGATTCGGGCAGCTGCGAAATATTATAAGATCATATGGGTGCGAAGTAGTTGAGATTCCGCGACTACATAGGATATTGACAGAAATAACTGGCGAAAAACATTGAAATATAAGCCAAGGTATTAACTGAATGGAATTGAAGATATAAATTCCGTCCCACAACCGCTCCCTTAAGGCTACCTTGCCTCATGTCCTAAGACCAGGCCTAAACCTTAAATTTTTAGCGTACTATAACATTATTGGGTGTTCGGTCGCGGCTACAGCCTTTCCAAAATAGCCTTGTATTCTTTATTACTAGAATACATAGATTCGTTCTTCCATTCCATTTTATAATTGACACAGAATGCAATAACAATGTTTACTTTTTGTTCCTTACAGGGAGCGCAATCCGAATCATCGGCGTCGCAATCATTACTTGAGCTTGATGGAGGAGTTAAGGTGCTCATTGACGTGGGATGGGATGAAACTTTCGATGTGGAAAAGTTAAAGGAACTTGAGAAACAAATCCCGACGCTCTCACTTATCCTTCTCACTCATGCCACCGTTCCTCATATCGCAGCTTATGCCCATTGCTGTAAACACTTTCCTCTCTTCACTCGAATACCTGTCTATGCAACGCATCCTGTCATCGCGCTTGGAAGGACTCTCCTGCAAGATTTATACAGCTCAACACCACTAGCGTCAACCGTTATACCTACGACTTCTTCTTTCCTTCTTCAACCTCCCACGAAGGAGGAAATTAATTACTATTTTTCGCTCGTTCGTACTTTGAAATATTCGCAGCCCCATCAACCACTTAATGGAGTAACAATTACAGCCTACAATGCGGGACATAGTTTAGGAGGCACAATATGGCACATTCAACACGGGCTTGAGTCTATAGTTTATGCAGTGGATTGGAATCAAGCTCGTGAGAATGTTTTGGCTGGTGCGGCTTGGTTGGGCGGGGCAGGAGCGGGAGGTGCTGAGGTTATCGAGCAATTACGGAAACCGACCGCATTAATATGTAGCAGTAAGGGAGGAGAACGAGTGGCCTTACCTGGAGGAAGAGCCAAGAGAGATGAACTTCTACTTGATATGATCAAATCATCGATTAAAAGAGGTGGCATTGTCCTCATACCGACAGATTCTGGAGCGCGAATGATGGAACTAGCATATCTCATAGAGCATGCTTGGAGAGCTGGAAACCAGGAAGAAGAAAGCGCATTCAGGTCCGCGAAACCTTACCTAGCAGTCAGTACAAGTGAAATGACGATGAGATATACGAGGAGTATGTTTGAATGGATGGACGAAGCTATTATTCGAGAGTTTGAAGCGCAGCCTGGCCACGAGGAACAGCAAACTGGACAACAGAGGAGACACGCACACTCAGATGAATCAAAACAAAATGCCGGCCCATTCGAGTTTAAACATCTTCGACTACTAGGGCGAAAGGGTCAAATTGATCGAATCTTAAATGAGACAGACAATTTAGGAAGATCGGTAGGAAAAGTAATTCTTGCCAGTGACACTTCCATTGAATGGGGATTTTCGAAAGAAGTTCTGCGGAAAATTGCGGACGATGACAAAAATCTTCTGATTTTGACAGAAAAGTTGAATCGTATTGACGGAGTTACAGGATTGGGCAGGACTTTGTGGTCATGGTGGGAGGAACGACGCAGTGGAGTTGCTACCGAACCAAGCTCAAATGGAGGAAATTTAGAGCAAGTCCACGGGGGAGGAAGAGACCTTGAAATCAGGGAACCTAAACGTATTCCGTTGGAGGGTAATGATCTGACTGTTTACCAACAGTGGTTGGCGACACAACGTCAGTTGCAGAACACTCTTCAACCGGGTGGTGCTACAGCTCTTGAAGCTTCTGCCGATATTGTTGATGATGCTTCATCAGATTCATCTTCAGATTCCGATGATTCTGAGACTGAACAGCAAGGAAAAGCTCTTAACATATCAGCAACTATGGGTCAAGCGAACCGAAAAAAGATTGGCTTGAGTGATGAAGATCTTGGCATCAATATACTTCTTCGAAAGAAAGGTGTTCACGATTTTGATGTAAGAGGAAAGAAGGGTCGTGATAAGATGTTTCCTATGGCGATCAGGAGGAAACGAAATGATGATTTTGGAGAACTGATTAGACCCGGGGAATTCTTGAGAGCAGAAGAACGGGATGAGGTGGATGGACAGGAACCACAACGATCTGGGAAATATGACACGAAAGATACCCTCGGCAAAAAACGAAAGTGGGATGATGTTGCAGCTTCCGGGAAACGTAGAGTGACGAATGAGGGCAAGCGACAGCAGGTCGGCAATAACGAGGATGGCTCCGTAGCAGATGTTTTGGAAGAGGATGATCTAATGGATATTGTAGAAGAAGAGATTCCTGGACCATCCAGACTGGATATCTCAGTTGAGACACTCAAGATCAATCTTCGAATTGCATTTGTCGACTTCGCTGGGCTTCACGACAAACGCAGTCTTCAGATGTTGATACCTCTAATCCAGCCTCGGAAGTTGATATTGGTCGGTGGTATGAAAGATGAGACGTTAGCACTGGCCAACGATTGCAGAAAGCTGCTTGGTAGCACTAAAGATAAGCTCGTCGATGTATACACGCCAGAAATCGGTATTATCATTGACGCAAGTGTAGATACTAATGCGTGGGCTGTGAAGCTTACTGACTCATTGGTTAAGCAATTGCGCTGGCAGAACGTCAAGGGCTTGGGAATTGTTACTCTTACTGGTCGATTAGAAACTACAAATATTGGTACCGATTCGCATGATTTGGAAGGTGCCAATAAGAAGCAAAAGATGCTGACAGGAGAATCAGAGGAAACTCCAACGCAGGCAGCTCTTGATTCGGCAAAAGCTGTTGTTGAGATGCCAATTCTAGATGTACTACCTTCAAATATGGCTTCAGCAACAAGATCAGTTGCGCAGCCTTTACATGTTGGTGATTTAAGGCTAACAGATCTACGAAAAATCATGCAATCTTCTGGTCTTACTGCAGAACTTAGAGGAGAAGGTACTCTTCTGATTGATGGATCTGTCATTGTCCGTAAAACTGGTACCGGGAGGATTGAGGTAGAAAGCGTCGGTGTGACAACGAGTTCCTTTTATGCTGTTAAGGGGAAGATTTATGAAGGCCTCGCGGTAGTGGCAGGTGGATAAATCATTCAGAATCGGAAATTATTAGTATTTTTAAGCATTTCAAGGATAGGTGGAAACCTACAGCATTTTTGTACCATTACTATGTAGATGACCTCAAGGTTAGGTTCCATCTGGCATTCACAAAATTCAACATATACCCACATTTATTTGTGAGTGATTCATCCTTTAACTGCTAATTAATGCTCAGTATGTTTTTGATGGGTTCAATGAAGTTTTACCTGAATCACTGGAGGCAAGTTTGTTAATTGAAAATGCTCCATGATTCACAAATGTTTTCTCCATTCACAACCTCTATTTTTTTTGGTTCAAGTACAATCCGTTTCATCTTCTCTATTTATTCATGGCTTTCCTTGGTCCAAATGTAAACAAGTCATCAACATTCTATTCATCTACAACGCCCTTTTATACTCACTGTCTCTCATACCTTCACTTCCCTAAACTATACCTTCATCAGACAACCAGGAAAAAAGCTCGGCATATTATTCTGAACTCGTCATCGTGGCGTCCTCCCAAGAAACAAGATTTGTAACTTTACCTCCACACGAAGACGTGCAAGTCATCTTAACATACAAAACACTCTGTGATCCCTTTAGCGTCATTCAACAAGTCCAGCTTCTTCGTATACAAATCTTCGACGTTGCCGGTTGCGAAATCTTCTACCATCAAGAGCTCACAGCAGTAGCTGACACTTCAAGTGGTTGGAATAGATATCACGGTCGAGATCCAGGACCACCACCACCGCCATATCCACCTCAGCAACCTTTTCCATCCCAGCAGCGAGTCGATCAACCTATCATCGCACAAGTCCCCGTCATTTATCCTTCCAGTCTAAGAAGGCCATAAATTTCCGGCGTACCATACAATACATATCACGGTCAGGATTCCGGTCCACCTCCACCCTACGTCGGTATGGCATTCCCAGTGGGTTACGCACCACCCCCCTACGGCTGCCCCGACCCATATTCTAATGCAAGCTATGGACCACCAGGTTTCGTAGCTCCTCAGTATCATTTCCCCGGTACCCATCCAGCACCCCCTCCCGCCGATAAAAGTGGTGTGCCTGGCATCAACGTCCAAAACCAATTCGGCGGCGTCGGTCTTCCCCCAGGCTACAACTATCTCTTCCCGACCTCGCACTGTCTCGTCCACGTATTCGTAACAGGCTCAACACCACCCTGGCAAGCAAACTCCCCGCTCTATACTTACGATGTAGGCAATCATCGAAAATTCTTTATTCCGGCTACTATGACGGTTAAGGAAATGATGCAGCAGTTGGGCTGCAGTAATGAGGATCCGGATAAGAATGTGATGACGGAGGTTCAGGAAGTGGGGAATGGAAAGTGGACGAAGGGGATGGTTTTTACGGGCGGGAATAAGGATAGAATGAAGATGACGTTGAAGGATTTGGGGTGGGATACGGGGAGGAAGAGAACGGGGTTGCCGGGACAGTCGCCTTTGATTTGGGTTTATATTACGGGGGATTAGGAGACTTGAGAAGTTGTCGGAGGTTTGCATGATGGTTCGGGGTATTGGAGGTGTAGGTGGAGTATGCGAATTGTGGTTGCATATGGTTTTTATCGTTTCGAGGGGTTTAATCACGATAAAGTGTGGATTCCCACTATCTGTATGTTTTTTCATGAAGATTTATCTAGTTTATTCGATTTTTAAACGTTGGGTCTATCGTACGGAATATGTTCATTGCAGGCAATGCGAGATTTCTATAGTTCCATTCGTCAAATAGTCATATGTAGTTTGGTTACAATAATGAAATCTATAAAAAATGTGCACATTTCATGATCTTACAATCAGATATCTTGCCTCTTTTTACTCTATTCTTGTGTCTTTGTGTCAAACCTGGTATTATGTTCTATTCACTAGCACTCGGCCCTTTCTACATTCGCTTGTGATTCGATTTGCTAAATGCTTGTGAATGGATTATTATTATAACTAACTAGGTGGCGTGTGAGTAATTCAAAATATCACTGATATTCCCGTCTAGCAAGGACACCCGAATACAAATTTTTTATTAGTTTATCACCACTCGAGTGTAGACAGCGGGAATAATATTATACAGGAGGTAAAGTCTAGCATTTCTAGATATTATACATAAAAGTAGTGGGATTTATAAACTTTGAGATATGACTTTTAGTCTCGCTTCATACAATCGTTTCCCCCTCGCTTACTATTTATCGCGGTCATTTGGAAATGGATGTGAGTGATCTGTAGATTCTATAGATATTTAGGAATTTGTTTATTGGATTTTGCTGGTGAGCGCTTGTTCGGAGATTTGTATGGCTTTTTGATCATGATATAATAAATGTATATGTAGATGATGAGACGTCTGGTAAACACATGATGCTTGCTGTTCATTTTATTGTTTGTTTACTATTGAATTCATCTTCTCGCGATGTATGATGCTAGCTATATCATTATTGCTGATGCGGAATTAATGTGTTCAGTAGGTATTATCTTGAAATATATGGCAAACCACTATATAACCCCGTCGGACTCGTCGCGTGCCCTGGCTCTTGGTATGATCGACAACAGAATAGAAGGCAAAGCTTGAGGTGATGCATTCTAGTTACGAAGAAATATACATACTCAGGGTACATGGATGGATTACTAAAGGTTAAAGCTTGCAGATAAGATAGAGCATCGTCAAAGCACTTTTTAGGAAGGTACATGCGAAACACAGAGTCCAAGGTTCCACAAAAACGTCGGATGGTTGGAACATTTCCGATATCAAGATTCACACCACAAACAATGAATATCGACGTCTAGGTACCTAGTATTTCTCACTCCAAACTTTGTCGTCTTACAGGCAAGATTCTTGTGACAAGCAAACATCAGGTAAAGGTTTGCCAGCAACGTATCTTCATCAGAAATCGATGCTTGAGATCATAGAATTAACCTATCGCTGGTATCCATCGCCATCTGAACCCCGCGCGTTGCTCCATTCGGAATGTCCATGCGACGATGAAAACCAATAAGGTGGTAGGTAGGTGGGGTACAGACATGAAATATATGCATCTTCTAATAGGAGCCACGATAAGATTATGCGATTTTTCCAGAGAAGGTGTCCAATAGATTGTGATGGAAAGTTATCGTGCAATGAATAGTTATTCATAATTGAAATACTTAGATCTTGGCTCAGGATCAGGTAGGTTAGAGATAAATCTTACATATATTGAGCGGTTCCTTCGTCTATCATCCGTTTGCCTTCTTTTCCTTTCCTCTGTACTCTTTCCTGCCAGATTGTGTTGGATTCAAACATACCATCTCACACAATATGTCGACAGAACAAGCACCAGTCTCCCTCCCGTTCGTGGGTGCAAAGAAAACTACTTTGGAGCATCCTCTGGGTCCATTGACTGCTTCCGAGATCTTACAGAGTTCACAGATCCTTAAGGGTTCATGGCCTGCTGAGGTTACAATTCAATTCAAGTCCATTACTCTTCAAGAACCAAATAAGGCGGAATTATTTCCATTTCTCACTGCTGAGCATTCGGGATCTGCTCTTCCAAAGATTGATAGAAGAAGTTTTGTGGTTTACTATATTAAGAATACCGTGAGTTCGACCGACTGGCTGCTTCATTACCTATTTGCTCGAGTGGCAAATTTCGAATTTCCTCAACGGTTGATGTTAACATGTCTTGCAGGATAAATTACATGAAGCTATCATCAATCTATCTACTGGACAAGTAGAGAGCAATGTCAGACTTGGTCCAAACGTCCACAGTAATGCCGATGGAGAAGAAATCATTGCAGTGGAATTAGCTGCCCTGGCGGATGAAGGTGTGAAGGCCGAGATTGCAAAGCTTCAATTACCAGAGGGCACCGTAGTTGTTTGTGACCCATGGATTTATGGTGAGTTTACTTAATACTTCGAAATGGTCGTTATACTGACGATTCTAGGTTCCGATGGAATTAATGATGGCCTTTTCACCGATGATGAGCGCTTCTATCAATGTTTCCTCTATGTTCGGGATCCAAAGAATCCCAACGAAGCTGATAGCAACCATTATGCTATGCCTCTTACTATTTCTCCAGTCATCAGTGCAGAGACTATGAAAGTTACACGTATCGATTACATGCCAACTGGAGCCGATCACACAACCAAGGAACCATCTCCATATAAAGTCCAACCTGCCAACGAATATATCCCTGAAGCACAAAATCTCCGAAAAGACCTTAAGCCATTGAATGTTATTCAACCAGAAGGTGCTTCATTTAAAGTATCTCAATTCAGCGAACAAGGGCATACTGTCGCGTGGCAAAAATGGACTTTCAAGGTTGGATTCAACCAGAGAGAAGGCATGGTTCTTTATGATGTTCACTATGATGGACGCCCTCTCTTTTACAGATTATCTCTTTCAGATATGAACATTCCATATGCCGATCCTCGTAACCCATTTCACAGAAAGGCCGCCTTCGATCTCGGTGATGCAGGTGCTGGTATCATGGCAAACAATCTCCAACTCGGATGTGATTGTCTTGGCTCAATCCATTACCTCTCGGCCGTTCTCAATGATGACAAAGGAGAAGTTCTTGAAATGCCAAACGTGGTCTGCATTCACGAGCAAGATAATGGTATCGGATGGAAACACACCAATTACAGAACTGGTCGTGCAGCTGTTGTCCGTAACAGAGAACTCGTTCTTCAATCTATCATCACAGTCGCAAACTACGAATATATCCTCGCTTTCCAATTTAACCAAGCCGGAGAAGTCATGTATGAAGTTCGAGCCACCGGCATTCTTTCAACCCAACCCATTGACGAAGGTCTCACCGTTCCATGGGGAACTGTAGTTCACCCAGGTGTTCTCGCTTCTCACCATCAACACATCTTCTCTCTCCGCGTAGACCCCATGATTGATGGTCCACTCAACAGCGTCGTCTACGACGAAGCACACCCCATGCCCCGCAGCGACTTTAACCCTCACGGAGTTGGCTACACCGTAGACAGCACTCCCATCACCACCTCCGGCGGATACGATCTCAACTACGACGTTAACCGCACCTTTAAGATCCAAAATTCCTCAATCAAAAACCCAATTAACGGAAAACCCGTCGCCTACAAAATCCACGTTCCTCCTTTCCAAAAAATGCTCGCAGATAAAGATTCTTTCCATTTCAAACGTGCCGAATTCGCCGATCACAATATCTACGTTACTTCCTACCGCGAAAATGAACTCTACGCCGGAGGCAAATACACAAACCAATCTCGAGGTGGAACTGGTGTACGTTCTTTCGCAGCTCGAAAGGATAATGTACAAGATGATGATATTGTTGTCTGGGTCCAATTTGGTATTAACCATGTACCAAGAATTGAGGATTTCCCAGTTATGCCTGTTGAAATTATCAAGGTGGCTTTGAAACCGGTTAATTTCTTCACGAAAAATCCAGCTATTGATGTACCTCCTTCAGAACAAAGTTTCAATAAGAGTGTATTGGCAAAAGATAGTGCTGCTCAACATCATCAGGAAACTGGTGCTGCTGTGATTGGAACAAATGGAGATGTATGTTGTGTTAAGGAGGGAAGTAAATTGTAAGAACAACAATTTACGAGGTTTGGGTAGGGAGCATAGGAGTGTGGAGATGCGATCTACGAACAAAATGATATGATGTGATATGATATGACGAGAGAAATAGTCTCTACATATTCATCAGTACGGCGTTTGGAATCATGGGAATTTTTCGTCGTAGTTATTATTTGTATGGGAACAAAGGCGTTAGCTTTGGTTAGGTGATGAATCATGGAAATACCAGGAGAATGGCTAGCTACCTATTTACTATCTATTCATGGATCGATCTGACGGTATCTTTTTTGTAGTTGAAAGTCATGTAGAAATATATACTTAGTATTGTACTCCAAAAATTTTGAGGGTTGATTTGGTTTCGTGATGGGTGAATGGGTGCATGAGTGCATGAGTGCATGAGTGCATGAGTGAGTATATAAATAAGTGAGCAAGTGAGTGGGTAAGTGGGTGAATGAATGAGTGAGTGAGTGACGAGTAACTAAATCTCATCTCTTTACCCCTCTCTCTCTTCATCTCTTCATCTTTATTTAACATCTATCAAATATCTTTCTTTTTACTAATATAATATAATATTTATTTATAAATAATAAAACAAATAAATAATTTAATATGATAAATTATACTCTATAAATATTTTAATAATAAATTTAAAAAGAAATAATCTCGTTCATTATTGATCATTGATTATCTATTGATTATATAATATGAAAACTCTAAAGAGTTTATAAACATTTTTATTCTCCGCGCGTGATATTCCCGCTGTGAGTTAATTGTTTAGTGTATACTAGGTACTAGGTAGTAGGTACTAGGTAGAAAGTATTTACTAATGGAAACTCCCCGTAAAGTATAATCTATAATCCTTGATATGAACTTGACTCAGATTTGTAGGGTTCAATTGTTCGAAATCCTAGGTTAATTACTCCGTCCACTAGTCTCGTAAGGTGGGTAGTGACTCGGGAAACCTGCACTTTTTTTATTCATTCATTTATTCATGCATTTGTGATCTGTGGCGATGGATTGATCGTTCATTTATTAACCTTTACTCTATAGAATCACAATGATGATCGGCACCGAGCCGTCCACTTCATCCACTTCATCCACTTCATCCATTTCATAGTCGGATAAGTCCTCATCTAGCGACATCGGCAATCCCGTTCATTTTCCCCTTCGTAAATCTCCTCATGATCTCATGCAGCATGCTTGCTTGCTTGCATCCCCCCCATCCCATCCCATCCCGTCAACCCAGCGCCCTGCACCCTGCCATCTCGGTATATGCTAACTATATGATGGTGGTATATTATCATTCTCTCATCTGGAGTCTAGCCCGTAACCTAAAGTACCTTGCTAGGTATTGATATATTGATATGTTGATACATTCATTACTCGAGCATCTTAAGCCATCTGATGAGGAAGCAGCGAGTTTATTTTTATTTTTATTGACTTTATGTTTTTGTTTTTGCTTTTGGTTTAAACTCTTAACTTGACTGCTTAATTTGCTTAATACGAGTATAATAGATGGTTGATATATCGAAAGTGAGAATGTAAAAGTCTTGTTGATAGACCAATTTGTAGAATGATATGCGGAGGACTTGTGTTAGGTAATTATGGTTCATGTCATGGCTTGAATGGAATGATATGAACGCGGAGTTGGAACCCCGCGTTTTGGATGTGTGGGGAGGGAGGGATTTGTCATCAGTCATTGAATTCGCTGTAAGATGATTACTTAGGTAGGTAGGTAGGTACTTGGGAGAAGAAGGAAGGAAGAAGGAAAGGAGGCTGTTTATCATTGCTCGTTTGAATATCGAGGTACTTGTATCTTATTCCATCTAACACATGATGTTATCTGTTATACCTATGTTATACCTATGTTATACCTATGCTATACCTATGCTATATGTAGTTTTCATAATATACAGGACGAATTACTTGGATAGATATACCAAAGACATGGATAGGTCTAGTAAATGTTGTAAATATTGATGATGACAGAGGAATCAAAGGTCTAAATATCCAAATATTCATATCAGACTCTGTTGATTTATAAGGTTATATATACCTATCTCCTTTGGCGTTCCTCCTCGACTATCCTTTAAATATATATCACCATCTTTGTAATATACTATGCTATACTATATTCTACTACACTATACTATACTCTACTCTACTCTACTCTACTCTACTCTACTCTACTCTACTCTACTCTACTCTACTCTACTCTACTCTATACTATACTCTACTCTACTCTACCCTACTCTACTCTACTCTCTCTCCCTCATTACAAAGAAACATGAACATCCCCCGTCCAGTGTATACTAAGTATTCTCACCTTAGACAACATCAAGATTCCAAACCCCAATCCCTCAACATCCCCCTCAACATCCCCTCACTCAACCACTCAACCCTCAACCCCTCCCCCACCCTCGGCCCCAACATCCGAACCAGCTCTGCACCGGGAATAAGCTTCTCCTCCAACAACAACCTTCTATCCAACCCTCCAGATCCAATTTTCCATTCCCATTCCCATTCCCATTCCCATTCCCATTCTAATTCCAATCCCCGTTCTAGATCTTATCCGTTAAGCCGTTCATGAGTCAATGATCGGTCATCCATCAAATGGAATATTGTATTGTATTGTGTTGTATTGTATTGTAGATCTTCTGGATTCTTTTTGTGTATTTTGTCTCTTGTCACCATCTCGTCTTCCTTCTCCCGTCCGCCAAACCTTCCATAACCTGTCTTTCCACCATCCATCTACATAGGTATCAAGATCAATATCAATACCTATCCCTCCAGCTCATCCATCGCATTACAAAGAGAATAACCCCAAAGTTTGAGTCATACCCCCATCGACCAAGCTCTACTTTTCATACATACATTTTTCTAACCTGCGAGCTTACGACCAACTTTTTTATTTCCGGATTTCCTTGGAGCAGAGGATCCACTTATTTTATCTATTTATCTATTTATCTACCTCCCTACCTATTGATGACTCCTCAATCTTTTGATATGAATGAAATGACATCCCCGATTGAAGATTGTGGGATTTGAACTTCTTGTATATATTTTGAATATTTTGTTATTGTGTATATTTTGTGTACCCGAGGGAATCATATATCTTTCTCTTCCTCTTCCTCTCTCTCTTCCTCTCTCTCTTCCTCGACCTTGGATTGGATTTGGGAGTAGAGTATAGAAAAAGCCTTACATACATAGGACTCCATTGGCAGTTTAAACCGAAATGTCGACACCCATTTCCAACTCCTATTCCAATTCCCATCCCTATCCTCAATCCCAAACCCAAACATCCAATCCCACCACCCTCACTAGCACTCCCAAATCCACATCTTCCAACTCCCCCTCCGTCTCCTCAAATCACAAAACCATCGAAATTTCTGCAGACCTCTCAAATCCAGATGCATACGCAGATCCAGACCTGGACCTCAGAACCGGCGACGAAGAAAAACAAACAGCAATTGAAGAAACTTTAGCCCATAGAACAAGAACAAATGGAACTCAGGTGACGACGGCGAGTTGGAGGGCGTTAGGACCACCTCCTGATGGAGGTTTGAGGGCTTGGATACAAGGTGTGTTTTTGTGATTTCTTTAGTCTTTTGGGGGTGTGGAGGGTAAGAAGGAGAGGGAGGCGGTTTGAGGAAGCGAGTGTGATTTGACGAGGGGAGGAGGAAGAAGGGACATGGGGAAGAGGAAGAAGGGACATTGGGAAGAGGATGTAGTGGTGATGACAGGCTAGGCTAGCACTCAATGAGCTTTTGGTGGAAGTACCCAAATATTCAAAAAGTGTACATTTTGAAGAACTTGTCAGTGCAAGTATCAGGACAAGTGTAAATACAAGTAATGCACAGATGTGAATATGGAAGCCAAAAAAAAACAAGAGATGAAGAAAGACAAAAATAATAAAACGCACATATATTGATATTATATAAAATGGATTGGGCTAGATGCTAAAAAGAAATAATTCTGGTTCACTGCTAGAAACCAACGAGACATCACTAACTTCACAACATCTAGTGATCCTCAGCCACCTTGTCATCATGAATACATGGTTAGTAACCTCTTCCCAATTCCCTCCCCTTGAACAAGACTTCCAAACACAACTTCCAAATACAACTTCTAAATAACCCACCTAACAAACACCCAGGGGATTCATAAACTCCTTCGGCGTCTTCCAGACCTACTACGTAAGCAAGCTCCAACGTCCCGCCAGCTCCATCTCCTGGATCGGCTCCGTACAAATCTTCCTCCTCTTCTTCATCGGAACATTCACGGGACGCCTCACCGACGCCGGGTATTTCCGCTCCGTATTCCTCGTCGGTACAATCATCGGACTGGTAGGAATCTTCATGGCATCCATCTCAACAACTTATTGGCAAGTCTTTCTCGCCCAGGGAATTTGCATGGGTCTCGGAAATGGCTGTTTATTTTGTCCGGCCCTGGCAACGTTAAGCACGTATTTTAGTACGAAGAAGAGTTTGGTCATTGGGATTGCGGCCGCCGGGAGCGCGACTGGTGGTGTTATTTTTCCAATTATGGTACAGCAGTTGCTACCACGCATTGGATATGGATGGACTATGAGATCCTTGGGTCTTATTCAATTGGTGTGTCTAGGAGTTTGTAACCTGGGCATTAGACAAAGGGTTCCTCCTAGGAAGAGCGGCGCGTTGATAGATTATGCATCTTTCAAAGATATACCCTACATGTTATTTGCGGCTGGGATGTTTTTCGTAAGTAACCTATCGAGCTGTATTGATCTCAATTTGTAATATGAAACATAACACAAACTAAAACCACCAAAAATAGAATTTCTGGGGTATATACTTCGCTTTCTACTACCTAGGCGCCTACGCAAGAACCATCATCGGACTCCCCCTTCCAGAATCAATAACCATAATCATCATCCTCAACGCGGTGGGAATAATCGGACGAATCCTCCCCAACCACCTCGCCGATCGATACTTCGGTCCACTTAATACACTCCTCCCAATAACCCTCATCAACAGCCTCCTCTGTTTCTGCTGGATAGCCGTTTCTTCCCGAAAAGGTCTCTATGCATGGGCAATCATGTATGGGATATTTGCAGCGGGCATTCAAGGTCTTTTTCCAGCTACACTGAGTAGTCTTACGACGGATATGCGGAAAGCGGGTGTGAGGATGGGGATGGTTTTTACGGTAGTTAGTTTTGCAGTTTTGACAGGGCCGCCTATTGGCGGGGTATTGGTGCAGAGGAAAGCTGGGAGTTATGAGTACGCGCAGATTTTTGTGGCGGGGGATTTGTTCGTTGGGTGGGTGTTTTTGCTTTTGGCTAGACGGGCGCGTTCGAGGGCTTGGGGGGTAAAGATGTGACGGAGATGTGAGCATTGATTGATTGACTGTAAGGTGTAGGGTTCCTTGGGCCCTTGATTGTGAGATACGTGTATGTCGTAATAAATTCTACAATCTACCCTATCAACCAAGCTATTTTTTGCCACTATAGAAATAAATTAAACAACCAACCACAAACCAAGCACAGAAATATAAAACAGCCCCAAAAATTGAAAATAGAAATAACCTCAAATCCAAACCTAGAACCACCGGATATCCCCGGGTGAGCCTGGTAAGGTAAGGTATGGTGGTGAGGTGAGATAGAGTAGAGTAGGATACGGTAAGAGAAGGGAAAGTTTAGTTAACCTTGAATAAGCCCCCTCCCTACCCTACCTTGTTATCTCGAGAACAGGAACAAAAATAAGAATAGAAATCGTAATTCTAATACCGCGACTCGGGGTGCAGAGAACCGGAGAACTCTATAGAGTATTAATATTAAATAGAGTGGTTCGTATCAGTCTCTTTATGATTGTTTTATTTTATTTATTATATTTATAGTCTATTATTAAGTAATCAACTTTGGTTATTTAAAATTAATATTAATATTAGATATTTATATTTTTAGTTATTTAATCTAATTTGGGTTATTTAATTTATCAAAATTATTCAAGTTATTTAAATTATAAAAGATAATAAATTAAATTAGTTAAATTAATTATTATTATTATTATTTATTTAAATATTTTTTTGAAAAAACATTTGAATTAAATTAAATTGATTTATTTTCTTTTTTTTTCTTTTCTTTTTTTTCTTTTCTTTTTCTTTTTTTTCTTTTTCTTTTTCTTTTCTTTTTCTTTTTTTTTCTTTTCTTTCTTTTCTTTTCTTTTATTTTTTAATAATTTTATTTTTAATATTTAAATTTTATTTTTAATATTTTTTAATATTCTTTTTAATATTCTTTTTAATAGATTTTTAATAGATTTTTTTATTTTTTTTTTTTTTAATTTAAAGACTTTAAGATTGGGTTTAAAATTAAAATTAAAAATATCATTTTGATTTTTATTCTTTTTAGATTTTAAAATTTAATTTGATTTAATCTTATTTTTAATAATATAAAATATAAAATATAAAATAAAAACAACTTTATTATTATTATTTTTAAAAGATAAGTTTTAAAATCAATTTTAAAATATTATAAAAAAATTAAAAAAAATTACTTTTATAAAATATTGAAAATCCAAAATTTGAAATTTATAATAATTATTAAAGAATTTTAAAAAAATATATCAAAAAAAATATTTTTAATTTTTATATCTATTCATCAAGTTATATTATTAAATCTCGAAATCTATTTATTTAAAATATATATATATATATTTTCTTTATAAAATGATAACAAAGAACTCAATCACAAAAAGAAGATATTTATTTATAATAACTACCTACTCATGTTCACCGATAAGTGAATAAATGAATAAATGAATCATCACAAAACACAAAAACACCAAGTAGAAAAAAAGCTTTCAATCTGCAGCACTACTAAACCCAATCCATAGATGAGGAAGCCGTTCAGATGCCCCAAATGGCTTTTCTTATTACATCTGCATCGACTTGGGAAAGCGGGGGTTCCATTCGAGGGAGGGATGACCGAAGTATCTCGGTGATATTCCCCAAGAGAAGAGCCCCATAATATGACCGAGGGGATGACACGTGATTCGTTGTACTGTGAGGGTGGAGCCGCGAGGGTGCAAGTTAAACCTTCGAGGTTAATCTTGAAGATGGATGTGGAGTCGTGGAAGGGTTGGTATTGACACATTGGCTGCATGGCAGGCATGTACTCGAGCTAGTTAGCTACTACATAAGCATAACTAACTAGTCAGCATTGATTGTATCATAATTCCAGGGTCCTTTCTAATTTCTTTCATAAAAACGGATGAATGGTCGCCGATGATTGAGCAGTAGACTAGACTCACTAGTCATGGGTATGACCGTTTAACGGCCGCAATCAACGATCATCAGGGCAAATTAAATCGAGAAAGTAAACCTTAACTGAATCCAGGAACGTACCTACAACTCTATTCCAGAACCCTAACCTGGAAAAATTCCTTTAGCAACAGATCAGATAGATGAAAGGGTAACTGCAAAGCTTCAAATGGCCATAAAAAGCTCTCCAGGGGACTGTCAGGTATGACTTGGATAGGTGGGTGGTTGTAGCGCAGTTGAGACAGCCATCTGCATCTACAGGCATTTGCCTGTCTTTGAAAATCTTTATAAATTGTTCACATCTGCCAAGGTTAATTACAAGCTTCAACCCACGAGATCATGTCCATACTTAAAAAGTACCTGGTAAGTAAGGCTTAGCCTGCCCGTATGCAATTTGGAAGGTTGCGAAGTCACCGAAGTGTCGGAATATTGTGGACGTTGACATTTGGCAACATCGTGCTCTTGTTCTCAGGAGAAGTGCTAATTTCTAGCATAATGCTGGCAAATACGCTGCTTTGTATTTGCTGATCGTGGCTTTGCATTATCAAATCAAAACGGAAGGATGCTCTCCGTGACTCTATTACTCCGCATATCTGCTGCTTCTTTCATCCTTCTAGAAAGTAGATTGTCATGGATGCATTGTAAAAGCTCTGAGTCCCAATTAATCTTGTTGTCTTTGCGCTTGTTCAAAGTACTCTAGCCCTATGAGTGACGGACGACAGGGATAAGTGATGGTCGCCGCATAATCCTTCATCCGTCATCGGTTTAAAAATATCACGAATTTCATCGTCTCTCGTGTACGGAGCACACACTTCGTACGGTACTCGCGGTAGCTAAAATTTTTGATTCGATAGATATTTGGGACTCTGGAGAGAGATGAATGGCGGGGCGGCGGGGTGATGTTGGAAGTTTGAGACATGTCATTGAAATGATTCAAAAGTGGAGGCTTTTGTGGACGGGAAGACCCATCATACGATCTTGCTCCCCTTCTTCTCAGTCGAAACGTGTGCTTAGGTACCTGGACAGATCGTTGCTTAGACCTCTCTCAGGGAAAAGCTTATGCAGCTGTAGATTAAACTTTGTGATTTCTCCCTTGTTGGACGATGGAACCCAATCACATGGAGGATACAAAAGTGTGTAAACTTTAAGAAGCGTAGCGTACAATGCGAGGGGGTCCCTTTTCGTCCTTCAAGTCGCTTCCATGACGCCCGAAAATCATTTAGCGGTCAAGATCAAACGCAATCTCACAAACTGGTGATATATGAGATGATATTCTAGGCAGTATATGGAGTAAAGCGTCGAACCTTAACTGGTAATATCCAACGCCCAGTGTTTCTTCAGCTCGTTACAGACTTTATTCAGTGACAAAGCTTGTTGAAATGAGTTATGGAGACCTGTCAACGGGAGAGCATCATGCTAGGTATGATAATTGGTGGATGAAATAGGGGATTTCGGAAGTGTTAAATCTTTGAGAAGTTTTTATTGATGTATAGATCTGGATGCAATCCTACATATGGACATGTTTCGGCATTGCGCGTCAAATTTGGGACGAGGCTTCATGACTCGTCAGATAAAGTGTATTTGTTGACGTACATTGTTGATGTACGGTATGAAGTTAAAGAAGTTGTATGAGATGTCAAGATATCAAGAAGTCGAGGTGTGGAGGTGCCGAGGTTGCTTTAGTTGTGTTGAATTGCGGCAAGCGAGTAAGTGATGTAAGTGAGTAAGTTTGCGTGGCTGTTCACCCGCCCTGACCGTAGAAACTACCTGGGTAGCTGCATGTAGGAGAAAAAACTCTAAATGCTATGAGGTATGAGATAATGCACGAAAACGTAAGTGCAACCCTATGGAGCGCACACGATATAACATTTCATCATCCACTTTTGACTTAATGATGAATTGATGAATTGATGAACTAATGAGCTAATGCAGCGAATGAAGGCAGAACCGAGATATCCCATGTTGGACTGTGGAAAAGACTGGACCCCAAATTGAAGGAGGTTGAAAAAATTAATTAATCGAGTTTTATACTCCATAGATCTACTTAGTAGTCCCGTACGTCGTACGTACCAGTGTTCAAATTCTACAGAGATCTTTGAAGACCTTTGAAGACCTTTGAAGACCTACCCAGACAACTTCGACAGCCCTCAGGTCCATAGAGACTAACTAACAGCATTTCTAGCTACTCAGCGTACACTCACACGGTACCCTCAGACATTCAATCTCGCGCCCTAAACTTGAAATCCGAATTGTGGGATACTATCATGGAATTGTGCACTACTAGGGAAAGATTTCCGTATGGAGAATCAACATGTAGGTGGGATTTGTGGGATTTCTAACTGGTACAAGAGAAGTCGCCTGCATCGGAGTACCGGTAAGGCGCTTTACCTAAGAAGTGTCTGGCTCCTTTTTCTGCTCTCGGTACTTTCTACCAGGGTCAAGATATCTGACCCGTTTTGACCTCAAAAGTAGCGTCACGACTCATCACCACCAAATCATCAAATATCAGCCTAATTCTGAATCTTAATGCCAAAAGTCCTGCTGTCGCTAGGCTGTCGGAAGAGCAGAACTCTCCGCCCAATACCTGATGTGCATATATACCCCATGTGAGCAAGCATGCACATAATAGTGATAACACGCACACGCACACACACATACACATAATTAGAAATAGAATGAACTTAACGGTTTTCTAGAAGCCGCCGTCCCCGCCTAAAAATCTTCGAAATGGCGGTGCGTCGATGCATAAGTCAGGTCCTCAATGATCTCTTACTGAAAGAGGTATGGACCTCGACCGTTCTGTGTGATGCATATAAGTAAGTTTTTCGTATGTGAGAGAGATATCAATAAGGCTAGTAATAGAAACAAAAGGTCGGCCCATCGTATTAAAACCACTATTAATAACGGACATTTTGAACTTTGATAACTGCTCAGTACGTACATACTACACATGTATGGCAAGATGCTTGATATCCTCTATAAAAATACTCGCTACTTGATACTCTAGAAGGTTCCTCGTCGGTTAATGATAAGTCTCATAATAGCTATACAAATAAATACAGTATTGATACATGAATCTAATCGCTTCTGCTACGTATCTTGTTCAACTCGAGAAAAGGCGATTGATCACATATTCATCTGCAATCGATGATACTCACCGTGAAGACGTTGGCAATTGACTTTATTCACTAGGTTCTCTTGTCAAGTCAATTGTGAGTTATTAGTTATGACTTATTAGTATTCCCGTCACTTTCGAATCTCTCATGAGTTTCATCACATATCAACAGACAAAAGTATACAAGAAATCAAGAAATCAAGCTCCAATATCAATATCCCACATGGTGTAAAGTATAATAAAGTTCTGTCAAAACCTCAGATCAAAAGGAGTACCGTACTGCCCTTGTATCGCCATCTAATCAGGGATCGTCTCTCATTCTCTCATTCTCCCATTATCACTGCCATCAAGCACAAGTATAATTCCCACAGTCCTCGCAAAGGAACCATTCACAACCCTCGACCCCCTCTCTAGACTCTATCATCCATATTCGACCGGCCCTAACTTGTCCCAATTGATCATCCCAAGGATTTCCATTTCTCGTCACTTTACTTTCTCCCGTCCCCAAAACGTCAAGCCCTCTCTCAAATTTACAAGGGTGTACATCTGTAACAACCCTGTAGAGATGTGAATATTTGTCCTTCATCCCCCCGATATATTCAACGTCGAAAAACCCCAAAATCCAATTCAGTTGGTTGCACAGTACAAAAAAGTCTCTCGAACTTTAATCTTATACCTACGGCCCAGGTACATATACCGATACAACTTTGCCTTTCAAACAAACTTGCTCTCTATTCGATTGGTTTTTGATCTGATAGGGAAGAAAGAAGAAAGAAGAATATTTTCTAATATAATTTTTAAAAAGCGGTTTCGAAGAGGGGATCAACCTATTTATCATTTATTATTCACCTCTCCATTCTCCATTCTCCATTTCTCTACAACTACCGGCCGGTGCTAAATTCACCCATTGTCACGTCTAAACCTCGATCCGAAAAGAAGTCACCCAAACTCCATCTCCGTACAGTTGAAAAAAGAAAAAGTAAAGAAACGATCGAAACACCCAAGAGAAAATCCACTCTCCTTTACACTCTCCCCCAGTTCAACCGGATTTGCACCGGTATACATCCTCTCCGACCAGACATAAAAAAATCATTCAGGGATTTCTATTGGCAAGATGTCCGGCTACCCAGCACCGAATGGTCACAACAACAATAATAATGGCTACAATCCCTTGCCTTTGCACGGCCCATCATCGATTTCATCACCAAATGATCCGTTGATGTCCCATAATCAGCAGATTCAACATCAACATCAGCATCAGCACCAGCACCAGCATCAGCATCAGCATCAGCACCAGCAACAACTCGGCATATCTGTCGCACCGTCATTTCAATATGATCCTCAATCAATGGGAGCTCCACAAGGTCAGCAATCACCACAAATGCCCCCACCAATGCCGCAATACAATGATGGCATGACCAACGATCACAATGGTTTACCTGTTCAAACTGGAACACCAACATCTATGAATGGAACCGGAGAAGCTCCAAAGGGAAATAGATTAAGGAAAGCATGCGACTCATGCAGTATCCGAAAAGTTAAGGTGAGTGGATATCATGGAATTTCCTTCCAAAGCTTCGATTGCGGGGTAAATGCTAACAATTAATTTTCTTGATAGTGTGATGAATCGGGTCCTCCATGTCGAGCATGTGCAGCATTAGACATTCCATGTACATTTGAAAGACCAAGTCGTCGAAGAGGCCCACCAAATCGACATGCGGAAGCTATAAAAAAGAGAAGACTCGAATCTCCAGGTGGTGGGCCTTACTCCTCTCCGACATCACCAAGCAATGTTGCCGCGACTCTGGCATCATTTTCTTCACATGCAGTTCTCTCTGCTGAATCGATATTGCCTTTCCCTACTCTCGAGCTTTTCATTGATGACTTCTTCACCTACATACATCCACTTGCACCTTTCCCACATGAGCCTTCCTTCAGAGCGGCACTCAAAAATCGAGAAGATTTACAAAATCCATCATTTCTTGCATTGTTGGCATCCATGATTGGGATATTGGTAGCATCATTTCCTAGAAAGCCTAGGCTACACTTAAAATCTCAGCACCGAGAACATCTATTCCCAAATTCACTCGCCTTGGTCGAAAGATGTCACAAGGTGGCAGTTGAAGCTAGGGGAGCTGGTTACCTCGATAAAAACCTTTCGGTGTATGATGCAGCTACAAGTTATTTCTTAGGATTGTCAGGCGCATATACATTCAATTGGAGACAATGTCGTTTGTATTTTGGAGAGACCTTGAACATTATAAGAATGTTGGGAGCGCATAGAACCAAGAATGCAGGTATGGTGACGACTATGGGTCATCTTCCTGCTACATTTGGTGCAGAAGGCCCTCAATATGTTGATCAAACTGAACCTATCGATTATATTCGTCAGGAGATGGGTAGAAGACTATTCTGGGTTATGTTCGTTGGTATTCGGTAAGTGATTCTGGCCCTTTTTTAAGAGTGCTCCACTAAGAAATTAGATCAATGCAACAATTAGGTGCCACTTTTGGTGAACTTTTAATCCCACCACCTACTCCAAACGAACCATATCCTCCACTTCCGGTGGAAGTCGACGATGAGTACATCTTCCTAGATCATATTCAACCGCAGCCCGAAGGTGCCGTATCAAGCATCACCGGATTCAATATGGGTGTCAAGATATATATGACATGTACGCCTCTTGCAACAATGGAAGTGGCATATGGTATCGATCAAGTCTTTGACTTTAAACGTCAAAAAAAAGTACTCTCACAATGTCTCAACGCTGCAAAGCACGTCCTGGATCAGTTACCAAATGAGCTGATGCTTCTACCAAACCCAGAGTCAGGTGAGTTTGGTCAACGAGATGAAGCCTACTATCCACCTTTGGAAAATTTTCCAGGTGCTCGTTCGGCTGGACTTGAAGGACGGTCCTGGAGCGAAGTCCCAGTAGATGAGAAAAGAAAAAAACAATATGAAATTATGAAATCCAATATTTACGCAAGTCAGTTAGCCACCAGGTCATATATCGTGGAGAAGTATTGGAACCTTGAAGATGCCTACGAACAGCTTAAAGCTAAAGCGGGTGGTTCTGAGGATCTCAAACTAGGATCTCCAGGTCTTATGGCAACTGGTTTAGATGCAGTGCTACCACAACCAGCAACAGAAGAATCGATGGAGTCTATTGTCATGAATGAAAGAGAAAGTATTGTGAAGGATTTGCTAAAGGCGCTGAGTTGTCTTCAACAAGTTAATATGGAGCCAAATGGTGGCAGCTTTGTTCGTCTACCCTTCTCACTTTTTTCCAATAATTTTACATTCGGTTTTGCTAATTATCATCATTATAGGTCAACAAAATTCGTCAAATAGCTTCTACCTTGGTCGATACCCCTCAAAATCGCAAAGGACCTTTCGCGTTACGTGCAGAGGAGTACTTAGGCAAATTCCTCGATATCTTAATGAAACTCGAGAGAGCTAGTCCTAGTGGTGCTAGGAGTGAAAGTGCCGATGGCGTAGTTGATGAAGAAGAAGAATTAAGCAATTGGGCTGATCTCAGAGAATATCAAACGAGGTTCGCTCAATCGGGGGGATTTTTGAATGAATTGTAAGATCAAGCTTGGGTTTGGGGGCAGGGGCAGGGCGGAAGGGGAAAGATATGATTTTATGCGTTTGCAATGGAATGGTACGGAACATGTGCAAAAGGGGCTTGGGTACAGGCGTATATCTTTAATTGTAAAATGGACGGATGGATCGCTGGGTCGGATTTGATGGGTGCATAGATGGATGCCATAGGTGTCATGCGTGGTACGGAATATACATGTATGATTTGGTGGACGGATCCTGAGATTTCAGGTTCAATTGCGGTTATGTGTGTATATCAAGAATTCATAAAAAGAATAATCAATCAACAGGATGGTAAATAAAAAGTTGTATATGGTTTGAGGATTAGATGGATATATACATGTATGTACTATGGGTTTTGATAGCTTGGTGGGTAGTTATTTATATATAGATATTTTAGTTTATTTTAATATACTATTAATATTTGGATATACATAATTTTTCCTCAATCTGAGATACTAGGTATTTTATTGGAGATACCTATCTAGGTAGTATGTAACGTAACTTATTATCTAGAACCACTGGTGAACTCGTAAATATGGTATGCTTGCAAAGTTGCAATAATAGAGAAGGGAAGGAAGATTAAATTTATCTTTGCTAGGTATGGATGTGGACTGATGATGCTTATGCTGGGTGTGGATCGTATGGTGTGGTATGGTATTATTTAATTGGTATCTGTGGATTCATCTTCTGGTAGAGATTATTTTCTCTGTGAAGATTCTGTGGAGATGGCATTTTTGAGGATTGGGTTGTGGTTTGCTGAGTGTAGGTAGTTCGGTGCGTGGTGATTTGCCTTCATATTAGTTTTATTGGATAGGGGAGAAGATATGATGGAGAGCAAAGAGGATAAGCTGCTGCGATGGGTAGCTATGGTTAATGATTGTGGGTTGAAGGGGGGATGCTTTGGTTAGAGGCGGGAATGGTATTGGGGGTGGTTCTGGGAAGAGAAGGGATCATGAGATGAGAGGACATGCGATGTTGTTAAAACGGGCCTTTATGGTGAGGTCTAGGCTGGTATGATGCTTAAGATCTCTACTCATATTTCAGTCTATCTAATGCCCGATGAATCAACTCAATTCTCGCTATTTTATATTCATAGAAGAATCAGACATTCCAGGTGCATGTACACCATGTTCGTCTTAAGTCCTCTGAAAGTAATTCCCCGAGGAAACAACGCCCTAAAACACCCATCCTCTCATCTTGCCCTAATCCCAGCTCTTCAAATATAGAATCCGCCATTCCTCAACCTCACCACGTTGCCATCAAATTCAAAAACCTAAATGTTTGACATCAACACTCCTTCCATCTCCACCATTTCCTTCGCAGCACCCTTCTCCAGCTCCCTAGACCTTAATTTCGTTTTCGACATCTCCTTGTCAAGAGGCAGTGGGCCTATCGAATGACCCCTTACCAAAGCATCGAGTTAATAATTGAGCGTTGTGGCGACCAGAGCTGAGAAAGTGGTGCTATGGGTGATACCGTTGCTCATGGATGTAAGATGTTAATAGTCTTGCTTGTTGATATTATGGAAGCTACAGTGCTGCAGTATAGTATAAAATTGCTGAGTTGTATCGGTGGATGTTTGTTAGTCTCCTGTAAGTTACATAGATGAAACTTGGTTTCTTGTGGGTGACTGTTACCGTGGGCATCTGCAATAGCTGGAGGGCAACGTTGACTCTCATATCTTAACGTTGCTCATTGGCACTATTTGATATCAAATGTAAATGAAAAGAATATTGAAGTTGATTGAACCTTTCTTAATAGGTCATTGGCGGAACTCTGAAATGTTTGAAAATGACTTACGTCAATTGAGGCTGAGCATGATAAATGTGATATTTTGGTACATATCCTCGATTGAATGAATCAAAGTTTCAATTGCGCTACATGAAGTGATGTTTGGCAAGTAGCTTGCCCTCAGCATTCCTTAGTTAGTCGTGCTGTTCAAACCATGGGGAGTACCAAGATACAATTCAATTTAATGAAAACGGACTAGACCACAAGACGGAATTGGCATTATTCCCGTAAAAAGTAACATTTTCTGTTCCATGGCCTCTAACAATAATAATGTTTTCACAAACTATTGGTGAAATTCTCATAGGTGTCGAGTTCACTTCTTATTAGTATCAAACTGGACGATCCGTCAATTCGAAATATCCCAGTGTCTTCAGTAGCCTGTTCCCGTTTACCCATTAAGAGAGTGCATAGAGCTACAAATGATGCAATGTAGAAGTCATGGCAGGGTAGTGATACTGGTTAGAGGAGGTGACGTCAATTAGCAGGAGCATCCATTATCACAAGCTCATGTCCTATGGTTTGGATATTGGCGGCTGCTTGATTGAAATTTTCGACATTAGACACCACTTCCTGAGCCTTGTTGCCTAGTGAGCATATGAAAACGCGACGTGGAATCTGCACCCATAATTTTATCTTTGGTTCGGAATGGCCCAAAAAGTTATTCAAAGAGTACGAGTGTCAAGGGTTCAGTTGCTGGAAGAATGAGTTAAAATCATTAATAAGTGAGGAAGTTGAAGAAAACATAGTCTAAAGCGGTGTTTCAACAGGCAATGGCCTGTTCCTAAAAGTAGACCCTAGGGATTGAAATATATAGGGCGTTGTTTGTGTTAAAAGGAAACGAGGCGGGTGTTGAAATTTTGTTTCTGGCCCTCCCTGATTTCCAACATCTCATGGTCGGACCCTATTAAATTAAAGTGGTATGATGATTTCCGACGGTAAAATATGGGGAAGAACTCCCATACTTTCAGCTACACACTCGTGAGCCGGCCGACATTTTAAAACCTTAAATAGTAGAATCCCACCGAGCTCTGGCTTATTAGTGTTGGAACCTGTGTAGGTTGGCTTTCAGTAGAAATGCATGAAATCACAGATGAAGTGGCCGATGGTGCAACAACTACTAGGGCCATCAGCCTGATAAAGACAAAGGCAGTAGTGCCGAGGCTTTTTGGGGGAATCCCTACCAGGAGAACAACGCTTAGCGCGCGGCCGATATGGCATGACCAGGTAATTAAATACTGAAGAGATCAGTGTATCGACTTTAATGCACGGAAATCGTGAAGACCATTAAGTGAGAATGAATTTCGTTTGAGAAACGTCAATAAATGCTAATCGTAAGCTATTCTATAGCGGCTGCAATAGTGAGGAAATGGCATAGGCAAACACAGTGCCGAATCTGATAACCATCTCTAGCGTGATGGCGACCCAGCTGCGTTCGTATCAAGGGAGACAAAATAAAAGCGATGCCTACTGCAAGAGCATCCACACAAAGCAAGTATTGTCATAAAGCAGACAGATTTCCATTCGATTTCCATTTACGTACTGGCGTGAATTATGGCTGTTGCCGGAAATCAGTGGATGAGAAGGTGTTTCAACATAAGGAGAGGAGGGTCGCCATGAGCCTTGGCTTTCGGTCGTACTTCGCCATACCCACGGGTACATTCATAATTAGATCGTAAGAATGTGCTTGCACTTTCCTGTCCTCGGATCGTTCAGGACTGGTTGTCATGACTGCTGCCATAATTTGTTTGGTCTATGCCAGGATGAATCCTATTTTATATACAAGAGCCTGAATACTGAAGGAAGATTGAGTGACCCAAGTCAAACCGTTATGTTGAACTCTTCGTCAAAGAATTCGCAATCATCAAACAAACAAGATGTTGAGCTAAGACATAAAGATTGAGATGATGGTGTAGAAAATGATTGAACATTTTGGAGGTTCTGATTGGCAAATGCAGATGGGCAGAACTCGAAGAACCAATTTTAGAACCCGAAATGAAGAGAAGAAACCCGGATCCAAGAAATAGTTGACTTCATGAGAATTCTATTTGTGATGAATCAGCCTCAAGGGAGACTTTGCCCTTAATAGAAAGTATTTCATGAGCATCTTTAATTGCACTTGTACAACAATGTAATATTTTGCTATGCGCAAGAATAGAGCAATTGACTGCGAATATGCTTCAACTTCCCGTGGTGCAATAACTGTTTTCTAGAGGCTGCATGAGATGCAGGTCGATCGATAATGCTTTACCTTCGAAAGATTCGGCCGGTGCCAGCTATTGATTAACATACCTTGATTTGTGGTAGAAAGATTAAACCTGTAATGAACATTCAAATTTTGTTTGAAGAACATTTATGTGACCACCTTCACACAATTTAATGAACATGAATAGGAATTTGACAGACTGAACTTGGAGGATGAAAGAAAATGTAGATATTGAGTAGAGGCGAAGAAACTGGGGTGAAGTTTTGTAGCCTGAGGCAACAAAATGATATAATTTGTTCGCTTACTAGCGCCCACACACTTGCTTGAATTCCAACTTAACATTTTTCGAACTTGCAAAGTCTCACCAAAGACATCGACAATCACGGCACTCTTTCAACGACAAGATGCCTACCCATTTGAGCAAAACCCGCAAGCAGTACGTTTTATTCCTCGAAATCGCAATTCCTATCGATCAAACTACAAACCGATTGAGCGCGCGCGCCCAGATCAATTCCCCACGAAGAAGTTTTTGTTGATGTATTGCACGGAGGATTGGAAAGAATTGAAGCTGACAAGATTTTTCTCCGTATAGCCGCGGTCATGTTTCCGCCGGTAAAGGTCGTGTAGGAAAGCACCGCAAGCATCCAGGTGGTCGTGGTCTTGCTGGTGGTCAACATCACCACCGAACCAACATGGATAAATACCATCCAGGTTACTTCGGAAAGGTCGGTATGCGATACTTTCACAAGCAAAGCAACCACTTCTGGAAGCCAGTTGTCAACCTTGACAAGGTACGTTTAGTCCCTGGGTAATATTTTGGACATTGGGAGATCAAGAGGAAATTGGAGATGGAACCTGGCATCAAAAGAAATTTGCTAATTATCTTCTTCAGCTTTGGTCCCTCGTCCCAGCCGAGAAGCGTGATGAATATCTTTCCGGCTCCAAGACAGATACCGTCCCCGTCTTAGATCTCCTCCCACTCGGCTACTCAAAAGTTCTCGGCAAGGGTAGAATCCCAGAAATTCCATTGGTTGTGCGCGCAAGATGGTTCAGCAAGGAGGCAGAGAGAAAGATTACTGAGGCAGGTGGTGTTGTTGAATTGGTTGCATAAATGGGAAATTTCATAGCGAATGGATTATAGGCTTTTCTCATATACCAAGAAATGGCTCTACAACGGCTATGGGAGTTCTTTATCGAAATGAAAGGAAATGAAACCATTTATTCGTTGCCCGCCTGTGAATCAAATTTCATTAAGAGTGCTATGTAATAGTACCTCGGGGACTGGCATACAAGATATTAACCATATAATACTAATATATACACACAATGAATGTTTCTACCACACTCTTTACCATACGCCACATAACGCCAAACACGCCAATACACCATTCATCGGGCTTGAACCATACTTAATTCGTCCTCATCATAATCCTCGTCCTTGAATTCATGTCGTGTTTCTTCCGAAAGGAATGGGTGATTTAAGGCATCTTCCGCACTGATACGCTTGTGTGGATTGAGCTCCAAACAGCGCTCCAAGAACTCTACAGCCAACGTCTCTTCCTTAGTCAATGGCTGCTCCGCCCCATCTGGCCCTGCACCATTCCTACATGTTGACCATAAAACAATTTTCTCGAGTGCGAATCCAACCTGACCAATAGTAGGAATGTTTGTCTCGAAAATCGTTCCATGTAGTTGAGCGCAACTTTTCATTCTCTTGGCCCCGAATATGGTAGCAATCTCAATCAAGGCCTCAACATCGTCCGCTGAATTAAAGAATGGGAAGCGTTTTGAAAGTATAGTTAAAAGTATGACCCCAGCAGACCAAATGTCGATTTTCGTTCTTTGCTCTTGACACTTAAAAAGCACTTCAGGAGCTCGGAATCCACGGGTTCCAGCACGATTTGCCCGCCTCGATGGCCGACTGTCATGTTTTGGATAGCCGACCGATGGCAAATTTTGAATGACCACGCTATGCTCGAACTTCCTCTTGCGTACGTCATAGTCTCTTGTACACAAGCATGATTTGCAATCTTCCTCTTCTCGTTCTGCCAACCCAAAGTCCACAAGTACACCCCTTTTTCGCTCCGGTTCGTAGAGAAAATTCGTTGGTTTAATATCTCGATGAAGAATGCCCTGCGCATGAACCGCTTTTAGAGCGGTGAAGAGTGACCGGAAGTATACCTGCATTTCTGAGACCTTCATCTTCCTAAAATATGCCCTGAAATCCGTATGTCTGAAATATGGTAAGACAGCAACGACTTGATCGGTATGCCTGAAAGCTGTAATGAGTGGGCATACAAAATCGCAGCCTCGAAGATCATTAAGGAGTTCGAGCTCGTTGAGGATTCGGGTTGGACTGCTGGTAACATAAATCTTCTTTATAGCAACATATTTCCGCCTACGGCGCTGTTGATTGTATTCGTCCAGAACCTCTCGAATTCCACCAGTTCCCTTCTTCACAGGTGGTGACGTCCATGCGGAATGCTCTTTCTCTTCAATATCCCAATCATTATCATAATGTTCATATAAGAGATCCTCGGCTTTGTAAACTGTAGAAAATGTCCCTGGTTCACATTAATGAGTGTCTCATAACATAAAGGGTGTCTTGATTACCTTCTCCAATGCGATTTATCAGCCGAAATCGCTCCTTTATACCCTTGAAAGTTGCTTCGAATTTCGCAATGTCCTCTGCAGTGGCAGCATCAACAACATCATCACTTCCTTCGGATTCATCCGAATACCCTTCATCTTGCACATCATCATCCTCAGCTCTAGATTCCTCATTCTCAGTACCCTCTTCCTCCATTGACTCTTCCTGCTTTATTCCGTCGTCGTGAATGTGGAAAGTGTTTTTGGCATTTCCCTGGCGTTGACGGGCTGTCGCCATTCTGTTGTATTGGGAAGGTTGAATACGATTGTAAGTAGATGTGGTTCTTATAAATACATCACTGAATCAAAGTTGAAATCTCAATTGGATTTGTTCAATCCAAACATAGTAATCTAATGTTTGCGGTCTGTGATTTTTGGCGGGGTCTATTATTGACGCGGTCAAATCGCGGTCAATGCATGCGCTAGTCTTCAAACAGTAGAAAGTCAATAAACAACCCCAGCAATTATTATCGACATCACAAACTTCATTCGGACAAACAAATACAAACAACAACTACCTATCTACCTTAATATTCTCGGTTTATGTATTTTACTGCGACACTACACTGGATTGGTCGCCATTACCGACAATATGGATACGATGGATTTCGACATCAATAATGCTCTTAAGCATTATATGAGCGACCCCGCGACTGTTGCGACACCAGAGGCAGATTCCAACCTTGTCGATTGCGAAAATGACCCCGAATCACTCACAAACGCCCTTGTCAACAGCGTATTGAATCCTATTATAGATTCAGTTGCAGAGAATCCAGATGCTGTAACTAAAAGTTCTTCATTTGATTCCTTGCAATTTTTGCTAAAGTGTGTACCAATTTGTTCTCAATCTACTCAAAATTACCCCACCGAACCAGATTCTGAACTCTTCAAACTTTCTAGATCCTCCTCCGCCCTACCTACACATGCCCTAAGCAAGATATTTGATCTCATAATCTCCGGACTTTCTGCTGAAGCAGATATCATCCATAACGACCTCGAAACGGACGAACAAGAATTAGTAGCACACCATAAACAACTATTAGAGATCTTTGGATTCCTGTTACAATGGACAATCGCAGCAGTAGAAACCAAGGCTGCCGAGAAGTCGACATCTGCCCCCGCAGCCCGTGGAAGAGGCAAAACCTCGAAGACCAAAGCAAGTGTGAAAAACGAGAATTGGGACTCATCTGCCCAATTACAAACAGCACTTGACACTATGTGCAAGGTTTTAAAATTAAAACTTTCAAAAATATTTCTAACAACCTCTGAGAGGGATACATTTATAAGCCTCTTCACGAGGCCTGTGTATATGGTACTAGAAAGCGAGCAGAGAGTTAAGAATACACCTATCCGAATGCACGCTTTCAAAGTGCTCTGCATCGCTGTAAAGCACCATGGCCACGGTTATGGTAGGTTATCTTCCGGCCATATAAAGGGGAATTGAACTGACAATAAGATAGCTGCACAAATATCTATTGTGCAAAACTTGACATATTTCGAACACTTGGCCGAGCCTATGGCCGAATTTTTACACATTCTCTCAGAGCAATATGATTATCCTCAACTATCGGACGAAATTATTCGAGAGCTTAGCAATAAAGAATTTAATAGCAATGATACCAAAGGACCAAAGTCAGTTTCATCATTTATTGTCAAGCTCTCGGAGCTTGCTCCTAGGCTTGTCATAAAGCAAATGACTATGCTGGCAAAACAACTGGATAGCGAGAACTACGCAGTTCGATGTGCTCTTATCGAAATTTGTGGAAATCTCGTTGCGGACTTGAGTAAACAGGAAGAACGTGGCGACAACCATAAATCGCAACTTAATGCATTTTTCGACGTTTTGGAAGAACGATTCTTGGATATCAACCCGTACTGTAGATGTCGAACGATCCAAGTATACATCAAGCTCTGTGAACTCGAACAAAAGTTTCCAAAACGTCGACAGAGAGCCGCAGAACTGGCAGCACGAAGTTTGGAGGATAAAAGCAGCAACGTCCGCCGAAATGCAGTCAAACTTTTGGGAACCTTAATCAAAACTCATCCATTCAGTCTCATGCATGGATCACAGTTAAATTTCAAAGAGTGGAATTCTCGATTGGAGGCCGTTGATGCCGAACTGAATGCACTTAAGCCTCCAGCAGAGGCGGCTGGTTTAGCTGATACTACCAGAGTTGAAGCTGATACACAACTACTAGACGATGCTACAGTCCTAGAATCGGATTCTCCCAAGAAGGCTCAAGCACCTATGAGCGATGAAGAAAAGATAGCTGCAATTAAGAAAGCACAAGAAGAAGCTGCTACTTCAGAGGCCATTAATAAGTTAACTTTGACCAGACGATACTATGTTGAGGCTCTTAAATTCATTGAAGTTTTGCATGGAGCTACCACCATCATTTGTCAACTTCTTGGATCGAAGAATAAGAGCGAAGTTATTGAGGCCATGGATTATTTCGAAATTGGCGATGCTTACAACATCGAACAAAACAAGCTTGGCATTAGAAGAATGTTACGTCTCATCTGGACGAAGGGCAATAGTGATGAAGGAAAGGGTGTTCAGAATCATCTCATTGATTGCTACAAGCGTCTGTTTTTCGAAGCCCCTGATACATACAGTGGAAATGACGCTGCCAACTACATTGCACGCAATATGATCAGTTTAACATTTGGAGCGACGCCAGCTGAGTTGACTTCTCTAGAACAACTATTAAGTACAATGATGAAAGCGAACCATATTTCGGATCTTGTGATCTCAAAGCTTTGGCAAGTCTATGGGGTCCAAAAGAGAGAAATTTCAAAAAGTCAGAGGCGAGGCTCAATCATTGTTTTAGGTATGCTTGCCACTGCAAAACCTGAAATTGTGGTTGGAGAAATGGAGACTATGTTAAGAATCGGTTTGGGTAGTCTTGGACGATCAGATTTACAGCTGGCAAAATATACCTGCCTCGCGCTCAGGCGAATAAATCCTACCGGAAGGCAAGCAACAGTGCAAACTTCAAAGCTTAGCAATGACCATGCAGTTCTCGGAAAGCTGGCCGCTATAATAGAAGTGGAGTCGGATAATAAGGAGTGGTATGGAGTCGCTGAACAAGCAATTAGTGCTATCTACGCTCTTTCAAAACACCCAGACAATCTTTGCTCAGAGGTTCTTCGAAGGAAGACGAAACATGTATTCCAGCAACGAGCCACGACACCGCCTCAACTAAAATTGGATGAAGACAATGATACAGATATGATGGACGTAGATATGATGGATGTGGATACTGAAGAAAAGCCACAAGAAGAAGCGCCACCAGCAGAGACCGCAACGCCAGCGCCACCAGTAAGCAAGCAAAAAGGCTCTGTTGCTTTATCACAACTTCTATTTATAGTTGGCCATGTTGCGATCAAGCAGATTGTGCATTTAGAGCTGTGTGAAATGGACTTTAAGAGGCGGAAGGCAGATGCTGAAAAGAATAAGGCAGCCGAAACACCAGCCGACAAAGCTGCAAAGGAAGCCGCTGATGACCTAGATATGATAGGAGGAACAACGGAAGATGACTTTACCGATGCCATGTCACATATCAGAGAACGTGAGCTGTTATACGGGCAGAATTCCCTACTGGCTAACTTTGGTCCACTTGTGGCTGAAATTTGTTCCAATAACACAACATACAAGGATCGCAGTCTTCAAGCAGCTGCTACACTTTGCTTGGCAAAGCTTATGTGCGTGAGTTCTGAATACTGCGAAACGAATCTTCCTCTTCTCATCACTATTATGGAGCGATCAAAGGACCCAATCATTCGTTCAAATGTTGTCATTGCTCTTGGTGATATGGCCGTTTGTTTCAATCATCTTATAGATGAGAACACGGATTTCCTTTATAGAAGACTGAATGATAAGGATGCTAGTGTGAAGAGAACTTGTTTGATGACTCTCACTTTCCTCATTCTTGCTGGTCAAGTGAAGGTTAAGGGTCAATTAGGAGAGATGGCTAAGTGTCTCGAAGACGAGGACAAACGTATAGCAGATTTGAGCAGAATGTTCTTTACTGAATTGAGCACTAAGGATAATGCTGTTTACAATCATTTTGTCGATATGTTCAGTTTGTTAAGTGCTGAGAAGGAGCTAGAGGAGGATGCTCTCAGGAGAATTATTAAGTTCTTGGCTGGCTTTATTGAAAAAGTACGTTTTCTGCTTTTCTTATATGATCTCCTTGCAGAGAGAAATACTGACATGATATATAGGATAAGCATGCTCGCCAACTTGCCGATAAATTGGCAGCTCGCTTAGCCAGATGCGAGAGTGAGAGACAATGGAATGATGTAGCCTATGCTTTAAGCTTGTTACAACATAAAAATGAAGAAATTACCAAGTTGGTACAAGGGGGGTTTAGGGTTGTGCAGGCTAGTGCTTGAATGATGTAAAATGCTTCTGTTAGGCATGTCATAGGGTCGGGATTTCTGGTACCAAAAGGTTGATGATAATGATGATTATGGCGTTTGAGTAAGATCGTTCTAGGAATGATAATGGTGTTTGGTTGTTGGTCGGCTTATGTGTTCATGTATCAATGATCTTGATGAATATGAGATTTTTACATATCTAAAGATTCTCCTCATTTAAATACAGGCTATATTTCAGTATAGATTGAAAATATGAACTTCATCTATATATTCATACTGATCCAAGATCGTTATGTATATAAGAGTTCTGGAAACTTCTAACCGCATACTTTACCAAGAAATAACCATAATCTTATTTTCAACCCTCAATTATAAATAATTCATCAAAATTCGAATTTTCAATATTTTCTATTCAAATTTAAAATGGTTGTCAAAATTCAAGATGAAAATGATAATTAAGAATTTCATCAAAATTGGGGTATCCTTTGTAGAGCTAAAGTCTTTCAGATTAGAAAGGATGGAAAATCGTGATTTTGGATCGAACAAAATTTGGATATACTTCGAAATACTATAAAAGGTATCATTAAATCGAATTTATTTAAAATTATTCGTAAAAAGAAGGTATATCGATCTTTTATAATAATAATTAAAAAGATTCGACGAATTATAAAGGAATTGATAAAAGATTGGAAAAGAAGAAAGATGATTTTTGAACAAATGAAATATATATTAAGGATTAGGGTTTCAATATATATTATTCAATATGAATTATATCGATATAACTATAAACATTGTATAACTTGTTTTAGATTATTTATCTTTAGAAAATAAACAAAAAAGAGATTGGATTTTGTATATATATATATTATTGATAAAGGACAATCGATATAATTTTCGAAAAGCCTAAGGGAGGTAATTGAAGGAAGATTATATAATCGGACGAAAGTATTTTCGAGATTGGAAAACATAGTAGGATATAAATAACTTATAGGATTGAAGAAAAGAAATATGGGAATTGTATCAAATCAGTATATAGATTAGGAAGGACCTTTATAATGATATAGAATTATAAATCTTTATTAGTCTTTTTGAAAAAGAATCCTGATAATAAAAAGGTAAATTCAATAGTATATTAGAATTAGATTCTTATTTCTATTATATTCCTTTTATTTGATGAATTAGAATCTGAATATATATTTATGAAGGATAATATAAAGGTTTATTTGAAGTATATTAAATTAATTCGATTAGAGTATGATATTAGAGACTTTCAATAATCCCTTTCTTTTTCAGATCTTAATTCAATTAAGAAGATATAGTATTGAATAAAGAAGGAGCTAAAAAAACTATTATTTGTATCTATTTTTATTAAGAAATTGAAAAGGGAGTTTAAGAGATTGTAGAAGATATTTGATTCTTTAAATTTCAGATTATATATTGAAAGATTGATCTGTAAATTAAAGGATATGATTGAAGTAAAAGGATTAGCTATTATTTATTAATATATTATCAGATTTTCAATAAAAAATATTGTGGTATTGATTTAATATTAAATTTTCAAAAGTGTAGATGAAATTTAAAGAGGGTGCGGTGAGTAATGATCAGAACTCTTACGAAGCGTGTACATTTGAAATTCAGGAAGTTATAAAACGAACCGAGAAGTAGCACCTATATAAGTTATAACTCTTAGAGTTTGAAAAACAACCAGACTTAAGTTTATGATAGATAGATAATACCTGGGACGGTAAATAAGCTACTTAGGATTTCTATGTAAATTTGTTACAGGTGTATTTGTATATAAAATTGTTTTAAATAGATGGATAGATGAGCAGAGGACTATTGTCCTAAGGCTTTCTTGTACATTTTTCGTTGGAGAATCGAAGGTGATGAATTAGTTCTTTGGGATGAGGAAGATAGGAATCTATTTTAAAAAGGGGTGAGCGAAGATATCTTCCGCTTTTCATGGGCTGATTCTATGGCCCGCCAGAATAGTTGTATAGTAGTTTTCTTTCCCCGTATTTTCTATTTGATCATGATCGTCTATCCGAAGTAGATCGTGTCTAAACTGTCTATTTTGTTTACCCGTCTAGGTCCTTTCCATGCTCGAGTCCGCTTACTGAGCGTGGAAAATCTCGCGCAGTTATGAGGTTCCGCACAATATCTTATTGTACACCCTCAATATTTCTCCTGCTTATCTAGACCCACCTCCATACCCAAAGCTCGCCTCCACAGCCGTATCTTTCACATTGTAGTGGTAGGTGTCAAAATATTTGTCTCTCGGCGCCTAGGTGCTCTCCAAAATCTCCAAAATTCCTTTCAAACCCACCCTAAATAACATCCTCCCGTTCCCCCTCAATCATCCCACTCATCTCCCCCACCCTCTTCAAATGCAACACCAACCTATATGCGCAACTCCCATTCAAATAATACCTACTCAACTTCTTACTCCTTACAAACCCCAACCGTTCATATAATCTCATGGCCGCCACATTTCCCTCCTCAGTCTCCAGTACTATTTCATCAGCGCCCCGCGCGGCCATCGCATCAATAGCTAATTTAACCAATTTCGTAGCAATCCCACGACCGCGAAAAGAAGAGGAAACCGCAAGCATGGCTATGTACCCGCGGAGAGTGGGTGGAGAATGTGAAGAGTGGGTTTCGAGTTTGGAGATTAGGATGCCGTGGAGAGGAGGGGTTGTAGTGGGGGTGAGGGGGATTGAGGGATCGAGTGCCTGGGAATGTTAGGATTTGTATAAGATTGTTTGGGACATGAGAACGGAAATACCATAAAACATAAATCCCCCCATTGATATAAAAAATATCTATACACATAAATACTATAAGGTTCGCTCAAATCTTTTGATATTAAGGCTCGAATTGAAGGTAAATATTGTTTTTCCAGTGAATGCTCATATTGGATATATCGTAACTCGGCTGGTAATTCTTTATTGCTTGGAGATATAGGTAGTATAGAGCTGGTTTCTGAAGTCATATTTGCCGGTATTATGGAGTTGGAGGTGAAAGTTTGGTGTTTGGGTATCTCATGAATATGTCTGTCTGAGTAGGTATCTGAGTATTGTATCTGGTGGGATGAATCCAAGCACTCAATGATGATAGCTGAGCTGGCTAAACCTCGGTAGATTTGACTAAAATTCATCGATCATTTTTGGTCTCTTTTCCCACATGCAAGAAATACCTCATGTACCCCTGTTAATCATTTTTACATTTTCTATTCACCAATTAAAATGTTTATGTGGAAGACGGAAAAAAGCTTAGATCCGGCTCAATCCGTCAATGCCGAAATCAAATCATGCCCAAACAATCCATTCAATGCGATTACGTAGCTTTGGTAGGTTCAAGTTAGAAGCATCGGATTGATTAATCAAGCCGAGAATGTTTATGCGGAAAAGTTGACTTTTCCTCATTTTCCGTCCTTTACCCTTTTCCTTTTTTATACTCGAGTAATGATGAGATGATATTTATATGATCTCTCTCACTCCTACTTTCTCTCCCGTCGATTCTCAATTCCCTCTCTCACCATGTCTTTCCTCCGTCGCCTTATCTCCGGAACTCCAACATCCTCCCCCTCCCCCTCCGTTCCTTCAACCCCTTCTTCACCCCCAGCCAAAGGAGAAGAAATGCGTCTGGCGCCCGTGTCAAGAATTCTCACACATAAAGAACTGAAAACTAGGAAACGACGTAATACTTTTATATTCTTTCTTGGGGGACTTTTTGGGTTGGTAGTGGCGGGGTTTTTCGCCGGCAGAAATGATTTAATTGAGTTACCGGAAATGTTGGAGGGGATTACCATGGATAGTTTGATGGATGTATTGCCCGCAGGCTTTGTGAAGGATGCGAGGGATTTGGCTGTAGGTGCTGGTTTTTCCGTATTGTATCCCTCCCTGGATTTCGGGTGGGAGGTTGGAGAAGGGAAGAGGGGAAGAGGAGTGTCTGATGGGATCTATGCTAACAAATTTCTGTTTGTAGAAGGGAGAACGGGAAGCTGTGAATTATGATTCATTCTCTGTGGGATTATATCTCAAAGCACAGGGAATTCGTGCGAATCATTCGGTTATTATGGTTCCCGGTGTCATTTCGACGGGATTAGAGTCTTGGGGTACGACGAATGCTTCAAGACCTTTCTTTCGCAAAAGATTATGGGGAAGTTGGAGTATGATGAGAGCATTGGTTGCAGATAAAGATGAATGGAAACGACATATCATGCTAGACAAACGTACCGGATTAGATCCACCAGGAGTCAAACTGAGAGCCGCGCAAGGATTCGATGCCGCCGATTTCTTCATAACGGGATATTGGATTTGGAGTAAAATATTGGAGAATTTAGCCACCATTGGTTATGATCCTACGAATAGTTATACGGCGGCTTATGATTGGAGATTGTCGTATGCAAACATGGAAGTTAGAGATCAATACTTTACAAGACTAAAGACGCATATCGAAATGGCAAAAAAGATTTCAAATAAGAAGGTGGTGTTGGTTTCACATTCTATGGGTGGTCAAGTGCTATTTTATTTCATGCATTGGGTAGCATCTTCAAGTGGTGGAAATGGTGGAGATGATTGGGTTGATAACCATGTTGATTCTTGGATCAATATTAGTGGATGTATGCTTGGAGCTCTCAAAGGATTGCCAGCAGTACTATCTGGAGAAATGAAGGATACAGCTCAACTCAACGCATTTGCGGTTTATGGCCTGGAAAAATTTCTCAATAAAGAAGAACGAGCGGAACTCTTCCGAGCCATGCCGGGGATCTCTTCTATGTTACCCATGGGAGGTGATGCCGTCTGGGGTAACGCGACCTGGGCACCAGATGACACCCCTGGCCAAGAAGTCAGCTATGGACAATTTCTGAATTTTAAAAATCAAAATACTTCAACGGGATATCGCAATCTTACAGTATCACAATCTTTAGAGTATTTGTATAATACCACAGAAGATTGGTATCATAAGGCAGTTGAGGGTAGCTATTCACATGGTGTAGCTCATACTACTGCTGAAGTAGAAGCAAATGAGAATGATCCAAGAAAATGGATTAACCCGCTTGAGACAAGATTACCTCTTGCACCGAATTTGAAAATCTATTGTTTCTATGGTATGTTGTTTTCGCCTCAGAATTTCACTAGCAACGATGCTAATATCTAACAGGAATTGGCAAACCAACCGAGCGCTCCTACTTTTACAGACACTCGGATAACCCCCTTTCATCCCTCAACATCACAATAGATACCGGCTTAACACAAGCTAACATAGACCACGGAGTCATTCTCGGCGAAGGTGATGGGACCGTCAATCTCCTGAGCGTAGGTTATATGTGTAACCGCGGCTGGAAATATCATCGCTATAACCCCGCAGGTGTAAAAATTAAAACTTACGAGATGCCTCACGAACCGGATAGATTCAGTCCTCGCGGAGGCCCAACTACAGGAGATCATGTGGATATCTTGGGAAGACATAGTTTAAATGATTTAATACTAAGAGTGGCGGCGGGTAGAGGTGAAGAAATTCAAGAAATGGTTGTTAGTAGGATTGCTGAGTATGCAAGGAATGTTAAGATTGAGGAGGAGGACAAGTATAAGGTGGCGGAAGATGATGAAAATAAGGAGGAAGAAAGAAGAGGAAGAGTGAGGGATAAGATTGAGGAGAAGGCGGAGGAGGTGATGGAGACGCTGGAAAATATTATCAAAGGAAAGAGTGAGAGTGAGAATAAGAATAAGGACGAGTTGTGATTTTTTTTTGATATGATGGAAGGGGAATTTTGCTTTCTTTAGGGATTGGGATACGGTTGTACCTTTGATAGAATGGGTTTGGGATGGAAGCAGGGGATTGTACATACGACTGGCACAACACTTATGATATCGTACGAAACATTAAGGAATAAAGCAGTAGGATCCGTAAGGATGGGAAAGAACTTGGAGTTGGGCGTTTTTGGGAGAAAGAAAGAATGGAAGTGGAGTTTGATATCATAGGGGTGGTTTAAGCAGATGTATTGTGTAGATTATGATACTTGCAATAGGTACTGTTTAGATATTAGATGAGGAGAGAGAAGAGGGGAGAAGAGGAGAGAGGAGAGGAGAGGAGAGAGGAGAGGAGAGGAGAGGAGAAGAAAAGAAATAGATTCTTAATGGATTTAATTTACGTGTTGATACGGTAGTTGGATGATTGATTGATGATTGATGGATGGATTTATTAATACTGGTGGGTGCTCTTAGTTTTGCTGCCTACATGCTCTCTTTTTTTGCTAAGGAAATTAACCTTAGTTGAGGTTAAGCTAGCTTAAGCAAAAAGGCGAGAAGGTGATGGACGAGAAGGACGAGAAGGTAAGATGGATGGATATCTAGGTAGTATCCTCTCTTGAAGTTGGGTATTAGTGATTACTTGGGTTTGAATATATAGTCGTATTACAATCTTATCCGTTGAACATTAGTATCCGCATTTGATGGTAATTTCCTACTGTAGTTCGGTAGAAGTCAAAGAGGAAAGGGGAATGGTGTATTGCTAATTGGTGGCTCCCGGATTGGGAATAAGAATGTCGATGTGATGCGATAGGAAGGAGTGGGATATAGAACTTTATATTTTGGAAGTAAGGAAGGATTTCGATGTTGTTCAGGATTTAAATTTAAATTTGGATTCACTTATTATTACTTCACTTTCTAGAATTATTGAACAAACAACATTCGTTTCACATGGACAGATATAAATTATGCTGTTGTCGGAACATTCGTTTTAATATCATTTCTATAGCTTTATAGCTTTATAGCTTTTTGTATCGATACATACTTCTATCCTACCTCTTCCTCTACCTCTATCTTTATATTATTCCAATTCCACTCCCAA
This sequence comes from Sclerotinia trifoliorum, assembly GCA_905066765.1. NCBI lineage: Eukaryota > Fungi > Ascomycota > Leotiomycetes > Helotiales > Sclerotiniaceae > Sclerotinia > Sclerotinia trifoliorum. Next base: position 1,900,814 of record CAJHIA010000009.1, on the reverse strand, counting down.
ATTCCATTCCAGTTATGAAGATCAACTAAAAACCACACATACCATCGCTAACACCCCTCACACACGTCACCTCGTCTCTCCTCTCACCTAGCCTCCAAAACACCCCCAATGAAACCCCCTTCAACTATTCCAATCTGGGTCATCTCTTCTCTCGCCGCACCAGCACCAGCACCAGCACCAATAGCAGCATCAGCACCTCTTACCACTTCTACTTCTGCTTTCATTACTCCAACAGTTAGCACTCCAACAGTCTAGACAATACCACCATTAGCACCATCACCATCACCAACCCTCACGCTGCACACTCCCCAAATCACAAACCCGCCTGAAACACTAACAGGGCGTTTTGTAACCGGGGTTTTTCTTACAGTAGGGCGAGGGGAGTATACGTATACGGCTGTGATCAGGACGAGTACGGTTTTGCATTATCCTTTGATACAGGGGAGTTTGCAGGCGGTTAATAGGGTCGGGGAGAGTGGGATGGTTAATGAGATTTTGGTTACGGAGGTTAGGAGGACGGAGGTTGTGGTGCGGGACATGGGGGTGCGGGATGAGGTTGCTGAGGGGGATGTGGAGATGGTTGGAAATGCAATGAGTGGGACTAGACGGCCTGTTTATACGAGCGAAAGCATGACGACGATTCCGACCATGGAGATGAGTCCTGATACAAACGATTCGGCATCCGTATCCATTACCAAATTATCTACAAATTCGAACTCAACAGCAACAACAACCAAACCATCTAATCCAACCTCCTTCCATCCCCTCCAAACCTCCCTAAATAGATCTAACCCAACCGCTCCCCAATGCCCCTCATCTACAAATCGACTCGCTCTATTAGCTCTCGTAGAAGATAACACGAGAACAAATCCCAACACAGAGCCAAATGAATATCAACCCTCATTACTGGATAATATTATAAGTCATCTGAATGCAGTAGATGCGGGAAATCTTCGACATGCGATTTATGGGGAGCCGGATCTTGATCAGGGATCGGATACTGATGCTGAGGGAGGGGAGGGTTCGAGTGAGGATGGGGATGGGGATAGGGATGAGGACAAGGAATCGGGATTTGATGAGGGATCTGAAAGTGATTCCGATAGTAATGGACGATTGTGTGGGACATATAATCGTCTGAATTCTTCGTTGCATGAGGATCATGATAATTATGGAGGAGATAGGACTTCGGATTCGGACTCGAACCCTCCGCCTGGTGGAGGTAATTTTTCGGAACTGCCGAAGGATTCGGATACTTCCACACGATCCAATGGGAAATTTGATAAATATGCCAAGAAAAGAGATGCTAATGCTAGATGTACCGGTACCTCGAAACAGAATTCTTCTGCGGAACCATCATCACTTGAAGAAAATTCAGGACAATCGGGAAATAAATCATACATCTCCTCATCGCAATGCCGTTCTCATCGTTGCGGAAATAATCAAAGGCATGTGTCTACAGTTTTGAATTCTGATGCGGATATGGATATTGATGTGGATGTGGATGAGGGAGGAGGATGAAGATGACTTCATCTGTAAAGAACCAGCTTTCAAGAGTGAAAAAAATTTGGAAAGTGTCGGAGGTGGATGTGGATGTGGATATTGATGAAGTATTTTGGGTAGAACCTACCTATCAGCACGGCACTGGAGATTGCTGAGCGAAATGAACAGGATGTAGAAGAAGAGGCTTGGACACTTTCATTCAACGAAGATAGTGGAATGACGAGACAAAACTCGGTTCTTGGTACTAGAGTTAAGCGTGGAGATAGGGGTTCGAATTTCCTTGGCGGGTTTTGTGGATAGGTGTATGTAGTCTTACATAGGTAGCGGTATGTGTATAGATTAGCGGTTTATTTTCTTGAATTAATGTTTAGTATGAGGATAGAAGTTTTAGTGTACTCATCTACGTACAGTTTTGAGTTGAGAATACCTCCTTGATCCATGGACTAGGATCTCTTGATATTTGATCCGGAACGCCGATTTATGCTGGGTTTGCCTTTTATATATATCATATCATATCATACACCTCATCTCTTCATATATTATACAACCTCCCATCTCATCCCATCCCACCCATTTTATATAAGGTAATAGTCCGGATCCCGCCCACAAACTCGTCTAATCTACCCACACCTCCCATCCCTCCACCCGGTCCTCCACCTCTCCTCCCACTTCGCACAATCAAACTCCCTCTTCCCAAGCTTCCTATTAACATCATTATGCGCCTCACACATCCAGCGACCAAACTCCTCCCGACTCTCCGTGCGCACCTTATTCACAGCCATATATTCCTGAAAATCAGACGCGCACGTCCAACAAGGATACAGTTGCGAGAAGAGATTCATAAACGTGCTTATATTTGTGCGATCAGTTGCGCTGGGATTGCTGGGGTAGGATGCGGATAGTGTGTGGAGGAATGTCCAGGAGGCTCGGCCGAGGGTTTCGATTGAGGGGGGACAGTCTGTGGGGGGTGTGGAGGGGATGTTGGATGAGAGGCTTTTGGTGCTGTTGGTGAAGGATGCGAAGGAGTTACAGGAGCGGCAGCTAGGTGGGTTTAATGTTAGATGCGTGATTGGGAGGTTTTGTTTGTTCGTGGATAGGAAGAAGGTAGGGGAGAAAGTAAAAATGACTTACGGTTTTCCGTCTTTTCCTAATATAACGCCTTTTGGGTATTTTTTTGGAGGGGCTTCGGAAGTACTGGAAGTGGTTGTGACAGGAGAATTGTCGTTAGAATCGTTCCGCGTATCATCTGCCATTTTGTTTTTTTGTTGTAAGTGAAAGAAGGAAGAAAATTAGAGTGAAATGGGAAAATGGAAAGATTGGGAAAAGATCAAAAATTTCGAGACATAGGTATTGAAGCTTTTGGTTTGTAATACTTCAGATAGATTTGTCGGAAAATCATCGGTTATTTATGCGATAGGACAGGGGTTTGAGTTAAGCTTATTTTTAGGTGGGGTTTGGAGTTTCGCATGTGCTAATCGTCATTTTTTACGGAATAATGTAGGTAAGGTAAGGTCTTAGTTCTTTTACCCCACTAGCTCTATTGCTAGTTTGTTGGAGCTTGGTTCCTGAGTTAGTTGTGTGAAGTGTGCGAATTTTGATTCATTTTACATGGTAAGGTTGATTGTGAGAATATTATTGGATGAATGATAAGAAAGAAGGAAAAAAGAAAAGGAAAGAATAGGAACGATGACGAAAATACCAGTTTTCCTTTTAAAGACGAAAAGTGTCCCGAATGACGGGTATGAGGAGAGGTTTGAGGAGGTGAGTTTTAATGCGTTGAAGTATGGACAGGGGGAAATGAAGAGTGAGAGGGGTTTTGAACCGATTTTTGTACCGGTTTTGGAACATAGGTTTATGGAGGAAGGGGCCGTGGTGGTCAAGAGGTTACTTAAGGAGAGGCAAGTTGGGAAAGAGGAGGGGAAGAGATATGGGGGGTTGATTTTTACGAGTCAGAGGGCTGTGGAATTGTTTGCTAAGTTGGTGGAGGAGGGGAGAGCGGGGAAAGATGGTATGTTTGCAAGTACTTCGAGATATTGATGATTGACTGATAATTCTATAGTGGATGATGAATGGCCTTATCTGCAAGATATACCGATATACACTGTTGGACCAGCTACATCTCGAGCTTTACGATCGATTCCTCAAAATCCACCATTAAATATCTTTGGAGCCGAAACAGGAAATGGAGAAGCATTGGCACATTATATGTTAGAACATTATGGAAACTGGTATAAAGATCGTACAATAAAGCCGTCTCTGCTATTCATGGTCGGAGAACAGAGAAGAGATATCATTCCTAAAACATTAATGGATCCAAATTTATCAAACGAAAAGAGAATTCAAGTCGATGAATTGGTTGTTTATGGTACTGGAGTGATGGAATCTTTCGAGGAGAATTTCACGAATTTGTTAAAGGAGACGAAGGATAGGGATGTTAGATGGGTGGTTGTATTTTCACCGACGGGCTGTGAAGCTATGTTACGTTCTCTAGGGATGTTGGATTCTCAAACTGGGAAAGTTAAGAAATCGGATGAAGGAGATGATGGACAGAGAAAAACTTTCATCGCTACGATTGGACCTACTACTAGAGATCATCTCCAAAATACCTTCAATTATGAAGCGGATGTTTGTGCTGATAAGCCAAGTCCGGAAGGTGTTATTGAAGGGATTAAGAGATTTTTGGATCATACTTAGGAATTGGGGAAATTCTTGACACATGCTTCTTTGGGTTTTACATGCATTGTCCTTAGGAGATTTATTATGCATTGGTGATACAACATATTGAATACTACCTTGGTAAGTAGATGCAATATATATCAAACCCCCGCCGGGTGTGTTATACATGAAATCGTCCGATTTATCAATTTGATGACGTACAAAAAACGTTCCTTATGTTGTTAGGTAACTAAATTGTTGAGCCATTGACTTAGCAGATTAGATATATAACTTGAGGAAGCGAGGTGAAATAAAACAAATCATTGAACGAATTCGGATGGAGGGTAATAAAAATAATAAGAGATAGATAATAATATCATCTTAGAGTTTCCTCTACACAACGGCCGTTTCTTGGCTGTCAGCCTTAGCCGTTTCTTAACCCATTCAACCAATCAAAAACCCAGTGGCGTCCTCCCTTCAATGTTTACATCTTCCATTTGATCAGGCCACGAACAAGTGAATTCACTCCAATCAATTTGTAAGTTATTACTCAATTATAAAACCTTCAATCCCTCCCAGCATCCCTTCCATCATATACATTCCCATCTCATATAGGGATACAGCCATCCTCGGTACAAAGCAACGAACTCCAGTTACACATCCACACGCATTCACAACAGAGTATATATCCCTAGTTGAGGAAACATTAATACGGGAAAACTAATTAAACACAACATTCACAAACGCTGCGTCCACAAACATTGCATTCACAGATATTAAATAGCTTTGTCATATCGCATTCACAATGTCAAGTAATCGCTATCACGACGAAACACCCAATTCTTCTGGTCATTCTACACCCGCCCTCTCAAGTTCCGCTACCTGGACTGTGCCATCTACGGTTTCCCATGCAGTTACAGGATTACTGAGACGTTTCTCAACTGAACCTTCAAATCATGCTGGAAATGGAAATCTTAACAACATTCATAATCAGCAATCAAAATTCCGTTCCTCGAATTTCTCTCCCGCCTCGGCACAAAATGGTATTCAAGGAGTCTATACCCCTCCTCATCGCACAGCTTCACCTTTTCAACCCCCGCCTCTGTATCCGGTGACTTTACGTGGTTGGAGAGAAAATACAGATCCTTCGGCGCAATTATTGAGCAGGGCGCTCGCGGAAGAAATTAGATTGTTGGTTCCTCCGAGGTTGCAGTTGTGTGAGGAATGGAATTTGGTTTATAGTTTGGAACAGGATGGGGTTAGTTTGGGGACATTATACAAGAAATGTGACGAGTTGAGGGGATTGAGGAATGGGTTTGTGTTGGTCGTTAGGGATGGGGAGGGTGGGGTATGTAGTTATTTCTTTCTTGCTCGTGTGTTTGGGAATGGATGGTGATTGTTTTTGAGATCGAAGCTAATGTGGAAGCTATATAGTTATTCGGCGCATACTTAACAGAAGCTCCTCATCCCGCTCCCCACTACTTCGGCACAGGAGAATGTTTCCTCTGGCGCGCTACCCTCATTTCCTCCTCCCTCCTAGCAAATCTGCCTCCTCCCCCTTCATCCGACACAACACATTCCCAACGCTCCACCACCATCGGCGTCCCTCACCCCTCCTCACTCCTTTTCCCCACGACCTCGCAAGGCCCACCCAAATCCCCCGCCTTCTCTTCAAAATCGGGCACCAGCACCCCCGAACGTATCCGCTTCAAAGCATTCCCTTACTCAGGTATAAATGACTACCTGATGTTATGCGAAACGGGATTTTTATCAATAGGTGGTGGTGATGGACATTATGGACTTTGGTTGGATGATACGTTTGAAAAGGGGATCAGTAGTAGTTGTCCTACTTTTGGGAATGAACCATTGAGTGAAGAGGGGGAAAAATTTGATATTCTCGGGGTGGAAGTTTGGAGTATTGGGAATTAGTGGGGTTAGTGGGAGGGGAGGGATAAGATGTGAGATGGATTGGAAAGGGAGGAGAGGGGAGTAATTGGAGTGGATGAGAATGAGAAAGGAGGAGGACGTGGGTGAGGAAATGAAAACGAGAATGTGAGGAGAATTGGGGGAGAGGGTCACAGGATGACGCCCGTTTGATATATGCATTATATGATACCCTTATTGTGAAATTTGTAGGCTGCTACGAGCATTTTATTTTACTTCAACTAGGTACCTAAGTACTTCAAATACTTTAATTGTATCATTATAATGGAGATTTATAAATATATTTACATATCCCACGACGCTAAACAATCCACTGATCACCTTATCCCTGATATAGTCACGCAAAAGTTATGTTCGAAGCAGACACTATACCTCTTGGGTATCTAGCTAGTATGTTCTCGACTCGATGGTTAAAATTCAACTTAATTTCATCTGCCACAGAAATCTCCCAAGCAAGGACTACAACATCCTAACTCCCCATCCATCCATCCATATCCCTAAACGAAGCCCAAGGCTAGGAAAGTAACTTCACAAATTCCCTACCTCCGAGCAAATCTACCTACTCAACTCAACTCATTCATAATTAACCTAATTAATGCATAGCCACATCACTAGGTTCCTTCTTGATTTTCCGAAAGAAGCTATCTACTTTCGCATTTTCTTTTTTTATGGGTCGAGTTTTAGGTTTTGTATTGGAATTCGGTTGAGGGGGATCTTTGAAAAATTCTTGGGAATTGTAAAGAGAGGCTTTGATGTCGTAGGGATTGGAGGAGTTGAGTTGTAGGTAGGTGTATACATCTATTTCAAATGAAAAAGGATGTGCAGGTTAGTTTTTTTATCTTCACACAATTATGTATTACCTTCCATTTTCATCGGAGGGGAGGACGAGAGAATCAAAGGGGAACATACCGGCTTTATAATAAATCGCACCCCTCTTTGTTTTATCTACTAACCCTAATTCCTTAATAGCTTTCAAGACTCGATACACATCCATTTTATCTGAAAAGTTCTCGGTATAGACACATATGAGTCGAGTTTTCTGAAGGAGGCCGGATCCATCATCGGGTGCTACTTTGGCGCCTATGCCGAGGGAATTGGTTGAGGTAGATTTTGCGATTGCGGACCAGATCTCGTTTACTTCAGAGGGAAGACAGAAAATCATCCACTTACGAAAAACGAGTTAGAAATTAGATTTGGAATTTGAGATGAGGAAAAGAAGCAAGATGAAATTCCCGAGCGGGGTGATTTTCTTCTTCGGATGTGAATATCACATAGGTATTGAAAATATCCGAGAGCCACTCAGGTGAGCATCGAATTGAGAGCAAAGAAGTCTCAGGAGTAACATATAAGCGAGACATAAAACATACCTTCCCAGTAGTACATTGACAATCAACTGCTGTATCTAAAATTTTCTGCACAATAACTTCTTTCCCTTTGTCTATCAACCGAGTGATTGCAACTGTGGATTTTCCAGCATTTTCCTTCTCAATTGTGTTTCGAAGAGTTTTTAGCTCCTGTAGTAAACGATTCCCTTCGAATACACATTTTCCCCAGCTGTTTATGCAAATCAGCATACGGAAACTGCTCATTGAGACTCCATGTACACAAAATGTACTCACTCGCTATCTTTATCGAGAGGAGCTTCTTCATGTATTGCAATACGTTTCGGTGCCTCACGGAAGGGATTGGTAATGTATATCCATGGAATCGATTCAGAAACTTGAGTCGTCTTTGGTGGTAATCGTTTTAGAAAAGCTTCAACGCTCTCTTCAAGTTGCCATGCACATTCTTGACCTGCATACGGATTATACATGGTTGATTTTGGTGGTGGACTTGCAAGAGCTTGGGCAACATTCGCATCTGCCTTTTCGGTCAGGGATGGTTGATGATTTTTCCAATATGCTGCATCATTAAATTCCGAAGCACGATCTTCGAATGATTCTTTGGTTGTCGAATCACCTGTTTGAAGGTTAATAATGGGATGAAGTAATATATAGGGTTGTATTACCATAGAAATCTGATTCATCTGATAGGTAGCCCTCATTTTTGGATACGTTGGTTTCTTTCCTGTTTGCCATTTTGTCTCCTGGTCAACTTCCTCACATGAACGTCGTTGGATGATAGGTGAAGTAAGCTGAAGTTGGAAACTAGGAAAAAGCGTAGGTGAATCGTTGGTATGCTACAGGTAACCTGTTGCTTATATGACCACTAGATCAAGTAATAGATGACAGCAATAAATAATACCTAGTAAGTATGTACATAAAAGAAGTTTATAAACAGTTGAAATCGAAGGCAGTTTTTCCTTGGAAGTGTTGAGAAGATTCACTTCATGGAAGATGATGCACGGACCATATAATGGTTTCTTTTGATGGACATCCAGATCTTGCTTGCATGGACGAGATTCAGGATGACCTGTCCTTCTTGATAAGTCAATTGGGATAATGAACCTGGAGAAGGTCCTAATGCTGGGGCTTTGGTTTTTATAGACTCTCTGTGAAATGGAGGGGGGGTGTTGAAAAGAAATCGTTTCACCAGAAATATTTGGCTCCCACGCCTTTTAAACAAACGACAACGGCGAATTGCATATACTTACAACAGGGGTTTGGGAGCAAACAGCCGTTTACAAGGGATGCATTGGTGCATTGATGCATAGTAGTGCACAGGACTTTGCCGATATAATAGATGAAGAAGGGAAAAGGAAGTATGACGAGAGCCTTTTCGAATACTTTGAACAACAATGTTCAATTATAACTATGCTCCAAACGAGTAGAGGTGAGAAGTGAGAGGGGTACTTCTATGGGGCATTTTATCCGCTGAATCACTGTCTCGTCTTGTGTATGGGCGAAAAGAAAAGGAGGAGGGAGGACTGAGACGTATAGCGGAACCCATTTGTGAGACACCCGCTGATATCTTGTTTGAAGCATCATAAGTTCAAGTAACCTGGAAAGAGAAATATTGTAAGTGGCGGTGCAATGTGGCTTGTAACCTACATGACAACAACATTTTCCTCGAGGGAATATCCCAACCTCATTCTCAGCAAGATCAGATCTTTTCCGAACGAAGTCTCCTCCTGTCGAAGCACTAATTATTGTACCAAAACACTTTTGGGGGGAGAACGAATTTTGCATGCCAGAACGTCAAGTTATCTATCAATCAATTAAACATGGCTTCAAAAATCGAAGTTCTTGATTCTGATCTCTTAGACCTTCCTCCGAGTTGCATGGAATTTTGGCCAAATAATCCTTCATGGTTCGTCATTGGAACTTATGAGTTGGATAAGGAGGAAGAAGATTCATGGGTACATGTCAAGAAGTCTTCGAGTGAAGTCATTGTGAATACTGAACCATTTCCACAAAAAGAAGGAATGGTTTCCTCAGCTCCCTTGAGTTTAATCGATTATTCTCATCCTGAACATATTTTTGTTGAAGAGAAAAAGATCATCCCAAATGAGTTGGAAGATCAATCAGAGCCTCCATCAACTCTTCAAAAGAGGAATGGAAGTTTAATGCTATACCATCTCGATGGTGGTTCCCTGTAAGCATTGTTCATAAGTTTATATCCTTCTTATCACATCTGATATGAGTAGGACCCTTTTTCAATCACGCCCATATCCATATGGAGCAATCTATGATCTACATTTTTGTCCCACGGATCAAGATTACTTCGCAGTCTCCTCCAGTACAGGCAGGATATCCCTCTTCAAAATAACGGCCGATGAAAATACTTCTCCCAATCTCGAACATATTAATACCTGGAAAGTATTTGATGATTCAGTTCTGATTACTTATTTTGCATGGTGTCCTTCAACATCGAAAGATGGTTCCCTATCTTTAGCTGTAACGGCTTCGACTGGAGTTGTTCAAATACTTAATGTAACTGGAGCGATATATGGTAAGATACACGGTTCGGATTTACGGTTGCGAAAGGAAGAACCATCCGTATCGTTGCATTCTTTGAAAATACCATATTCAGGCGAGGAACCTCAATATGCATATTGCTGTTATTGGGCTTGTCACCCTTTCACATCTTCCGAAAAGTTCCACGGGATATTTTCAGGAGGCGATGATTCGAAACTCCGAACTTGCATTTTAGGAAATTCTCGAAATAGAGATAATCATTTTGACTTGAATTTGCAAACTTCGTACTCAGGGCATGAAGCTGCTGTTATTTCTATTCTTCCATTACCATCGGGAGACAAGAGATGGGTTCTCTTAACTGGCAGTTACGATAATAAAGTTCGAGTCATCAATATGGGATGGTCATTTGGTCCGGTGTCACCTTATGAACTTGCCAAAGAGGCACCAATCGATGTTGTAGCGGATTTAGATGTTGGAGGCGGAGCATACCGTCTTGAATTCCTTCACGAATACCCTAGACAAACAGAAGACAACAAAGATATCTCCTTCAGGGTCCTGGCATCATGCATGGAAGTTGGCGCTAAGATTCTAGAAGTCCAGCGAAAGGAAGATATGTGGAATATTAAAGTCATCGCATCCATCGATATTGACATTCCTAAATGGCCAAACCCAAACAATAAATCTCAACTATGTTATGCCAGCGCAGTACAACCTGGTAGAAAGGATGGAGGTTTGGTGTTCGTCAGTTCTTATTTTAATAAGAGACGACTGAGCGGTACACCAAAAAGGGTACAACCTACTATTACGAGTGGAGATACGATTTTTGTTAGTACCTGTTTTAATAAGCGACAATTGGGTGTTTATAAATTTGTGGAGGATGAGGAGAATGAAATTGAAGAAATTACGAAGGGAGTTGAGGGTCTTTGAGTATTTCACTTGAGAATGCGTACTTTTTAACGATCATAAAGCCAGAAAGTGAATATACTTAGGTTGTGATAAGTTCTGCGTCATCATAAATCAGTTGCGATATATATGAGATATAGAATGAGGAACTGGATGAGAGCTTGATGAAGATATGGAGGGTGTATTACCAGTCTCTGGTGCTCTGAAAGATATATAAATACTCGAAAATCATAAAGAAAGAGGATTATTCATGCATATATAAAGAGATATATTATTATTTTTTCCAAAAAAAAATACCACCAGCCCAAGCATCTAAAAATACTACCTATCTACCTTACAAGAAAATCCCATCGGTGATATTTATCTATTTATCTACCTACCTACCTACTTACAAAATAACATCACAGCACCCTCCATAGCGTTACTCATCAACCATCACTCAAATTCAAATTCAATATAATAAATATCCCAAACGCCCCAAAATCTGCTCAAATACCTAGGTACCTAATGTATAAAATCCAATCACCCCCGGGTCTCCCCGGCCCATCTTTTTTTCTTCAATATTTATTTACTTCTCTCTTTTTATATCTATTTGTTTTTTTTTTCTTTTTTTAATTATATATCTCTGTTTAATAGATTAATATAAATAAATATATAAATATCTTATATTCTTTTTCTTTTTTTCATCTCAAGAATGATTGACTGACTGATTAATCTGTGTGGAATATATTTGATATTTGATATTTGACATTTGATTCTTCTAGATATATATATATTATACACGAATACGATGGGCGCGGGGCAATATCTAATACAGTTGTAAGAAGATCTTAGACTTATCATTGCCGAAGTACTCGTATAGCAAGTTCCTGTATATGTGTACGTAGATCGATATGATTTAGTTACCGATAATAGCTACTCATTAACATTAAAGCACTTGATCCCGTCGTATAGTATTAAAAACTTTCTTTCTTTACGGTGTGATTTCTGATAAGATTGTAATGATTCACTGGTCAAACACCCATTTTACTTGACAACTCAAATCCATTCAAATTAAAAGCATCGTCTAAACACGTTGCAAGACAAGATGCAAATAAATGTATAATCTTCATTTATAACAGAGAGCCAAGAACAACATTCTACATTCATCAACTAATTTGACGGCATAGTTTTTCCTCAAACTCCATATGAATTTTTCACCTCAACCAAAAGATATCTCCATCATCCTACACCACCCTAAATTCATGCCCCATTGCACCTATGCAACAAGTTTCAACCCACTCCCGTTCTTACCAACCTCACAAACACCACATACAGCACAGACAGTTCCCTTATATTTAGCTTGATATTTGCTACCATCAAATGCACAGACCTCGAATGGAGAGCCAGAGTAAATAGGTGTATGTGAGGCAGCACAAACATCGAATTCGGCAAATTGATCGAACTCAATCTCGTGGATATCATTAGGGTTGCGCTCACATGCAGCTTTAATCTTACGAGCCTAGATATTTAATTAGTACATAAAATTAATTGCGCAAAGAGATTGCTTACATTATCAAGAACCTTAGCACTTCCGCCATTTGCCAACATTCTGTTAGCGAAACTTAATGCGGAGTTATAGTTCTTGCTGGAATAGGCCAACTTCATCGCACTTGTTAAAGCCAATTGTCTATGAACAACCTCCAACTTAGGAATAGTGAAATAAGCTGACAATTCCAAACTTCGCTTCAGTTTCTCTGGAGATTTTGATATTTCATCAGCAGTTCCAATCTTCCGCCTTGAAATTTCAATGGCCATTGCTATACTGTATTCTGATGCTGTCGTGATAAGTTTCTTTGCCTCTGATACTTCCGACGCAGTTGAGACCGCGTTGACGAGTAGAGCATGAAGGATGCCCTTGAAAATTGTAGCACCGTCTTCAAGCTTGTTTTGTCGCATGGCATCATATCCTTTCTGTAAGTCGATTGTTGCTAATGATTCGATATCTCGTGGAATAACAGGAAGAACTTTACGAGGATCTGTCTCATCAACTGTTCGTCGAACATAATTGACCAAAGGTGGAAGACTTGCGGATGCTGGAAGGTATGTTTTTGATGCTTGGTAAATCTCCAAGAATCGAGGTTTCAAAGGTTCGAAGTTGACAGCGCCAAGTTGTCGGTTAAGTAATTGCATAGCAGTTTCAAAGGAGCCACCAGCCACGTGGTCAGCAGCGATAGGGGAATTGCGAGCCCATAAATCAGCCTCACTACTACCCGCACCAGCTTCTGCACTATCAACATTGACAAAGTCACTCTCAACTTCTGGAACAATATCATCACCCATGTCCCATCCCGCAGCATCTTCGTCATCGTCAGCCTCAATGAGAGCGCCAGTTTTAGCTTCATCGTCTCCAGCTTCATCGAACCCAAATCCATTTGCTGCGGCAGAAGGTTCATCTTCTAGAGAAAGACCTTCGACTTGACCAAGCAGAGCCTTCTCAAAGAATGATTGCGAAGTTGCCTTTGTTGGCCAGTTTGCCTTGAATGTAGGGATGACAGGTTTAGGAGGAGTAAGTGGAGACCCAAGGGATGGTAAAGCGATTTGTTCTTCGGTAAGGCCCGAAGCCTCAAGAATGGACTCGCATTCCTCTGTAAGTCCATGTGACTTTGCGGTCATGTAAGCAAGTGGATCTAATATGAGTTAGTATCTTACGCGTGAGTATCAGGATCTTTAATGTGAACTTACAAAGATCAATTTCCTTGAACATTTGTATCCTATCTTGAACATCTCCGAGATACAATGCGTTTTGGAAGCGGGCAGTGAAGTCACCACGATGTTCCGCAATTTTGGCCATTCTTGTCAACTTTGCCTCATCTCCAGTGGCAAGATACAAGAACGATAATTTGTCAAATTGTCGTAACTTCTGATATGTCATCTCGACGATTTGGTGATTACCGTGAGCAAGGGCTTCCGCCGTTAATCTCGACCACAACTTTGGTCGATCTAATTGCTTGGCCATCTCCACGGCGACTTCCAAGTTACCACATTCGATTGCTAATTCAAATCGAGTTTGTGGATCTTGAACGAATTGCAAAGCAATTTCTGGATAACCCTTCTTTTGCAAATAAGAGATAATACTTTGACCAACAAGACTTGAGTTCTTAATGATTTGCAACATCTCCTCATAGTTTCGCTTCACAAGGGCAAGCTTGAAACGATACTCTGTAGGATCGATATTCAAAATCTTTGGTTTGGCATTTCGGTCCAAGCAGTACATGGTACGTGCTTTAACCCTGACAAGGTAAACTGTCTGATCAAGGGTGCGAACTATACCGTTATCTCCGTTCAATAAGGTGTATTTGATGTGGTTCAAAGTCGAGTAAAGAAGGACGCCTGCATCATCCCAGGTAGCACTCTTAATACGGATGGTCTCGTGAAGAGAGCTAACTTGTTCTAAAGATTTCGTAACAATCGTGACGTTATGTTTGCTCAAAAGAGCCGCGTATAAACCATCGTTAGACCAAACAACATACTTGACACCGGATACAGCAAGTTCAGCAGTAGCTTTCTTTTGTTGGATATCATATAAATGAACAGCAGTTGGGGTGATCAACAAAAGGTTACCAGTTCCACCAAAGTAGATATCGGTGGTTCCATTTGGAGGCTTAATGGTCTTGGTAATGGAGTTGGAAAGATCTTTGATATCAATTTGCTGAGTTGTAGCATTGAACACAGCGAATCTGTTTCGTGCTACAAAAACTGCAGAAGTACCTTGACCTCGCTTCGTGTCATTTGAATCCATTGAACCAGCTCCATCCCGAGGAAGATTGATGAGTTCGTATGAACCACCATCTGCAGGGGAAGTAACCAAGACGGCTCGTTCAGCTGGATTGTAGGAAAGTGATCTAGGTGGAACCCAAGGGCTACCGAGTTTCTTCAATGTTAATAGTGTTGGGCTCTCGATGTTCTTCTGGAAATCATAAGATTTGACATGTTTATCCTTGGTGATATAAAAGAGATTGTTTTGATAAAAGGCAGAAGCAGGGCGTTCTCGCTCAAGCTTGAATACCATGACACCATTATCGTGGCCAGCGGCGAAAAGATTTATCTCAGGATGAGCGGCAATGACCCAGAACCTATCATTCTCTCGCTTGAATGATTGCACTGACGTACGCTTGTTGAGATCCCAAACTCTGATGGTTTTGTCTTCGCCAACTGACAAGATCAGGTCTTGATGAGGGTGAAATAAGCATCCTGACGCATTTTGGAAATGTCCCCGACAGGTATCGACCTCCCAAGCTTTAGTTTCGCTCATTCGCCATAATTTTACGAGTCGATCATCACCCGCAGATACGATCAGAGGTAATGTTGGATGGAAAGCTACCCAATTGACACCTCGGTCATGACCTTCAAGCACAAATTTGACCACAGCATCGGTATTTCCAAACATATCCGCTTGAGCCTGGTTCCCTCTCGACATCTGATCTTCGAAAGTCATTGATGTTGGCGCCGAATGCTTCTTTCGCAAGCCTGAAATATCCCAAACTCGAACCGACTGATCAAGGGATGCAGATACTACCAAATCGTCTTTTGGATGGAATTGAGCGCACATTGTATAGTGATTGTGACCAGTCATTGTGCAAACTGAAAAGAAGGTTAGTTCCGCATACGTTTATAATGTTGACACATTCCCAGCTTACTTAAAGAACGATTTTGCCAATTCCATATTCTAATAGTTTGATCGTCCGAACTGGAAATGATCCAAGGGAGCTCATGATGAAAGAAAACTGTGCGAACATAATCCAAATGACCATTCAAAGTAAAAAGACATCTTCTAGTCTGCAATGACCAGACCTTAATCTTGTAATCATCTCCACCAGAGACAAAGAGGGGTTGTGTTTTGTGGAAGTCAATTCCTCGAACTGGCCCATCATGCTCCTCGAATCTATCAATCAATGTTCCCATACGGTAATCCCATAGCTGAATAGTCGAAGAATGTAAAGAAACTAGAATCCATGGCCTATAAAAATAGTTAGATAGAGTTGCTGCGCATTGTATTTATGAACGAACCGTTTAGGATGGAAAGCAATGCCCTTTGCTCTGGATGATTTTGACTCGAACTTATGGGGGTATTAGTACTGTAGCCCATCTGACTGAATATATCAAGCTTAGAGTATGAACATGCGACATACCTTCGTCAACATTGTAGGGGAGGAATTGGAGTTAGATGCCATGTTGACCGATGCTCTGAATGACGAACAGCCCTATACGTTGCGCATCAAGTAACTGGGCAAATTAATTAATATCCTCCTAATGTGTCACTTTCTCAGATATGGCGCAGAGTAGAGGAGAAAGCCGTAAAAAGAGAAGATATTTGGTGGTTTGTTTGAAATTAAGGTAAAGTAGGTTACAGGAGGATATGGCATTGAATTTCGAAGCGTGTGAAATGCGACGTTGCTGTTTCCCGCAATTAAGGCATCAACAGACTAAAATTGACAAGGCTGCCACCCAAATTCACACCAAAGCTTCACCAGCCGCAAGAGCTTGAAAGGATCCTTGAACCAATTTTGGTTGGAGCTCTAGATTATGGAAATCTGTCCCTTGGAAAGAATGCGATAAGACCTTAATTCTGGTCAGCCTTGTGTATAATATCTTTATATTCTGCTATCAGTAGACAAACCTCTATGTAACTTTCATTGCTGATGTTAAAGTTCATACACGTCTCAAATTCGATTATACATTACAAAGTTTATTTTGTTTAAATTCCCAGGCGGACAAGAACTCGAAAGATTCGTCCCGCCGTCATTAGCCAGCCTTATCTCTACTGTAGCTTATGGAAGCTACCCTGTGAAAGTCGAGAAGCTCTTTCACTTCCCCGCGAAAGTGTTTAAATCTCCACTACCAAGATGGGAGCCTTCAAGTTACCTTGGGGACTTTCGGGAGCTCTACTGGCATCTATATATCTTCATTCTATAGGTGTCACTGCTAGCCCGTCCATCAATGTTGGCTTGCAAACATCCTTTCCATCCGCCCCGTATCTCCTTGAGCTCCTGTATGTTCAATTCCCTGGCTGCTGTTCAAGCAATACTGATTTATATATAGAGAGACAGCAGCAACTGAAAATGTTTCCTCGTACTTCCCTCTTCTTGATCGCATTGCAGATGGCTATTTTGCCAAGGCTTCCACGGATAGAGACCTATATGCCAAATTTATACAAATTCTCAGAGAAGATGGACATATGGATGCCGAGTCGCTTTCATCATACCAGCTTGCATTATCCATGAGAGTTGCCGCACCTCGTATTGAAGCACAATTTCAATATTACCATACCGCTGTAGAAGCCTCAGTAAAAAGAGAGGAAGACTCTTCTTGTCCAACGTGGGTTCTCTTTGATGGGAACCAATATTGTTCACCAACATTAAATGAGCCCCATGGAAAAGTAAACGGACCTTCGTGAGTTTTGAATGGTTGATTGAAAGCGTCAATATGCTAATCATTAGCCTGCAGACAAACGAAAGAACTACCATTTGATTATGTTCTTGGGAATCCTAACGGACCTCATTCTATATTATATGCTGATATAACATCTCCAGCATTTGGTCATTTCCACAAGACTTTGGTGAAAACTGCCCGTGAAGGCAAAACATCTTATCGTCTCCGTCATAGGCGAGCCCTTGATTCTGGCTCGAATAAACCTCTAATGATTCCGGGTTACGGTGTAGAACTCGCTCTCAAAAGAACCGATTATATCGTGATTGACGACCGCAAGGATGATGATGAAGAGGCACCAAAATCCAAAACCGAGACCAAAGTCAAGTTTGAAGATGAGGAGGTGGCGGACCTAAAGCCCCTCTCTACCTCAGAGCTCTCTTCTCTTGGATTGAAGGCATCTAGTTTCATTATGCAGAGTGAAAACCCATTTGATACACTCATCAAGCTTTCACAAGATTTTCCAAAACATTCTAGTGCTATTGCTTCATATAATGTTTCTTCTGACTTTCTTGCGGAGCACAATTACAACCGTGGAAAACTCGTCCCTGCGGGCTTCAACGTATGGTGGGTAAATGGCGTACAGATGATTGAGCGTCAAATTGATGCTATAACCATGCTCGATATTATGCGGAAGGAAAGAAAATTGATTAATGGTGTTAGCGAGCTTGGTTTGACAGGACCTGAAGCTGTCCATTTACTTTCCCACTCTAACATTTCTGAAGCGAAAAGTGATGGAGACGTTCAGAGATTTGATTGGAGAGATGAAATCGAGGGTGGGAGGGTTATCATTTGGTTGAATGATATCGAGAAGGACAAACGCTATGCAGAATTTCCTGCAACACTTGGTGCTTTACTTCAAAGAACGTATCCTGGCCAGCTACCCTCAGTCCGAAAGGAAATTTTCAATCTAGTTGTACCGGTGGATTTTAGCACGTTAGAGGATATCGCTCTCGTAGCCGAGACTTTAGCAAGCTTCGTCAAGCGAAAGTTGGTCCTCCATATTGGGCTTGTTCCAATCACAACGTCTCCAACCGCTACAGAGCAAGCACGAATCTTGTATTATCTTTTAGATGCCTACGGACTATCTGGAGCTATTGCTTATCTTGAAGCTTCCGTCTCGAATGGAGTTGCCAGTCCTACCGAAAAGGCTTTCGAGGCCGCTATTGAGGGTCGCGAGGTTCGAGCTGAAAAAGTAGCAATTACCCTGCAAGATTTATTGAAATCAGATTATTACAATGATCGGATCGACGCCTCCAACCGCTGGACCACAAGACTATCCGCAAATGGCGAATTTCCACCGATATTTGTGGATGGTGTTGCACTTCCTAGAGATGAGAATTGGTTGCAAGCAATGGTTCAACGTCTCACTGTAGACTTGCAGGTTATTCAACAGGGAGTATTCAACGAAATATTTACTCAGGATTCCTACATTCCAGATTTCTTCCTCTCTGAAGCAACATCACGAAGGAACGCCCTTATCATCCCAGAAAGTGATAAAAATATCAAAATAATTGATATGACCACTATCTCAAAACATCATGATGATGTGTTATCCAAATTGCCCAAGGTTGGAGCAAATTCGGCATGGTCTAAGGAAGATTGGGCTCACATGGTTTTGGTAGCAGACCTATCGTCCATTGCGGGTATGGATCTCCTCTTATCTGCGGCTAAGTTCAGGGAGTCCACTTCGCCTCTTGAGATTACTATCATACATAATCCTTCTAGTGATAAGGAGACATCTGATTTTAGCACCCGATTGTTTTCACATATCCAAAAAAGGTCCGATGAACCATTTGTGGACGCGCAGGATTTACCTACTTTGGCAAACCAGGATGGGCTTGAATTCGATGACACGACTAAAGACTCTGCAAAGACCTACTGGAAGCTCGCGAGTCCATTGATTCGATCCGCGGGTTTATTGCCAGGTGAAAGTGGCATACTGCTCAATGGAAGGCTTGTTGGACCAATACCGGCTGGTTCCGAACTGAACCAAGAAGATTTTGAGCAGTTGATCTCATATGAACGTGCGAAACGGATAACTCCCGTCTTTGCTGCGATGAAAGCTCTCGGCTTATCAGAAAAAATTACGGATCCTTTAGCTGGTGCGAAGATTTCTTCAATGGTGGCGCTGGCATCTGTATCAGATACACCTGATGGTATATTTGAGCAGGCGCCAACCACAAGAGTAAATGCATTTGATGTTTGGAACTCTTCTTATACATCCATTGAAGCCGGAGACTCATCAACTGCAACTATACACATGACAGTCGCTATTGATCCGGCCAGTGAGCAGGGACAAAAATGGGTACCAATTGTAAAGGCCATTTCCGAGCTTGAAGGAGTATATCTTAAGATTTTTTTGAATCCAAAAGAACTTCTTCAGGAACTTCCAGTCAAAAGATTTTATAGATATGTTCTAGAGTCAAAGCCTACTTTCAATGATGATGGGGCTTTAATTACCCCTGGTGCCTCGTTCACCGGCGTGCCACAGGAAGCGTTGTTAACTGTCAAATTGGATATACCACCGGCTTGGCTAGTTGCCCCAAAAGACTCAATACATGATCCAGATAACATCAAACTCAGCTCTATTAAGTCTGATGTAGATGCTTTATATGAGCTTGAGCATATTCTTATCGAAGGTCACTCACGCGAGATGCCATCTGGCAGTCCTCCTCGCGGAGCACAACTTATTCTAGGAACTGAGAAAGACCCACATTTTGCTGATACCATCATCATGTCTAATCTAGGGTATTTCCAGTTTAAAGCAAATCCTGGATTTTACAAGATTGATCTCCAGAACGGAAGGAGCTCAGAAATTTTCAAAATAGACAGCATAGGCTCAAAAGGATGGGCTCCTGTGCCTGGTGATGAGTCCACTGAGGTTGTTCTAATGAGCTTTCAGGGAGCTACTTTATATCCCCGTCTTTCCCGCAAGTCTGGTATGGAGGATGAAGATGTGCTCGAGGCTAAGGTTGAGTCGGCTATGGATTTTGTATCTCGCGGACTTAACTTTGCTCAAGGTATCTTGGGTAGCAAGACGAAAGCTACTGCTGCAGTGGAAGAGCAGGCCGAGATCAATATCTTCTCTGTTGCTAGTGGCCATCTTTATGAGCGTATGCTGAACATCATGATGGTCAGTGTCATGAAGAACACAGAGCATACAGTCAAATTCTGGTTCATTGAACAATTTCTATCTCCATCTTTCAAAGATTTCATTCCTCATCTCGCCGCTGAATATGGTTTTAAGTACGAGATGGTAACATATAAATGGCCTCATTGGCTCCGAGGGCAAACAGAAAAGCAGCGTGAAATCTGGGGTTATAAGATTCTCTTTTTGGATGTCCTTTTCCCGTTATCACTCGATAAGGTCATCTTTGTGGACGCCGATCAAATCGTTCGTACAGATATGATTGAACTCGTAAATCATGACCTCCAAGGTGCACCTTACGGCTTCACTCCCATGTGCGATAGCCGCACTGAAATGGAAGGTTTCCGCTTTTGGAAGCAAGGTTATTGGAAGAAATTCCTTCGCGGCCTACCCTACCATATCAGTGCCCTCTACGTTGTAGATCTTCGCCGCTTCCGCCAAATTGCCGCAGGGGACCGTCTTCGTCAACAATATCAATCTCTTTCCGCAGACCCAAATAGTTTGTCAAACTTAGATCAAGATTTACCAAATCATATGCAACAGGTTCTTCCTATTCATAGTTTGCCACAAGAATGGCTCTGGTGCGAGACTTGGTGTAGTGATGAAAGCCTCAAAGAAGCGAGAACGATTGATTTGTGTAATAATCCGTTGACAAAAGAACCTAAATTGGATAGGGCGAGAAGACAGGTTCCGGAGTGGACGATGTATGATGATGAGATTGCGGCAGTGGATCGGAAGAGGAAGGGAATTAATGGAAGCGGAAGTGGAAATGAAGTTGGGGATGGTAAAAATACTAAAAGTAGAACTTTGGAAGGGGTGGTTGATACAAAGACTAAGAAAGATGAGTTATAGATGAGTGATGATTATAGTGTGGATAATTGTATGCATGTAGAATATCATTTGAATTGTCCTGGTAAATTTTGTGTTTTGTTCCTTGCTTTCTGGCTATCTTTGTCTTTGATATTTGCTCCCGCGTGGAAATGGATTGCTAGTATTTGCATAATCAATCTTGACACTAGGTGTTGTCATTACTGTTCTTTTATGATTAATCAGTCATATTGCTTTGATTGCAAAGGTTGATGATACACCTAGTAGAAGAAGGGGCTTTATATCTTCCGAAGTTATCTAAAGGACATACTTATGTATAATCTATCTTTCCTTATAGTGTCTTTCTTACCTCCTATACCACAATAAATATATTCAGGTGCTTTCCTAACGTAGTAGAAATGAGTTCTACTTGGATAGGTGTATTTCTTTTATAAAGATAGTACTTATCATTTATTGGTTCTATTATATTCAATGTGTCCAATAAACTGGATTGGTACAGTAACCGTAAACTTTTAATGTTTAAAATCAATTCAATATCTAAGAGAACTTCAACCTTGGAAATATAGTATTTTTAACAGTCATCTGGACTATTGGGTACACTGATTGACTTATACTGTATCACTTTCCTTCAGCACTTCAGCATGTCATTACAGGGAGGGATTTGTCTAAGGTATTGGGAAGAAACTTTGGATGGATCTGACAGTAATCAATCTCAATATATACTACCTAGATACCCTTCAACACAATGAATCTAAGTAGTTTGGATTCAATTTTTCTCAGAGCTTGTGAATTGAATACTACTTGGCCGTATTTGCCTGGTCAATGTTTGGCTGTATTTATCTAATCGATGTTTCTTGGTTATTTTAGCATCACATAGCGAGCTGTATACTACCCAAGAAACTACTATTTCAGTTCCTGCGGATACAGAAAACTCTAGATTTTACAACCTCCAAATCAAAAACCATAATAACCAGTGTTGTCACTTCTTGAACCTCATCATCTTTTCTAATCAATCAAAAGACATTGATTGAAACTAGTATCATTGTGGCCCCTTTCAGTTTCAACACAAACACCCATTTATTCAACAAACACCATAACAACTTCAAGATGTCGACGGAATCCTTTTTCGTAAGTAATTTCCTAGCACTTCAAGGATAAGCTAAGCAACCTCTGTGTTTTTCTTGGCTAATGTACTCTAAAATAGCCATTCAAACAAGATCATCCAAAATTTCCCGCAGCATTGCGCACCCTCCAGAAAAGCTTCAAGGCAAGAGATGAAAGAGATAAGGATATTCTTATTGAGCAAGTTGATAATGTCAGCTACATTGGCATGTTCGAAAACGGGTGCCGCAAAGCTTTCTCTGGGATTTTTCGCCGCTCATCCAAGGACTTCTGCCTAATCGAAAATATGAATCCTGATCTCCTTACAGAGTTCTTTTTCGACATTAAACACAGCATTAATCCTTCACAGAATGCAGACATTACACCTGCAGTGAAAGGCGTACCAGATATGCGCAAGTTCTTCTTTATCAGCTGCAACTATCTTGACCCGGAGCATATTATTGTTCGCACATATTCCAAGTTAAGAGGTTTTGACTGGAATGATCAAGCGCAGATCAATGATCTCAACCTCTTCCGTCAGGCAGCCATTACGGAGGCTTGCGGAGTCACTGCTTTTGACGAAGATGGTGCCATTCTCAAGCCAAGGTGGATGAAATCTATGGTCACAGAAGGAACTGACAAGCCAAATTCAAGGAAGCGGAAGGCGAAATCTATTAAAGGACCTCCGGATGACAAAATAAAGAAAGGTCCAAGCCTCCGGACTCAGCTGAGAAGTCGAGCTCTGACTCCGAAGCCTGTCCAGTCGGCTGCACAAACCTTGCGACCACAGCCGGCTGCACACGTCTTCCTGTTCCGACCTACTGCACCACAATTTCAGCCTAATCTACCAGCATACGGGACTACTGGTATGCAACTTCAAGCTTTAGGAGCACTGATAGCATTTCCTACACGAAATCAAGAACAAGGAATGCAAGGTTTATGGCGTGACTTGCATACTGGTCGGCCTGTGCATGGCTCAGGATATATATCCCCTCAACTTAGTCAGGGTGACAGCCATGTGGCATTTTCTCAGCATAATCTGCAACCTAGAATGAACCAGTACCAGGGCCAAGGATTTGGAATGAATCAACAAGCTCCACAAGGATATAATCCATTTCCAAACCAAAGATCTGGAATGCCATATCAAGGAGCTCAAGAGAGTTACGGATCTTTGCTTCGGTATCCAACACAAAACTATTTCCCGTCCCAGATTCAAGAATATGGGATGATTCAGCAACAAAATGTTCAGCAAGGATATAATCCTTCACAAAGTTATGGATATGTACCTCAATATATTTCAGCGCAAGGCCAAGTCCCGCTTCAACCCCAAGTGTACGGAATGCATCAACAACCAGCTCAACGAGGATCCACTCAATCTATGAGCCAACGTTATGGAATGCATCAACAGATTCAACACAGTCACAATCAGATGCACAACCAAAGCTTTGCAGTCCACCAGCAACACCATCAGCAAAGCTACAACCGAAGCACATTCTCTGATTATACACAGCAAGCATCTAACCAATATAATATGGGCGCTATTGCCGGCACTGGTTACGGACAAGTTCCTGATCAAATGACTACATTCATGAATGCAAATTCACATCAGCAGACTTCTAGAACTGAGCCCGGAATGGTTGCTCCACTAGCTTCCATGCCTCCACAATATTTGGCGGATGTTTTTGCCAGTAGTGATATGACGCTAGAAGAATTTTTCAACATGGAAAAATGATTGAGGGTATCCAATAATTTAGACTGCAGCCACTCTGGTATGATTATTCTAGAGTCGAGGGTGATTTGCTGCTCAGGGAGAATCACAAGCACCGCAACGGTGGGAGCTTCTCTGGCATCAAAGGATTGCAGTGATGATACCATGGAGAGAGTTAGAAGGGGAGTATGGAGATGAAACTAACCTGATCTACTTCTTTTTGATGTCACAGTTCGGGTTTCCAATTTGCTTTTGTCTATTTGGCGATGATTTTTCTCAGGTTAATATAAGGAGTTAGAAGATAAATACAGAATTATGTTAGCTTAATTTGCTTTTTGGCAGGATAGTAGATAAGTAATCATAATACGACCAATCACCCAAGCCGGCCGTCTGACCTGGTGTATACTGATGAATATGGTGACTTGAACGTGTTATGTTGTACAGAGGCTTGATAGTATAGAAAGTTCCACTTCATGAAGATTTCTATGTTTGCTAGAAATCTCTGGACTGAATTGAGTGAGTTGAAGGACTTTTTTCATGCCATAACTGGTTTGCGAAGTCGCGTGACTTTTTGCAAAGTCGTGTGCTCTTTCCCGTTAAAGTTATTCTGACCATAGTCTTTGTACGTCTTTTTTCAACAACAATTCTTTAAATCATTGATATTTCTTGGAGTTACAAATACTTGAATTCAAATTGCATTATTTAGCTTGTTTGCCTTGCTCACCTATAATCTACGCAGCTAAGCTACTGAAAAATCCATTAGTGGATTGCAGGAGTTGGTAAAATCAACCAGCTCTCCAATTGCTATTTGCTACGCTAATCTACTTTCAAAAGCTTCAAGCGTCTTAATAAGATACATTATCCCATATTCTCTTCTCAGAAATTACCGATCTCCATAAAGTCAGCATGGATGAGTCTGTGATTGTAAGTAGCCCTCTGTTCTTTGGTACCCGAATCATTTAGCATGTAACACATGCCTAGAACTCTTTCGTTAGGATTTACATACTAACAAAGATAACTAGCCTCCCCAAAGCTTTACTAGCATTTTCAACTTTGCCCCCTATAATGTTATCCCTCATCCTACCTCCTTGACAATTGGACAGATGCAAGATATTAGTCCCGCCATCTTAGGTAAACCCGAGCCTCACAAGTATATTTACCTCCACTTCAGATATTCGGAATCTGGAATATCTAAGCAAATCATTATACATCAATACCGAAACCACCGCAGACACAATTGGTTTAGTCAGGATGATATTGACAAATTGAACTTGTTTCGAATTGCTGCTATTACATTGCAAACAGGTGTTGATATTTCGAGGGATAAGAGATGCTGGAGATTTCTTACTAAAGCGGAGAGAAAAGAGTGGTTTCCAAGGTTAAGGAAGTTTGCCAAGGAGACGGAAGCTAGAGAAACAGTCGAAGAGGCACTTGGAAAGGCCACCAACGAGGGATACGCAAACGAAGAAGTTATGGGTGACGCGACTGATAGAGCAGTTGATGAATCAACGCAAGGATCAATTCAAGGACCAGTCCAAGAACCGGCCAGAAGATCAATTGGTGAAACCATTAGCGGGACGATGGAAAAAATATTAGCAGAGAAGAACCCGAGTCAGATAATCTTGCGGTCAATAGCGAATATGAATCTAATATTCCTCAAAGCAGCGGGCCTCTTGTCCATCGAGGTCGCCGCCCTAAACAAACTTACGGCTTTCCACAATGCCAGAGTGCGCAAGGAATGAATGCTACCTGGAACACCAACGACAACACGGTGTCTCTCATCGAGACACTGCAAAACCTCATTCATATGTTAAAGTACGGTTATCCGAATAATGATTCACCGTCCATTGGTTCTCCAATAACTGGTTTACCATCAGCCGCTGCTTCATCAAGTACATGTACTCCTATGCTAGAAGTGGAAGGATCGAATTCGGCTGAGTGTCTGATGTATTGAGTCCTGTTCTGGAGAGATTTACCAACAATGAGGGCCACGGGGAGGATTTATTGCTTTAGCGCGTTGAGTAACTATAGGATGGGGCTACATTAGAAGGCAACAATATCCGTGTATGCAAACAAAGCTCAACTGGTGAGATTGTAGACTCCGGTAACTGAGATAAAAAGAACTTTCATAGCGTTTTCGGAGAAACAGCGTTCACATTGGTCTATCTTTTCAACTTGAGAATTCAATAACATGACAATCATTTTATTTCTGTTGGTATCACTTTGGGTGATACTATTCACATAGTACTATTATGGGTTTGCTTGTTATTCAGTCTTGATCATTATATTCAATAAAAAGGTTCCCGTTTATATCAAGAGAAGATACTACAGTTTCCCTTGTAGTACGGCTCTATATGAGCTAGTCATATGACCGTACTTACAATTTCATTATTTATAATTGAGCAAGTATTCACCATAATTAGACTTGGTGAAGATACACTACACTCGGTATCTTTAAGCAGGACCTCTACCAATCCAAACACGGTAACTTCTGAAAGGACCTCTTCGCTTATCAATATTCTTGTACTGTCTACCAGGAGCAAGTCCTTGTTGGTTGGTAGTAAAGTATAACCATCCATCCAAGATAGCCATAGTGTCTGCAGCCTGGAGCTGACCACCACGAACAAGTGACTTGAGGTTATAGTTTGCGGCTGCTACCATTCCGGAGCCACCGGCTGGGACGCCGTTAATCTCATCGGTGACTTCAGATTGTTGGGTATCGGCATATAGGATTGCATTTTGCTAAGTTTTGTTGTTAGTAATCCGAGAAAAAAGAGCAGAGTAAAAGAATACCAACAGCAGAAGCACAAATATATACTCGGCCGCGGTCATCAGCAGTGAAACCCGCTTGCTCAGAAGGAAAGTTTCCTGGATTTTGAATTACAGCTTCGATTTCTGCATCGTTCAAGTTGGAGGTAAATGCTTCTTGAGGAGCATAATACCAGTGGTTGGAAGCCTTAACTCCCCAGTATACATTGCCTCCGGTTAATGCAATGCCGTTAGTTCCAGAGTTGAGAACAGAAGATTTAGTACCGGACCAGTTTCTGATGACGTCTCCATTGTACATGGAAATGAAGTTTGGATCGGGGGTAGTGAAACTGCTGTTAAAGATGTGTCTGACGGTTGCTCCTGTCTTCAAGTTGATGGTTGAGATGGACCCGTATGCTGAGTCTTCAGTGATGAATGCATATCCAAGAGTATTGTTGATCTTGATGTCGTTCAATTGGAGCTTGACATTGTAGAGCTCAGGTGGGTATATGTAGGTGCGGATTACCTCTGCAGTAGTGTAGTTGAATGAGATGACCTTGGCTCCGTATGGAGTTGGTTGGGCACTTTGAATAAGTCAGCTGATATTCTTGAATCAGAAAGTCCTACTATCAGACTCCTCATCGAAGAAACAAAAACAGAAATATCAACGTACGCTCCATTGGGAACTCCACTATCAATAACCCAAAACACACCCTCCGCATCCAAAACCACATTTTGAACATTAATAAAGCATTCTGATGCATTTTGACCAGCAGCACAGTTTTACCATTCTGCAGATGGCCAAGGTGCCTCACTATTGAACCCAGTGGCCTTTGTGAGAGTCCAGTTTTGTGGTTCCATATTGCGTGCATAGGTGAAGAAAAGATTGGCATCCAAATCTACAGCCAATCCAGTAGGAGCACGCACATACTCATGAACAGCTTGCAATTCTGGACCGATGACATCCAAATCCGCAGAACATAGTCCAATTGTAGTGAGATTCGTGCGCTGCTGTGATAATGGTACTGGACAGGTTCTGTTGAGGCCTTGAGCGGCTGCTGTAACGGCTAAAGCGGCTAAAATGAATAACATCTTTACGGTTTTCGGGTAGGCCGCGTATTGATGAAGAGACTTGAGTAGCAAGAATGAACAGATTGAATAACGCCCTCACATCGGAATGTCTATTTATTTGAACAACTCGATGATGCTATTTACGCCATTGATAAACTTCGGCATTTGAGTTTTAGGTTT
This sequence comes from Sclerotinia trifoliorum, assembly GCA_905066765.1. NCBI lineage: Eukaryota > Fungi > Ascomycota > Leotiomycetes > Helotiales > Sclerotiniaceae > Sclerotinia > Sclerotinia trifoliorum. The sequence goes on along the minus strand of CAJHIA010000009.1, from coordinate 1,872,700 downwards.
TGTGAATATGAAGCTATCGATAAATGAAGAACTTGGCATCACTTGGCACTCTCCGCTATTTTACGTACCTTACAGTAAGCAGAGTGAAGTGTTTTATTTCTCGTAGAAGTGGGGTACTAGACTTAATCGCTAGCTAGCTATATTGTCCCTCTTCGTGAATCATTCGATGTCGATGCCAAATAACTGGTAAATTTTACACCGTAATTGATTCATACCTTAATCCAATATCCGTCCTAACTATCTCCGGACTATACAGAATTTCTGAAGAAGTGGAGTAAATGGAGTAGAATACGGAAGCAAAGGATAAAATAGCTCAATCGCCAAGTAGGAACGGTCAATATCTCGAGCTCTAAAATCGATTTCTATGTATTCTTACATTAGATTAGTATATAGAGAACCTTAAGATCCACGATTTTTGTGGCTATGTGTACATGGCGAAAAGACGCCGGCGATGCTGTTCGGAGACTTGGCACTCGACGTCTTTGCCTAAAATTCGGAAAGGGTTCGGCCAAAAATACACACTAAGTTAGATATTACCTTGTGGGGTGGGTAAATCGTCGGTGCCGACAATTATGCTTCTTGTTGTGTATATAAGCAACTGCTGATAATCACTACTGGATCGAACGTCGCGACCATCTCAATATTTCTTCTCAAGCGACACTCTGTGTCCCGGTCTCTTGTACCTCAAGGCACCTGGATCAAAACCCCAACGCAAAATGTCGCTTACGAAGCTAGATCCCCTGATTAAGCCCCATAAATTCCCTGCCGTCGGAAATTCTGTACCGTTTCTCATGTCATCTATCGATTTTATCGGGTGTATCGTTAGGAGATCATGTGCCTTGACGGTGCTCATGAAAATATGTCGATAATCGTTGACTTCACTGAAATATATAGGACATAAGGTTAGGGTTAATGACTTTGTTGTTTAGGGCTTGGGCTGCCATGGTGTTGAATTTGGTGAAGTCATGGATCAATGGTGACCATTACTGAATTAAGGAGGTCATGGATGTGAATATAAAATGCTGGGAAGTTTTAAGAAGTGAGGAAATGGATGAACTCTTGAAGAGATGTGGTGCTTTGTTGTTTCTATGGCCACAATTTATCGCTAGTTGTCATTTTTATATCAGTATGGACGATAATTTGAATCAATAGTAACGTTTTATTGTATGTCTTTTCTTCTGTATTTCCTTAAAGCTACACCTAACTCTTTAGGTATTAACAGCTTAGATTTTTATACAATGATGAAGTTGTACTTGATGTCTCTTTTCTGTGCTTTTGAATATATTCACTCACCAGCTTTGATGAGATAATGGATCTCAGGCCCAAATCTAAAGATAGTTTACAAAGAAGAAACCTATGTATTAGCTAGTCCTTTCTGAAGTGGAAACTCGTTCTCAAGAAATCAAATCATCTCTTACTTGTTTTGCTTATAAATAACTTTTCTTGTTTTCATATGATGGCTCATTTGTAAATTCCGATCTTATATTGGACTTCAAAAGAACAACCTCCGATATAATTGGATATATGAAATCAATATATATTCTTTGAATGATCAAGACTTAATATACTTTCATATATTTTTATATATAATTACTTTATTGTCGGCTTGCCGACTCCATAATTTTGCTGTACGCGAGGTTTACCCGGTGGGTGATAGAAAATGAGAAACTCGCTTAAATGAGTCACGATCCTGACAATCTGATTGGTCTAAAATACCCCAGTAAATACCCGGTAAATAATCTAACAAAAAGCTTGGCATAAGCCTTACAACCTTAGTGTAACGATCTGGTCGAGGCAGCGGCTGCCCGAGGTTTCGTATGGTTGGTAGTTGTGGGTTAAGGCTAATACTCACTGGTTATCCATTTGAAAGTGAATTCGTTACTAGATCAATTGGAATTTAGGTAAACTAATTGATAACTAAGTTGAGCATGAAGCTCTTAAATTATGAAACTATTCTGATTATATATTAACGAATGGAAAGGAGCTTTGTGGAGCTTTAGAGCTTCAAAAAGCTCTTGGAGCTCTGGGAGCTTTCGAAGCTTTCAGGGCTTCTTATCATGTGATTAGGATAAGATTATATGTTCGAGTTTGTTGAGGGTGGGGAGATTATATGAAGCGATTACTATACAAATTTGTACATAATTTGCTTTGCTTTTCAAGGAGGTCCAAGTTCACATGGACAGGTTGATTGTTGCCTCTCAACACATTATAATCTCAACTTGTGAATCGTGACACTTAGACAAATCTGAATTGGAACTTTTTTCAACTTTAGTGAAATCATTCAAATCATTCAACTTATTTAAATTATTCAACTCATTCAACTTAACTCTATTCATTCAATTCAAAATAATAATAATAATAATAATAATAAATAATATTATAAATAATATAAAATATTATAAATAATAGATAATATTATAATTATAATTAATATTATTATCATTAATATTATTATCATTATAATTATTATTTTTAAAAAAAAATTTAATTTTCAATTATCAAAAACAAGTCGATATTCTGCCTGCATCTTAATATATATTTAATATTTAAATTTATTATAAACTTTTTAAAATTTAAATTTTCATTAAACTTTCTCGAAAAATTAAAGGTCCAGGGGGCGCAGGCCCCTGGTAATAAATCTCTTTTGTTTACCAAGTTTAATATTTTTTTTTCAATTTATATTTTTTATATCAAAAATCATAATTTTTATCTATTAATAATTTTATAATCAATTAATATAATTTAATAAAATTTGAAATATAGATTTATTATATGATTATTAATAGATTTTGAAAATTTCAAATTTTTTGTAATTGATTTCGTTGAGATTTTCAAAGATTAAATTTTTAACAAAAATAAATAAAAATAAAAATAAATTATAAATTATTTTTGAGTTTTTTGAATCAAAATCTATTAAATAAATTAAATTATTTTGAAAAAATAATTTACAAAAATCTGATTAATTAAAATATTAAAGTTTTTAATCTTTATAAAAATTAAAAATATTAATAAAAGTTTTTCTTTATAATTTAAAATTTAAAACTCTTATTAATTCAATTAATTATAATATAAATAATTGAAAATAATTTATAATTTATTTTTAGTAGTTTTTGTTGAAAAGTTGTTTCAAGTTTTAATAATTTTCGAATTTGTATATAAATCTTATATAAATTGAAAATTGTAATTTCAATTTTTAATTTCTCAATCAATAAAATTATAAAAATCTGAAAACTTTAAAATTTATTAATAATTATATAATAAATTTATAATTAAAATTTCAATTGATTTCATTCATTTATTGTTGAATCATTAATAATTGAAAATGATGATTTTTGATGTAAAAGAGTGACCGAAAAATAGAGTACTAGACTTATATAACAAATTATTAATCTCATCAGTCTATAAGATAAATTATAATTATTGTAGCTTATGCGTCATATTCAATAAGAAAACTTCATAGATTCACCAATCCTATCTACTATTGAATATAATCAGTTTCATCTAAAGCCATTCCAAGCACAATAACTCATTATGGTAATTTCCTCCGGACCTTTTAACCCTAATCATATGTAAATCTCGAACCACTTAAAAAAATCTATCTAATCTATTCCTTGATTCATCTCCTCAGTACGGTCTGTCTACATCAAGATGTACGCTGAGTTAATATCCTAGATACATGTGAATAATGGACTTCGGACTACTATCGACCAGCCGACCAGCACAGCCGTAGAATTTTCGACTGTAGTTATTGCATTCATATAAATGCAACTCGCAACATTAAAGTCTTCATCTTACACCTAAAAACTTCTAAATTCTTTACTTGACAAAGATTACTTTTGCAAAGACTTACGAACATACTTGTACAACTCTTTGCATCTTTGACAACTCAACATCTTGTCTACGAAAACTTTTGAGTTCAAGACAAATTTTATTTCAAGACACTCTACCTGTAAGATCGATTTTCTCTAATATTTTTCTATTTATACTTTTAATATATATTCTTTTAGCATAGGCGGATAGAGAGGTAGTTCATAGGCCAAAAAAGTTCATTACCTTGGCACTACTACTCTACCATCTCATGAGGTCTATCCAAAAGTCGTCTAAAATTCACTAACTATACCAGATCTTTTAAACCGCCATGTCTGAACGAAACAACAAAAACCTTCCACCCACCAAAGCTCCTATCCCACCATTCGGTGAACCAGGGAATCAAGGAAAATCTGCTCTCCGTCGTGAGAACTTCCTCTGCAATATTGCAGATGCCATTGTTCCCTCAGGTCTCTTCTTCGGAGATCATAACAAGCACCGTCGCGACACCGCATACAAGTCTGGAGATTTCAAGAAGGCTGAAGTTGATGTCCAAGATGAAGAAGATGATTGGGTTAACCTTACAGATAAGACTACCAAATCTGGTCCTATTCAAATCACTCCTCGTGCTTCCAACTCTCCCGAGCGCTCTAGAGTGATGACTGTGGCTCAACCTACCACTCCCGGATTTGAGCAAGCTAGACTCAGCACCAGATCTTTCAAGAATGCAAATGTTGCTTGGGCTATCACCGGCGATACTGATTTAACTCCTGCAGTGGTTGGTCACCCCGATAACTCCAAGTTCGTGCTTCGCCGATACGATATCCGTGATCCTACCAAAATCGAAAAGAAACGTATTGAACTGCACATCGATGGGTTTGACTGGAATAATAAGGAACATGTCGGTAGACTCAACAAGGCTCGTCGACAGTGGGAGATCAATACTCTAGAGTCTAATCCTCAGACTAGTGGGAAGTCTCGGTAAGCTTTGCATATGCTAAGAATGGGGAGTTTTGGATTGCTGATTATAATTATTCACAGAGTTACAGTTGATGGGAGAGACTCTCCATTCGATATCTCGGCTGGATCGTGGTTGTCGGGTGAGGAAGAGGATGATGATGATCTAAGACTAAATTGACGAATTCTTGAGGTTTGAATGCAAGAAACAGGGATAGATTGAGGTTGGAGATTGAATATGCGTGTTTATCATGACGGGTAGTTAATGAATGGGAAAATGTATGATATTGGTATAAGAATCGGTGATCATAGGGATGCGGAATTTACATGGTTGATATGATATCACAGGGTTTTTGCCATTTTATGGACCATACTATTAAATAGATATCAAATCTTTCTCCCCTCTATTTTTTGTGCTTTATCTTTGAATATGAGGTTAATGCTATTCTTTCTGCCCTGTGTATGTTGGTGGATATTCGGTTAGAAGCGTTCTATTGTAAGAGTTCTGGTCGTTACTCACCACACCCCCTTCAAATTTTATCTATATTTTTGAAAATTCAATATTAAATCAACGTTATAATATTTTTTATTGAAAATCTAACAATATATTAATAACTAATAACTAATCCTTCCATTTTAATTATATTCTCTAATTTATAGATCAATCTTTTAATATATAATTTGAAATTTAAAAGATCAAATATCTCTTATAATTTCTTAAGCTTTTTTTTTTCAATTCCTCAATAAAAGTAGATAAAAATAATAGTTTTTTTAATTCTTTTTTTATTTAATATTACATTTTCTCAATTGGATTAAGATTTGAAGAAAAGAAAGGTTATTGAAAACCTTTGATATTATATTTTAATCAAATTAATTTAGTATATTTTAAATGAACTTTTGTATTATCTTTTATGAATATATATTCAGATCTTAATTTGTCAAATAAAGGAAATATAATAAAAATGAAGATCTGATTTCAATATAGTATTGAATTTACCCTCTTATTAACAAAATTCTTTTCCAAAAAGATTAATGAAGATTTATAATTTCAATCAAAAGCTTTTTATATCATTACAAAAATCCTTCTTGATTTATATATTAATTTGATACAATTATTATATCTTTTTTCTTCAATCCTACAAATCACTTATATTCTATTATATTTCCCAATCTCGAAAATGCTTTCGTTTAATTATTTAATTTTCCTTTAATCATCTTTTTTTAGATTTTTCAAAGATCATATCGACTGTTCCTTATCAATGATATATATATATATAAAGTTTAATTTTTTTTTTGTTTTTTAAAGATAAATAATTTAAGACAAGTTATATAATATTTATAATTATATTAATATAATTTATATCGAATAATATATACAGAAATTTTGATGAATTATTTATAATTAAGGGTTGGAAATAAGGTTACAGATATTTCTCGATAAAATGTATGGTTAGAAGTTTCCAGAACTCTTACTGTTATGTAGGGACATTCGCCAAAACGACGAGTTGGAATAGATAATAGTGATATGAAGGATGAATGCTAGCTCACGTTAATACCTCGAATAAGTATCTTTAGATATGACAGAACCGAGTAATCAAAAACCATTATCCAAAGATAGCCATGCTCGATTCTATTTACCATCTTCTATGCCACTACCGGCAAAATTCAGGATCATGTACGTAGTATGCCAGTATCAAATGACTTATATTCGGTAATGTGTTGATGATGTTATCTCTTTATGATTTAATACTGGATATAAAGAAAAAATATAAAAAAAGGATATAAAAAAAGAACTTAAAAAAGGAATATAAGAAACGATCTAAAAAGAGAATATAAAGAGAGAATATAGAAAATGGATGTTAAAAGTGTAAAATAAGATTGAGGGAATTTCCTAACAGAGGCGGAATCGGAGGGAGTCGGAAAAAGGTACAGAACCTATCAGGTATTGAACAACTTCTCCACATCTACGTCTCCACTCGCATATCTTCTTTAAGCTGCGCAATGGGTACGATTATATTTATTTATAGATAATCTACAGAATACCTATATAAAATGGGTATTAACTCTAATAAATAATCTATAGAATGGATAACCTATGAGTACTTATGGGTTGTAGGTTATTTCTCTGCAGCCTAATGCTCTCACATGATCAACCCCCCTTAATAAATCATTATTCGCGGCCGGTAATCGTTTAAAAGAGAACCATGACCCCTCAGACCCCTCTTCTGGCTCCATCAAACTACAGTTTAAAGCATTGAGGTAGATATTAACAAAAGTGATATGAGGCTGCCATCGTCTAATGGCTACCATGGATAATTTTAGCTTTCTTCCTACTTATTTCCCATCTCTATACATAGAATATAAATGATTCATAGCCAGCTTTCAATACATAAATCAAGAGTAAGATCAGGATTAATGGTAGATGCTGCCGGATCTCTCGTTCTGATACATGGTCTGGCGAAGGAGTAGCCAAGATCTCAAGCCAAATTTTCGAAGTACTTTATACTCCCGCATGTTTCTTTATGGCACTTAGTTATGTAAAGGTTGTCAAAGATCAAAAGTATGTATTTATATGAACCTTTGATACATAGTTATTAGAATTTTCTGAAAGGGAAGAACAAAAATTGCCGATTTCCATTTAGAATCTAGAGCCTGGATTACTCAAGCCAAAAACAACGTCTCCGGTAGTAAGCACTTCTAGATACTATGATTAAGATTGAGTATCCAGCCAAGAAATATATAAAATCCTGAATCGATCTTATACTACCGCCTCTATTTCTCTATGGAAACTGTGCAATAGCAAATAAGAGTACTAAATCAAGACCTGATGGATACAAGGTGATTGTTACATACGAGCCTACCAAAGTAGAATTCACCAAAATCGATAAAATCTCACCATCTAAACCAACCAGAAAGATTCACTCATGAGTTTCCACAACCAAAAACATATATTTATCAGTCTTGTATTCACCTTGTAGTCTTACTATCCATCTGTACTTAGCAGAGTAAAAACTGATGCCTTATTTTAGCGAATTGAGGATCTTTGGATAGTAGGTAGGTCAATCAACATTGATACAAAAGTATTAAAAACAACTTCATTTTTCCAGATCTTTTCTTTTCTAACACAAAAAAGATTACTTTACTTCAACTTCAACATTCCATTCCCTCCCAAACCTTTCTTGACTCCCTTTCTTCATAATAATCTCTTTGATTCTTTCTTGATATTAGATCATCACTTCTTTCATCAGTGGTAACGCTGTCGACGCATTTTTTGATAGCTTTTGGGAATATCCTCGAAGTTTCCAAAATACATTTAGCTTTAGTAAGTTAATAGTTTTTTTTCCAGCACTTTGGAATTTATATTTCTCTTTATTATTCAGCTTCACCTATTACTATTTAGGATCTTGTGATTCAGAGCAATTCTTATAAGAGCATCTCTGTTCTCACAGGACAACCTTTTCTTCAACAAAAATTCAATCTCGCGCTTGTGTTGAAGAATCTCAACACGCAGAATTATCCTTAGCAAGATAATATTATCTCTTACATGTAGAGGCTCGTCGTTCACTTCACTTCTTGCTATTATTCCCACGTCAGTCTGGCAACTTACCCTTTCTTCTTATGCTTGTGCCAATTGATCTCCCTCTTACGTTGCATAGCTTCACAAATAAGTTTGCCGTTCGCTTTCAACAGCCAAGATCTCTTCACACAACTTCTTTTTCGCCCACTTATATCATCACTCCATTTCCTAGAAACACATAGCCCTGCATGTGCATGTGCATGTCATTCACAACACTTCACACACTTCTTACTCAAAGAGTTTCTATTCCATATCAGTGGATAGTCTTTTAGAGGCCGCGATTGTTTCTGATATGTGTTCCAAAAACCAGGCATTCATCTGAATTACTTCGTAGGACATTCCAAGTATTGATACTAATTCAGCTGAACATCTAGCGAAACATCCGAAACCGAATACAGACGAGTACACATGAAGGAGAAAAATAAAAAAATGCAAGGAAACAGAGAAACAAACATGTCTGCCTCTCCGATGTCGCCTCTTTTATCAGGGCTGGGTGTCCTTACCGCTGCTGCTGTTTCCCAGGGAAAAGGCCAAATACCTGCCGTTGATCACCGGAAAGCAGAGATCAAGAATACGGAGAGAAAGTCCGTAGCTTCCACTCAACAATTAAAGCGCAGGTCTGGTTCCGCAGATGGAAATGAGAATGGCAGTAAACTCGATATCACTAACATGACTCACACGAGTCGTCACATAACGCCTCCACCAAATGAACCCAGGGATGAGTTCGAGATGTCTAACGATGCATCGTTTAGTGATCCGCACTCTCCACTTTATGTACAGCCAACTTTGAAGGAGAAGCTAAATACCGCTTGCGCTTATGAACATAAACACCTTATCGGTCGGTTTTGCTTTCACTGCCGTCATATGGAAATGCCATGGGGAGATGATCTTCCAATTGCTGTCGACGATAGTGGTACCGAAATTCGAAAGGCCCCACAAGGCTCACTACTAGAAGGAATCAAGGATCTGGCGGAACCATTTGAGATTTCCCAACTTGCTATATTTATCGAATTTCGCACTATACTACAAGATCTTAATACTCTTCCTGGTCTCGCTGAAAGCCTCAGATTCTTCCCAAATTTGCATGAAGTTGCTAGTCGGATTACAGGTCTCACCAAAGAGCTTGAAACATTGGTGGATGAAAGTGAACGTGAGCAACTGCCACATTGGTTCAACAATCTTCATGAGTTATTAAAAGATCCAACTTTAACTCATGACCAATACTTGACACGGGTAGCCCAAGAGTGGAGCTTGCGACCTACGAATGAAGGTATCTGCCGGGTGAAATCCAAAGCTCCCGAATCAGACTCTTTTCGAATCTCGACAGGAGTATTTACGAAGCCTCTGGTAACGCTCACCAGGGAAGATGCGATCAAGAACGATATAGAGATACACAATGAAGCTGAGGTTGACGAGCTAATCAATCATCTTGATAGGAACGAAAGCCGAGGTCCAGGGTATGTCCAATTTACACTCGACTTCGTAAACTGGTTGAGAGGAGGAGCACACAACACTGGCCATGATGCACCACAATGGGGTCCTCATTATGCTAAAGAATTTTATGATCTTCACTATCCAGCACATGCAGAAGTACATAATACGAACAACAATTTATCCTGTTCTAGTGGCCGGTTGGATTTCTCCCGCCGTCAAAATTCGGCACCCACCACACCCCGTTGCAATGAAGAAGATTCCGATGTTGAGGTCTACGATAGCAATGATGATGAGGCAGAGCTTGAAGGTGCTTACTTCAAGAAACTCCCCGAGGTAAAGAAAAACACACCAGGACGTGCCAATGTCAAGTGGCGCTTCGTTGAAGGAACCGATATCGAGAATGCCGAACTCGGAAAACCTGATCCTAGCAAATTTTATCTGACCCGTCAAAATGTAGATGATCCGCTTGAGATTGATCTCCGCCAGTATGCACAGATTGCTGGATTCAATTGGGATGACCCGACACATATCAGAAGGCTTAATAAGGCTAGGGCTCAAAATCGTAAACGAACTCATGGTAATATTGCCGAAACACGCATTCCCTGGACACAGATGGAGAAGATTTGCCTTGAAGAGGAGGTACGCGATGCTATTAAAGCTGGTTTCGATAGGCGCACGATGAATTGGGATGAGATTGCAATTCGTCTCAAGGAAAGATTCGAGGGAGTTCTTCAGCCAAAGGGTTCAAAGTTGGCACCAGGAGTGGAAAGAGAAACTAAGGATGGGAAAAAAGATAAGAGTAAGTAATCCTTCGGCGTCGTTTTCTGTGAAATGAAATTGTTCGGGCTTCTCTCCGAATTCCGGACGGCAATAGTGAATTCAATTCCTATTTGAAGTATGGTAGCTAATCATTGGTATACAACAGCTCTCAAGACCACTCGCAGTGACCGTACAGGCTACAATCGTAGTGGCTCCGCAACTGAAACCCAGGCCATGAAATACTCCGATATTCTCGAGTTGATCAACAAAGCAACAGGACTTGGTGGCAAAGGAGGCCGTGGTATAATCCGAGGTCCTCGTCGCAATGTCTCGGAAATGATGGATGGCGAGCAAAATGAAGAGGATAATAGACCAAAAAAGAAACTCAAGACGCTCACTCGCCATTTTTCAGCCAGCCCGCCTCCTCGTACGATCGATAAGTACTATGACGATGACAAAGATAAACTATCTCCTCCGCCTACTAGTGCACCCGGTCTGAAATCTGCTTTCAGTTTGAAGTTCGGTAAGAGTAATGCAAAGGAGTTTGTCGCCAAGTCAGACAGAATTTAGGGTATTGGCGAAATCCAGACTGGTACATCTAGACATCTAGTGTCCGCTATACTATGCACATAATCTCTAGCTTCGACTTAGTACGTCAATTCTCATTATCTCGATTCAACATTATTCTTCCAGTTGGCATAACGAAATACAAACATAATCCGATCAAGATTCCATATGTACGAGTACTACTTTCCACCCGTACAATTTCAGAGAAATTTCAGCACAAACTTACATCCCAAAATGCACAACCCACAATTCCATCGGTATTTTTCGCCTACAGGAGACTCTTCTCGCCAAGAATGATGTCACGAACACACTCGGCTATCGACAACTCAAACACAGCACATATTTTCCTTTTCCTTCCTTTTATTTTCATTACACGGCAATACGGCATGATTCACAGTGACGGTGTTGGTGGCGGTACAGATATGGCGAAAGAACATCAATTTCTGTGGCGCATATAACTCTACAACTTTTATTGTTTCAAAAATTTCATTCCATTTCATACAATAGGATAGGATAGGACAAGAATTTGTAATCTTATAATACTAAGAGATTATGGGGTCTATTTACAATGATGATACTCATAAGGATATCAATGGTGAGAATCAAATTCAGAGATGTTTAAGATTCATTGGTTCTCTTTAATTAATTTAGAATAATTATAGTTTATTTTGTAATGATGTATAGTTTACGATGTAATGATAATAGAAATATTAATAAAAAATATATAAAAAATTAAAATCTTAATTATAATTTTTATATTATAAGAAAATTAGAATTATAAATCAAATACATAGAGGTTTTTAACCAATCAATCACATGAACTCTTGTAATTAGATATAAAAGGAGAGCTTTTGTCTCTTCTTTTTATAATAATCAACCTTCTATATATATACATTTGAACTTATATAGTGTCAATTCTAAAATTATTGTAAATCTTATTTTCTTTATAAATGATATATTATACTATGATCTAATTCAACTTTCTCTTTCAATTCCCTTCTTACAATATATTATCAGGATATATATATCTTGATTTATTAATTTTACAATATCTAATAGAATATATTATATTTATATTTATAATAAATCTTCTTTTCTTTATTTATTTATAATTTTATATTTTGAATAATGTTAAACAAAATTAATGTTATAAACCTCTTTTTTTTTAATTTTAAAAAAATATTAATTTTTATAAATAATTGTTTTAAAGTTTTAAAAAATTAAATTTTTTAATTTTATAAATCTTTACACTAATATTAATACTGGTATCACTTTGATAATATGAATACAGTTGTAACGATCTGGTCGAGGCAGCGGCTGCCTGAGGTTTCATATAGTTAGTAGTTGTAGGTTAAGGCTATTAATCATTGATTATCCATTTGAAAATTAATTCGTTATTAAATCAATTGGAATATAGATAAACTAATTGATAATTAAATTGAGTATAAAGCTTCTAAACTATGAAATTATTCTGATTATATATTAATAAATGGAAAAGAGTTCTATAAAGCTCAAAAGCTTCAAAAAACTTTTGAAGCTTTAAAAGCTTTTCAAGTTTTTAAAACTCTTTATTATATAATTGATTCTGAAATCTTTCCTTTCTTAGAGTATTTGTCCCAGAAGCTTTCCTTTAGGAATTACAGTTCTAGAATATAATATTCTTTAAAATGATTATTTTACTATAATTAATTAATTAGAACATTTGTTTTATTCTAATATAATTGTCTAGGATACTTATCCTAAGAATCCTGGGGTCCTATTCGTAGGTGATTAGGCCTCTGTAACGATCTGGTCGAGACAGCGGCTGCCTCGAGGTTTCGTATGGTTGGTAGTTGTGGGTTAAAGCTAATAATCATTGGTTATCCACTTGAAAGTGAATTCGTTACTAGATCAATTGGAATGTAGGTAAACTAATTGATAACTAAGTTGAGCACGAAGCTCCTAAACTATGAAACTATTCTGATTATATACTAATCCATTTCGGGAGCCTCCATCACGTGACTAGGATCAGACTATATGTCCGAGCTTGCTGAAGGTGGGGAGACCATATGAAGCGGTTACCATACAAATTTGTATACAAGTTGCTTTGCTTTTCAAGGAGGTCCAAGCTCATAAGGACAGGTTGACTGTTACCCTGTAACATTCTATAAAATGATTTCGTGACAGCCCCCTGAAAGCAACGGTTAAATCACACCCCCTTTGTAATCGGTATATAAATCACCGACATCAATAATATTATTATAATCTAAACTATAAATTGTGATACTTATATATAATAAAATTATAATATTAACAAATCAATAATTATAATATTAAAAGAGATTTTCAATTTTTTGATTTTATAAATCTTTATAATAAAATAAAATCTATTATATTAAAAGAAATTTTATATATTTAATCTTAATAAGTTTTTATCAATAACAAATTTTATAAATTTTATAATTGTTAAATGAATTAAATTTTTTTTTAAAAAGAAAATGAAATAAAAGTAAATAAAATCTTTTAAATAAAGAGATTAATAAATTAATATTGTATTATTTTTTATTTATTTTTAAAAAAAAAATTTAAAAGGATCATTTTTCAGTTAATTATATAATTAAATAATTAAGATTATATTTGTAAAATAAAAGTAAAAAATAAAATAATATATTGTTTAATATTTAATATTTTAAAAGTTATTTTCTAATTCATAAATTTAGATTATTATAATAAAAAATTCGATAATAAAAATAATAAATATTTATCGTTTCATTATTATTAAATTTTTATAAAAAATAAATGATTATATATTAATTAATTAATTCTATATCTTATTTATAAAATAATTTTATATATATATAATTTATATTAATTATAATATTTTGAATATAAATTAATAATTGAAAGTAGGATTATCAAATACTTTTTATAATATCATAAATTCATAGATTGATACTCTTTAATTCGGGTATAAGATAACTTATCAATTGAATATAAATAAAATAAATATATAAAATGAGTATTTACATATATAAAGTATATACAAGAATATTAATAATTTACTTCTAATTGATTACTTGAATTCTACCTCTTTCCTCCCATGATATTTATCTATCTATCTATTCTTTCATCCAGCTGTTAATCTATCCATCTATCCATCTATTCATCCATACATCTAAACTAAATCTCAATCCTTATTTACATTTACTGAGAATCACCCTCCTCCTCCTCCTCGTCATCATAATAGCATTCATCATCTGCGTCATCATCGTCATCAGCAGCGCTCGAAGAAGCAGCAGCTGCGGAACTAGTAGACGTTGAAGTTAAAGTCAAAATCGGAGTTGAGGATGAAGATGAAGATGGAGTTGAAGCCGAAGTCGAATTGGAAATCAAAGTCGAGTTGGAAATTAGAGTTGGGATAGAAGTTGAAGATGGAGAAGATGGAGAAAAAGTCGAAGTCGAAGTCGAATTCGAAATCAAGGTCGAGTTCGAAATTAAAGTTGGAATAGAAGATACAGAAGAACTTGAAGCTGCGGATGGAATATCTGAGGAGCTTGTGGTTGTAGTTGAAGTTGTGGCGGCTGCGGATGGAGTCTCAGATGAACTGCTTGTGGCGGCTGATGGAATTTCAAATGAACTAGTAGTCGCGGCAGCTGATGGAGTGACGATAGAAGTTGTAGCAGCAGCGGATGGAGTTATAGTTGAAGTATAAACGATTTCATATGTAGATGTAACCGTCTGATATGAAGTATCGGTTGTCGAAGCAGTGATCGTGGCAATACAAGGATTTTCTGTAAATTGTTGAACAGCAAATACGCTTGCTTCAGCTGATACAGCAGTAACAGGTCCATTTTTCAAAAAACATTGGTTAAGAGCACCGATAGTTGTGTAAACTATTCCGTTACATGAACTGGCGGCTGTTTTGAGATTGTTGAGAACATTGCAGAATGATGCACACACACTCTTAGCCGCTTGTCCAGCAGGCTCTACGTAGGCACGGATGATAGTCCCGCCAGATAGAGATACGGAGCATGCTTGTGAATAGTAATTCCCTCCTGGCAAGGAAAAAACAGCACCTGGGGTACAGCCAGTTTCGATAGGGATTGTGGTTCCTACGCTACAAGTTGTTGCTGTAGTGATGACTGGATAAGCAGTGATAATGGTGTTTGTGACTGTGCTGACGGAAGTGGATGTAAGGATCACTTCTGATGGACTGATAGACTGTCGAGGAACGACCGCAGTAGCCTGACTTAAGCCTGTCAAGGCAGAAAGAACGATTAAAACTCTCATTTTGAGGGATTAAGAAATTTTTTAAACGAATGATGAGAATTAGAATAGAATGAGCGTTTTTAAAAGAGTGAGTGCTTGAAAAGAGAGGTAGAGGTGAAAAGGTCTATCTGAAAAAGTTCTACATCTTGTATAAATAACAATGTGGAGAAATTAGCTCAGCTCTAACTCTGACACGAAGGAAGTAAATAACATTTGCGCTAAGTATAGATAGTCCTATCCTATACTACCTAGTCGCATTTTGTGCACGTTGCTGAGGAAGAGCATGGTAATTGTTTGCGGGGAGAGCCGTGCTGACTTGCACTTTCTGCCACGAGGCAAAGCACTGTACATATCACAAAAAATATTTTTTGTGCGTGGCATGGTAGATTGTACTCATATCTGCTGCTTTGCTCGCGATGATACTTGTGCAGAAAACTCTATTTGAACTTCCATTCCCTATGTTTTTGCTTGCATTTATTTCCCGTCTTTCCCTGCATGTGAGAAGACCCTGATGCACATGGAGAAGAGTATGGTGGACCTAATCCGACAACGCGGTCCCCAAGCCTAATCAAGGCTAGCAAATACTTGAATCCCGCGTTCAAACGCTTATTCTTTTTTCTAGCTCCGGATGGAGAAGCTCATCAAAGCACCAACATAGTCGGTTATCATGTCAAAACCTTCATAATTTCCACATCCGTCTCCAGTCTCAATAGTTCCAAAAAGATACAATAGGGAGTAGTGGATTGACCCATGAATTTTTGCCAGTTGCGGCTGAGTGTGGCTTTTCCTTAATCCATTTTGGTTGGAGCACCGGCTCTTTGGAAGAAATTTTTAAAATTGCTCGGCGTCTAGATCTTTTAGACCTCTCGGTTAAATACCCCTTCACGATTCATCAAGTGATCAATGCTCTGGGATCGCCGTGACTTGTCGATCTTTGCCGAAATGTGATTTTGATTCTTGTCAAAAACCTTAACTGTTGCGGGAAGATCATGTGATATAACACAGTTTATTTCAAGGTATTGAAACAAAACTCAAGAGAATTAATCCTTAATTTGGAATCGAAATGTTAAACCTATCAATAGATGTCACTCGCGGTGATCATGTGGAAGACCACCCAAACTCCTCAGCATACACGTGCAAACGACATAAAACGAAAACTAGACATGCAATTCAACAACATCAATGACGAATCCAATCGCTTTGGGCTGCCGCTCAACCATCCGTGTCTGTACACATCCCCATCTGGCTATCATTAAACCACCGTTTATCGTACTGAAATTAAGCTTCTGCCGCCGAAAATATAAGACCCTCCCAAAACACCAAAGATTCCTCGGATCAAAGAAATAGAAGACCTAGGTCGCCACGGGTGCTCTTGGTGGGAACTGATGCGAACCTTTAGGCTACCAATATTACAAATGATTTGCGGGTGAAAATCCGAAAGAACTGCGAATGCACCAACATGAAAAGGAGTTAAGATGGAGTGAAAAAGGTCTTCAACCGTGCCGTAATGAATGCCCGGACTTATTGCACATTTTCTGACTTTCTGCGCGTCATGGGAGGTTCACTGCCCAATAAATTATTAGCAACAAGAACTGATTTCCTGCGCTTCATGAGCGGCTCATCATCTGAATAGTCATCGACGCCATCTCTCTGCATTCTATCACTTTGCGTGGAGGAAGTTTCATCGCCCGAAGATCCTCTTCCATCCTCCGTTTGCATTTCATCATCCTGTGCTACACAAGGAGCAGAAATAGCTTTGGGAAGTGGGAGAAGATGATCGGCATCATGAATTATCTTAAGCATCTCGTTTAAAGTCTTACGTCGGTTCGGCTGTTCTACACTGTTTCGAAGTAGTGCATCGATGTCACCAAATTTGTTGGACTGATTCATGCAGCCTGTTGCATTACGCTCGGAACCAGTACGGCCTTTTTGCATTTTGAGATGTCTCTTTGTGTGGAAGTCTTGTTGTTTTGTCTTGGGGTTCCATTTGCTTGGTCTGGCGAGGGCGGAGCCTTGTCTTTGAGTGACTTTTTCCAAATCGACATTGATATTATGAGCAACTTGATCCCATGGCATATTATTTTTCGTGTACTGTAATTGAACAGTCAGCGGAGATTTGATGTAAGACAATGCAGAATAGGCTTCGGCTAGAGTGAGAGGACTTACGCCATGTTTGAGACCCTTGATTACTTGGTAGCGCAAGAGATCCCTTTCCATTTGTGACCAAGCCAATCTAGCTGGTGCCTTTGGACCATTAGTTCGAAGGATGATCTGGTTTCTTCCTCTATTTAAACCCTTTACCGCTTCTTTATCATTCCAGTCAAAACCAGCTATATGAGGGTATTCTCTGACGTCGATCTTGTTTGGGTCTTTTCGAAGCTGACGGACCATGAAAAATTTGGATGTATCCGGACTAGCCAAATAAGCAGGCTCCAAATCTTGGCCAGGGGCAAATTGCCAACGAAATTTTTCAAGCTTGATTTTCGAACCAAGAGCTCCATCCTCATATTCTTCGTCGTCATCACCCTCCAAATCATTATCATCCGTTCTATCACGGCTAAAGAACAAAAGCTTCTTGCCCTCAGGTATATTATCAATATCGTCATAACCGAGGTTCTCATTCCGTTGTTCTTGGTCTTCTACATCGGGTAAAACAATTGGCCTGCTGCTTTTCGACTTGGTCTTGGATCTTGTTAGCGCTGCCTCACCACGAATACGTGCTTTGTAATCGGCCATTGTCAGTTCAGGATCCAAGAGAGCTTCGTGTAATATATTCCACCAGTTACCTAAGTTTGCTTTCCGCCATTTGGGCTTTTGTGTCGCCATGTAAGAAATATCAGTGAGGGCATGAGCTGCAGCCTTTACACGTCCCCGCTCAATTCCACTGTCTATCTGCACAGCTTTATCCCATTGGTTATTGTTGATTGCCCATGTGGCGAATGCCACCATACCTATCTCTCGTGGACTATCAACTTGAACGGCTTGTAAAATTGTACCTGGTCTTCCAATGGATACAGGCAAACCCTGATATCGAGCAATTGGTAGAAATCCTTCCCAAGGCATCTTCATCCTATTGCATATGTCGCAATAATGTCCACTTGTGTGGTTCGTGATTTCTCCAGGACGGCATCGCGGTGCTTCGGGCATGGGATAGGGTTTCACGAGTTGTCTTGGTTGATGTCCTGCCTGAGTTCACCATTGTGTGTCAGTATCTACCGGTAAGAATTTTTTTGACGAGGTCGGCAAAATTGGAGCTGAGATAATTGCCAGCATTCAAGTGAACATTTGGATCAGACGGGTCAGATGGAAAGTACGAGTGGGTGTAATGTGTGAAGAGCAGTGAGATCCCTCTAGAAATCATGCCAAACAAAGGCACCACAAATCGCCATTTATGACAAAGATATTGAGATAATTGACACCGTAGCCGTAGAGGATGAACCCACTGAGGTATTATTGTGCCAAGGGAAATAATATGTTTAGGATGTACCTCGAACTTCAAGCGATCACTGGACGCTAATTGCTCGACAGTGTGCGGGCTGTTATGAAGTCCAAGGTGGTGAAAGTGGCATGAATAAATGTTTGATGGGTGACAACGTGTATGTGTGATACATATCCAGCGTTATGTGTGAAGTAGGGTTTAAGTATACTGGGAATACCGAGATGTTAATGGAGCGAATCCGGAGACACAAGGTTGGTAAGTGCAATGCATGGTGAGGAATGTGGCAGTTGTGTAAAAGAAGCCAAAGTGGGAAGGCTGATTGATAGAAAGAAGTGAGGAATGAACTTCATGCATCAGTAACTCTCGGCTCAATGAGATGACCATACATGGCCATGTATACAAAGGCAAAGGATGTGCTGTTGACTTGAAGAATATAAGATATGGTCCTGAACGTACCATTATGATAGCTTATTCGTATTCAAAGAAATGATATAAGTGTATTGATGTACCAATTTACCACCAGCTAGGTATTTAAATTATGTGCTGGAGTATTTGCTAGGTCAAGCAATTCTTTCGTGGGATTGAAGAGGTAGAAAGACGGCACGATAGCCTAGATCAAAACAAATGGTATCAGCATGTGCAAAGTATATAAACAAAGGGTTTTACTTACCACTCTGATCTATACAAATTTGGGGAACTCCTTGGCAATTCTCAATAGCAATGTTAAATCTCAAAGAGAAATCAACCTGACGAAGGAGTCTGCGTGAGGCGAAATTGGGTTTGTTGTGGAGGTGGAGTTTTTACAGGAAGAGAAGAAAATAGGTATGATTGAGATATTCCTCACAATCCCATAAATAATAGAAATCGAAATCTGCAACGTAAGACTCAGAGATTTCACCGGGAGCACTGATCAGGTCGTGTGAATGTGGAATTGAAATAGTGAGATTTCAAAAAATTTGGTGCAATCTAGGCCGAGGTTGTGGCTGGATCTGGATTTGCCTTAAACTTGAGATGGATTGGATGGGATAAGATGAGATGAGATGAGATGATAGGTTGCGATGAAAGGATACGAGTGTCTGATGTTGTTGATGTTGTTGATGGCCATAATTTGTTTTGATATTGGTGTATATTTTTTTTCTATATGTGAACATAAATTAATTTGTATTCTTTTATTTATTTCTTTAACTTCAAGGTTCCTGCTCTTTTATCTACTTATTTATATTATGCATAAATTTGTATCTGTTTCTTTATATATCTATTTGTTAATTGGTATCATTTTAAAAATTAATCTATTAATCTTCTATTCTCAAGACCAAAGAGGTCTGCCTTTGATCAAATTATACCAAAAATATTCTTATGATGTGAATTCTTCATTAAAGAACTACAATGCATAACATTGGGTAATATTTTCTGAACGTCTAGTTTATTTGTTCAATTCACCTCAAAGATACATCTTTCTTTCAAATACTGACTTGCAGATAACTAATTGGCTTCAAGAAGGAGTATTCGATCAGATAAGCTCATCATCTTGATGTATATGAGGGAAAGGGTTTGTGAGTATCATTTCCTATTTCAGTAGAGATGTAATTTTACAGAATACCTTGGCCATAATTATATCCTAATCTATTTGTTATTTCTAGATCAACAAGAGCATGTTGTAGTCTGCACCCAAGATCTAATATACAGATAACTATTTACCTAGTTGGACTCCTTTATAGGATATATCTTCGGTCTATACGCCCATAACCGGATCCTATCACACAATAACATAAAGATTCATTAACTGCATGGCTAATTGCTTTGAGCATAGGCAAATAAACATCTAGCTTGGCCCAGTGATGCAATGGAAGTGGTAAAATAGTGTACCACAGTGTTCAACAGTATAGTTAAGCTTGATTAGTAGTAGCTTCAAGCCTAAATTGAGCCTGTAGTACATAAAAACACGTATATAAATCTCAATAGTTTGCCAACCACCGAAGGTCTAGTTCCGCAAAAATTATGATCGTTGATCGCCGCGCCAAGCCAGTTAGTAGGAAATTTCTGTAGATGGAATAGTTCGTGGCTTTCCACGACCATTTGTGTTGAATTGATGTGCAATGCAAGCAAATTAGAAAGCTCCGGAGATTTTTCGCATTGTAAAGCAGTAGGTTAGCCTTCAAGCCTGTGAACCTGCATTTGGGCTTTGCTGGATATTGGAGTAGTATGTATCTTCGCAGAATAAGGGGCAAGCAAGTACAAATGATCTTGATTTAAAGTGTCTAGCGGTTTTTTTTAGCTCGGTTGTATTGCATACTCCGCTCGTATGCATCATTGTTTCTGTGCGTGAACTTTCGAAGGCCGAAATTTCTCTAGCACTTCCTAGCCTTCTCTTCCTCAAGGCCCTGATGCTGATTCTTCTTTCGTCATAGACTCCAGCAGATACCTGTATTTTCTGGACTGTGACCTCATGCCCTGCCCCAACCCACTTTATGTGTTTTAGATGCTTTGGAGATCGTATCGAACCTGAACCGTGTTGATATGTTCTCGGGAAGTTTGTGTGAATAGTATCACGGCCACTGTCAAATTAGCTTAATGATCCATGAAGAGGGCAAAAACGGTACTTATCTGTAGCTAAGAATAATTAGAAATCGAGAAGTTCTATGATAGTTGCTGAAAACTCTACTGTCTCGCACATACAGGTAGATTGAGAAATGTTATCTGCCTTTTAAAACTCGGTGTCACCACCGTCTCCCATGTTTGATCCATAAAAATGGCACGATTATCTCCTAGAAAACTAACTGTCTCAAAATAAACCATAATTGCTTAGAGCCCAGCAGGATCGGCGGCTGTGCGACTGGATGTAATGACTAACAGCATGTGGTCATTGAAGATGAGGAAATGCCCTTGTTACCTTCGGACTGCGCGTCACAGAAGTTGTGACTTGGAAAGATCAGAATAATAAAGTTGAAAAGGCTTCTTTGCGGGATTGTGGCGAAACTCGAAACTTGAAGAGTATAGAGAGCAAAGGGAAAGAGGGAAAGAGAAGGAGAAATTCCAATTATTATTATGAGTTGAGTAAAAGGAAGAAGAAACCTAGTTTAGATAGGGAAAATTAGCAAGCAGAACAAAAAATGTTGGAAAATGACCAAAAACATAGTAATTAGAAGGCAGAGATAGAAAGTGAGAGACCATGTATCAAGTCGATCTACATTTCAGTGCAGAAGATCCAAGGGATCATTGCATGCGAAGGTGCCAGTAAAACGAAGAATTCAAATACATGAAGTTTGAACAATCAGGGATGGAGATAAATACACCTTGGGTTAACAGAGTGACAAGAGAGGAGCGGTTTTTGTGACACATTTTGCATCGGAATAGCATAATAAAGCAAAGTGTCTCGCTTGAAAGGTTATGATACAAGTTAGAAGGTAGTTTCGAGGGACGTTAGAAGATGAACACACTATACGACAGTACTGACGAAGTAATTTAAGTTACACGCCTAATACACGGCTTAAGCTTTGGGTAAAGATATCACCAGCTGATAGTGTATTCCACGAGAGAATTGAAGACGTCGGAGAGGCTGGTTAGGAGGAGGCAGCGCGTCAGGCTGTAGCAAGCAGATTTTTAAAGGGAGAAGAACGGATAAGAGGATGCTAAGGAAAGAAAATTATTAGAGGAATACAATTAGATTGACATACACTCTCAAAGCACAAGGAGTATCAAACTCGCAGCGTAGTCTGTTGGATATGAGGCTAATATTTTCAGTCTCATTACTTGTGCAGTGGGCCTTGATCCTACTGAGATTAATCTTACCTAGTTTCCCCTCGAGTTCTTCCTGGATGAAGCTAATTTGAAGTTCTTCTAGGCATTTTATATACTTGACGGCTGGTGGACTGTTCTGGTGCAAATTTAAAGATCGTTAGAGCTTGGGGGCTTGAATAGATTAAGGACTTCGTGTCTGGAAAGCAGATTTGTGATAGTAGGAAAGGAGGCGGATGAGTAGTACAGAGGCAAAAGCTGATTAGGAAAGAATGGAAGGGAGGAGGAGGCCATTCGACTAGTTAGTTAACAAATTACGATTTATGAGGAGCTAAACTTTTTAACGAGCCTACTCTTTGTTACATGCATATCAAGGGCTCACAAACTGACTAATAATATCCTTAAACGCATAGAAGTCTTCGACAGAAGCCTTACGATATATCAAATGTAGGACAGGAGGTGAGGGTAAGCTCAAAGCGAAAGTAATACACAGGCGCTAGATAGAAGCGTAGTGGAAAACTTCCAAATGATACTATTTTAGGTTTTATACATAGCATAACGCCGGTAGCCTTTCCTTCTATCCGTTTACCTGGCACCGAAGCCTTTTATGGCATGCTACCGCTCATTAGCCTTACAAAGCGGCCTTGCATGACTGTTATATTCAATTAAACACGCCATTAAAAGCAAAATGGCGCTAGAAACATCTTCCGTAGCCTTGGCATCATTTATATAATGTGCCTAGCGTTTTTTTCAAGCTCATTTAATTTAAATATGAATGGACGTCTTCTGGCTACCAATTCTGAATCAACAATTCCCTCAACATCAATTTCGTGTATTTAACAACAATTCTTGCATAAAAGACCTCCGGCTCATCGTTTATTTCTCTACATTCTAAAACTATACACCAATGTCCTTACTATCTGTCTAACATCTTTGACGACTATAGATAGTATAATTCTTGGCGTGATGGAAGGCAGAAATCAGAACAAGGGTGCGATGACTTCACCATTTGGCCCAAATCCAGATGATCCTTTGTTGTCCATTGAAGGAAGCGATACAGGGTTATCGGATGATGCATCGACTCCAGTGCCTCCTACCAGAGACCGGAGTCAGCAGCGTGGTGGATTGATTGGAAGCCTTCATCATCGAACGTCAAGCACAACACCTATTCCACCACAGCTTGCCAGAGAACAAAGAGGCTCAGGCTCGGGCCACTCTGCATCACTTAGTCTAGGTTCACTTAATCCCCTGGGCCAGCAGCAACTGTCTAGTGATCCTGTCCCTGGTAGGACATCTCATCAAAGCCAGATGTCAATGTCATATCACCAACCAGTTAGCTCTTATAATTCGCAGTCATCGTCTCGGGCAACTCTCAACGGGCTACCAATGTCCAATATTATTAAAACAAATACAATCGGCTCCTCTCCCACGTCTGCAACACGTTTTTACTCAAGACAACAATCATCTCCTCACCAGCTAGCTAGAAGAACTATGACATCTCGAGGCAGGCCAGAATCTCACTTTAGCCCAATAAATCTCCAAAATGAACAACCGGAGGGATTTTCTCACCAAGCGCACGCTTTAAATTCAAATCATGAGCAAGTTCCAGCTGGAAATTTTAAGTATTTGGGTCCTATTAACTATAATCCACTTGCAGATGCACTAAATCCCAATGACACTTCAAACTACCCTACTCAGCTACCACCAAATTTAAGACAACGTGCTCAGATGCAATTGGGCTTATCTGCCTCAAGGGGCATGGTATTACCAGCAGAATCACATGCACCGAAGGGTACAGCAACTGGGTCAAGTAATACTTCTCAAAGCACGTTTGGTGTTTTAGTTCCGGTATGTATTGTTCTTGCTCTTGGAATGATATTATGTTAATATTGAAGTAGCCGAGAAAAAAGAGAGGGCGTCCACTCGGGTCAAAAACGAAGATTCCAAATGGTAGGAGGACGCAACACCCACGACAGCGTACAATCCTTCCCAGATCCTCGGTAAAATCCTCTCTTCCATCATCTGCTGTGAGTATCTACTGATAAATAGCGTCGTTGTATAATATCTAACTGCTTTATTAACAGGCTCCTGTCTCCTTCAGTCAACAACTCAACGTGCTACGCGCAAGCCGTGGAGTAACATTTAGCCTCGCAAAAAATGCGTCTGCGATGCTTAATCCGTTTAGCGAGGTCGTCCCAGCCACAGTCAAGCTGGTCGCTGACGATGGTCAATTATGGGTGTACAAGTACGCAGGAACTCGGCGTGGCTCAAAGTCGGAACTAAGCGGAAATGTCACTGTTGCACA
Source organism: Sclerotinia trifoliorum (assembly GCA_905066765.1). Classification (NCBI taxonomy): domain Eukaryota; kingdom Fungi; phylum Ascomycota; class Leotiomycetes; order Helotiales; family Sclerotiniaceae; genus Sclerotinia; species Sclerotinia trifoliorum. The sequence continues at coordinate 1,847,872 of CAJHIA010000009.1, read as the reverse complement.
GCTTAATGAATGGGCAAACTCTATCCTACGTCGAAGACTCCCAGATAATTTCCCTGCCACGCCTAGTGAGGAATCATCCTCTACTCCACCTAAGCCAAAAGCAGATAAATGGACAGAATGGGAGAGGAAATACTTAGAGGCGCATATCATGGATGCTTTGAAGGCAAAAAAGACTAATCTCGACGAAGAAGACTGGCAGCTTATTGCAGAAGCCCAGAATGAGGAGTTCCTCCACTATAAAAGGCTTCCTGGCTTACCTTTGGCGCATTTGACGTCACGCACTCTCACTATCGACAATGTTCCCTTGATTAGAGGTGGTGGCTTTACGAAGACCGAGGGATACTTTCCAAAGCGCTCAAGCTCTGAAATTCAGAGTATACTTTATCGTTGGCCTGATGTTCAGGAGAAAATCAAGGAGGAGATCAAGAAACATCATGGAAAGACTCCAGAATATCTGGACTATGGCACTGATCTCAGTGACTCTGAAAGAACTTCAGATGATGAGAATGGAGAGAATGATACAATTATAGTTGATACTGGTGCAAGTGAGCTTGTCAGTGAGGAGAGGAATAATTCTGGCAGCCCGTTAAACGAGGAATAGGGGCATTTATAGTGGTTATTGAGAATGTATAAGGAATTAGCATAGGATATACGAGCATTAGGATAATATAATAATGATAAATCTATCCTAATAGTCCAGTAGACAGTTGAAATAGGCTATGACTGCTTCATAATAAAGATGAAACGTTAATACCTATTTATTGAAGCAGAAACTACGATTAACAGGCTGAAGAATTGATTTCGCGGGGTTCTACCATGAGTCGCTAATTGGGATGGTATATATTTGAAGGCATAGAGTAATAGAGCAAATGAACAAACAATAAATCTCTTAATTGGAAAATGCTATCTTGTTTGTTTACTCTTCTAATATGAATCTAATCATCCCATCTTTCAACGTGATTTACAAGCTCCACCCCCCATCCAAATGAATTTGCACAGCCTCACTACTAAAGCCTAAATGTCTTGTTCAACTCGTCCTCTTCTTATTACTTACAACTCCAAATCTTCTCAAGCTCGGTATACCTTTCGATCTATTACAATCTGCAGCTAAGGTAATTCTTTCTTTTTATACTTATGTGACTTCGTTGTGTGTCTAATCATTCTCAGATTAGCAATAATTGTCAAAAGCCATCCCTAAGTTCTCGAACGGTTGATTGCCAAATCACAAGTAGTCAAAATATTTCATCATTTCCCGAAATCGCCCAGGAGATGGATCTGCCAAATCCATCCGCTTCTCGAACCAAAAATGCTGGTAAACGGGGAAAGAAACATGACTGGACACTCATGCAGAAGCAAGACCATACTGAAGCACTAATCGGTGATCCACAACCAAATAAAATGCGCATTGGGTTGGTGCATTTGAGGGAGCCCGGCTTGTCTCGCGAGATATTTTACAATCGGGGTTTTGGTTCTGGTGAACCATTTGACTGGAACGATCCTAGTGATCTCTTCCTCTTGAATAGTTGGAGACAAGACAAGATTCGCAAGTACACGACAAGAAATGAGGGACCAGTGGAGCGTACTGAGGTTGTCAAAGATCAGGTTGTCAAGAACCGTTTTGTCCAAGGAGCCGCCATACCGAGTGTAATTGGCGAGTCTGGAGATTCTAGCCGTGAAATCGTCTCAATGGTCAACCGCGGAAAAGATATTGGAAAATTTCGTGTTCAGAAACACAGATCATCGCGCCGTGTACCGCCTAGATTATTAAATGGTCGTCGCCAGCATCCATCTACCCTTCAACGAACCATCGAGTGTCTTGACGTTGATCTCGACAGTATTGCTAGTTTGACAGAAGAGCAAAAGCAACACCGCCAAAAGATACAGTTCAGAGACTGGACCATGATTTACCACTTTATTGAGATGGCTTTTGACTATCCGAGTCGGGAGATAGGTGTCAATTATAATCTTTGAGTTTTCTGGCTTTTCCGCAAGTTTGAACTGGTCCTATAATGATTTCCCCAACAGAATGTTTCAATTCTGAGTAAGGTACTTCAATTGATCGGAGGTGTGGTTGATTATGTGATAGCAGGGGACTGACAGGAAGGGAGATAGAGACAAATATCTGCTTGCATTAAACACACATGTACAGCTCTACTGGTCAGGTTAGTCTACGGAAGAAATACTTTAGAAAAGTAGACCTGGAATACAACAATCATGATCATGATTCTTCAACGTTTCGTGGAGTCTGCTTTGCTTTGAATCCTGGGAAATATACGCCTGGCCATCATGATGGTACTACCGCTAGAAACGCTAGAATAAAGGTTCTTCTGTGCCTTCCTCGTATATCACAACACTTGACAAAGTTGACGGTCTCACTTTCCAAGTTTATCAATCAAGAGTTAGATCAAACTTTTTTCTTCGCACAGACTAGATATTTCAAAATTCAACAACGTTCTTAATTTCAATCACAAAACATTAGCCACCATACCTTCAATCACAACAATAACGACAGCAGATCTCATCTTGCAAACAATCAACATTCAATTGTTCGCTGTTACAGCACCATCTCCTGCCACATGGCAAACATCCCAACCTGGGAATCTTCTCACAGGTATAGGGAACTTCACGATCTTGTGGTCACCCAGGGCTTATCCTTAATTCACGGAGCCATGACCGGCAATGATTTAAACCAAATTATAACATTCATCCATCGAATTGTTTCACGCCAATATCCCAATGTGGCCCAAAATGTATTTGCGTTCATCCTTGAGCGAAATGTTTGGCGATGCTGCTGTAAGTGATTCTGTTTTCCATTGACATCCTTTCATATATACTAACATATTGAATGCAGTCGTTAAATACGAAAAGGGTGTTAAATTTACTAAGGAGAACCCCAATTTTCTATTCCCTGGATTTGGTCCAACTCAGGAGCTCCGCGCTGAGCACTTTGCTGCCTGTCAGCGGCGACGGCAGCAATATCTCCAGCTGCCACCTCTCCAATTGAACCTCTTCCTCGAGCAAATGCTCCACCGGCCAATGAAGCATCACCTAAAGCTTCAAATGTGGCATTACCAGTGCGCCGCCGGCCATCACCAGATCTTGATGAAAATGCGGCAGCCGATAACAATGTTCCCGGGGCTGTTCTTGCGGCTCCTCCAGTCAATTCCACTCAAGCCATTACTCCTATGGCACACTTTCTGCCAAAAGGCATGGTCATTGAAGATCGTGATAGATCACTTGAGTGGACTCAAGATTCTGTCACAATTCGATTGGCCGTTGAGCGAAGATTTGTGGCTAGCAAGGATTTCCGAGGCCAACCTCAGTTTGGGTGGGAACCTTCTGGTTACCCTCGCTTTTCCATGATTACCTATGCCATAAATGCCCGTCGTGCTATGAAGGGCGGCTCCGATCACACGCTATGGTACCTTGTCTAACTCCAAGCCAAGCCTGGATGGGAGGAATTTATAATCAGATGCCATGATTTTATGACTCGCGGCGTTATTTGGGTCGAATGGAGAAATCTCGCCTTTTCAACGGACCGAAACCATTTCCAAAAGTGGCTCAAGGTCTACGCCTTTCTCCAATGGTGGATTATCCCACGCCAGAGAGCAGAAGAAGCATGCCAAAATCTCGTCGTCGCATGGGCAGAATGGCAGAGGATACCCGAGGAATCCCGCCCACAGTTCTCATTGGCGACAAATACCACACCAAAACATTTCTTCAATCTCGCCAAGAAGAAATTTCCCCATCTCAATAAGCCAGACCCTCGAAAAACTGGTTATCGAGGTAAAGGGGATAAAAATGAAAATGCTCCTGCTCCTTCTGGTTCACAAAATCAAGGAGGAAAAAAATCACTTGGAGAGCCCAAGCCACGGGGTCGACCTATCACCGATGTGAATGTCATCACTGAGGATGATAAGGCAAAAATGCGAGCTTGGGAGCTCAATGCTGCAGCGGGCAAGAGAGATAGAGAAGATAAAGCCCGATAGGGTATTGACCAGAGTTCAATTTTTTTTCTGCTTTTAAGCATTCTTGTTTTATTTTGCCTAGGGGCCTTACGTCTAGAGACGTTTTATGTATTTCATTTTCCCAAAGTTTTTACGTCTAGAGGCGTCTTGTTTTGCCTAAAGGCTTCATACCTAAAGGTGTTTTTTTTGGTGATCCAAAGACCTTCATGTCTAGAGATGTTTTATCTTTCCCAAAGGTATTTAGGCTAAGTCTAGTACTCTACTTTTGGATCACCCTTAATATAGACCATCTTTTTATATCAAAAATCGTCATTTTTAATTATTAATAATTCAATAAAAATTAAATATAATCAATTGAAATTTTAATTTTAAATTTATTATATAATTATTAATAGATTTTGAAATTTTTAGATTTTTTATGATTTTATTGATTGAGAAATTAAAAGTTGAAATTACAATTTTCAATTTATATTAGACTTATATACAAATTTGAAAATATTGAAAATCCTGAATAATTTTTCAATAAAAATTATTAAAAATAAATTATAAATTTTTGTAAGATTTTTAGATTAAATATTATATACCAAATTACTATTTTGAGTTTTAAATAATATAAATGAATCTCTATTAATATTTTTAAATTTTATAAAAATTAAAAATTATAACATTTTGATTAAAAGGATTTTTGTAAAATATTTTTTAAAATAAATTAATCTATTTAATTATTTACGTTATAAATATGCAAAAAAGATTTATAATTTATTTTTAATTATTTTTATTGAAAAGTTATTTAAGATTTTAAATTTTTTTTAAATTTATATATAAATCTTATATAAATTAAAAATTATCAAGGGCCTGTGCCCCCCGGACCCCTGGCTTTTCGAGAAAGTTTAATGAAAATTTAAGGTTTAAAAAATTTATAATAAATTTAAATATTAAATATATATCAAAGTACAGATAGAATATCGACTTGTTTTTGATAATTTTTAATTTAAAATAATAATTATAATAATTATAATATTTTATAATATTTTATATTATTTATTATTATTATTATTATTGTTTTGATTTGAATGAGATAAATTGAATAAATAAAATTAAATGATTTTAAAGTTGATATCACGATTCATGGTTTTTTTTATAGTAGTATTATTAATATCAGTGATTCATATACCGATTATAAAAAAGATATAATTTAACTGTTGTTTTTAAAGAACCTAATTATTTACAAATAGAACTTTAGGATTTCTAAAATAAATATCTTAAGTAATTATATTAGAATATAATAAGTGTTCTAATTAATCGATTGTAATAAAACAATTATTCTAGAGGATATTGTATCCTAAAGTTATAGTTCCTAAAAGAAAACTTTTAGAATAAGTGTTTTAGAAAAGAAGAGGCCTTAGAATCAATTATATAATAAGAAACTCTAGGAGTTTAAAAAGCTCTTAGAACTTTAGAAGCTTTTTGAAGCTTTTGAGCTTCACAAAGCTTTTTTCTATTCATTAATATATAATATAAGAAAGTTGGAATTATAAATTAAATACATAAAGGTTTTTAACTAATCAATTATATAATCTTTTATAATTAGATATAAAAAAAAAGCTTTTGCTTCTTCTTTTGAGAATAATTAATCTTTTATATATATACATTTGAATTTATATAGTATCAACTCCAAAACCATTATAAACCTTGTTTTCTTTATAAATAATATATTACAATATAATCTAATTCAGCTTCCTCTTTCAATTCTGTCACGATTCACGGTTTTCTTTATAGTAGTATTATTGACGTCGATGATTTATAGACCGACTACAGAAAGGGTGTGATTTAACCGTTGCTTTCGAGGGTCCTGATTACCTAAGCCTAGGACCCCAGGATTCCTAGGATAAAGTATTCTAGGCAACCATAGTAGAATAGGATAAATGTCCTACCTAATTGGTTATAATGGGACTATCACCCTAAAGGATATCGTATCCTAGGGTTATAGTTCTTAAAGGGAAAGCTTTTGGGATAAGTGTTCCAGGAAAAAAAAGGCCTTGGGATATGAGAGGCCTCAGGATCAGTCACGTGATGTGCTAGCTCTGCTAGCCAGCTAGCATAGCTAGCATGGGAAAAGAGATTAGTATATAGTCAGAATAGTTTCATAGTTTAGGAGCTTCGTGCTCAACTTAGTTATCAATTAGTTTACCTACATTCCAATTGATCTAGTAACGTATTCACTTTCGAGTGGATAACCAGTGATTATTAGCCTTAACCTACAACTACCAACCAGACGAAACCCTGAGGCAGCCGCTGCCCCAACCAGATCGTTACAAATTCCCTCCTTATAATATACTATCAGGACACATATATCTCGACCTATCACTTTTACAATAATCAGAATAGTTTCATAGTTTAAGAGCTTTATATTCAATTTAGATATTAATTAGTTTATTTATATTCCAATTGATCTAGTAACGAATTCATTTTCAAGTAGATAATTAATGATTAATAGCCTTAACCTACAATTATCAATTATACAAAACCTTAGACAGCTGCTGCCTCAACCAGATCGTTACAGTTGAATGATTTCAATAGAGTTGAAAAAAACTAAATCAGATTTGTTTAAGATAATAAAGCTTATATTAAGTTTTTTGTTAGATTTTTTGTAGGGGTATTTTAAACCAATCACATTGTCAGGATCGCGATTCATTTAAATAAGTTTTTATTTTCTATAATCTGTATTAATTAAATTATAATATATTATATATACAATAAAATTTTGATATTGATATATTGATAATAATTTAAAATTATAAATTTTTTTTTTAATTAAATTTAAATTCATTTATTCTTTTAAAAAAAATCAAAATTAATAAATAATACTTTTAGAAAGTATCTTTTGTTTTTTTAAAGTTTATAAAGTTAATCAAGATATATAAAAGAGAATATAAAGTGAGAAGTGCTTGTAGATTTTTGTATTTTCCTTTTCGTTGAAATAACTCTCTCTTTCTAGTAGGGAAATGCAAGACTCCAAACTTGAAGGTTCAAAAATTCTAACTTGTAATTATCACATTATAAACAAGTAGATGGATAGCTTCATTAATACAAACATTTGGCTGTCATAAGGTTACTACCTCGGAGTAATTCGTAACCTTATCATAATTTGTTATCTTTGACTACCTGCTTTATTCTTCAGTTGACAGCATTCTCGTAGCCGAATATTGGTTCATTTTCAACTCTAATGAAGCGGAAATATAACTCCGTGCACTCACTGTTGGGACCATAACCGAAAAAGTTACTACTCATTTCCGGAAAAGCGTGCTGCTTTACCCAAAATTTCTTACAATGAGAGGTGACTCTGGGCCGCAGAGATGCATTGCAGTTAAACAAAGCTGTGAAAGCCATGGGACCTCATAAACACCCATTTACCCCGCTGCCGCGAACAATCTCGAGCCCTATCAACTTATCCTACTTCAACTATCCAGCCAAGAGGAATTTAGTCAAGCAATTTGCATCTCCATTTCATCTATCAACATCATTATTGCAAGATACGAGCTATCATCCTCCTTTAGCCTTTGAACCATGGCTAGTCATGACGGAATCGTTTTCACTATCTTTAGAGGCTCCAAAGACGGCGATATTATCGAGTCTGAATCTAGTCGCCCAGGATTGAGCGGGGATCAAGTATTAATCTCTATATCTGCATCCAGTCTCTGCGGCGGTGATTTACTTTTCAAAGGCAATGATGTGCGTCTTCCAATGATCTGTCCCCTGTTTCAAATATTGACAAAAATTCAAGATGGTTCTGGGCCACGAAGGCGTTGGTGTAGTAGTTGCACTGGCCCTGAAGTCCAGGCTCTTACAAAGGGCGATCGTGTGGGATGGGGGTTTTTACAAGATACTTGCGGGAGATGCAAGCAGTGCGAGTTTGGAATAGATGTATTCTGCCCAGACCGAAAGATGTATGGTCGTGCGGACCTTGATCAGGGTAGTCTAGCTTATAGGATCGTCAAGAAAGAGAGTCGACTATTTCCAATTCCCAAAGAGCTTTCCGATGAAGAGGCAGCCCCACTGATGGTAAATAAAACGAGCCTTGGACTGTGCTACAATTTGAGATCAACTATTTAAACTTCTGTTTATTCTGGCGACAGGAATACGTTATTGTCTCTTCTTGCATTTTGTCAATTCCTCGCTAATACAAAGTGATCATTAGTGCGCCGGAGCAACTGTCTTCAATGTTCTTGACACCTACAGGGCAAAGCCAACCGACCGCGTTGGAGTGATTGGTGTTGGCGGACTCGGTCATCTCGCCATTCAGGTAAGCCTGGAAGGACCAAAATAAAATTATGCTTACCATACTAATCACCTCCACCCATAGTTTGCATCGAAAATGGGCTGCGAAGTCATTGCCTTCTCCAGCACTCAATCCAAAGAATCTGACGCTCTCTCTTTCGGTGCCAGCTTTTACTACGACGATACAAACTTCAAAGTGGCTAAACTTGGCAGCTCCCTCGACATACTCATTGTGACTGCTCCCACCCTACGAAACTGGGGTGTCTACCTTCCATTTCTCACTCCCAAAGCCAAAATCTTCGCGCTCACTATTGGCCCGGGACAACTTGCACTGCCCAATATGCCATTATTGTTGAACGGTATCACTATCCAAGGGAGCATCTTGGCACCTACGAATGTACATAAGCGCATGCTAGAATTTGCTGCGGCTGAAGGCGTGAAGCCCAAGGTGCAAAAGCTTGCAATGGATCTTGATGGCATTGTTGAAGCTTTTAGGGTATTGAAGAATGGGAAAATGAGGTATCGTGGAGTGTTAGTTGTGCCAGAAGAGAAGCGACTCATGTAGAGTGTCCGTAAATCTCTACCAGAATGATCACTGGAAATCTAAGTATGGTTAGATGCGAGGGGAGACATACTTGAAGTCAATAACAATTTTGTATGTGTTCCTTGCGCAGAAATTCTATGACATACCACTTGCTATGTTTATTAATTGACATGTGTTGTATGAAAGTATTCCATGATGACCCCGCGTCTGAGTAACCAAAAGGCGAGAAAAATTGCTCGGAGTTCGTCGAAGGCTCTGTTTTGAAAGATAGCACTCGCAATCATTAATTCCAGGACTAGACGTTGGCCTTGTACAATGTTCATGAATTGAACAGCTTTATGTATACGATTACGCAAAACTATCATAAGTGCCAGGACGTATCCAGCCTGTGATGTTGTTGTACCAAATGCGATGAGAATTGTGTATCCGTAGATATTGGCAACTGAAGTCCCACTCCAGGCTCGAGGTACCAGTAAATGAAGTCGCCAGTTTTCCCCATAAATCTTCCGCAAATTTACACTGTTGCAAAAAGGCAACAGACAAGCGGTAGTAGGCGGAATTGCGGACTTGCGGACTTGGTGCCGTCGTTGCCATCGACAAACTGAGAGTATAAAAGCACGTAATAGATGGTGACGCGGACAGAGGAGCAGTACAAGCCGTGGTTACGCGGAGTGGGGCGGGAGTGCGGACCGAGGCCATTTCGCAAGGAAATAAGCGGTCCTCATGTGTCTTCCACACACAACATATCTGGGTAGTCGCGAAAGCAACGAGAAGAATTGAAAACATTACAATGCAGGTGATTGTACGGCCAACATTGCATATCCAGATGTTTCCACCAAAATTCCAAAATAGTACCAAGGAAATTGTAACCTTACATACCAGCATTAAGCGCGATACTCAAAAAGTCTATGCCTTGGAGACGCTGAGAAAAGGTCATATCAAGTCGACGAGGTTTGGAAGGTAGTATAAAAAAGCTACAATGGAGCCATTGCAGCGAAGACAAGAAGGTTAATGTGAAATGCCCAACGTCAAGTAGCCGACAAGTCACTGAGCGGAGCGCCCACGATAGGTCCCCAGATTGGATCATATCCAAAGGTGAGTCCTATGATGCCGATGTATAAGGGTTGTCTCGAAGGTAGAGTAAGCAAAGTAATGTAGTTGATGTTCCTATTGTTATGAGATTAGTATTTGTCCCATGGTCATGTCGTGGGACGTCGTGAACGTGGCTTAAGAAAGGTGGTCCGAAAGCGGGGTACTAGACATATATTTTAATCTATTTCTTTTATATCACAATTATAAATTTATTATTATTATATAAAAATGTATCCATAACATATCTATCCTAACTCAACTCAAAAAAGAATTCTTCTCTAATCTAAGAATTAAACTCTCATTCCCCTCTACTCCAGAACGCCTTAATAGTTATACATATCCCAATTCCAAATGCCCGTCTTGAGCTTAACGGCCGTTGATACTACCATAATCAGGCCTTTGATCCGATTCATAGTTTCCCTCCTCTGTAGCGATACATTGTATGAGGTCTTTTGTTTTCGGTCCTGTATAAGTTCTATTTTATCACGATATTAGTTTCAGTACCATTTCATCTCACATCTCGCATCTCACATCTCACATCATCCCAAGACAACATAAACAAAAAGATAAAGAAGAAAAAACATACGTCCTTGCACCAGCCCACCACCACCCAAAACTAAACATCGCAATTGCCCCTCCTACTACCACCGCATAATTCATATTCTCCATGGTAACCGGTCGAATCGTCGGGAACATAAGTACTATGCTAATAAAAAGTACCCAGGTACATGCAATAGCATTAAGAGGCTTTTGCCAAATTCCAAGTGTGTAAGGACCAGGAATGAATTTTACGCGTGAAGCGTAGATATTACGGGCGACGATGACAGCGGCATAAGACATGTCGAGTGCAGGGGCGGTGATGTTGAAAATGGCTACGATGGTTGTGGTACTGCCGATAGCGATGGTGTTGAGGGCGCAGGTTAAGAAGACGATGAGCCAGACGGAATTTACTGGGGTTTCTGTGTAGGGGTTTACTTTGGACCAAAATCTATTTTTGGGATGTTAGTTTATTGGAGTTTGATGATTGAAACTTTGAAACACTAAATGATATAAAGTGAAGGGGTAAATTCGGGACTTACTTTGAAAATGGTAATGCTCCATCCCTAGCAAATGCGTATGCCATTCTAGTATCCGCAAGCATGGCAGAACATCCAGTGAAGAATTGAACCAAAACAACAAAGAACCACATTGCGGTTCCTCCTCCTTTTCCTCCAGCATTTAAAAAGATTTGAGCAGCTGGCATTCCTGTTGGTGAATTAATGATAGCATCGAGATCAGTTGTACAAAAACAAAATGTAACTGTGAGCATCCAACCAACGACTCCAGAAATTGTAACGGCCCATCGAATAGCCATTGGTCCTTGGGTTGCTGCATCATGCGTTTCTTCTGACATGTGAGTTGTGCCATCATAATCAGTCATGGTCCAAGCTACTGATAAGAAGGAGAGGAAAAATGAAAATGATGTTCCCCATCCAGATCCATTGGTGAAGTGAGTAAATACCCATGTTGCCGATTGTTTATTAGGAGTTAGAACAAGTAGTGCGATGCAGATTGTGATTGATGCTAGGACATTGATAGGCATGAACCAGGTTACGATTTGATGAAGACGTTTTGTTGTTAAGGAACATATTACTCCCAAAATAACGAGGATTAACCACGAGAGAAGGGTTGTTTCTAGAGCAGTTCTATCAAATTGTTAGGAAATAAAATCTTAGCTTTGACCTTTCACTTACGGCGAATAGGAATATATTCCTGTGATTTCATCAAAATTAGAGTTCATACTAGCAGCTGCTAGGATAAGTTGAGAGACAGTATATCCCACGCTGGCAACACCAGCCGTTTGACCCAATAAATTACACCATCCAATAACCCAACTCCAAATGGCGGCATGTTCATCCGGGACAACATTTTTCGTAACAAAGTACATACCACCCGCCGTCGGATATGCTGAGACAAGTTCTGATACTATTGAATGTTTAAGCGCAAGTCCAAACTTTATAGTGAAGATTTCCTAACCTGAACTTGATATAATTTGAGCCATCATTGATCCAAAGAACCATGCCCAGACTGAAGCTGCTGGTCCACCAAGACTCAATGGGCTTCCAAAGGTAGCAGGAACAGATCCCAAAACACCAAGAACGGAGACTGCGTAGGATAATGTAGACCATTTTGAGAAATGTCGTCGTAGGTCCTTGAATATTGTTAGTGATGATCACAAAGAGGACGGAGTATAAGAGGGCTTACTTGAGTATAACCAATTCGATTCAACAGCCTCTCATCATCATTCGCAATGGTAGCCATTTTATCCACCGGCTTATCCACGATATCTGGCTTGTCAGTCGTGGTAGAGACCGTAAGCTCAAGGCTAACTCTTTGCTCCATCGTTGATAGATTTCAAGCGCAAGGACAAATAAAAAAAAGTCCAAACGTTTACTGTGAAGTTCACACAGTCATGTGGGTTTATGGAAATATTTATAATTTATATGGGCCAACAAATAGAAGGAACGAACTCACATTCGAAGGGACCCGGCAGAAATAACAGGCAATATATCTTCCCGCGCAAGACCCAATATGATGATGGACAGGAGCGGTAAGGGCTCAAACACGTTGGGTCTTTCCACCAGCAATTCGACCCGAATGTTAATCCCCTGTCGAATATGAGGTTCAAAAGGAGGGATTAAACGAATGAAAGGTAACACTACCAAGGAAAATCTTTCAACAAGGCTGGTCAATGGACCCAAGATCTTCTATTTCCAAGTTAAACAATAAACAATAGCAAACCAACCTGCACTGCATTAGGGTACACAAAAAAGTCCATGCCAACAAAAAAGACCGGGGATTATGTCAACCGTTCGCCAATTTTAGCCTCACAGTGGGAACTTTCTGAAAATGACCAAACAGATGAGATGAGATGAAATGAGGATGATGTAGTACAGTAATGCAGTGTGTGGTTCAAGTATGTAGTACAAGGCGTGCAAGTAGAGTAGTGCAAGTAGAGTAGTGCAAGTAGAGTAGTGCAAGTAGAGTAGTGCAAGTAGAGTAGTACAGGACAGTAGTACAAGTAGAGAAGATGTACTCCGTAATACACAATTGAAACGACGCGTACGAAAAAGATCACATCAATCTTGAAAATGCAGACCATGCAGACATACAGGGATTTACGTGAGAGAGTGGGGTTTTGCGGCAATTGCCAAAGAAAATTGACCCACGCTGGCTTTTTATGTTAGCTTGGGGTTTCTATTGGGGGACCCCTTCGATTGATTGCATATAGTTGCATGTTGAATGTTGCATGAGGAATTGTCATTGATAACATTGATAACATTGATTTGTTTGATTTGAATGGGTGAGTGGGTGAGTGGGTGAGTGGGCGAATGCGGGGTCACCGTTACATGATTCTCGACATCTATGATTCCATTAGTGCCCGTTTGGAAGCAGCTAAGTAGAGACAGAGGGAGAGATACTGTACATCAATATGATCATAGTATGTTGAATGAGCTTGAATACACTCTCATGATAGTTTCATGGATTTATTGTTGGGACACTGTTGCTGTCTGCTGTCTGCTGTCTGCTGTCTGCTGTCTGTTAATGTGATTGATGCTGATATTGATATCTGATATCGATATTACCTCCTGCTGACTGCACTACCTACCTACAATAATATTCTATGAACTAATTCAGCATAATATCTTAAAATTAACTATCGACCTCTCCTTGGTCTATCATTTTTAACCTTTCGTTCCGAGCCTGGTCCGGAAAGTGTAAAGTAGCATCCGTGTCCTGCTGAAGTCTCTTTTCGGAGGTGATCGAACGTTTAAGCAAATCTAGACTTTATTCATCATGAACAAATAATCAACCCTTTTTATTCCATGACAAATATTCGCCCCAACTTTCGTCTTTCGACTTTCGTCATTCTGCTATAAGTGTTACATTGTGGAGGGGATATGATAAGATTTAATCCAATGAAGATATACCCAAAACCTTACTATACATAGATACGTACGGAGTACACATACCGGTACATACATCCTCCGTACATAATGTTACTCCGTACATACAGAATCTCCTGCGCATTGGTGGCGGTGAAGGCTATGGCCTCCAATATTTCCCCGAGGTTTCATCTTATATCCATTCGATCCATTCGATCCATTCGATCCATTCGATCCATCTGATCCATCCGATCCATCCGATCCACCCTACAAGCTTCTTCTTCTTCACGGGTGGAGAGAACCAATTAAGCTTACCAAAGAATTCGAACTCATTTCTTCAAGGGATACCGGGACCTAGGAAGACCTACATGCTCTATACTATGGAGTCCATACGGAATACTTACCACGCTGACACCGTTTCAATAGGTATTGATAAGGCTGTTTAGACCCGCAAGTTTGGTTCTGTTGGACTGCTGGTTTGTTGCTTTGTTGGGGACATAACAATGATAACACCTGAACCAACCATCAATTATGTTCATTTCCATGACCTCGGAATAACGTGCCGCGACAGTTACACTGCATATATTGGAATATCGATGATAATAAAAACGGTTATTAGGAACACGTCTCTTTGGGTCATATCTATGCATACATACATACATACATACATACATACATACATACATACATACATACATACATACATACATACATACATACATACATACATACATACCATCCATCCATCTATGAACGAAATAGAGTAAATAAGATACATCGCAATAAAGTTCAGGAATCCCCTATTTCGAAATGACATTCTAGCCATCGGGATACATTGCTGGGTTCAAAATCACTCTATACCTCAAATTGATAGCTCGAGGGTGCTGGGCATCAATAGTCTACCAGGAAAGGGTAGTATTGCATCGAAATAACCATCACTCGATCATTCGCTTCCAGGAAATTCTCATCTAACCAGCCGTCCGATATAGTAAGGCTCATCGGCTTCCGAGTCCCGATCAAATCATCCTGTTGAATTTTGTCAATGCCAAGATTCCGCACGATCATGTATGAGAACGGCAATAATACATTGGTACATAAGTATCTCACATACCCAGTAGGCATTGTTTATTTTCGGATATTTTTATTCGCACAGACCTCCCGCATTTTCCTTTTCTTGCCCTCGTTCCGCTGACGTGCATTGATTGCATCGGTGAGGGAAAAGAAGTTCAAAATTCTAGATCTCATCACATGATCATCCCAAATCACGGCCATGGCATGATCAATTCATGATCCGCCGGACTCTGAACTCTGAACTCTGAACTCTGAACTCTGAACTCTAATCTTACAACCACAGCATAGCAATGAGCATACCATTCATCCCTTCAAACGATTTCTAAAATGAAGTTTATAAATCATGACCAAAGTTTTCTCATCTCAAACAATGGAAGTTGAAAAATAACGTCTAATCACATGTTTCATACCTCTCGACGCATAATATCTTGAAAGAAAATGAAACGCCATAATCATTGGGATATTCTGTGGAGAATCTGAAGCAAGCTAAATTGATTCAGCATATCATCATTTCATCATTTCATCTTGTATGATCTTTTACTCTATTATTTGTTGGATTTTCGCTTTTGTAAATATGGGTATTATCGTAGTCTTAATATGTTCCGACCTATCTGCGATCCAGACACCATGGAGATCGAATGAAATGGAGGGGAAAGTCTTGATACCTAGTGATTGGCGTTTCGTGGATGATCATGGAAGGTAAGATCTTATAATCGTCATTTTATAGGTACCTGAGATCTTGTATTCATCAATATATTCTACAAAAAGGTTAAAATCCTTTCTCTTCAATCCAACTCAATATACAACAGAACATAATATATAGCCCCTCATCATCCACCACCTGGGCATATAATCCTCAACCATAGCATTCATACCTCCGTCCAAGTTCCAAAGTGCCAAAGTTCCAACACACACCAGAAAGTCTGTGCGCCTATCAACCTCCACTACCTAGATAATGAATGATAGATATTCTTAAACAAAGTGTTCTGGATTTATATTTTTTGTTTATATATTTTAGTATAATATGATTGAAGAGAGAATAAGTGAAAAGATAAAAGGATAAAAAAATAAAAAAGAAAACTATTTTAAACTTTTTAATTTTTGAGTTCTTAAAAACAATAATTGAATATCATTAATTAAATCTTTTGAAAATTTAAGAATTTGTTAAAAAGATTTATTTTGTAATTAAAAAATATTACTTTACTTTTAAATTTTAATTTTATTTCAAGTTTTAATTCTTGTGTTTTTTTAAAAAATAAAATATTTATCAAATTTAATATAATTTAAATTATAAGAATTTTAAAAACTTTAATTTTCTATTATTTTGATAGATTTTAAAATCATATTAAAGATTTAATATGTTTATTTTTTTAATTTTCCAATTTATCAGTCTTTTATTTTTTTAACTTTTTCATTTTTTGATATAATAAATGACCCTCTTTTAAATAATATTATATTCTCGTGATCCCAACCCCAGAATACAAATACCTAGCGTCTATCATTCCAAACCATCCACGATCCATCACCACCGTCCATCCTAGCACCATCCGAACAAAATACATACATGTAAAGTCCGAGAAATTTACTTTCCATTTCCATCCGTTTGAGCGTGGCTTAGCCTTATCATGAAGCTGATATCAAACTTATTCTCCCGATCCGTTTGAGAAGTGTACTTGATGAATCCGAACTTAATCTTTTGATGTACATGAGATAAGTATAAATATATGTATATATATCACAATGAGGAAAAGAAAATACTCTCATCAATCGAATCTTCTCTAACAAATATCTAATTCGCTCTTTATTTCATTCCATCATACCGCGGCTAGTCCTGCGAAAGACATTCCTTGGAAGATATTTGATACAGACTCATCATTTACTTACGCATACCTTCCTTTCAACGAATCAATAAGTACAGACAGACAGACGGATAAACAAATTTGATATAATTACGCAAATATTTCCAACCAATCTTTCCTTTCAGAGTTCAAAATGAAATACTCATTTACCGCCATCACATTTGCTTTTTTGGCAATAACTCTTCATGCCTCTCCTGTTCAATTGCAGGATCGAGAGTAAGGATTTCTGTGTTAAGATGTTCTATGATTTCTAGACTAATATGATTTACAGTATGACAACCATCGAAGAATCCAATGTAGCCAATGTTAAAATGCCGGCTCCACACGTACCTCGAGTTGATGTTCCTGTCGCTGATTCTGATACACTTCCCGCTCCAACCGAACCATCTGCTGCTCCACCTAGTGCACCCCCTGCTTCAACCGAACCCTCTGCCGCTCCACCTAGTGCACCCCCTGCTTCAACCGAACCCTCTGCCGCTCCACCTAGTGCACCCCCTGCTTCAACCGAACCCTCTGCCGCTCCTCCAGCGAATGCATCATCCCCTCCAGCTGATGCACCCCCTCCTCCGGCGGACGCATCCCCTCTTTCAGCTAACGCCACCGCACCCATAACAGGCGCCTCCATCACCGACGCACCCGGCGCTGCAAACATGACTAGTTCCTCCAACAGCACCAGCAGTAGCACCACCAATACCCCGGGAACAGTACTTCCTGGAACAACGGCAAGTTGTTCTACGTTCTATACCGTAGTTATGGGAGATACGTGCATTGCCGTTGGTGCGAAGAATGGAGGGATTACTTTTGATGCTTTGAAGGGTTTGAATACGGGGATTGATGCTACGTGTTCGAATTTGGTGGTGGGACAGTCGCTTTGTGTGAAGGCTTAGATTTTTTTATTTTTGGGGGTGGGAAAAGGGGGAGGTGGTGAGATTGGATGGGAGGATGGAAAATGTAAAGTGGGAAGAAGAGAGTGAGGATTCTTCAGTGAAGAATCCTCGGTACCGGATCTAAGTTATTAAGCAAGCAAGCAAGCTCAGGAAGCTTAGCACTATGATTTGGTTATGTTATTTATGATATTGATATCGATATCTATTGAGATGGGATGAAGAATTGTCGTTTCTTTTTTGTCTATGAAGGACTTTACGCATAGTCACATGTCCGTCATTGAATATCTATAACTAGAAAGTATAAAAGAAATATTCGTCGACTTCAATTGAATGCTCATTTTCGTATTCGGCTCCACCTCATGAGTGCTTGATATGATATTGCCTAAGATTTCAATGGAAATTCCTCGGGCGAAATATAACTGTTGGTATCATTCCGCTAATACTACTCGCATAGTACTATTATAGTATGTGTTGATTCTTAATTGATTGTAATTATTTACGAGGAAGAGGTCTTATTTATATTAAGGAGGGAGGGGTTAGAACTAGCTAGTCGTACGGCTCCCTTTGTGTACGGTCTTCTTTCGAGGTGAATCACATGATGTACCAACAATAACATAACTGGAATACCAAGGGCATGAACCTGGGCTGGAACCTATAGCCTACCTGGGGTATTCGGTGGGTTTATTCTAGATTACTCTAGGTATACTCTATCTTTTGTCCAGTCCTGGTATGGATATCAAAGTACTCTTTGATATTTTTGAATTACATTCAAAATAAAATAAATAATCATCGCCCTTCTTGTACAGAGAATATTGACAGGTACTAATACTGATACATTATATATATAATTAATATCTTCAAAATATATAGAATTTTAAATAATTCTACTGTTTTTAATTAATGAATTTATTATATTTTAGATTTTTTTTTTGTTTTAAATACATATTATATTATAAAATATTAATATATATTTAATATTGAATAATATAATTAAATTTATACTTTTATATATCTTGAATAAAAATTATATAATAATAACATATAATTATTTACCAGGGGCCTGCGCCCCCCGGACACTTGGCTTTTCGAGATAGTCTAATGAAAATTTAAAGTTTAAAAAATTTATAATAAATTTAAATATTAAATATATATTAAGGTGCAGGTAGAATATCAGCTTGTTTTTAATAGTTGAAAATTAAATTATTTTATTTAAAAATAATAATTATAATATGATTTAATACTATTATTTATAATAATAATAATAATAATGTTTTATATTATTTATATTATTTTTAATGTTATTTATAATAATAATATTTTATATTATTATTATTATTATTATTATTATAATAAGTTGAATGAGATGAATTGAATGAATAAAGTTGAATTGAATGATTTCAGAGTTGAATAATTTTAATAGAGTCAAGTTGAATGATTTCAATTGAGTTGAATTAAAAAAAGCTTTAAATCAGATTTGTTTAAGATTGTAAGGCTTATACTGTGAGAAAGTTGAAATTATAGATCAAATACATAAAGGTTTTTAATTAATCAATTATATAATCTTTTATAGTTAGATATAAAAGAATAACTTTAGCATCTTTTTTTGAAAATAATCAACTTTCTATATATATATATTTGAATTTATATAATATCAATTCCAAAACTATTATAAACCTTGTTTTCTTTATAAATAATATATTACAATATAATCTAATTTAATTTTCTTTTCCAATTCTCTTCTTATAATATGCTATCAGGATGTATATATCTCGACCTACCACTTTTACAATATCAAGCTTTTTGGTAGATTTTTAACCAAAGTATTTTAGACCAATCAGATTGTCAGAATCGCGGCTCATTTCTCGACCAATCATATCGCAACCTTAAGCGAATCTCATTTTCCATCACTCACTAGATAAACCTTATATATAACAAGATTATAGAGTCGGCAAGCCGACAATTAAAAATGAAAGTAGTTTTAATTTAAAATAATTCATTTCTATTATATTTCAAATCTCAAAATCAAAACTATAAGGATTAATTAATAATAAAATTTAGATTACAAAATATAATTAATATTTAAAAAGAATTTCAAATATCGATTAATAAACTCAATAATCTAAAAGAGATAATTATTTAATTTAAAATCTTATAATTTGTTTATATTGATAGTCTTTTGATATATTTAGATAAATAAGTTAAAAGAAACTTCAGACTATATAAAGACAATACTGAAGAAATAATTTAGAAAATTCAACAAATCTGTGATAATTTCTCAAGTTTGTCTAGAAGTCCTTAGATTTTGTATTTAACACCTTTCCGAGACCCAACCCCCAACCCCCCACCCCCTAACTCTAACCCTCAATAATGGTAGTAGTCACAACGTTAAAAGTATCCCCTGTTTCAGCGCTTCAAATGAGTTTTTTGGCGACAAAAACCCATGGAACAACTATTATCAAACCATCCCAAACGAAGATCATCCATCCACCAAAGTTTTGGTTTACCAGCCACAGTGACATTCATTAAGAAATATGTCAAATCCCTAAAGCTAGAATCCAAATCAACACTCGTCAAAACACAATTTGAAAGTTCAGGACAAGCTGGGACATTGACAACTTGTTGAGTAACTTGAGAAGTCTTCTTCGAAGCGAGATCATAACTATATCCGGTAAATGTGAAATCGCATGCCGCATTCCTTGAATCACAGCCCAGTGATGCTCCGTATAGATTGAAACTAAAACAACCTGTAAAACCTTCATCACCACTTCCTATTTGACCAGAGAAACCATGATCTGCTGCATTTGGTCCTGTTTCTTTATTTGATGAATTGGCATCGAAGTTTGGTATGAATTCAAGGAGTAATGGTGACGAAGAAGGAAGGAATAGTAGACGCTTTGGTGGTGGAACCACTGTAAAGCCGTCTGAAAAGAGGAATTGATGGTATGGATTAAAGAGGGGTTCCGGTTGGACATCAGTATCGCTAGCGTTCGAGACTGATAGTGGAGGTACGTCGTCAAACTATTGATCCATTAGTTTCTGAATATTTAAAGGTAATGTGAGGTATTTAGAAACCAGGCACCATGCCAATGTCAAAATCTTACTTGAAAATTGATGTGCCTGCCTTATGAAACAATCAAAAGCTAGGGAAGGGTAATGAAGAACTTACATTCAATACGAAATCCCCTTGCTCTCCACAACTTGATGATGTGGCTAAGGCTGACATGCTAGTAGATGTAACCGACGTTGAGTTGAGGAAAGCGGCAGAACTTGGTCCTATAGTCGTAGAAATAAAGCTGGCCATTGAAGTAGGGGTAGTCAATGGAGTCAAGTCATACATTGGAGTGGTCTTAGATATTGAGATTGAACTGGAAATTGTGGTATAAGCGGGCAATGATGTAGCATTAAGTATTGACATTGGGGTGGACATTGTACTGGGGCTGGATAATGAGGTGGTCCGAGTTGTCGAAGTCGCACTATACAATGGAATCATGCTTGAAAGTGAAACAACTTTGGATATTGAAGTTGTAATAGTCGATAGGGCTGCTGAAGTAGTTAAACTGGCAGAAAAGAGTGTTGAACCAGTAGATGAAGGAAGAGATGCTGAAGGTTGATCAGAATCTTTGAATCCAGCAGCCGTTGTTAAACTAGTCAAAGTCCCGATTGTGAAAGATGTATGAATATGGAAAGATGATGATTCGAATATCATGGAAGAAGTTCTATTCCATCCTCCAACAGAACCCATGCCAGTAAATACTCTACCCGATGATTGAGTGGAAGTAGAACTAATTCCTGTAACTGCGCCTATAAATCCTGCAGAAGATGTTAAAGCACTCAAGTCCGTAGTATTGATGGTTTCGGAGAAGGTAGCACTTGGAACAAGTGTGGAAGTAGAACTGGTCAACATTGATTCTGGTTTTGAGGTGGGAACAACGGCGGATGAGATTGCAGATCTCATAGTACTTAGTATAGTGAAAGATGAAACCAAAGTGACTGGTTCAACAATGCTCCGAGTGGATTCAGGTTTGGGTATTGTTGGAATTGAGACAGAAGGTATGCTTGGACTAGACTCCGCAATAGTAGAAGAACTAATCGCGGAAGAAAGATTGAGAACGCTGCTGGTTTTAACTGCCGAACTGGAAATAACCGATGTTATATTGGCCGCTGATGGTAATGCTGAGGTCCATGTTGCCATTGTCAATGATGATATAGGAACAAGCAAAATACTACTTTCTATGGTAGCAGAAGTAGGAATGGAAGTCAGCATTAATGGGACAATTGTTTTCTTTGATGAAACCACGGGCTTATTACTAGACATCAGCTCACCGGTCGATGCTGGCTGGCTTGCAGATGATTGAGGAAGGGTTGGTAGAGGGACAATTGTCGCTGTCGATATAACCATGGGCTCACTACTGGAGATTTTTGTCGATGAAGGACGAGCCGGTAAAGGAATAACCGTTTCTGTTGACAAAATCACAGACTCCCTGGTTGACGGTGATGGTGATGGAAGCACAGTTGATAGAGGAACCACTGTAATAGCGCTAGTGACTACAACGAAAGATTGAGATGGATTGCTGGTTGGTGTTTGCCCATTTAACCAACTAGTTGTACCGCTAATGACTACGAAGGCGTAATTATTGCTTGATGATTGAGAGAGTATGGTCTCTTGAGCCGGATCAGATAATCCCGAGGCTTCTACCTTTCCCGTGGGTTTTGGCAATTGGGAATTTTCGATAGTCCAAGTTGGTTTTGATAATTGTAAAGACGGGTTTGTAGGAATGGGCGCGACGTGAAGAGTTGTATCTGCAGAAATGCCAGAAACATGTGCCATACGATTGCCTGATGGAATTGAGAACGAAGTGGTATCAGAACAAGCGGCGTAGACGGTGACTGTAGATTTGGTGGAACGATACTCATACTGGGGAGCTGCACCAGCAGTCGCACATAGGGTCCATATTACGAAGAGGAAATTCAGAATCATTTTCTGTATATTTCGAGAATATAACTGAGATGGTTTTGAATATGTAGTTATGCTTAAATGAGTGACTGAAGGAAAGCTGTTGTTTTGAAAGAGAGGGTAAAAGGGCGAAGAAATTATTACTTCCTTCGTGTTTGTTTGTTGATGGTGAATTTCCAAAATGGTGCATATACATCCATATCCGCTTAAGATTTTTGAATAAACCAATCAAAATCAAACAGATCAAGACCAGTCAGTCAATTTTATTACATCTATTTTTCAAATCGTCGAAAGCTCAAAGTATAATAAGTGCTGGCTACAAAAGAACCTTTTGAGGCTATGGTAAACTCATCATAATAACATGTTACAACTAACTACTCAAACAATCAGAAGCCCTTTACTCAATCTTGAACCAACTCGAATCTTCATTCTTCCCAAATTCCACAATCACTCCGATCTTAGATCCGTACCCCAGCAAGAATTAACAGGATTTTTACTAAGCTTTGGAGAGATGAATTAAATTTTGGCCAGCGAGTTAAACTTTAAGACATTCTTCTCGTTTTAGCCCCAAGTACTTTTGGCCTCTATTGAACAATGGGCCAGAGATAGGAAGAGAGGTACCCATGGGCGAAAGCTGCTGTGGTCTGCTTTAGGTCCTTTGTGAATACTAGGTAGGGTGTTTGTAGAGATGTCTGGGTCATCCTCTCAGAGACAGACATCGAAAGATCACTTATGGCAATGTTCTTGATTATCTGGAGCAGGTTTCGGGAAAGGAAAGGAGTCTTCAGTGAAGAAATCAGGTATGGAAATCTTAAACTCCCAGTAGAGACAATACTAACAGATAAGCTCCTGAATTCTAGTGCATGTTATCTCAAACGAGGGTGGGAGCAGATGCACATTGAAGTTCAATGCTAACTTGCCAGTATTGATGGAGGAAAAAGTTATTCTGACGTACAAGTCGGTACAACCCGTTTTTCAAACCTCTCTAGGACTTTATCCTCATCATGAAAACCGAAGTCACAAGTCCACAACTCACTACTCAAAGACTCATATATCTCCACAGCACCCAAGAATCCTCACCATATTCTCCAATAAATTGCCTTCTACTTCCCATCATAAGGCAATCAGACTAACTTACTATCCTACTATTCTTCCCCTCACCCATGGACACTTAACCAGTATCTTCCATCCGTCATTTTTCTATACTAGACACCAATTCTCCAGCAGAAGCAACATAAAAGAAACCATTAATCCATACCATTCTATCGACTTTATATCTCAATACCTCTAATCTTCACACCTTATCAAGTTAAAGTAATGATCTCGTTCTATATCTTCATATCTCCTCAGATAGCCTGACGGACTCATGTAGATTCTGCTTAATAATTCTCACTCCTCATACTCCATATCTCATCTTCCCTTCGCCCCCCATCCTTTTCCTCATCCTATTCTTCCTTCGAATTTTAAAGTTTCCTCTTTTCCTTCCCTACCCATTTATCACAACACATCACATCGCATCACACCACCTAACTATCCAATTAAGAAAATATCTTTACAGCTCTTTGCGCCGTTCAGCCTTCGCAGACAAACAAAAGCCCAAACCCAACCTCACTTCGCCCGTCACACTTCTCCAAAACCACCTCCCCAACCATCCCACCAACATCCATCCATCATCCAGAAGCCAACTCCAAACATCACTCTTTCCATATCGTCTCATCTATCTGACCCTCCGTTCCATTTTTTCTCTCCTCTTCCCTTCCCTTCCCCTCTATCCCTCCCCTTTCCTTCTTCTCTACCTCCACACCCAAACCCCCGAAGAGAAATAAACTTCTTCCAACACCTTCCCTTTCTCCTTGCCATACTCATTCCCAAGGCTCTTTATAATCCATCTCACCAGGTATGATATAATATATGTATGTGTATATATATATATATATATATATAATATAATGTATATTTTCAACTGGATGTAATTATATAAATATATAGGTATATATCTATTCAGATATCTCATTTGTGTATTTATTCACTCATTTATCCATTCATTTCCGTACTAACACCATGAGTATCCATCCTTATAAAATAAAATAAGATAAAATGAACAGCAGGGAAATAAAACACCTTTCCTTTCTATCCAGACACCACGCCACACATTGCCTGCCTTGCCTTGCCTTGTCTCTATTAATGGTTTTTAACTCGTAGTCGAACATCTTTATCCTCTCTCTCTTCATCTTTTTCCTCCTCCCATTCCTCACTCATACATGAAAAGCTCTTGCACCTATTAGAACAAACAAAAATCTAAACAATAAAATCAAGTCTTGAACGACGTCTCTTTCCCTGTTTACTCTTTCTTCCTTCCTGCGCAGCATTTGTACCACCATTCTGTCCTGCTTGACCTTGAAATTGATTTGCTCCCTGACCTTGATTTTTGTTTCCTCCTTGTCTATTACCCGTATTTGCTGAATTCGCTGCACCAGCTTTATTTCCATTAGCTGCCGAATTTTTCGAAGTAGCTGTTGCAGTAGCAGAAGAAGCCACTGAGTTATTTGGTCCAGCATTTACAGCACTTGCCGCCAATGCAGCAGCTGCTTGTCCAACTGATCCATTATCCGAATTTGCATTTGCAGTGGTACCTGAACCCGTTACGACAAATTTTGTACAGTCGTCTGCTGTGCCTCGTTGAGCAACTGGCATAATGACAGGTTGATGATTGGACGATGAAGCCAATGTACAAACCCGATAGTTTCCAGCTGGGAGACCACCAGTGACAACAGCAGAAAGAAGACCTTGACCATTTCCTGCGTCGTTGATACCTTTAAAGAAGGCGAATTGAGTGGCGTCGAGAGCTTGTTTTGGGTTTAAGGAGCTACCAAGGTCTTGAACAGTGACGTGGGTGTGGCCTACTACTTTTCCTCCTGAAAGATCTTGAGGTGCTGAGAAGTAAGTGGAGTCGGCGTTGGTGAATGAGCCGGCGACGAGATTAGACATTTGAACTGTGATGTTAAAGGTTGTATCTGCGGGGATGCCTTTTCCACCTGTTGGAGGATTGATAATAGTTGAAGAGACCATGGCGGTTTTTGCTGGAATCCTTCCCATTGCTATTGCTAATCAGATATATAACAATAAGATGGATATCATTGATGACTTACGGATACCATTACATGATCCTGTGGTGATTTGTAGGCCATTTGTCAATTTGTCACCATCACAAAAGTTGATGAAGTTATTTTTCGAAGTTGCTGATTTTGCTTGTCCAACTTCTGCCGCACCAATCTCGCCTGAACCATCGGCAAATGAGCCACTCTGAATAGCATTTGATGCTAATGTAAGGGAAGCATCATTCCCATTGGCGGCTGTAGCACCGTTGTTCGTCCCTTTTTGTGGTGATGGGACTGCCGCTACAAGACTTATCAAGGCAACTGCGCTTGCAAGTTTGCTGAAATACATTGTCCGGATTTAAGATTTGAAGTTAAAAACTGTACAAGATACTGTATATAAACGAATGAAGACCGTCGAGGCGCTAGGTAGTGAAATTAGATACACGGTCAACGTGATCTACTTGATTGACAAGATAGAATAGATCTGAACTAAAAGAGGGAAACTATAAAAGAGAGGAACCCGCCAGATTAAGTTTGAATTGAGATATTAGAAAAGAATGCTAAGGAGGAGGTTGAAAGAAAAGAAGAAGACGACCGTCTATACTTATTCTTTTTCCTTGGCATCACGACATCTGTAAGTTCAACGGATATCCAATTGAATCAAGAAAAGAGTAGACAAGATTGGTAATGATGCTGCTGTACATTGGCAATGAAGATCCCGTTGTTGCATAAGAAGCTATGAAACTATACATGAGATTGAAATTGTCGCAGCGCCTAGCCGTACCTGTCACCTGAAAAGAGAGAAGCGAGCGTGTAGAGATATCAGACGGGATTTTTAATCCGGTCTGATCTGATCTTAATGGGGGTTTGACATGCGCTAGCTTGGTTGAAATGCGATGAGATGAACGAAATGTAGAGACGGGGTTTGGTTGTGTCAGGGCTGATTGGAAACTGTTGATGTCTGGAGTACAAGGGTGATAAAACTTCCCAACCGTCTGATAACCTTGAAAAGCGACCTATCAAAACTCATGTTCAGGTCTTTTTGAATTATCGAAACCATCAGGAATAAAAGGAATCAACGATGTATTGAATTCAACCAGGGCCATCATATATTTGATGTTAATATTGAAATATTTGAAATATTTGAAATAATGATGATGCTGATGCTGATGCTGATGCTGATGCTGATGCTGATGCTGATGCTGATGCTGATGCTGATGATAAGCAATGATTTGTGATGATTCTGATGTCGCTGAAAGAAGAGTTAGGGGTAATTAATAATTTTGGGGGCTATGATAAGCTTAAAGGGAAGTGGATTTTTAATTTGAGTAGGGTTGATTGGGGTTGATTGGCCCTGAATTGGCCCTGAATTGGTCCCTGCCCTCTTCAACCCCGCTATTATTAGAAGTACTCGAAGTTTGGCGCAACTCAAACAAGAAATGTAAGTACGCTGAACACAACATATAGAAGCTCACAATAGATAAGTCGGAGCCTCTCGACCTTTCAATTAGTAATAATAATACAAAATACTTGCTATCATTTAATGATGATTGAATTTCAGTAACTCGGATGGCAGCTGTCAACCTATTTTCGTCTGAAATGGTAAAAGCCAATGCGGTAGAAAAGGCTCGTCTGGCAGCGGAGAAATTACGTGGTTTCAATTTTGAAATAATCGTCCGTGATACAGAAAGAGGTGTCTTGAAGAAAGGCTAGAAGATGCGTGCGCCCCAGAGTATGGGTATGTTGCACGAAATGAATTTCGACGTGGGATGTGATTTGTGGCGTGGTGGGTGTAGTGCATATGAATTAGTAGGCAGATCCTAAGGTCAATGTCTTGAGCGAACGGTCCTTAGCTTCTCAGGGCAATGTGGCAGCCATAGATCAAAGGTTAACATTACTTGACATCAATCTTTCGGAATATATCATCTTTATGATCTCCACTGTATGAAACCCGAATCCAATAAGTGCTCAGACATAAGCTTGCTTGAAGGAGATTCGATACCATGCTGTGCCTGTCTCAGGTAGTGTTGCAGAGATCTGATAAAGTCCATTAATCTCCAGGATTCCTATACACTAAACCCTCAGCCGAGCGTCTTCACACCCTTGCTCCCCCGTCTTTCCTCAAAAGCAAAGTATAGAGGTCCTTGGTATCGGTTTGTTTTGGGACAATGCTTATCCTATGGTCTATAAGCGCAGATACGGTAGAGCGGCTTCAGATGAAGGTGTCGTGATGTTCGAGTTGAGAGACTTTGATGGCCGCATCATCCGAAGCATTATACTCTGAAAGCTCTTATGTCAAAGATTCGCTAATGATGATTGATGATAGGAGGACTGTCACCTAGCGAACTTCAGCCTTCATCAAGTCAGATTTGAGGCCTCATGTCTTATTCTCCAAAAGCCTCATCTCTTTCAGCCTCGCTCTCTTTCTTCATTTGCAAAAATTATCGGCCGAGTGCTTTCATCGACTTTACGCCTGCATGCTCATGGTTTTCACCATGGCCATGTACAAACAGATGGGGTGGGGGGTCACCATAGGAAGGGACTTCATGAAACTATAGCCTCCATTTCATCGCCCTTGAAATAATTATGTGGCAAGTTGGCAAAGTTAGGCTATGATGGATTCATCTCGATAGGGTAGGAGTTCGAACCTTGGCTATGAAAAGCTCAGTCACTTACATCTATCCATAGAATGAAGTAATCTTGTCAAAAGCAATTGTCATTCAGATGTTTTCGATACAAAGTAAGGTGGAATTTGTAGCACAATTCAAATCTACGGATCCGTGTGCTTAATCTTCCGCAAACTTGTGCTTCACAATCATCGTACAGCCTGTGTTCAATATTGGTTCAAAGAAGCAACAACAAAATGATGATGGAAATGAAAAGCTGCCGCGCCGTTCATATGACTTTTGAATCTGCGAACGAGGCATTGACATGAAGATTTGGATGGGCAGAAGATTTGTGGCCAACACACACGACACCGACGAATGGAGGATGTGCACTTGGGTACCTCTCGCCAAGTCCGAACTATCATACTACCGTGTACTGAACGGAAAAAGCATAGAAATCACCTTCTGATGGAAAAAGGAGTTCCGATAGTTGGACAAGAGGTTCAGCACGACCCGAGACATTGGCTAATTCCCTTAAGTTGTGTTTTGTGGTTTTTGCGATCCATGGGACGGATTTAATGCACTCAGGGTTGGTCGTGCATATTGATGAATGAATGGATGTTAATGCATTCACAGGAAATACAGACACAGTAAGTAGTATGTGCTAATACTTATTTCTTCATGGAAATGGAAATCATGCAACCATCCTCACCAGATGCTAGACAACGAAAAAGCTAGAGATATCAGCTTACGTCGAATCCGGACAATTACCATTCCGGATATGGTGGAACTGAGCGGAAGACATTTATAATAAAAAAGTATGTACACGATGGATTTCGCCAAATCTGGTAATTCTCCGCGGTACAAATCTTCTTTCCATTTCTGTTGAGGCTCAATATGAGGGGAGTGCAAGTCGTGCAGGTCGTAGAGCCCTTTACTTCCACGACATGGCTTGTGCAACGATGATCCCTTCAGCAATAGAAGAGAAGGTTTGCGCAATTTGAAAGAGTTTGTATGTGTTGTGCTACAATGTAGTCTTCAGAACAATGCTAAAAAGTAGTGAAAGATATACAAAGAAAGGAATACATTATGTTCACAACATATGTTTACAATCTCAATAAAGTCGAGTCTTGTATCGTTTGAACTTCTCAATTCCTCTTGTTTAACGGGCTCAATAGGGAATGCATAGATGCATGTAAGACTACAGTGATATTAACGCTAAGGTCCATAACATCATTTAGCCATTCAATGAACTCGCTCGTGGCACAGCACTGATGTTTTTGGAATGATTAACCTTTTGTGCTTTTCATAATACTTTTCTTTTCTTTTCTTCCTATCATTTCCTTCAACACCAAACATATATGTACATCCCACTTTCCTTTCCTCTTCAGAAATAAATATAATATATTTCTCGAGACTTTTCCACAAACCTTATTCATCAATCATTAATTCTTCCTCATACTTTTACAAACTTGGTTGATATACCTAGCATTCATAGACAGAGGTATCCTTTTACAAGAAATATTACATCGACTTGATAATATTTTTGTTGCCTTGCGTTGCGAAGAACTAAACCAATCGACTCCAAGACCACCAAAAGCACCCAATATCAGTATGCAAGCACCTCAAAAGATCCGTTACACCTGTGTCGAAAGCTTTATTAATGGAATTAACAAATAGTTACAATGACTTCTCCAGAACCAAGAGCTGTGAAGCGACCAAGTAAGATCTCTTCTCTTTTCTTTTTCTTTCTTTTCTCTTGTTCTCGTTCTCTTCTCTCAAGCATTCTTGACTTGAAACTTTACATGAGTAATTTCCTTCTTGCACTATTCAGCGGGTCGCGCCGCTCTAGGGCGAGAAAAACTTTTCAACCAACTGTTGAATTTCACATTTATATACCCTTCTTAACTCGCACTCACATACATATTGATATCGTTCATCAATAACATCGCATAATTCAAAACATCCATTTCACACCTTTAGAAGCATTCAACATCTCTTCTACCATCCACTAACCTTTTACTCGCAATGTCAGGAACTCAATCTGAACCTCCTCCAAGCCTTCCCAAGGTTATTGCAGAACAGCATGTCCCAATTCCTTCTACCGATAAAGATTCGCAAAGATTGATTGTCGTTCTTTCAAATGCCAGTCTCGAAACCTACAAGCAATCTTCCGGCGGTGGAAGACCTGGAGCGCGTGCCGCAGAGGAAAAATATTCTCTCCTCAATAGTGATGAGCACATTGGTATTATGCGCAAGATGAACCGAGATATCAGTGATGCCCGACCTGATATCACACATCAGGTTCGTAAATAATCATTATATGACAAGTCATTCCAATACTCACCTATAGCAGTGTCTTCTCACCCTCCTCGACTCACCGATTAACAAAGCTGGAAGGCTCCAAATCTATATCCATACAGCCAAGGGAGTTCTCATTGAGGTCAGCCCAACGGTTCGAATTCCACGTACCTTTAAGCGTTTTGCTGGTCTTATGGTACAACTCCTACATCGACTTTCTATCCGATCAGTCAACTCTCAAGAAAAACTTCTCAGGGTCATTGCGAACCCGATCACCGATCACTTGCCTCCAAATTGCCGAAAAGTTACATTGAGTTTCGAATCAGAGTTGGTCCGTGTTCGGGATTATGTGGAGACATTGAAGCCGAAGGAGAGCATTTGTGTGTTCGTTGGTGCCATGGCAAAGGGAACAGACAACTTTGCAGATGATCTAGTGGATGAGAAGATCTCCATTAGTAACTACAGTCTTTCTGCAAGTGTGGCATGCAGCAAATTCTGCCACGCTGCAGAGGACGCATGGGATATTATTTAAACTACCACGTTGTCTGTTTATGCTACGAATTTTGCCGACGAACACATTCGATCGTATACGAACGGGTGAACGAAGCACAGAAACATCGTAGGGTTATAAATGGTATAAGATGGTGGGCATATGGGATTCGGTCGCTATGAAAAGGTGAAAGCGGAACTATCAAGCAGACTCAACGATAACAACATCGTTCGATATGCTTATGGTCGCCGGGCTTGGGTGTCTGTGTGCTCTGTCTCTGTTTTTACAACCAAAACATCAGGCGTTCAACATCAGATCCAAGACGCTTTAGTCGTCTTCGTGGACCACTTCAACTTGGTCCACATCTCTTTTGTCTTTTCTTGTACCTTTCAGCATCCACTCTACAGCTTAGTAGCTACTGCACGTTGGATGACGATAAGTATTTTCCCCTTCTCAGCGTATACTTTCGGCTTAGCATATTGCATCAAGCTTCCTTCCTGGAGTTAGCTACACTGCAAATCAGCTGAATTGGCATGGGAAATTAGTTCATGCTGCTAGGTGGCAGACACTACCGCGAGTCATTCGGCGACAGCGGATAGCTTGACGTATAAAAATACTATATTGGTCAATGAAAGGATAATTTTCCGAAATCCCATCAAATTGCCATGCTTGAAGTTAATCCACTTGTCGTATGCCCCATTCTTCTCGCTCTCTCACCTTGCAAATGGTCCAAGAATAGTTTGCGTGATCAAGAATGGGATAACGGGTAAACCGCCTTGAATTTTAATATACAACAGAACATTTTTCATGCAGGTTCTAGATGCAGGTCTAGACAATTGAGATGAAAATGGAAACCACAGATCTTGAATTGATCTCCTTATAGTTCATTGGAGTTTCCCCGTCGCCTCGAGTTGACATGTCGAAAATATTGAAATAACAAGTTTGAATCTTACGTTGGAATTGGGACACCTCGTTCAAACAAAATACGGGGATGAGGGATTCGAGTTTGGTTCAATTGTCCTATTTGCTAACCATTGCTGCTTCGCATAATCTCAAGACCAATCGCTTGATTTGAGGCGATCTTCTGACCCCGGTCTAGAGCGGTCGCATAATATTACAGGTGTTGGTACGAGATTCCCTTGGACGGGAGATCTCCGTTCGCAACCGGAGACGTGGCATGCGGAGAAGCAGCCTTTACATTTGGATGAAAGGTAGGAACAGTAGGAACCGGATCGTGCATCGGATTGATTTCTCTTCTTAACTAGGTATTCCGATATGCAGAATTAGAACCTTTAGAGGTGATGAGTGAAAGATAATGGTGATGACTTTAAAGTATGGAACCTAGTAGCAGCGACAGGCGCCACCAATTGGGCACGACGGGTGGACGAAAAGAAGTTATATCTCGAAGTACCACAGTACATGCAAATACATGATTTTTCAAAAATTGATATGAAATCAATTGATTTATATTTTGAGGTGTGGGTTGGGTCCAACATTCTAGAAGCATCTAAATTCACTGACAGTTCAGTACTCTATTCTATTTTGAATGATCTTTGACATCATTTTGTGGTGGTTTTCAATCATTTTCGGATTGGATGTGTTAGGTGTGAGGTTTTAGCCGTTCAAAGTACTCATAGAGTATGGTTGGGCTCCATTTCCTCACCAGGACACAAAAGTTGGCCACGATTATCCATAGATGTTTCAATGCATTGAATTCTGACCAAAGGATATTGAAGAAAATGAAATTGATTGAGGAGAGTGGGTGAAAAGTGCTGACTCTATCGAGTTCGCATAAGCCAAATGAAATTCTTGTTCGCTACGCTGGCCCCAGAAAGTTGTGGGGTTGTGCTTGGTGTATGCATGGGTTGATTTGTGTTGATGAATTGATTCGAGGAATGAAGATGAGGCGACAACTGTCAGACTAAGATGGTCTCCATTCACAGGCAGGATGCATACATACTATTACTAGGTCCTCCCGTATATCTACTCAGATTCACATATACACCAGCGCCAGTTATGTTATTCTCTGATGCATAAACCTATTCGATTGCTTCTACAGTTCTTCTTCTGCTTCCTTTTCAAAGTTTATTTATCAATTCAAAGTTCAAGTCCGTCACAGATAAAGTATAATAGACCTTTCAGCATGTTCTAAGATCTACTTGCGAACAACTTTTGTTTCTCTTTTTAAAAGTTTTCGAAAAAAAAAACATTGAGTAAACTCGGAACACAGTACGATCTTTTTTATCTCCTTGAATAAATCATACATACGCACATACATACATATATTTGAAACTCTTTGAAACTTCTTTAGAACATCCAATTCATAATTCAAGAAAGACTTGTTGGGACCCATTTTTTTCATCTCTTAATCAGGTCCTATCGCGGTAGATTTTCGTTGTACCTACAGACATATTACCTGTCTAGTGTACCTGCTTCTTTACCGCATTTTCCCAGCCTCCGCAAGGACCTCAACTCACTCCACGCCAACGCTTCCATTTTTACGAATCTTGCATCACCACGCACCCATTTACCACATTACAACATTTTACAACTATTTTTCCATCCAACATTTTATTTATTTACTTTTTGTCTCACTCTCTAACTTCCGGAGGGGTTTTGATATATTCCGGCGTGGAGCTTTTTCTGCATCATAAATTTTTAATACGACTTAATTCACAACGCTTTTTACCTTAATCCACTCGATCTTACGATAAAAATACAATTACCAAGTTTGATCCTTAGAATCATTCATTGCTTGAGTGTTTCATGTTTTGAGCTTTGTTGGATAAAATAAAAAGTTGTATGCACATGAGTTTACTCATCTGACCTCTGACCGCCTTTATATCCACAGCTACATAGTTAGCAGATCAAGCGGATCAAGTAGGGAACAAGCAAGAGTCACATTTTGTTTAGAACTTATCAAGATCGTTATTTCATCATTCATCGGATCTTTCTTCTTTTTCCTTGATATTTTTGAGAAATATCTGAAATACGTACATTATCTTCACCGTTTCCCGTTCATACGATTCAATATTCACGCCACGTCCATTCGATTCGAGTCATTCACCCTACCTTCAATTTAACATTTACAAACATATATACATTTCATTTCGACATTCGATAAGTACGAGAAAATACGTTTGATAAAATTTCATGTCCGCAAGAACAATTTCAACCACAGCATAAAGTACGAAATATAACATTAAAACATACAATCCACGCCCTAACCGAAAATGAATTCCCGCGGTCGAGAATCTTCCCGTCCTCCAACAATAGTCACAGCTGCCACGGAGAAAGAAGCTCGTCGTGTCCTTGAATGGCAAGAAGAAGTCGCTCGAAGTACAGCTGGTAGTTCGACTGCGCCTACTTCTGATGAAGCAT
Source organism: Sclerotinia trifoliorum (assembly GCA_905066765.1). NCBI lineage: Eukaryota > Fungi > Ascomycota > Leotiomycetes > Helotiales > Sclerotiniaceae > Sclerotinia > Sclerotinia trifoliorum. The sequence continues at coordinate 1,813,417 of CAJHIA010000009.1, read as the reverse complement.
ATCGTGCTGTAGCTCCCAGTCACGTTTCCCGAGCACCACCTGCTAGAATCCAAATTTCACATGCACCTCAGACTCAAACTTTAGAGAGCCCACCTTTTCGAAGAGCGGAAACGTTTCCTAGAGGTATGAGGAGGGAAGTTTATGGTGAACATAGACATCCAGGTACCCAAGTTAGTGTGAGGAGGGATAGGAATCGAGATGATGAACAAACGGTTTACGTAGATGAAGTGGAACGACATGATCAGGAAAAAGAAAAAGAGAAAAATAATGGAATTTTTGGTATGTCAAATAAAGCTCTGGTCGGTACTTTTCTCGGCGCGGCTGCTGGCGCTGCTTTCGCATATGCAATGGTCAAGAGTGAAGATCCGGAATACGAACTCGATTCAGAACATAAGAACATGCCAGGTTTGCGCAGAAGTTACACAACCGGTCACGCAGAAACAATCGCGAGTAGTAGTCGAGGCGGAGAACGCAGATACCGAGTCATTGAAGCGCCCATGCCACCACCAGCCTCTAGCTATACGCGCATACAACGCGACCGCGAACGCGAAAGAGAAAGTGTACTGAGCCCTATCGAAGAACGCAGTTACTACAGTTCTATATCCCATACAAACACAGGCACGAAAATTCGCACAAGAACTTCGGTCGAGCAAGGAGAGGGTTCAAATGCTGGAACAGCTAGACCTCCTACTGCCATTAATGTTCGCGATAAACCACAAAGTATTGCACCAAGTCGAGTCAGCGAAAAAACAAGTACAGTGAAAGCAGCGAGTCGTGCCCCTACTATGATTTCTCGAGTCCCTCAAGCAAAAACTCAAGTCAGCATACGGGAATCAGAATATGAGTATGGATCTTCCCCAGCCCAGGTCTCTTCCGCAACCAATAGAAGAAGTGGAGGAACCGAAGAAACGAAGAAAATCTCTCACACGCATACTACAATTAAATTCTCTCCATCAAAAGTATCATCTCGACCTCTTCACTCTAATGAACGCGAACGTATTCCTCGCTCAGAAGCCACATGGGAACGCGACGACATATCCGTTTCAGCCATCAGCGAACGCCCTCGCGCGCGAGAGGTACCACTTCCCGCATCAACGGTGATAAGCGCGCGATATGGTGGTGGATATAGGGAACAAGGGGGCGGATATACGCATGTGGGAGATGTGGAGAGGGATCGCAAGAGTTGTATTGATAGGGGTGTGGATGAGGATGGGAAGAGCTACTTTAATCCTCGGGGTGCGATGAGTGTTGCGCCTTCGGATAGTGTTAGTAGTGTGGGGACTAAGAAGGAGAGGCTTGAGAGGTTGAGGGGGAGGTTGGAGAGGGATTTGAGGGTTTGATGGGGTTGATGGGCGGGGGATGAAGGTTGTTATGAAGGTTGTTTATGATCGATGATTTTGATGGTGATGTTAACGATGATGATGATGGTTCATATATGCAAGCAAGCATATGATACGATGACATCATCGAAATAACGATAAATGATGGATAAATGATGGTCAAAGAATGAAGAATGAAAGACGAAAGACGAAAGATGAAGAATGAAGAATGAAAGATGAAGGATTAAAAATGAAGAAATCCCGAAACGCGCCTGTTTCATTATATTACATTTTACCTTTCCGCATTTTCTCGTCTCCGTATTATTTTAGCATCATTTTATTTAGCATTGCCTTTATTTTTATTATTTTTTTGCATGGAAAAAAATTCTTTCAGTCAGTTCAGGTATGGTCAGGTCAGGTCGGGCTAGCTTAGGTCTTGTTCTGAGCTGAGTGATGTTTTTATACGTTGGTTTTTTGATGGATTGATTGGAAGTTGGTGAGCGGGGTTTAATGGATCGATCGGGTTATATTTATGTTTTGTTTTGTTACTTTGGATTTATTTTTATATATGTATAGATATATAAAATGAAATAAATGAAAAGAAGATAAATATAAATCTTTTTTGAGATTGATTTTTATTAAAGAATTATTATTCTAATTAATTAATAATAATATTTTAAAAAGAATAATTTTATAAATTATATTTATTATTATTTTTTTAAAATATTTATTTAAAACAGTTATTCGAAATATTATAATATATTAAAATTATTGTAAAAGTAATCAAATAAAAAACTTTGATTAATCGAATTTTAAAAGAATTAAAATAAAAAATACTTTTATTTTAATCAAGATAAATAAAAATAATCTATCAAGATTTAGAACAATTTAAATAAATTATATAACTTTCACTAGTAAATTAAAAAAATTATTATATAAAATTATTATTATATAAATTTATTATTATTATTTTATTATATAAAATTCATTATTATTATTTTATTAAATTAAAAATAAATTTTTTCTTTATATATATAAATTTATTATTAATTTGATTCGATTATAAAATAATTTTATAATATAATTTATATTAAAACAAATCTTAATAATAATAAACATTATAGTTTTTTAAATAAAGTTTTTTATAAATTTAAATTTTTAATTTCTTAAAGAATAAAAAACTTTTAAAAACAATTTTTATTATTTTTAAAAATTAATTTTTTATTATTATAATCTTCATTATTTGAATTTTTATAATATACATTTAATATTTCAAAATATTGTTTTATAAATATTCAATCTTTATAATTTTATAAATTAATTTAATAAATCTATTCTCATCTATATTCACCCAAAATTAAAAAACTACCCTCCACCCCACTTCCCCACATCTCACGAACTAAAGCTCAGTCTAAAATATCTTAACACTTAGACTGAATTTAAACCACTATTTCCCCAACAACACAATCAAAACAAAGCTCCTGTAACTCAGTGGTAGAGTGGGCGATTGCAGTAACACTCTAATAGGAGTCGTTATCGGTCAAGCTATCGCCAAGTCGCTTGTTCGAACCAGGCCGGGAGCTTCAGTGATTAACTTTTTGAAGAGGGAATTCATTTTTGGGGAATTTTTGGGGGGTGGATATTGTGAAATCATTTTGCCCGAGTCGAACAAAATTCTGTTTTTTTTTTGAATTCATATGTTTTGATTTGGGTTGTGAAGACATGGCTGGATGGAATTGGGTTCTTTTTGGAAGGGATCGTGGGAATAGAGGGAGTCGCATGCTGAGGCCGGACAATGAGGTCCTTAGCTGGAATTTTCATTCATCAGGATTGTCTGAGATAATTCCTAGATAAGCGTTAATACTCTATACCTAAATCTTCTTTAGGCGATGGTTTATCATTATTTGGGGCCGGTACCTAGTCAATGTTTTCCTCTTGATAAATGATTTTTCTGGTAGCCACATGCACTATTAAGGGGTACAAATCTCGTCTATCAACGTTGAGCAAGTATTACCGCACCATCCGTCTACCTGCCTGCCGAAATTCTCGAGATCTGATTCTTGTAGTAAATTTCATCGAAGGGCAACTTTGATTTGGCTTTTATAACTTCTGGCTAAATTAAATATCCATGACACTACCCTGAAGAAAATCAGAGGAGTGCACCAAGCAATAATAAGTCTGGCGTCAACTTACCCGACTACAAGAAAAAGACAAAAAACACCTTGAAGCATGATTTGGATGAGACCGAAGAGTATTAAGATACCAGAGAAAGGACGAGACTGTAAGGGCCAAGGAACTCTACTACCCAGCCACAAAAACGATTATGTCGAAGGCCGGAGAAGTGGATAGCATCAAAGAGGCATAGAGAAGATTTAATATAGGGAGAACGAAGGAAGCCCATATTAATGGAAGTTGTGACGCTTACGTGCTGGAAGAAATTAGTCGGTGACTGCGGGATAGAAACATCTTGAGTCACGACTTGATCAATGGAGAGATGACTCCAGATAAGAAAATCTGCCTGTACTTTGTAGGATGGCAGGAGTAGACAATAAAATACAAAAAGCCTTCAAAGGAGGTCTGAAAATGGCTGAAAAAATCTGCAACTATGAGACGACTTAGGAGAAAGTCTTTTCACTGCCCCACTGAATATCATGATGATGAATTTTTGGATCAAAATCGCCGAACTCTATTCCATCCTAACTAATAGCTGTGATGGGGCTCAACAGTGAGACCCTCAGCAAGAAAATTCTATACTTCGCAAAAATGTTCAGAGATCCATTCCAGGAAGCAATATCAAATCTACTAAATCTCCAGAAGAAGATTCGAAACTTCTCATGGCCTGATCTATGGGGTGTCCAGTGAACTGTCTTTATACTTACTTTTCATGAGGAGATGGAGTTGGGTGCATTAGTAAGGTTTACTCTCGTCGTCCGAGTCAAAGAGTGTATAATTTTATTGGACTTTCTGCGTTGGTAGATAGGCTCTGCGTGATGGATTTGATGGATCTCATAACAGATTGTATCGTAAGACCTCTGGAGCATGCGCCTGCCCTGAAAGTTTTAGTTTACAAAAGCTATGCCTGCCATATCTTCACCAGCTGCCCATTTTGCTCTTCCTGAGTGCTGACCTGTTATATGTCGCACTACAGAAACGAATAATGATTCAAAAATCGATGTCCTTAACCTCAGAGGATGGCAGGAAGAGTATATACTGACGTCTGGAAGCACCAAGTGATTTTTCCCATTCCAATTTCGTGACCGTACTAATGGAGAAATCTGCGAGTAAAGATGTTTAAAGAACGGCCGGAAGGTCTGAGATATCCTCAAGAAGTTCACTCGTTGCCAAATGGAGCTGAGGATTTGGCGCACTGATAGGTTCCAAGAACATGGTAGATTGTAGAAATTGGTAGCATATTTTGAAGCGCCTTTGATTTACTCTGCTCCGAGTGCATTGAGAAGAGTTGCTTCGGTTTTGGTTGAGAACTTTGCGGGTTTGTGAAATCCTGTCTGCAGAAAAGGTTTGATGGTAGTCTCTTTTCAAGGATAATATGCTTCGTTCAACAATTGATTGTGGTCGGCATGTCACTTAGCCAAATAGCCAAATATTCAATCCGATGACTGTATCGTACGAAGGCATAGGTACTCTGGTCATGACAGTATTAGATCGAGTGCCTTTGAAAATATATTACCAAATGCTAGGATTCTTTGCACATAGATACAGCCGGAAAGAGCTGAATACCTGGTAGTAAAAAATCATCGCCGACTAGAAACGCCATGTGTTTCTCCATTGACAGGGACTTGAATGTGATTCATGAATGTCAGTAAACTATCGTGGAAATCTATGTTTGACTTCGTGGAAGAAGCTTGGCGATAATATCTCGTTAGACCTTGATCCGGTCCCACGAAGAGGAATTTTGAGTAGCACAAATATGGGCTCGGAGTGTCATCGCGGTGGTACGTCGCCGCGGAAGCAATGGTACTTTTCGTCAGGTCAGGCTAATGTGGGAGCAGAAAGAAGCAAGTAATTGAAGCCGGAATGTCAAAGCGAGCCATCCGGGTTTTGAGGAATTTACCGAATGCAGTGCATCTTGGATTTCAAGTATGGCACTGATGTACTCGGTCTTCCAGAACATTGACTGGTTGTTCGTGCACATAAAGTATTACAGTCTTCATCGAATGTTGTGTACTTGAGTACAAGTTTGGAATATATAGGAATCAGGATGTGATTGTAAGGGTCCCGTGAAGTTTCACCTCGGTTCAACCGGACGGCCGCCACTATCATCAGATTGCACGACTTCCAAATTCCTCCACAAACAACATCACGACAATGATCCTAAAACATGATGGTTTCGACGACGTCGCACTGCCGAAATCTTATATTATGACTGTGAATCTTGGCTTACTGAGCTTCCTATACGACTTCAGAACAACTTCCTCAGGTCGTGAATTCAAAAGACATGTAAGGTTACCAATATTGAGGAACCATCCGCGGGATGTGCTTGCGCGCAGAGGCTTCATGGCTTTTCATTGTGTCAATTGCCGCATTTGCGTTATTTCAATGGCATGTAAGTTCAGGAGGTAACCAGTGGATTGTTTATATATCTGGCCGAGTTTCCACACCAGCAGTATTTGGTGAAGAGCGTCTTTCTAACCCTTCAGCTTAATTTACTTACCCCTCGGTTAAACAAGATGGCAGATAATAAACCAACCCTCCATCATATGGATGTAAGTCCGCTTCTTTCCTCTGGTGTCTAGCCTCTAACCTGAAACTAGAACTCCCAATCTCAACGCATCCTCTGGCTTCTCGAAGAATTGGGTGTTGAATACAATGTAGTTCACCATTTCCGCAAAGCTGCCGATGATCCAGTTGCTCCTTTCCGATCTCCTGAATCCATCAAAGCCCTCGGTCCACATGGCAAAGCCCCAATTCTCACAACTGGCGCCGCAGATGGCAATCGATATATTCCCGAGAGCGATGCTATCTGTACATACCTTCTTCGAAAGTTCGATACTGAGGATAAATTCGGCTTGCATAGTGGTGATTGGATCAGAGACGAAATTCTCAATTCATTCAACCTTACGACATTCGTACGATCGGTTTATTTTATCCTTTTCATTGATTTTGACCTCATAAGAAACGGAGTTGTGGATTATTTTGATGGACCTGAGATAAGAGAAATTCTCACCATTTTGGATGGAGAATTGAAGAATGCACCAGAAGGTGGCTACTTCATGGGGAAAAATCCAGGTAGAGCCGATATTATGATGGAGTTTCCTATGAGTTTCGTAAAACATAGGAATTGGATTGATCTTGAGAAGGAATTCCCTAAATTAGATGAGTGGTTGAAGAGGGTTTATGATAGACCTGCTTGGAAGAGAGGTTTGGAAAAGGGTAATGGTTTTTATGATCTCAATGTCTTTCCAAAAAGAGCTGTGATATCATGATTGGTTCATTTACTTTTGTATTTCAGTCATCCTGGTACGACTCACTTGCCTGGGATTATCAGAGGCAGGATAATGTTTCAAAACTATTTCTCTAGCCATGTGAGGCTTTCTTTGCTTTACAATGTGCAATGAATCTGCGTTTAAAATCATCGCTCTAGCTTTAATACCCCTTAGCTAATACGTACAGCTTTGCAGTGCGTTTACCTTATCGTATCCCAAATTCAAATTGTGCCCCAAGTCCCAGCCATGTGGCTGGGTTATTCTGATTTATCTGGGGAAGAATCTCACTCATTCCGTCAGTTGCGAGTGCAAAGGAAATGATTCCCGCCAAAAATCTTGAATGGTGTTCATCTATATGGAGTCATTCGAACTTTTTTTTTTCAAATACCATCAACCATTCCTGCATTGAATAGTCTGGCGCCCCATTCAGTTACAGCACCTCTTTTTCTGTTCAACATGGACATTATCAACATACATACAGCTGTTCGAACATTTGTGCTGACGTTTTGCCTCCAGACGTTATGGCTAAACAAATCAGTCAAATCCTTCACATCCTCTACAATACATTTACTATTGAGGATCCGGGATATGAGCCCGATTGATCAATAATTAAGATGGGGAAAATGATGTTGTTGTCAGACTATGGGAAACAAGGGGCTACCTATCTAGGTTAAGAAACAGTCGATCTTGTGATTTCACGGAAAAGTCGGTTAGGATATCTTGATAGCTCAGGATTACTGTTCAAAATAGATGTGTCCGTTGATGGGAAGCCAAGGAACAGCGAACTATCTGGATTAATGAAGCATTATTGCGTCATAAATCCGTGATGTTTATGTACTGTCATGGAGAGTAGGAGGAAGCCAGCAGCAACCCCACAAAACTATAGTGATTATAAAAATTTAAGGATCGGCCCATCCAATAACCCATTTTGAAACTGGATATCCATTTTTATTAAGGCTTAACTTTATGGCATTTGACATAATAGTGCCGATACTCCCGTACAGATTCACGTCTTGCCATGCGGACTTCTTCCCGTCGGATGAAATCAGACCTTGATCAAACCCTTTCCATACTTTCATTGATCGGCGAGGTTATTGTGATTAAAGATTTTGTTTAATTAGTACTATTTAGATTAAAAAATCTTAATCATTGCTATCCAGAATATCGGGTACAATCGGTGTGATATTTGTCCGACAGAAGTTAAATCCAACAACAGGACTTGGAATCTTTTGAGATTATACAAGTGCGGAATCATCTACAACAACATCCAGAATTCCTCTCCTTTCGCATCGATACGTAAATCTTTCTTTCTTTCTTTCGGAATTCACGAAGAGAATTAAACATGTCCGGGTCCCGCTTAAGCAAACATCTTGTCGCGATTTTCATTCTCGCATTTACACTACTCATCATCTCAATCTTTGCCATCGTTTTCATTTCTATGGACATCATTCATATTCCATACATTTCCCGCGGCTTAGCTTCATTCTTCTCATGGATAAATGTTATTCTTGCACCAATATACCCGTTCTGGGCTCCTCTAACCCTTGCTTTCTCCATCAAACTATGTCGACACGAGACATTTCCCAAACAAGGACAATGGATCACTTCATCCATTCTGATGTTTTCACAGCATCTTGCACAAGTATTTGTGAATACTATGAAGGTTTTTGGATTTTTCGATGGCGTTTGCAATTTTAGGAATTGCTGGCATGAATATATTCAGACTGGGTCGGTTGCTGTTGTGATTATTGGTGAGGTTTTGGGACTTTCTTGGGATGCAAATATTCTTCAGAATTGGGTTGAGAAGTTGGTATTAGTCTGTGAGAAGGAGGAAGAAAAAGAGGCGGCTAAAAATACTGAGGATGGGATGGAAAAGGGTGTTGTTGATCATTCTACAAATGAGATTGAATATTTGGAAGATATCAAGTCAGGTTTAGATGAGGAACAGGTGGTCATTGAGGCAGTTGATATTGACGAGAGCAAGCCCGTGAAAGTGTCGGAGGGCGAGACGGTCAAGCAGGGGGATCAATAGTTCAGACCGAATTTTATTTCTCGAATCTTCGATGTTGGGAAATATTCGAATGTTTGAATGTTTGAAAACGGTCCAATCATCGGTGGATACATTGTTCCTCTGGATTTTAATATCCAGATCGCTTCGGCATACGAAAAAGCTTTCTGTATCAAACATCCATCACTCTTGGCTTACAATCCGAGCTATCAGAAGTGGCTGAAGTGGATGGTGACCGATAGAAATTTTCATATAACGATAGCTCAAGGAGAAAACACTTACACTGGAGTCTCTCCTTAGTTTGTTTTTACTTGCGAAATGTAACATCTGATATGGGCGCAATTCAATATATTGCTAGTCCCCGTTTGTGTAGTCCCCAAATTATTCTCTTCCACTCAGATTCTCTAGGGCTCGAATCACACAAGGACTAATGGTGAACCACAACTTTCTCTGTCCACAATGTTAGGCGTTTCATTATGTGCTCGCTGTCAGAAAGAGGCATTTGACACCCACAAGATCTCCTTGACTCAACTAAAGTCTTTGGACGAACTTTTCTTGTGTCGCCAACTTTAACATTCGCAACTTTAAATCCAATCCAAGGCCATCACACATCGCAAATTTCATCTGATTGGAAAAAATGGCAACGGAAAATTGGCACAAAATGACATTGCATAACAAGTTAAGATTGTTGTGGTGTTCTTCAACATAGGAATGGAATGGCTAAAGTGATAAATAACTGGGATTACATACTTCCCAACACACCATCACCGCCCATTAATCTAATCGCTATTTTAAGGATCTCACATTAGACGAAGGCGTACTTGTGGTGGGAATTTAATCATGGGTTGTTTCGGCGAGCCATTGGCTGCGCATAAAGGACTAGAAATCCGAGAACGATTCTTGTGTGATTTGGAGTGGAGGGACCTTTCGAACTAGCTGACCTACCGGGTCTCATCGTCATCGATAATTATTGGCCGCCTCTTGGAATTGATATGGTCTATTTCATGGAGGTCGAGGACTTTGGTTATACCTTGGTTTTACCTGCACATGCGCGCAATGATATTACTAAAGCTTTTATGCCTGCCTACGATGGTTTTAAAATGCCGACAGAGTGGTTGGTTACGCTCGAGGCATTGAGAGATACTTGGGATGATTTTGACCTTCCTGAAAGAAAGAAACTGGAGCAGTTGCTGTGCAATTTACGCAAGAATCAATACCAATACCAGGACCAACCGAAATGATCAATAGTTTTCCAGATGACGACGCGGATGCAGGTGCGGGTAGAAATACAGGCATCGAGCCTCTTCGACAGGGCCACCATACCGACAGCAGAATTGGACCCAACACTCATTCTCGAGCCTGTCTATTCTCATTCTCAAGCATCATTGTCAATCCTCCACATAGCCCAAGCAAAAGTATCACCGAACGAAAAGCTTTTTGCCCTTGGTTTTTCTTTCTCGATAATTTTATACTCACCGTTTCTCTTGTCTGTGTACTTTACAAGATTGTATTATATTCAAAGAATTCATCCATGGAGGCGGTCCCAAAAAAAGCGATCCATTTTATCCGAGGCTTCAGATTGGGAATAGGAAAGCCCGTTTTATATTTGATGATATGGTGAAGAAATTAGTGATACTGATATTGCCGTATGCTCGGAAGCGAAGACAGGTGAGAGAGGAACTATTAGATATGGTAGAGAATGGATATATACGGAAAGTATTGTATGCATCGACAGCTATAGGTATGATTGATTTGATACGGAGGATTATTGTTAGAGTTTGATTTTTGTGAGATATGAACAGTGGCGGTATGAATTATGGATAGAAATCTTTGCATAGGTAAAATATGATGCACAGCTGGGGTGACTGGAATTGGGTATTGATATACTCTGTTCGTACTTTGTCACAGTCACCAGCTCAAAATCTTCCCACTTGCACACGTGATCATATCCCATATTGCGTGGAGTGTTTATAATAACATTAATAACATTAATAACATAAACTGGCGGGTTAATATAAGTATTCCTAACACTTCAATACTTCTTCAAAAAGGATTCGATATTTAAGATAATTTCAATGTTCAAAAGTCTCCATCCAATCACGATCATCCCACCTCCTTGCCTCAAAACCCGCCTTTCCTTCAACCCCGAACCCTGCGAAATCTGGATCAAAACGATTCCCATCACGCGGGTGAAGAGATTTCTGTGTATAGATATAGAGCCTTGATGTTTTATGGAGGAGCTCCTTATTTACTCTCTTCGAGGTTTGTGTGATCTGTTAACTATATATGAATTGCATGCCTCATAAGTTAGGGTTATATCGATCGAACAGCAGACACCCTTACAACACCATTCTCGCCTTATTTTGATTCTGAAATAATCTCGATGAACATCAACGTTCAGTACCAGGTCCTGCCACAAAACCCCACGAAGATCAGCCTGTGCATCCATCAAAAATGTATCCAAATGAAGCCGAATGAGCCCAAATGAATCCAAATGAATCGAAACAACTAAGAATCGCCAATGGATCGTCTGATCCGTCTCCACATGTGATAAACGTGCTTGACGTTCGACCCTGATCCCCCAAAGGCGGGCTGTGCCCCGTATATTGGATCCTTTTTTATGCGGGTGAAATACAGTTTTGATAAGATGTTCATGAATTGGACATCAATCAAGCATGAATTGCTGGGCATCTTGTACCATGGGCTCTTTACATATAAATATCAGTGGGTATTACACCAAATCTGCAATGTTACATGGACATGTAAGGTTTCCTTTTTATCTTTTGAACAACGCATTGATCTTCATTTTTTTCTCATCCTAAAGACGATCTGTCTCTTCATCATTCAATTTCCTTTAAACATATTCTTGAATCCGAATACTCTGTCTTTTTCTGTCGATTACTTTAGTCAATTACTCTTTGCAGGCCACGCAAGTTTTGTTGTATCGTTCCGAGGTCACTTCTAGGACTCATTAAGACACCCATATACCTATTTAACCTCAAAATATCTTATATCCCATCAAACTTACAAACCAAGATGGGATCCATCGCCAAAAGAACAATCGGCTCTACTCACCAGTGGTGGAAGGAAGCCATCGTATATCAAATTTATCCAGCCTCTTATCTTGACACCACCGGATCAGGAGATGGAGATCTTAACGGGATCGCCTCAAAATTACCATACATCAAATCTCTCGGTGTAGATGTCGTATGGCTCTCTCCTATCTACAAATCACCTATGAACGACATGGGCTATGATATTTCGGATTATCGAGCTATCAATCCAATGTTCGGTACAATGGAAGACTGGGAACGTAAGTTTTTCTTTGATTTCCACAACTTCGATAGTAAGTACTAATAATCTTAGGTCTCTGCGAAAAAGCCCACGAATTAGATCTCAAACTAGTCATGGACCTTGTCGTGAACCACACAAGTTCTGAACATGCCTGGTTCAAGGAATCCGTCGCTGGTGGTCCGAACGGTCCAAAACGAGATTTTTACTACTGGGAACCACCGAAAAATGGTAAAGAGCCCAATAATTGGGGAGCCATGTTCGGTGGTTCATCGTGGGAAAAAGATCCATCGCATCAAACGGATGAATATTATCTGCACGTCTACGATGTCAGTCAACCTGATTTAAATTGGACTAATCCTGCCGTACGTAATGAAGTCTGGGATATCATGAGATTTTGGCTTGATAAGGGATGTGATGGATTCCGTATGGATGTTATCAATTGCATCTCAAAGGAACCCGGATTTCCCGATTTCGAAGTGACGGATCCGCGTAATGAATTTCAAGTTGGGTTTCATAGCAATTTCAATGGACCGCATGTAAAGGAATATCTGGAAGAAATGCATCGCGAAGTACTTTGTCATTATCCAGAAGCCTTTACCGTTGGAGAAACCCCAGGAATCAAAACGGCCAAGAGTGCATTGGGATTAGTACAAGGCGGGAAACCCCTTCAAATGGTTTTTCACTTCGAACACGTGTACTTTGACATCCAACCTGGAAAAAAACCTTTCTTTCCACGTCCCTCCTGGGATCTTACAGATCTGAAAAAAATCCTCGGAGATTGGATGACATTCAATGCAGCAAATGATGGCTGGGACTCCCTGTATCTCGAAAATCACGATCAGCCCCGCATTCTAGGCCGTTGGGCAAAAGATACTCCAGAATGGAGAGTTCAGGCTGCTAAAATGCTGGCGCTTTTTCATGCTACTGGAAGAGGAACATTATTCGTATACCAAGGACAGGAAATTGGAACGGCTAATAGTCGATGGTGGAAAAATGAAGAATTTAGGGATTTGGAAGAGATTAATTTCTTTGCAGCCGAGAAGAAACGTAGAGAGAAGGAATCAAATAGGAAAGAAGTAGACATGTCTGATATCTCTCGTGGAATCCAAGGATATGGAAGAGATAATTCTAGAATGGGTATGCAATGGGATGATTCCCCCAATGGTGGTTTCACAACTGGACAACCATGGATCAAAACAAATGAAGAGTATAAAGAGATTAATGTCAAGGCTCAAGAGGGTATTAAGGGAAGTACACTAGAGTTCTGGAAACAGATGATTCAAATTAGGAAAAATAATCCGGTGTTGTGTAAAGGCGGGTTTGAAATGTTGGATCAGGAGAATGAGGAGGTTTATGCCTATTTGAGGATTGGGGAGGGGAAGAAATATTTGGTTGTTTGTAATTTTAAGGAGTGGGATGTCACATGGAAAGTTCCGGTTGTGAAGGGAGGATTTTTGTTTGGGAGTTATGAGGATGAGGGGGTGAGTGATGGTGGAGAGGAGGAGGAAATGAAGTTGAGACCGTTTGAGGGGAGGATTTATGTTAGGGATGTTTGATGGGGAGATATTAGATGATTATTGAGTCTCTGTAGGAGTTTAATTAATGGTTTTTTTTTGTTGTATGCTCTCCCCTTTTATCACGTCTAGCGTCGATTCATATTTTCTCATGTAAGATCTTACTTTCATGGAATCCTAAAAACTTGCAAAGCCGCTGCCAGATTCGCATCATCGACCCCCACTGGATATAATGTTTTCCCTATACAATTGAAACTATCAATACTGATAGATAGATAGCATATTCTAGTCACCGCAAAGCGAATAAGATAGGAAAACATTACTTTCTATATCAATTCCGCACATCAAGCTACTCTTTCACAAATAATCCCCAACACTAAAAATACACAGTCAAAGAGCACGACAACCATCATAATATTGTAGGACCCTGTAAATAATTAATACTTTGAAGAGAAAAAATGACGTGAAAAAGTGTGATTATTCAAGTTATTCCTACAGATTTAAGTAGAGGATCTGATGTCCAGGGGGAGTGTCATGGGAAGTGCTCAACGGGGAGGTTAGTTGGGAATAAGTTGTTTTAGTTGGTAGTTAGTGGAAGAGAATATTTTCTGAGCTGTGATAATTGTAAGCTTAAGACTATATATTTCTACTTCCTAATGCATTGTAAAGCGGCTGGCTGGGTTTTTCTGGTGTATACTGAAGGGAATGAAATGCTGAGTACCTAAGTAGGTATTTTGGATTTTTCTCAAGACCTACGCGGATTTCTTGTCTGTACAGTAAGAAATGTTAAGGAGGTTGATGAGTGAGTATCTGATCAGTAGGCATGAATGATACTTAAGTATGATTCGTACATGCCATCTAATCTCAGCACTTAGGGAAAAAGATTAATTCACTTAATGCTGATATGTCGTGTTCATACGCTACTTCGCTCAAAGCTTGGGAATTCAATACATCTCCAACGAAAGGAATTAATGAATAAAGTACCACCGGTACAGCGCTCTGCTTGCGGTTCTACGGGATTCACCTCCGCTTCGCGAATTGGTATTACTATACCTATACCTGTGCTTCCGAGATTTATTCCATGATTTCTTCCTCTCAATATTTTCAATTTTGTTGATTGCATTCTACGGCTACTTTCCTCAGAGTTGGGGTGACAAATAAATCCGGAGGCCTAGGATTTACTCATAAATAGATAGACGACTGTGAGTGTGTTCATCCACTTGGCTCCCAAGTCTTCGGCAGTTCCTGAGATATTGTTGGCCAACTACCGACTAATCAAACTTTAGAATACTTTCTTTTCGCGTTCATTAGAGACTTCTAAGCTCGGAGTCATATTTAAACGAGGTGTGTGTTAGAAAAGGAGGAGACACGTCACTATTATACACTCATTCCTTCCCGACCATCAAAGTGTGCTATTTCAAAGTCACGCTACATCAACTAACTCACCACACAAGCAACTCACGTCATAATAGCCTTGACACTTCCTCAAAATGGCACCTCCAATCCCTGGCCAAAATTATCCTTTCTGGAACAGTCCAATCCTCAACCAAGAATATCCACGTTGGAACAACCTATTCGACACAATAAACCTCAACGACCAAGAATCTCTCCAAAGAATCCTCCAAGCAGCCAACACCGCAGAGAAATTCCACCCATTCAACCTCAAACTCCCTGCAAACACCACCTTAAACAATGCAGAAATAATCGCACTCCGCGACCTTTCCTATGCTTTTAACCGAAATTTTCTCTGTAGAGATATAGTACGCCATCTTATATCATTGTCTAGATATGACGATGGAGAATTTACTCTGGGGAGAGAAATGAAATTCTATATTGAGATTCTGAAAAATTGTAAGTTGAGTCCTGTGCGGAAGCCATTGGTTTATCTTCGGGTTCGGAGAGAATTTTGTTTTTGTGCGTCGGATTTGGGATTTTTTGATGAGGATGAAGCGAAGAGGGAATTGGATAGATGGGAGAGTTGGGGGTTTGATGGAGGGTGGGAGGATATGGATGTTGAGGGGGTACATGTTACTTGTGACCGAAATTATAGGTTGGGGAATGGTAGAAATGGGGATGGGAGTGAAGTTGCGCGAGCAAAAGATGAGGAAGGAGCTGAGATTTTCGAGGTAACCCATAATTCATCCTACCCGTAAATAAGTATCATCATACTGACTAATTCTCCTCTCAAAGGCAGCCAAAATCCTCATGTCTATGAGGGCGCAGAGAAATTGAGGGTGGCGGGTCTTGATTCCCATTGCAAAACCACCGATATTCTTTCCAATAAGACAAATGGGGAAGAGCCGTAATGTTCTGCAAATCAATGAAGGAATGACCTCACCTTGAAACGGTCACGGTATTCATCCTTTAGCTTCGGTGTTCTGTGGTTTGCTGTCTCCTGCTCCATTGCAACATGATATATTTATTTTCATAAGAAATCCATGAGAATTTCCCTCGCAGTCACTTTATTCTCGTGGTAAGAAGGATGTTTAAGAAAGGTGTTGCGCATTGTCACGTAGTTTAGGGTATGATTTAACAGTCCGCTCTATGATTCAATTAACGATACAAAGATCTGAATTAATGAATGTATGTTATTTTATCTTATTTAAAGTATTCAAATAAAAATAATAATAAAAATAAAAATTTATATATTTATTATAAATCTTATACTCTACTTTCGGATTATTTTTATTTTGCATTCTTTTTAATATATTGAAATTATTAAAAATAAAATTTTATTATTTTTCATTTATGTATATTTTATAAAATATAAAATGTAACAAAATACTTTAAATTTTTAAATCATTTATATTTATATTTATAATTTTATATTATTTTATTTTATTAATTTTATTAATATCTTTTAAATTAAAATCTTATTATTCAATTATTAATATATATAATAAGATTTAATATTTTAATTTTAAATAATAGATTTTATAATTTAGTCTTATAAATTTATTATTTTATTATTTCTTTTCTTTTTCATCTTCTGATCTCAGTATTCTCATTCTAGTCTCAATCTCATTCCATTCCATACCTATTATTTATCCACATTCTTTTCTTCATTCCATTTCCACCATCCCCATCCTCCCCCACTCTCTTCCACCCTCCACCCCTCCACTTCCACCCCTCCCACCCTCCTTCCTCCAATCAATCTTCTCCTAACCCTCCTTCCACTCCTCCACACCCCTCAAAACCCTCCTCCTTGTATCCCTCCCTCCTTCCCAACCAATTCCTCACCCCACTCCTCACCAACCTCCCCTCAAAACGGTATTCCACCAACCCTCCCTCCCTCTCCACCCTACTAACCTCCAACAACCAACTTCTCAAAAACTCCTTCCTCCTATAAAGTTCTGGGCTTTCCCTCACAAAAGGTCTATAATGATCCAAATATCTAATTCCCTCCGCATAAATAGTTCTAGTGCTATCTTCTAGGAGGAAAATTTGTTTATAGCGTTGTATTGTGTGGGCTTTGATGCGAAAGTGTCGACGGAGAAGAGCCTCGCGTTTGCGGCGGGAGATGGGTTTGTGTTTGTGGGTGAGGGATTTGTTGGGTTGGTGGCGTCTGTGTTTGGTGAAAATATGGGAGGGGTTTACGGTTTGGATGAGGGATGCTAGGGCTGAGAAGGAAGGTATGTTTTAGTATGACTTCTTAGAGGAGGTAATCAGGGTAGAGGGGATAAATACTGCCAGTTCTATCTTTTCTAATGGTTCCTTCATAGGATTTACCAGGTTTCTCCTTAATATCCTTCTTAGAGAGTATAGAAACGGGTATCTTGGGTGATTTACCCAGATTTAATGCATGAGACTTATTCTTCCCCACGAAAGCTGCACTAATATTCGCACCCGCATTCATGAAGAACGAGCCAAATTTCGTAGAACCCGGACTTTGTGGAGGTAAATTCGGTGTATCTTCCGCAAACGACGTTGTTTTGGAAAGTTTTGATGTTGTCTTTCGCAATTGATTAGAATCATTAGAGGTAATGGTATCGATACTTGATTCAAGAGATGCTCGGTGTTTCGATGTAGGTTGAGATTGAGCTTTTGCGTGCTCTAGATTGGCACGATGTTCTTGCTCTAATGCAATATCGAGATCAGTCTCCCAACCTTCAAGCCTTGCTGATTTCTTCAATGGTGGAGGAATGAATCCGTATAGTTTGTTTTCTGGTGATATGGGACTTTCATCTGAAGGGACGGGGAATTTATTGGCTGTATTTATTCGTACCGTCGGCTTTAGCTTCGGGGCATAGTCGTTTATGATTGGTGTTTTGGTAGACGGAGCGTGAGACTTGACTGGGTTCTGTGTTGAGACTTGAGTCGGTACTCTGCTGGGTGGAGCGGGAAACCTATATGGCTCTCTGCAAGCAAAAGCAGTGTGAGGACAATATGCTGTACAGCCTTGTTGTGAGCCATCGAATATGCCATCCATATCTCCAAATACAGATATTTGAGTCGGCTGTATAGCTTTACCCTTATCCTTCCCACTGTCGCTGCGAGGGAAGAGACCTAAACTCTTTTGTTTCTTCAATATTGGTTGTTTTGGAAGATCCACTAGGTCATTTACTGAACCACCTCCTTTATGAGGAAAAAAGCCCAAACTTTTTTGTTTCTTCAATGCTTGTTTAGCTGGCAGTGGTGGTGGGAAGCTCATGAAAGAATTTGACGTAGAAACGGGAGAAATGTGAGATAATGTAGTACTTGACTGTGCATCTGGAATAGAGATACCCAGTGCATTATCACAGCCATTGAATGTGGCAAATTTAGAGCCCACAGATGATTTTATTGAAGTCTTTGAGCCTTCTGATGATGTCCTGGCAGTTTCCAAACCTGCAATATCATGACTTGTTTCTGTATCCTCAAATCTCACAGACTTCAAACTTTCAATTGATTTCCTGCGAAAGATGGTGGCCATACTACTCTTTTTCTTTAACCTTGGCTGAATTCCATTAGGAGGTTCGTATGGATTGTCCAAGAATGAAAGGTCGACATTTGGAGATAACTCTGGTAGCGTAGGTTTTCTGATAGTTGTATCTGTCCAATGTCTTTCTGGGGTGCAATTCATGTTTTTGTTAAGGGAATCTGGTTTAAAGTCGCATTGAATACCATTTTTCGGCCTTAATTTTGTGAGTTTTTTGCCTTTTTGATGGATTTCCATACGTCGAGATGTTGTAGTAGGATCCAATGATGGGGGCAGAGGTGATTTTGACCCCAATGACGAAGTATTTTGTGTTTGGACTCCAACAAGTGAAGAGTTATGTAAAGCAGTATTACGAAGTTGAGCTTCAGGACCAGGTGTAATAGGAATTTCTTGTCCCAACGGTAAGGGTGATCTTCGAATTGAAAGAGGTGAACTGGGAGTTTGCATTTCCGCAGTAGTAGTGTCATCTAGCGGCATCTTACGTAGTTTGATTCTCGGTGTGGTCAGCGCTGGAGTAGTTTTAGAAGTAGGAAAATCAGAATCACTGAAAGCAGGAGATAAATTTGATATCCGAATATCCGTAGACGATTCGCGCAGTGGTGTCTTGCGAAGTCGAAGTTTCCGTGAAGTACCTGTCACTAGTGCGTCTTGCTGCAAAGGCACTTGAGAGTTGATAGTCAAAGCAAAATCACTCATTGCCCGACCTCGAAGACCACCAGAGGAGCCATACGACTTCTGTTTTCGGAGCCGGGGTCTTTGAGTATTTTCTAGAGCCACGGCTTTTGGAATTGAAGGATATCCGGGTAATTCTCGTAGATCTAATGCCTGATATGCTTGAATTGCACTTGGATTACTCTTTAAAGCCTTCTCAACTTGTTTCCTTGGGCTAATTATAGTTGAGAAACCCTCATTTGGCGGAGAGCCAGCTCGAAGCGTCTCAAATGAAGTAGCACAATTATCTTTATACACTCTGTGAGATTTAATCTTTGTGGAAGTGACACTTGAGGCTCTAAGCCGTGAGGATGAATGTATCCCATTGGTAAAAGATGCCCTTCTTCTAATAGGAGCTTCCCCGCGGCGTAAAACTTGCAAAAGCTTTTCATCTTCAGATAATTGTCGTGGAGATTGTTGATATTTCGGATTGGGAGGACCTCTTGACCATGGATCAGGATACGACGTTTGACAGGATTTTGATTTCTGATGCTGATCTTTCAATGGGACCCAGGGTTGGAAACTGTGATATTGTACTGCTTCAGATTGTTGTTCCATAAATGGTGTATTTGCTCGTGGCCTCGTGTGCTGGTTGTTTGGTACTGTGACCTCCGTTTCTGCATTCGGGGGCGTTGAAGTTGAGAAACTTTGATTCTGAGAAAGGTTAGGAGTTGTCGCAACAGAACGCAGTATTCTTGGAGCATTCATTGGTATGGTATGATATTCTTGAGAGTACTCGTGATGACGTTTGGGCGATGCCAGGCGCTTTCGACTCGATAGTTTTCTGTCACCCCTGCCAGAACTTTGAGACTCGATTGGGGAACCCGGATTGATTGCGCTATTAGAAGAATTCTCATGACTGTGGATTTTTTCTGTTATGCTTCTTGAATGAAGTCGAGAAGTTGGAATTTTTGGACCAGGAAGAACATCCTTTACCATGGCTGATTGTTCATTCTTATTATCCTGTCGTTCAGTGCGAGCTGATATTGATGAAGATGCGGTTGGGCTTCTGTATTGTGCAGATCTAATGCCGTATGCTATTGCAGTGCTTTTCTTGAAGAACATAATATCATGTACAGCGTTGGATTGCTCGATCATCTTACTGGCTAGCTCAATGTAATCTTTCAAATTTTCTCGAGTATCGATCCAGTTATGTTTGCAGGCTGAGTTCTTGAGATGAAGTTCGAAATCATTCAGTGCTCCAATGCCTCTGTGTGACACCTCAACCATGAGATTGTAAAACTTGGATCGGTGCTTTCGTAATTTTTCAGGATCAATGCGATTGTTTGGAAGTTCTCGAATGCATGGTGGATAAAGGGTATTGAGCATCGCAATAACATTCGGTTTGTAGAAAGGTAGAGTTTTGAGTTCGTGAAGCATAGTCTATTGAGTAAATCAGCATGATAGATGACCTTGGAGAAAAAGATTCACAAACCCAGATTCTCAGATCAATAAAGCAAGTAGCGTAAAAATCTTCAATAATTGTCTCCTGAGCTTGAATATCTTCCACCCACTTCTTGGCATCAGGATCAGCACTGAGCACCTTTTTCCAATTATTCTTGTCAATGTTCAACCGTAACGCAACTTCTCTAAGAGCCTCTCTTCTTCGGCACTCTAGATCCTGAAGATAGTCTATGCCAGTGAGCGCCTGACTAAAGTCCACTTGCTCCTCCACCTTTGTAAATACTTTATCCAAGCACCATTTTCTGATGAAGTCAGGTGGTAGTCCTCGACTTGCACGTTTGCCATCGGAGAATTCTGATGCAAAGCCAACATCTAGCAGAGTTTCATTGTGAGGATCCGTGAAAGGGTCATGAACAACATGATTGATCTTTTCTGCTTCGATGCTTTCATCCCTATTGTCTTTGTCTTTGCTGATCCCACCCTCCTTCTTCCCAAGCTTTGATTCCTCCAACGAGATAAGAAATTTAATGATTGCTGTTCCCTTTGGTTCATACTGCCACCACTTGTGTGCTTCCTTCAATGTTGGTACCCTATAGCCTTTTCAGAAAAGAAGTCAGCTATTACTATAGAGGTTGCGCCCGGACAATTCATTACAGTGAAGGAGGAGGAATTGTAAAAAGGTTTCAACATACCTGCATTAAAGGAAAACATTATTCTTAAAGGAAGTTCATATGATAGATGACACTCTAGCACATGACTGATAATCCAAGGAGTTCGACCTTGGTGTTGATCAATGGTGGGTCTGATGGGAGAGCTGAAGATCGGGTCACTTGAAGTTGATGATAAGGAAGACCTGGTAGATGAGGCATCATCCTGCCATGAACCACTTGAGAATGAATTTCCTGCCATTGTATTGTGTGCCTTTAACTTAAAGGTGACCCGTGCTCACTCCAATCATCGAAGATTATAATCTCATATGAATGAATTACTTGAAATGAATATCTTTGAGGGAAGGTCAAGGACAATGACAATGACAATGACAACAAAAATAACAACGCGGACGATGTAGAAAGCTCTACTGAATATGCTGTCATAGAAATGCTATCCTTCTTAAGCTCCTCTTCCATAGGCAATGACATTAAATTTCCCAGACACTCATGCGTAAGTGGGTATCAGATGATGCGATCGGTGTCCTCAGAAGCCCTTGAATCTGCATAGTAATGGTAGTTTGTGTAAGTATTGTCGAAGTAGCTATATCTGTCAAGAGCCTCATCATATATGAAAAGATTTATAGCCTCAAGTTCTTGGATTATTATCTATTCCTTCAATATCGCAGTATTGACACTCGTCGATGACTCGGTAAGCACACTTTACGTCCTGATGTCGGTATCCGCATGGCAAACAGATGAGAGCAAGGTATGCCAGGAGATCATCCCGGTTCGGGGATTTTGACATATTGTGGTAAGTTCAAACGGGTAATTAGGCTTGGGAAGAGATGTATGACGCTACTTTCATCTCGTCCGGGGGAAAGAAGTAGATCACATCCGGGTCCATGGCTAGTGGCTTTGAAAGGTCCATGTTCAACGATGATTACTAGCCAATGGAAGTACTATTCATAAATATGTATTTGCACGACTAGCTCAAGCTTTGGCAAAGGTATATAATCGGTTGCAAAGGGGCTTCGGATGGTACAGACGAAAGCCTATCCATAAATGGCATTGGCTGCATCTTCACATGATTATGGACTTTGATGTGCAGTTTTCGAATTGTTCCACTGTATTTCCTCAACACTGTTCATGCATGATTCAAGGGTGGTATCCATTCATATGTTGACCAGCCGATGCTCGAGGTCGGCGTTCATTCTTAGGTTAGATGAACTTCCTGTATATCCTACGTCGGAAAGATAATTGGCTTTCACTCGGAATTTCTTCAGAAACCATATATACCACATGGCTCTCGATGATCAATGATATAAGGCTTAGTACAGCTTGATCTCAGCTTGGGGATACAAGAAGCAATGTTGAAATGCCGATTGCCGTCGCTAGTAATGCAATTGTCCTTTTCTAGAAGGATACAGGAGAAGCAGAGTGAAGATTACTTGATGTTTGAAGGTATATTTTGAATGACCTTGAGATCCGAAAGCGATTGTTGTTTCATGAATAATATTCTGTACTAGAGAGATTGAATTGATGAAGGTTTTCCAAAGTGTCTTGATGCTGTTCATGTGGTTGTGAAGGTCACCGTATAGTCCAAGTTTGGGCCTCAAGTCAAGTCGATGACTAGGATGAAATATCACCATGCTCATGCTTCATATTTGAGCCCGCTACCCCAGCAATCTATATACTAAGTTACCAAGAGCTTATATTCAATTGTACTTTTGCTTCACGTTCACGGACATTCCTACAAAATAAGTGCGCAGAGTTAAACCATTCGAGGACTTGAGAGCATATGAAAGGTTACAAGACTGCTGTCATTATGCATGATTTGACGGCAGTGCGGGTAATCTCAAGTGTTTGCAGCCAACAAAATGTGAGGAATATGTTAGGAATGAAGCCGAATTTCTATTGACAGCCGCTGTGATCCGACGGGTAGTGGTATAACTGATCGAGAAGAAGTAAAATCCTGGGTGCGATTACTCGTGATCTTTCTACTTAGCATTACACAGGATCGAACTGATCTCCTGGTCAACCTTAGCAATTGACGATGATCACAGTGAGCCAAAGTTTTCTTTTGCTTTTAGTTTCATCAATCTGGAAATTCACAATACAGTCCTCCTGTACTGGTACCATATCAACTAAGGTTGAACATAGAAGAGAGTACCTCACGGAGTATATCTCACTCGTTTCAGCCTTCAACTTCGCCGTAATTTACCATAGCTCCAGCACCGCCAAGCAGATTAGGAACATCAAACTTTGACGGCTTCAAATCAACACTTTTAAACAACAACCAAACAGCGACAAAAAACAAATTAGAAATGATTTCTGACGGTTATACCCAATTCACACCTCTTCCTTGATCATTCTTTTCCATTATCAATACTTTCATACATACATCCGAAAAAAGAGGAAGGGAAAAGGGGGTATAGCCACCTTAACCATGCAACCTTCAATCATTCAAAGATCTCTGGCCAAAAGAAGCATACTACGCGCTTCTACAACGCGCCATTGGATACAAACACGAAAGCCCATCATCGCACAATCACGACTACGATGTATCTCGACGGAAGCGGCTTCAGAGAATAAATCAGATGGTTCTAATCCTGGAAAACGTGAGTGTATCCCTTTCTTTGAATATCTCCGTCCAGTCCATCCATGTACTGCTTGGCGTGCATTTATTCCTCTCACTCGTTCTTTTTCATCGGAACTTGATTTTGATTTCAATGGGAATGTCTCAATTATCTGTGGTCCAATCTCACTCTGATGGCCTTTAGCGTAGCATCAGCTAGGTTCGTAAAATACGTGAAAAAGATTACTCCGATGAGTGTTCTTCTAGAAGGATGGAGTACGCACCCATGGTTAGCATAAACATCTTCACACAAATGAAACCCACGTGTCATTTGCGAGAAACTTCCTTCTTGTTTTCATCATCAATCATCTTTAAAGAATCTTCATCTGACCAAACACACAGAAATCCCTGAGGCGGAACCACATAATAATCATTTTCGAAAAAGTCGAGAAGATTCATCGTCACATGATGAGTCCTCCAATCTCAAGGCGAAGATGCTCGAGGCTGCAGTGACGGCTCTTGCATCCATCATTGTACTTGGAACAGGTTTTGGCTTAGGAGGTTATCTTTATCATAGATTTTACAAATGGATGGTCCTTCATAAGATGGAAATCGCCTTCAAGCCGGGTGATCCAGTTTTAGACCTCGCCGCTACTTCGAAACAAGTGCCTAAAAAGTATACAGCCCAAGATGATGAACATTGGATACATCGTGCAGAGCAAGAGAAAATTGATAAAATAGTGAATGGAGGAGATCGTGGTCATTACCATTTGTTGATTGGGGAAAAGGGTGTGGGCAAATCTAGCATGTTACTTGAGGCCATGCAGAAGGTCGATGGTGAAGGAGTTAGTATGTTCGAAGCACATGCGGACCCTGAGATTTTCAGAGTCCGTTTAGGAAAAGCTCTCAATTTTGAGTTCAATGAGGATTATATTGGATCTTATTTCTCTGAAAGAGGTCCCAGGGATAGCACAGCTTTGTTGGATATCGAACGAGCAATGAATAAATTGGAAAAGGTAGCATTAAAGAGACGAAGCTCAGGACGTGGACCTCTGGTAAGCTTATGCCGCCCTCATCTCATGAAACTCTGGTCGGAGTATTGTCTGATAGATTGTTAATACCCACGATTTCAGATTATGATTATCAATGCGGTACATCTTCTTCGAGATGATGAAAATGGCAGGGATCTACTTGAACTTTTACAACAACGAGCCGAACAATGGGCCGCATCTAACCTAGTCACCATGGTTTTTAACAGTGACGACTATTGGGTTTACGAAAGATTAAAGCTACTAGCAACTCGTATGGAAGTCACTACCATTCCGGATCTTCCACGTGGACTAGCAATATCTGCACTTCAAAGATATCGTCAGAAATATTATGCTGAGACGCCCTCGTCTGAAATATTAAATGAAGTTTATAACAGAGTAGGCGGCCGTCTAACTTTTTTGAACCGAGTTGCCAAATCTTCAAACATGCTTGAAACTTGCGATAATATCATCGACACTGAACGACGATGGTTCCTAAATCAATGTTGGATCCTAGGAATGGAAATGGATGATGATGTAATGGATCAACAAAAATATGCCGCAAGTATCACTCCCCACTTAACATTCCCTCATACTCACCCTCATAGTCCGCAGCCATGGTCCTAGCCCAAGCACTCGTCGCCGCCGAAAAAGATACACCGACCTACATCGACGATGGCTCCCACAACATCCCCGAAATCCCCCTTCACAAAGCCCGTCAAATCATGACCCGAGCAGATTTCATTCAACAATATGATCACGTTAATCTCTTTACCATTACCTCCAAAGCTATGGTTCGAGCCGATTCAGTACCAATGCAACAAGCTTTCCGAAGTATCTGTGCCGAAGAAGGCTTTGAAGAACATCTTGAGGCTACTTTACAGAGAATCAATGATATTGAAAGTTTAGGGAGAACGAGGGAAATTGTGGCGAAGGATTTGGTGTTGGGTGGGAAGTATAAGATTGTTATGAGTGATGGGGAAAAGAGGGGTTCGAAGGTTACGGAAGTTACTTTAGAGGAGAAAGAAGAGGAGGATGGTGGGGATAAGTGATGTGTTATTGGGGATATTGTATGATAGTTTAGATTTTGTATATTTAAAAGTGATTGAATAGGTTTAGATTATTAATGTTATTTACACAATTAGATCTAATCAAATCTTACACTCACACTTGAAAAATCCAACCGAGAGAACTTTCCTCCTCTTCACCCTCCCTCAGGAGAATCCAACGCCCCACTCAGATACAATAATATACACTTTCCGCGTATTAATCACAACTCCATCAAGCCAAATTCCCATTCCCATTCCCGTTCCCATTCCTCAAAAACCAAAACTCAACACTTCACTTCTCCGCAGCATTCACTTTCCATATTAATAGAAAACCCCCCCATATTAATAAGTTCTCATAAAACAGCACATCAACTCAACATCAATCTGATTGTAGAGATGCATGCAAATCATGCGAATCATACGATGTAGAATAGAAGGGAATTTTCGGAGTGAGTGAGAATTATGGTCTTGAGGGGAGATTTCGAGGGGTGTGTTCTGCTCGATTTGAAGATTTTTGAGTCCTTTTACTTCTATAAGATTGTTGGGTATAAGATTGTTGGATATAAATGAAGAGATGAGGATGAAGGAAGTTAGAAAAATCTCTTTTGTGCGCGCCTCGCCTCGACTGCGGGATTCGAGTCTACAGCATCAGGGAATTCTTCTTCGCTTTCACTCTCATGGTATATTTGAACATTTTTGGATATTCTGGTGGTATTTCGGAAATGAATCGAGTTATACTGTGTTATTAAGCACTTTTCTTTTCACGCTCATGTATAATAATAATCCTCGACGAACTGTAACAGCACGAACACACGCACCTCATCTTCAGATGCCTTTGTCCAGGACATTTAAATCAAGATTGAAATAAAACTCTTCTGGTTCATATTGATTAAGGAACGACTCATATAGAGCGATATATCCTTTCTAACATTAACCACCACAATTAATTTCCGATGAGTCACAAAACCATTCATCCAACAGCCTCCAACGAATCCTGCTGTCTAGTATATTGTATCCAATCAATAGCCTCCAATAAATAAGGAACAAACTTTGCCGGATTTTCCGTAGCTGGGAAATGTCCAATACCAGGTATGGACTTGTGTTTTGCGCCTGGGATTTTATCACAAGTGATTTGAGCCAGAGCAGGAGTATTACTCCAATCATATTCACCTGTTAACATATAGATTGGACATTTCTTGATATCGATATTGGAAACTCGGGAGCGCCCATCAAAACCACCAAAGTAGAAATCTAAGTCGCCGTGGAAAATTCCATAGGCTTGTCCGCTGTACATGTGCCAAATGAGTTGTTTGTTGACGAGAGGGGTAGTCGGTGATATCATCTATGAGTGGGTGTTAGCTCTGTAGGTGAGAATAGATTAGAAGAACCTACTCCGTAAATCCATTCAGGATTAAAAAGGGACTGGTTGATGTAAGGCGATAGATCGTTAAATTGACGATCCATGTTAAGATAATCACAACTACAATTGTCAGTAATGCTGTTGAGAGGATATGTATCTTACCCTTGCAGTGGAATTGCTCCACCAGCACCGACTTCATCAGCTCTAGTCGCTACAGCTAGGCATGCTTGACCAGCCATAGATGCTCCACATATTATAGGCGTCTTCAAATTCAACTTCTTAACTATGGCGGCGATAGCACCAACATAGCTATCTTCAGTGTTCGTATAATCACCGGGACTAAAATATTCAAAGTTAGCGACTATTTTATAGGATTTAATGCCACAATGACACCAACCACTAACCATTCTGCGTCATGAAGCTAACAGACCGGTGAGCTCTACAATAAATCTGTAATGAAACTACCGTTGTACTTACCAGTGATTTTGAGGTGGGAAACTTTTTCCATGGCCAGGTAGATCAAAAGCTATCATATTGCACTTTTCCCGCATTTTAGCATGATTCATAACACCATGGTACTGCCGACAATCTGCGCCGGCGGTATGAAGGAACACTATGTCTTGTTCTCCAGAACCGGCTTGTTCGTAAAATACTTTGCATCTTCCCCATGTTGGGATAGTTAGGTATACATAACGGCCGATAATATAATCCTCATCCATTTCGAGCTCTCCGTCCACTTTCATTGGCCCGCAATATGCGTCATGAAGGACTTCAAGGACACGCCTCCAGATATGAGTATGCTGAGCGAAATATGTCTGATCCCCTTGAACCTCAATACCTTCCTGCTTGATATTCATTCCAAACATACCCCAATAACTTTGGAAAGGAGCAACTGGAATTGGATGGAAAAACTGCTCCCAGTGTTCAGGCGAGGCAAATAGTATAAATGAAGCCTCCTCGGCATTACCGGCTCTCGCGTGACATTTACCATTTTCAATGGCAATAATTATGATTCTCTCGGACGAAGCTGTGCCGATCCCAAAGGTAATTTGAGATAGAATCGCTGGAGTCTTTACAAAAGCATTATATTGAGGATCATTGCCAATCAGTTCGTCGAAGACGGGAAGGATTGAATGGAGTTGATCGAGTAGATTAGTCCAACGATGAGATGAAGCCATGCTGGGAGGGGTGTTATCACAATGACGAAGAGGATGAACTGGTAGAGAAGTAAGATGGGGGTTGATTGAAGGTAAGTTATAGACTTATAGTTGACTGGACTGTGGGAATTACAACCATATTCATGTCACCTACCCCGCAGCAAAAACATAATCTTACCACTCATGCACCTGCACGACTTGACGATGAGAAATCAAGTACTTTCCCGTCGGCCAATCCGGAGGCTGCCCCTCAGCTAGATAGGTAGTATGACTACATTAGTTCGTGGGCATTGCTTGTGATAAGAATATTTCCGACTGGCCTATTGAGACACGGATTTTCACGAGCTGCTGTGTATAGGGTTACCTTAGCTAGAGGGATCACCAGATGGGTTCCATTTTGAATGGGCAATTTCTAATGCTTTGCATCATCACACACATATTGTTTGTTGGTTTGGGAAGTCTCTTATGGAAAGCTCCAAGGCGGTTGGCACCTAGATGACATGTAGCTCATTGTTGACTCAAAACTTCCAACGAAGTAACCGCGGTAGCTTGCCACTTTTGGATGAATGGTAACATGTAATCTTTATAGGTACAGATTCGTCTGGAGATCTGATATGATGAATTTTAGATAAGATCAGTAGAGATGAAACAAAGCCATGACGATTAGTCAAAAAAAGAAGTCTAGCAGGCTTTGATATAATTACAGGAGAGAATTCACCTGGGTGTTGGTTTTAGATCT
Organism: Sclerotinia trifoliorum; assembly: GCA_905066765.1. NCBI lineage: Eukaryota > Fungi > Ascomycota > Leotiomycetes > Helotiales > Sclerotiniaceae > Sclerotinia > Sclerotinia trifoliorum. Next base: position 1,784,247 of record CAJHIA010000009.1, on the reverse strand, counting down.
TAGAATCAACCAACCAACAACCCCTTTAGGATCCGATATTGTATTTTAGATCTTATGGCATTGGAGAACGGACTGGAGAATGGACCGGAGAGAATACCGCATGGTCTGTGCGGAAGCTTATACTAGACTACCACTTGATATCCTAGCGGCCGCTAGAGAGAATTCCCCAAAAATTAAAATCCAAGACACAGGACGCGTCTAAAAATTAATAGAAAGTCGATTACTCCAATAGTTCCCCTCCTCCATTTTGCAACTGTCAATATATCAACAAAGCTTACGAAAAGAATTCGAAAGAATATGCTTCAGAAATCATGCTAGGTTGGGCCAAAGGACTGTTCTCCTCGCAGGTTGAACCCAATAATCCACCACAGGTTCCGATAAAAGATCAGTCTGATAAGATAATTGAAGGTTGGTCAAAATTTTGGGTTATTTGCTTTTGAGAAATCTGAGAATGTTCACATAAGACCCCAATTGAACTTGGCAAGATTGATCTCTGTATGGAAAACTGATTATATTTCCAATTTAGGTCCCAAAACAGAAAGCTCCTTCCTAAAAAAGGATTCAATCATGGAAACTCCGAGAGAGTCTAAACCTGGTGGTATGGAGGAACACGATGGTACCAGTACGAAAAAATCTAAGAAGGATAAGAAGATGAATAATAAGATGGGTGGAACAGCGAGTGTTTTGCAGAGAGGATATGAGGTTGCGAACAGCCAAGGAGGTCCAGAGGATATCGCCACGCCAGAACAAGATTCAGCTATTTTACCTACGCCAGCTTCGGAATTGAGCGGAAAGAAGGAAAAGAGGAAACGGCGAAAATCTCACGGCAACGTTCAAACTGAGCACCGTCACGAAAACGGACAAGCGGCAGGCTCAGAGGCTTCACCATCTGAGCAAATTGGGGAGCCAGATCTTGCTACAGCAGAGTCTGAGTTGGCCAATCCTAAGTACTCAAAATCGGAGAAAAAGCGCAAACATCGGAAATCTCGCCAAGAAGAATTTAAGACTGAGGATGAAGCCCATGCCCTGCTTGAGCCCCTCGCCGCTGCACACTTAGCAGACACGGAACAACAAGAACGCGATGCTGAGATGCAGGAAGATTCAATCGCTCAGGGAAGTACAGCCATCCATTCTGGCTCAAAACAGAAAAACCATCGCAAGAAACAAAGATCTAGCACATCACATTCGACAGAACCAGCCGAAGAAGAAACCCTACCAGAAGAAATGGAAGTTCAAGCAGGCTTGACTCATGGGAAGGAAAAATCTAAGAAGAAGAGGAAGTCAAAGTTGGAGAAACTCACTTCAGTAGAAGCTGTTGAAACAAACGATGAGGGTCGTGATCAAGATCAAGTAGGAAATTCAGTCGAAAAATCCACTTCAGATGTTTTGAACAACCATTCAGAAGAACAAATACATCTTTCAAAGTCAAATAGTGGGAAGAGAAAGAAATTGATTTATGTTGAAAAACCGGATGCTGAAGGTCATATCTCGGACAAGCCCATACTCCCACAAGCAAAGGGTAAGAAGTATAACGCGAAACCAAAAACTTCTAAAGCCAGCCGAACAGAAGCTAGTGATGAAAACTCAGCTGCTCTCTTAAATCAATTCATGTCTACTCGCAAGAATCCTCAGGCGGAAGCAGAACCGGTTGTTCTATCTGCAAAGGCTCTGGGAAAGAGACCTGCTGTTGACCAGCCAATTGAGCACCAGTCGAAGAAGAGAAAACAGATTGATTCGGACCCTAGAAATGGTGATATACGCTCAATGTTTTCCGACGATTCTCAGCATGGAAGTTCAAAAGTAGCTGCATCAAAAACAAAGCAAAGGACAAGAATACCTGCATCGAACTTTGAAGTGTCTATCCCATCCCCCGCGGTAAAAACAAGTCGTTCCGGGACCGAAGAGATGGCAGCTTGGTCGGCTACTGATAAAAGATCTGCATCTGCTGGAAATAATAAAGACTCCTCGAATAATGGTTCAGAATTTGAATTAGAGCAACAGTCAGATGAAGCACAAGTTACCCGTCGAAAGAGGTATTTGCCCGTGGACGAGCCTTCTCTAGTGGGATTAGGGACATCTAAATCGGCTAAAAAGCCAAAGCGGCCAAAAGCCGAAAAATCATCTATCACAAAGCGCGGCAAGGGCAAAAAAGAATCTTCCAATGAAGTAAAACCAAAACGTAGCAGAAGCCAATCTGTGACGAGACCGAAGGATGGGAATGGAAGACTCAACGAAGACGAGACAAAGAGGATCGCAGATGCCGTGGAGTTGTACCGCGCTGATAATGATTTGGAACAACAAGCTGTCAACGTCATTATCCAAGGAAATGCTATAACCGATGGAAAGACATTTTGGGATTTTATGACGGAGGAAGTACCTGATATTCCCAAGCGAAACCTGCAAAGTTGGTGCAGGAGAAACTTTCACAACTATGCAGCACGAGGTGTTTGGACTACTGAGCAAGATGAAGAATTGATGGAGGTCTTCAATAGGATGCCCAAAAAATGGTCTCTCATCGGTGCCGAACTGAACCGTCTGCCTGATGATTGTCGTGATCGCTGGAGGAATTACTTGTCTGTTACGAATCTAGAACTTGGTCCATGGAAACTTCAAGAAGAACAGCAACTCAGAGATGCTGTGAAGAAATGTATCGAACTCATTCGCGAAGATAGACGTCGAGACGGATTGCTCAAACCTTTCGAAGAAGATGATACTTATCATGAACATGATATTAGCTGGATGAAAGTCAGTGAACTCATGGACCTTTCAAGGAGTCATCTTCAGTGTTATCGAAAGTGGAAGTCAATCAAAGCAAGGGAGCATGCTACTACGGACGACCTTATTGCAGAACGTATTGTGATTAGCAATAGCTGGAAGAATCTCAAAAATTATCAGGAGGCGACCAAGTCTCTAGCCGCAGAGAAACTACAATTCTTAAGGGCGATCCGTGATAGTAAAGCAGGAGCAGAGAGCAAAATTGATTGGAGAGCGATTGATGAAAAGCTCGATCGAAATCATGAGGCTATGGAAATGAGAATTTGTCTTCGTGGCTTATTGCAGAATATTACAGGCCACACTAACAAGCCTCTTCAAGAAAAGGTTAAGCTACTCATACAAGCTTTTGAGGAATCAGCACCTCATGAACCTGAAGGTTATGTTGACTTGCCTTTTGAATCAACGGGTCTTAAAAAAAGAACCAAGAGATCGAAAACAAGCTCTCTCTTTGAGAACAATCCTCAGCTTTATGACGTTGGTGGTAGTAATTCCAAGTCTAAAATGAGGCATCGTATGCTTAACAAAGACGAATCGCAGAGGATTCACAACTCCACAACCGACCCTGATGATGGGCAACTTGATACTGTCCAAGTACCTAATTCTGCAAAGAAGGCCAAACGTGCAGCCGCCGTCAAAAAGCCAACTAAAACATTTGCATTGAGCACTGAAAGGGTCATGGATAGCGAAAGTGATGAAGATGATGGAGCACCAACGAGTGCACAGAAGCCTAGACTTGAAGAAGAAGATGATGATGATGATGATGACGATGTTTCAGAACCACGGGCCAAAACGAAGCAAATTTCATTGAAGAAGCATAGTCAGCGGGTGGCCAAAACAGAGATTGTTGAAGACAGTAGTGTCGATGAGCAGAAAAGCCACCTCGATTCCGATTCTAATTTCAACTTCGAACCCGAGGATGTAGAAATGCCCGATGTACAGGACGATTTGGACAGTGAAGATTCCGATATTGAAACTTCTCAATCCACCCAATTCAACCTCGGAGGCAAGGGTTCGAATAGGAAGAAGCGTCATTCCATTAGAAAGGACGCGAAAATGGCTCTCGATAACTCTAGATACGATCACCCTTCCGTTGACTCTGACGATGATTCCGAGATGGAAGATCCAGATCAACCACAAGTCCCTGCTACACCAGAGTACGAATTACAAGAAGGATATAGTGGCATAAGAGAACAAAGTGCGGATCTTGATGAATCTGGCCAAAATTATAGGATAAGTGAAGATGAAGTTGAGGATGATGAAGAAAGTATCATGGACGATATGTCTGATATTCCAGCCAATGTCGTCAAGAAGAAAGCACCTGGTATCAACGGAAAGAGAGATGTATATTTTGGCAAAGATGGGAGCGTGGACCTAGATCAATAAATACAAAGTGATTAAATGGGCGGAGGGAACTACATGGGAGTACGGAGGTCCGAGCCCAACATATAGATTATTTGTTCGTTAGCTTATGAGCGGAGGATACCCGGAGAAAATAAATCTATCATTTTGAGGAGTTAACGGTGTGTTATGATCACCATGATATATTTTTCAATGGTACAGCGTATTATATCGATGAACATTACATTCAGCGGTCAATTAAAGAGGGCATATATTGAGTAGATGAGGAAAGCGAGCATATACATATAAATATAAATAATTTAAAAGATAGACTATTGAGTTATGATTATAAAATAAAGTATTATAAATGATATAAATAATTATTATATAAATAGCCTTATATTTATAAAGTTTAATACTGTCTATTTCATCTATTTTAAATCTTAAATTAAAGTGAATTATTAAAACCCAGTGATATTAATATTTTATATATAAGTAAATATTTTTATAATTTATTTTATTTTAAATCTAGTTCAAATCTATATTTTTATATTTATTTTATTTCTTTTTATTCTATCTCGTTTTATAAGTTTTTGATAAGTGTATAATATTAAAACTATATAATAGAATATAATTTATATCTATTAAAAAAATTTAATCTTTTAATGTTTTAAAGTTTTAATCTTTTAGGTAAAAATACAAAAACCATCATCTTGTCAGAAGATATATCAAAGAAATTCTACCGGGCAAAGATACCTGATATATTCATCCCATCATAACTCAGGAATCAATCCACGCCGAAAATCATAAGACTATATCTACTTGTGACAACAACAGAAGGAGAAAGTGTACTGTTACTACCTATAATAAAGTCTATGACCTAGTAAAATATATACAAACCTTATTTTTTTCTTCTATTCACCTCGTATAATAACAGTAATGCGATAGTAGTACAGAGGAGAACCATACTCCGATATTATACTCTTAAAACTCACCGTATAAAACAATATTAAGATTTATACCTCACAGACAATTAATATCAATCAATAAAAATTTTCATAACAACCAACTCTATAACAACTCTATCCAAACATCCAAACATCTCAAAACCTGAAAAAAAAAACCATACGCAGGCAGATAGACAGACAGGACGTCAGACAAAAGGTTTTAAATAACTCCAAAAATCCACACAAATCTCATATCTCTATCCAGATATCTCAGAATCTCACTCTAGCCCAGTTCAATTAATTCACAAAAATTCGGGATTTCAAAAAAGAGTTTAATATTTTTTTGGGGTTCTGGTAAAGGTTGCGTGGCAAACGCTTGGTAAAGAAAGAGATGAGGCAGACTGGTAGGCTAACAGAGTTGCAGGTGTGATTTGGTAAATGGGGGAACGATCTTAATGGAAGTAGTAAGTGAAGTGCAGATACGTGATAGTCTTATTGTGAGAAAGTTGAAATTATAGACCAGATATAAAGGTTTTTAACTAATCAATCATATGATCTCCTATAATTAGATATAAAAAGAAAGCTTTTGCTTCTTCTTTTTACATTAATCAACCTTCTATATATATATGTATTTGAATCTATATAGCATCAACCCCAAAACTATTATGAAACCCGTTTTCTTCATAAATAACATATTACGATATAATCTAATTCAGCTTTCTCTTTCAATTCTCCCTCACAACGTGTTATTGGGACGCACATATCTCGACCTACCACTTTTACATTATAAGCATACTAGGTGCGGGAGGGAGAGGGGGAAGATTATATGAGAGATTGTACATCGCGTGGTGTCTTACTTGGGTGCATCTGACAGTAGCGAGGGTATAGGAGAATGTCCAAGTTGGAAAGAGACAACCGCCTGTGCACAGAAATATAGGGCGTTAAGATGACCACAAGGAGCCTATGTTCATAATGATGTGATAGCGAATACATTTTGAGGTCTATTAAATCAATATGGTCCTCTCCAAACTTTTATAAAACAATAATAAAGCAAAGAGGCAAAACGCCTTGAAATTCTCCAAATGCACGAACCAACATGACTACGAATCCATCTCCTAATATTAACTTTAGGGTGTTAAATGCCAGCACATAACAGGTACGAAATAATTGACTTTTTCCCCCTTCAGATCGGAAACTCCAACGCTCAGCCTCGTCTAATGCTTGTTGAACAGCAAGAAATCAATTCCTGCCATAACTAAAACGAGTCTTCCATTCCTGCGAAGAAGACTTGTATGAAGACATCACCTTGATGTCGTCGACTTGGTCTTCCCTCCATCAGAATCAGAAGTCATATTCCTACGTAACATTTGTAACTGTGTGTCCAAGAGGCAAGGGGATCCCACGGAACCACACACGAAAGAGCTATTTTGTGATGTCTTTGCATTTTGGGCCCGGGCTTGTCGTAGATTGTTCTCATGCTCCAGAGATTTCAATTGTTCTTGATATTGACGGACAGAATCCATGATCTTATCGAAAACGCCAGCTCAAAATTGAAAAAATTCAAGTCCTTTTGAGAGCCAGCAACTGATCGTTACTGATTGTGGCTGAACGAAAATGATGTTCCGTTTCTTGAAAACCCTAGGGAAACAAAATTCTTGCAGGAAATCGGTAATTGATGGTACTGAACTGAGTACTGGCGTAAGTGAAGAGCTTGTAGAGACGAAAAGATGGATGGAGAAGAATTTGAGAGTCTTGCGATGTGCTTGATGTATTTGTTGGAATGGGATAATCTGGATCTAAAAATAGATATTGGTTGGATTCGGAATGAAATCTCGTGATGGTGATTCAAACAAAAGTGTATTGTTATTTACTCCAGAAAATGTGAGTGAATGCTATAAGAATTTTATGATGATATTATCTGAATATATATCCTCATGATACTCGAAGCTTATGTCTTGCTGACCCTGCTCTAACCTTAGCGCTAAATCTCGTGGGATGCGATGAAGCATTCCTCTGCATTCCTCTGTTTCGTCAATTAGCCGCTTGTCTCAAAATCTTTCCCGCATATTTTTCTACATTTTAGGATAAATGCTTACCTAGAATATTTCGAATAAACATGGTAGACTAATGTATGTCTAATTTAAACTCATAACGGGTTGCAACCTGCCGTAAGCCGCGAAACTCCCATTTTGTTACAGAGCCAACAAAACCGTGTGACTTTATAACAAAGATAGAGCAGCATAGAGCATACCTTGAAGAATTCCAAACAAAGCTTACTGAGCTTGTCTCAAATATTCTTTCTTCGGCGAGGCTTCGCATCTTCATTGTCATCTTTCTCCACAAGCATGACAGGCTCTACTTGTTCAACTTTTGCATCGCCACCAACTACCCAAGTTTTCATTACCTCCTTGACCTCTAGTAGCTTCTTTGCTTGTCCCTTTGCTTCTCCAACCCGTCTGATGTAACCCATATAAACCACCACTTCGGCAATTCCAACAAGTAGACTACCACTCATACTCAAGGCTAATCGAGCTGGTGTGCTCCACCATCTTGCAGCCATCCATAACCCAAACGCACAAGCAACAATAGATACTATTACATTAAATATAACAGCAATTTGTCGATCAATATCCGCATATGTAACGTCATCATCCTCAGAGTTACCAGGTTCTGAAAAGTTGGCACTGAATGCATGAGCGGCAGAGGCAGATGGGAATATTTGTGCAAATGTCTCCATAGGAGGCGGTGGATTTATCATTCGTTCGTACGTTCGAGCTTCTTCTTCACGACGAAGTCGTGCCATAAGAGCTTTGTATTCTGATGTCTACAAACGTTGAATATTAGCTTAGATATCGTCAGATTTCCTGGCAGGGGTATTGTATTTGATCAGGTGAATAAATTTATCAAGACCATTTTAGACAACCTTGGAAAATGAATGGACAATGGCAGATTGTTGGATTGTGACTTACAGGCTCCGCCTTTGGTACTGGGGGTGGAACATAAACACGAGAACCTCGAAGTAATAACTCCAAGGTAAGTGATGAAATATTCTGCTTCTTTATGTCTCGCCATAGATCAATGATTTGACCATGAGATATGGGATTCCCAATTTTGGGATTTGCTAGTAGTGGTTCCTGCGATACCTTTGCATTTCCTACCGACTTTGAATCACCCGAACTCAATGTGGGCACATCCTGCTGAACTGGCAAATCAGTCGGGTCACTATCCTCTGTCGCCTTTACATCTCTCTCTTCACCTCCTGTCTCTTTATCTTTCTTGCTCAGCTGGGCTTCGTTTTCCTGGGAGGTCGTCAGGATGCTCCCTTCGATTTCCTTTCCCATTTGCTGTTGACTAGACAGCTGTGCCAGCTCTTCATGAGAATGAGAAGTTTCGGCTTCATGGAGGGTCTGCAAAGCTTCGACTATAGTCGCCGTCATAGTAAGAAGAACCATTTTCGCATCCCATCAATTAACGTGATTATGATATTACCCACTGAGCTCAGATATTCGTGATGGCTTCAAAATTAAGTTGCAGCCAGCTCTCAAAAGCTTATCGGCAGAAGTTGCTTATCGGCATCGACTTGTCCGACATTGGTCTAGCCCAACCGAAATATTTATCCTCGGAATCTTGCGGGGATAATTTTTATATTCCCCTACATTCCTTCCTATTAATCCAAATTAGCAAGCCACTCTCGGTCTTTTTTTATTTCGACGCAGTTACTGGAGAATTGGATGTTGGGCCTATCTTTGCCGTGAAATAAAATTGTTATCCGGTCAAAGTTGGGGTTTCACAGGTCATGAGGAATTATTCAACGAGGGCTACGAAGCTCTTCCCCAGCTCTCCCATAGCCAGAACCAAACTCAATGGCGCATGTTTTCGGTGCCAATTGACTAATACGATATCGCTACGACCTACACTTCCTCAATCATATCATCATCGACCTACGAGGCGGACGCAATCGACCTGGGCGCAGGCAGTATCTGTGGCTTCTAATGTTTTCTCAAATGCCACAAACCGATCGACAGCAGGAGGCAACTCCATAGACCCTTTACGAATGGTTGCCAAAGAGATGAAGTTTTTGACTGGGAATATACGGCAGCTCCTTGGATCCGGGCATCCTTCTCTCGATACTGTTGCGAAATATTACACACAAGCTGAAGGCAAACATGTACGACCTATGATTGTACTACTAATGTCTAGAGCTTCTGCCTTGGCGCCCAAATCTCCCAAACATAATCCGAATCAAGAAATCACAGATATAGACAACCCCATATCACCAACTACCATTCTCTCAGATGTCAATCCTACCGCGCCTACATTAAATCCTTTAGCACATGTGCCTAGGACGTATTCGGCAGCAGAAAGCGATATACTTCCTTCTCAAAGGCGTTTGGCTGAAATCACGGAACTCATTCACACTGCATCCCTTTTACACGATGATGTCATCGATCATTCCGTCTCGCGGCGAGGTAGTCCATCTGCCAACCTTGAATTTGGGAACAAAATGGCGGTTTTGGCTGGAGATTTTCTGTTGAGCCGTGCTTCTGTTGCTCTTGCACGTCTGCGTGATGCAGAAGTTACTGAGCTACTTGCAACAGTCATTGCGAATCTCGTTGAGGGAGAATTCATGCAATTGAAGAATACTGCGCAGGATGAGAAAAACCCTGTTTGGACCGAAGAAACCATCTCCTACTACCTACAAAAGACATACTTGAAAAGCGCAAGCTTAATATCAAAATCATGTCGAGCAGCGGCTTTGCTTGGAGGATCAGATGCTGTTACAGTTGACGCAGCATATGATTATGGTAAAAACTTGGGATTAGCATTTCAACTGGTTGATGATATGTTGGATTATACGATTAGCGAGAAAGAACTGGGAAAACCAGCTGGCGCCGATTTAGAGCTTGGTCTCGCGACCGCCCCGTTAATATTTGCTTGGAAGAATAATAAGGAATTGGGTTCTCTGGTGGGAAGGAAGTTTTCTCAGAAAGGAGATGTTTTGCGGGTAAGTTGCCCCATAATGAGCATCCTAACGTTCATACTAACATAACCAAAGGCAAGAGAATTAGTCCTACAAAGCGATGGCTTAGAGCAAACCCGTGCACTGGCCGAGGAGTATGCCAACCGAGCCATTTCTGCAATTAGTGCATTTCCCGAAAGCGAAGCTAAAGACGGTCTTGTAGAAATGGCTGATAAAACTTTGAAACGAAGGAAATGAATAAAGTGTATTAAAATGAAGTTTGTAACTTGTATCTATGATATCATAAATCCAGTATTGGATGGGAAGCTATTGTACTCTAAGAAAAGCATTCAACTCGACGGGGAACTCCATAGATGGAATCCGGAGAATCAAAATAGATAATTGATACCTGCAGGAATCCTGAACATTTTCCGGATGAAGACTTAAGGTTGGATGGTATGAGTAGGTAGACTTGTCTGGGATTTGTTGTGCAAAAACCTGTGATCTGCATCTTCCCTTTCCTCCTGCTAGTATGATGTGAAAAGACATTGAATTCCCGATAGCGATGTTCATCATTGTCGGTAAGATATGTGCAGCTTCAACATTCACTGCCAACCGCTCATTTGAAAAACTAGAAACCATCAGAAATGCCCAATACATTTGGTTTGGATGAACGAATCTATCTCCAATTATGACTTTTAAAGAGGGGAGAACTTAGTACAGGTAGTATAAAGACCTCGTTTTTCTAGCAGCTTTGAAGGACTCAAGGTTTTGGCTAAATCAACACCTTTGCACCTTAGGTGTTGGTCTTTCACAATATCAAGTGAAAATCCGTTAAATACCATCGACCTTGTACCCTCCGGATAGAACTAACTCCGCGGCGGGATTCCGACGGGTACGGTTTCCACCCGTCAATATTTTCACGGATACTGTTTTTTCGGTATAATGATGCATGCTTTCAACCTCAGCCTTCATTGACTATGCATTACAGTACCTTGAATGCTGCTTTGCTAGTTCATCTTCTTATCTCTTGGTTTGGGAGGCCGGAACTTGCAGAGAACTTGTGGAGCGATATTATAGAATGTTGTGAGTGTTTATCTTCCGTGTTACCATCTATTCGTGTACTTCTTCTACTAGCTAACTTTCTAGTCGCTCTGACTATATTTTATAATATAAGAAAGAGACCTTGTGAAATGAAAGCACATGGAATTTGCGCTCGTATGAATACCTACTTGTGTACTTGTGGTAAGTCTTACATTGTGCTATCTTCTAGGCACGATTCTTTAAATCCTCACTATATTCATGATCTTTTAATCATAACCTGACAAGAAAAGGCTAAGGACAGGACTTTAAGAAAACAGTCAGAATTGATATGGATGATTCAATTTATTCTTCAGTCCACCTTCCGATGTCCAAAGATGAAGAACTCATACATTTGTTAATCGGGTGTGAAAATGTCAATGAGGTTAATGATCGATGAAGTTGACCAGTACTTTTATTAGTAAGCTTGATGCTCGGACCACCACTTTAAGTCGTGTATTCTTCACCATCATGTCTGTCAAAATTAGTCAGAACGCGTCTTCCCAATTCTCAATATATCATGACCACAAGGTACATTATCACAAAAGTTCACTGCCACCACCCGAACTAACAATGGAGAATCAATCAAAAAGGTATCAGCTCACTTATTCACTTAAGAAGGCACAGCCGCTAATTAATCCATTCAAGAAAAAGTAATGCTACCATGCGAACTTATTCCAAACGCACTAGAGGAAGCAATCAAAATTTCCCTATCAAGAGACAACGTGTTGATTCTTCGGAGTTTGTGTCAGTTCCTTCTCCAGTTCTTTCTGAGTCATCCATACCTCCAGAGAGCAATTCTGAGGATAAATTTGACGGGGAAAATCAATCTTCTCTGCTCAATTGCCATTCGCAACAACTCCTAGGGGACATCAGAGGTTCTTCTTCCATAGAATCACGCGTTTTATCCCATATACCTGACACATCTGTCTCTCCTTTGGCTGAACTGGAGTCAAATAATCAAAATCGACGCGATCACGAGATCAGCCACTCTAATTCACCTGATGATGCTTTGAATCACAAATCTTCAACGACGGTCAAAGGTACCAAACTAACTTCTACTAAAGAAATCTCGAATTTTGTGCCAGAAAGAAGACCTGGTTCAATATTTCAGCATAGTAAGGACAGCATTACGCCAGAACCATCTTCTCCTACTCAAAACCCAAATTTTTCAATAAGGGGAAATCTCGCTTCGAATCACACTAGTATTGATCTAGATTCTTTACAGAAAAATACGCACAAGAATACAACCTTAGCACCAAAAGATATTCTTGTTACATCGTTGTCAAATACCACACCCAAAGAAGATACTATTGTTACTTTAGAACCTCATTCAGTGGAGACAATCAAGAAATCCTCTATTCGAAACTACTTTAAACCAATACCCCAACCACAACGATCTTCGAGTCCTTTGAAACCTCAATCTCCCGTACTTTTAAATTCCCCTCAGAAACCAATATCATCTCCACCTTCGTCGCCTCCTCCAATACCTGGCAATCCACTCGTATCAACGAAATCAAAACTCGTTCGTCGTCGCATTAGTACGAAACCGAACTTACCGAATATCAACACCATGTCTGACATTCATGAAGGTGATTTGCAGGAGCTTGGTGGTGACTTTACAGATGATGCACGAGTTGAACTGATGGAACGTTATCATGATGCTCAGGATATGAGAGATCATGCCATCATCGACCACGGTACTCTTCTTCCTCTCGCTGATCAACCCCTTGACATCCCAGAACGTGCAAAGCTCAAAGCCGATATTGCTCGCCCAATGGGTTTTGCCCTTCATCAACAAATTCTAGATCTGGGCCAATCCTTCCATAATAAATGTCAAAACTGCGGTATGCAGTACGCTATAAACCTCGCCGCCGATCAACGACTCCATGATAACTTCCACAAGATCTTTCGCATGGGTGGACCTACTTTTAAGCCTAAATATGTCAATACCCAAACATGGCAAAAGGTGATTGAAAGCGAACTCCACAGTATTCAATGCATTAGCTACAAAGAATCCAGTCCCATTCGAAATCTCGTGGAGAGTATCTTGGAAGCCACCTTAATGGACATGGACGGCATCTTACCAAAATCCGAGCAACTCTGGTCCATGATAACCAGTCCCAACGATCTCAACGATCCTATCCCCGTTCCCCGCTACAAAGTCTTCCTCTACCTCATCGGCGCCCGACCAATCGGTATTCTCCTCGCTGAGCGAATAGGCAAAGCAAACACTATCATGACCACTACCCAGAATCCCGAGACCATCCCCCCCTCCCCACATATTAACACATCCATTATTCCTCCAACATCCATCACCCCCATCCCACATGATGCATACATGTGTATCGATCGACTATGGGTGCACTCTGATTTCCGACGCAAGGGCATCGCCACCGCGCTTGCTGATCAGGCTAGAGAAAAATTCATCCCCGGTTTGATTGTGGAGAAAAGGGAAATGGCTATTAGTTATCCGACTTCTGTGGGTGAAGTGTTTGCGGAGAGGTATTTTGGGGGGGTTTTTGAGAGTGGGAAGCTTGCGGTTGGGTGATTGTTCTTTGTGGGGGATAGAGGGAATGGGATGGAGTGGAGTGAAGTGGGAATTGAGGATTAGATTGGATTGGGTTAAATTGGAAATAGTATGGGATGGTTAGATATATGATTATGGGTATGAATAATGAATAACGAAAGAACGAATCAATAAATAAATCAACGAATAAAGAAACAAACATTTCCCCCTCTTCTCTTCTCCTCTCAACCCACCAATCACCAATCACATCAACACAACACAACACAACACAATAAACATCAACATCCTACATAAATCAAAGCTGTTAGTTTCTTAGAGAGATTAAATTAGATCCTTCTCATTCATAAATTAAAACTCCCCTAGAAGTAAAGCGTCGGGGTCAGCTCGAGCTCGAGCTTGAGCTTGAGCTTGAGCTTGAGCTTGAGCTTGAGCTTGAGCTTGAGAAGATAGGTAGGTAGGTAATTATTTGTGCATTTGGTTTCTTGGGGAATTTTCTGGGGTATATGCTTAGTAAGTGGGAGAGGGAGAGAGAGGGAGGAAATTAGTGGGTGGGAGGAAAATTGATGATGATGATGATGATGGTTTAGTTTGGTTTGGAGAGAGGTGGTTTTAGAGAGGGAGAGGGGGAGAAGGGGGGAAGAGAATGTATGGATTAGGCTAGGTGCGTAGGTTGTAGGGATCTATTAATATTTTTTGAGGTTAGGGGATGGGCGAGGGTGTTGGGTTTGGAGTATTTGGTTGATGAGCTGGGTTTGGGTTTTGGTTGGGTTTTTTGTGATTCTAAAATACTAATTAATTTTGTTTAGTAAGATTACATCTATGATATCGATCGTGATATGATGTGGAGTAAACTTGATAAATAAATAAGATCTTATCACTTCTTTCATTCTTATTCTCATTCTTATTCTTCAAAACTCGAGCTCCTCAATTACACGGAATAAAACAAGAAAAAAACAAGAAAATAAATTAAAAGGTTATCCTCAAACATAGAAATACGCATAAACGAACCCCTAAAGAATAAAAAACGAAAAACCTCCTCAAAAACAATCCCCCAAAGTCAAAATTCCAAATTCCACAATCCCATCTAGACTAAACTACAAAACTTTCTCTGATAAAAAAAAAACCTAATTAAATCTTACAAAAATACCCCGTAAAAGATAGCAGACCAAGAATCGACAGCAGTGAAGCGAGAAAAACCTAACCGGTTTAGTCACACCTTGGGAGTAAGCTCCGAGGAAGTAGGTTTCTTGGTAATACTAGAAGCAGTGGCCTCTGCAGCAACATTCTCGCGATTGATTTCCCAGATCGATGGATTGGTGCTATTGTAATGGGGTGTGGGAGATTTAGAGATGGTGTGTGAGGAGGGTGGATGGGTTGGTTATTCGGATTGGGAGAGATTGGGTCGGTGACGATGGCTGGGACCAGAGGGTCTGCAAGCTGGAGAGCTCGAGGTGATAGGCTGGCGAGGAGTGAAAGCTTTTGGGGTGAGCGGGGTTATGGAAGTAATCGGTTTTTGTGCCTGCACCCGACTGGTTGGATAGGGGGAATTTGTGGCTGCTGGAATTGTTCTTGGTATTATGGGCCTAAGTATGATGAGTTCAGATGCAGGACCAGGTGCAGGACCAGGTGCAATAAGTCGAAGAGCAGTCCGTTGATTTGCTTCAGGAAAATGATTACACTTAATAGCAGCCTGATCAGCCAGAAGATCAAGAGCTTGTTGTTTCCCTCCGAATAACCGCTTGGCGTTGGGATTGGTTGAAGAACGGTCCAATTCCTCAGATGGTTTATCATAAACAATTTCCTCGTTATACACATTGCGTTTCTTATATTGACGAGGAGGAGGCTCGGGTTTAGATTGAGGAATAGCTACTGGACGAGGTTGTAGTGGTCGAGGCTGAGTAAGAAGATGTTTTGGATGGTTTGGTGTCGTTTCCATTGGTGATTCAACTAACGAGCGATCATTCTCATATGCAGAAGAAACATGCGAGTCGTCTTGGTCCTCAGAAGACTCTCGGACAGTTGATTTACTTCTGCTTTGTCTAGCTGGTTGTTTCTTTCCCCTGATAGATCTTATTGGTGGATGGCCGTTCCGCTGAGGAAGTATGCTAGCTCTTAGCCTTTCCATGACTTCAATAGCATCAGGGGCACGGAAGTAACTAATTTCCTGTCGAATTACCCAATCAGATCGCTGAGGAATCCGCCTATTCTCTCGAAGGGGCATAGAAATAGAGACAGCTTCTCGTGAACTCTTATCATTACCTTGACAACGATAACGACGAGGAGCACCTGGAGTACCTTTTTCCTGCTCAATATTTCTAACCAAAGAGTTGTATTCGCGGGCAATTTGCATCCAATCAATATCCTTTCCACCGTCGAGATAATCGCGAATTAAGGCAGTAAGAATTTGTTGTTCCTGCACCGTCCAGAACTCCTTGTTATCATAGGCCTTCCCAATCGCTCTTCGAGTAAGCTGACTTCGCCAGTTGTTTAGTGCGTGTATGGATTTAGCACTATTCCAATCTACTTGAACACCCTTCGCATCATCAGAGTATTCGAATCTAACATCACTTTCAACCACTTCGTTCGTGTACTCGTCGGTTTCTTCTGTCTTGAAACGAATTACAAGTTTGGAGTTATCTGGTTTACCCAAGACTGCGGGGCTTCGATCGGTCGTGCCGTCGTCGATGTAGCGAGCGCCTCGTTTACCTTTTGGTGCATGTCTCTTGTTGAGCTGGAGTCATTTTAATATAAAGTAAAGATTAAGGGTGAAAGTCAAGAACAGCTTACTCGGTGTTTCTTCTCTTCCTCAGTTTCATTTGTCAAATCAGGAACAGGAGCTTGTTTCCATTGTATGTAGCCTGGAGCGTGACCGGGGCTCAAAACAACATCTGAATCTTCTTCGATGGGCTCAGGAGTGGTGACGAAGGAACTACTAGTGGTGGAATGGGGTTGGAAAGCGAGTTTAAGTCTTTTTGGAGCGCTGATAGGTGGTGGGATGGCCTGCTCTTGGGGTGTCTCTGGGCGGCGCTTGTCAGGTTTATCAGGCTTCACGACTTCTGCACCAGCGGTCATGGTGAGGAGTTCTGTTGCTTCCTACTCGTTAGTATTTCATTTTAGAATGTTTGAGATGATGCTAGGTTCGTAAAAAAAAACGCAAGGAGGTAGACAATTAATATCTCAAACTAGCTGACAGTCTTTGATGAGAGTGTGGGAATGGGATGAAAGAGATGGAGTGAAGGCTCCAGCATCCGATCTTATTCCAATAGTGAATGGAGGCGAAGGCAGAACAGGATGAGTGACTAGCTATTAGATAGGAGTAGAAGTAATGCGACACTTACTCAAGTAATAAATGGCAAGGGTTTCTTTTTTGTAAAAGATGACTTTCCACTGCGGAAAAGTTCTAGTTTAAAAACGGTAAATACCTAAGTAAGAAGACTTGGTTAGAAAATTTGAATTGTCATTATGAGATCAATTAAATCTTTAAAAAAGTCAAATAAGTTGTCATGTGTAAGGTAAGAGATAAAGGGAGGTGGTAACCTGCTGCCACAAGGACTCGCTCATAAAAGAGATACTTAGCATAGTACGAAGAATAGACAAACTTCTAACGGTCAATGCGAAAGAGATACCCCATGCTAAGTGAATGCTTGAAGGAGTTGTAGATAGATTGATTGGGCAGCTCGTATTATGAGAAGTGTACTTATGCGTCGCCTGGTGGAAGGGAAGTTCAATTTTTGGGATTCAACTTCGCAACTCATCTGCAACCATGGCATTATCAGAAGATCAAAAGATCTCTTTTTTGATATTTTAGATATTAAAGAATATGTTCCAGAAAGAAGAATGACACTGGTACGGAGAGAGAGAGAACGAAAGAAAGAATCCCAACTTACTGACACTAGATCGGAAACACACTGGCTTTGGTTATAGCCTTTCTCTTTTGCAAATAATTGCCAAATCACTCATCCAAGACCTCAAAATCAGGATGAGGGAGGAAATAGAATCTTCTTAATTCAAAGAACTTGTTGAGTGAAGATTGTCAAGTCCAAGGAAGATCCGAGCTTCTTATTTTGTAATATTTACATATTTTCCTCGGAAATTAGGCATGTTTTGAAGCGGTAGAACCTTCCAATCACTTGAAACACATATCAAGGAAAACACAAAGCCATATACAAGGGCAATAGTATGGTTAGATACGGCTGAGATGAAGATAGTAAAGTTGAATGGCAGCCTTGTACTGCGGAGAGGGCCTCTATCATCCGACCTCGTGACACCAAATACGAAAGAAAAAGCTTTGAGATAATGGAATTCACTCTGCTTTGAACATATCTGTATTGAAGTTCAAAGGTTGCGTTGTGTGAGACTCAAATCTTACATGGGAATCTTCAAACACATCGATAAATGAGACCTAACTAAAGCTTAATATTGTCTCATTGGAGTTATCATCTCAAGCTGCTATCCAAAAAAGTCAAGACCTGCCCAGTGATCCAGGCGCAGATTCTAATAAATGTTGAGAAGAGCATCTCCTCTGTAAAAAGTGATGGTGAAACCTGCAGCAGGTTGTTTTCGAATCTCCAGAGACTGATGTATCTCACGTTTAATATAGGGCCCGGCGGCAAAACAAGACTAGATACCTGCTAGAAGAGGCATGTTACCATACTCTTCAGTCCGTCGTCAGGAAACAGAGATTGAAGCACACATTGTTGGCACATAATATTTTTGCTGTAAGTAATTCCAGGTAAGTTTTCAGCCCAGCGTGTTGCATTCTACGGTTTGTCCCAATCTACCTGGCATTCTACACCCATAAACCTCTCCGCAGCCCTCGAAACCACCAGCAAGTCAAACACTGTATCCACCATATCCACCGGCACAAATATTCAAGCCTACATTCACGTTTTTGATATTGATATTGATCAAATATATCTGTTACTCATCGACGAAGCAATTTATGCTAAGCACGGATTAAAGTAGAATAATAGGACTAATGTCCTCTAGTAAACATCGCATCTGAAGACTCTATATTGTTCTTACCGAGAGTTGACTTGAGCCCTGTGAATCTAAACCACGAGATTAGAATCACCCGCAATGCTATCCTACAATGGTGGTCTGGTGAAAGTAGACCGCCCTCATGGTGAAGTCTTGTCCCTGAACTTAGGAAACTATCTTTTCTATCTTGCATTTTGAACCTAATGAGATCTCCTTCCCACGCAGCAAACGCAGGGCCACTAAATATCGTGCAGCATAAAGACAACACCCTCCCATTTCTGCCCATTCTGTCAGACTCCAAATCTATGATAAATTATCTTTGGAGATACTATGGCTACATGTGTATTTTGGAAGACGGCAAATACGAGCCAATTGCGTATTGGTGTCGTAAGAAATCCGAAGTAAATGAGGAAAAATGCGGCATCAGAGGTTGCGTGTAGTTTACTTGATGGGAAGGATTTTAATTATTTAACATCGGCTACTCGTAGATCGTCCCAGATTTTGGTTCTCGCTTGAGAACCATTGGGTGAGTGCTGCTCAAAGGTTATGAATGCAACGTGCTTTTGAACAGCGATGTGTCTATCCTGCAAGAATAGCTGGAATGGCTATTTCGCTACTCTTGTTTGACTTCGAGGCCAGTCTCGGAAAAGCAAGTTAGTAATTTATGTGAAAGAGCAGATTGAGAGGAAAGAACTACGGGTAAATTTATACCACAGGTAGAAGAACATATAAGAATGAGAATAGTCAGAGCGCAGAACCTAAAGAAATAAATTTGGTTATATGGTCTTGATATCGTGTGTATAGTAAACAAGTACAAGACAAACAATCTAGTCTACAACATTACTTAATGTATCAAAGTCTTCCCCGACGATGATAATAGGGACTACATGCTTCGAGACACGAAACTTGTATACAAAAGTAATAACAATTCTAAAGCCCAATTATAAGATAAAATGTTACCACTTATTAGAAAACATCCGCTTCACTTGCCTTTGTGATCAAGATATTCAAACTTATCAAATCCCCAACAACAAACTTTCCTTACGGGTACTTCCCCACAAGTACTTTTTACCTTCTTCTCATCCCGTACTAATGCCTTGATGTTAAAATCGGAGTATTTTCGATAGACAAAGTCTAAAATTGCACCACCGATATAGCCTGTAGCTCACATATCACAAGAGACATGTGGGCAATTTAGTCCAACATGGCGAAAGTTCCCCTGGAGTAAACTGGTAAGCAGAAACCGGGAATTAATTGACCTTAAATGAATATTTTCGACGTATCTGCTTTAATCGACAGTGGTATAACCCCGGGTTATTTCTCGATGGGTAGTACAGAAGACAAATAATAATGAGAAATTTCAAAGTGGTTTTCTAATCAAAAGATGTTGTGGAATTAAACGTGCAGATTTCTTATCAAGTCTGGCCCCTCACTCGAGGATATAAATTGGTGATTGTGGTGCAGAAACATGTGAATACATTTGGGGTGCTTAGGAGCTGTGTAATGATGCATGCTTACGAACCTGTGTGACTGGACTTGCTGGAATCATCGATCATCATCTTGACTTTGCAATGAAGGCACAACATTTGAAGGTAACGGAATAGCATCAGCATCAGCATCAGCACCAACGTCAGCAGCAGCATAAACCACTGATTCTTTTGTTTGGATCAATAAAGCTCTGTGGAACAACTCGAACTTCTGAGATCAGATATTGAAAATCTCGTCGTTATTCTTACTGTTTGAACACAGCTGTCAATTGGATTGAAAATGAGATGCTAATTAACCATTTTGTTCTGACAGACATCAGCATCATCTACGATGACAATACTTTAGTTGAAGTTCCGACAAGACTTCTGGACGAAACTTCTAAAGCTTTATGGATCTCGATTTCTGAAGACAAACAGTAACATGTTATTAACATATGAAGTATTCCAGATGGTAATTATTCTTATTGTTTTTCTAGGATGCAATCATTATCACGATCAAAAACCAACCATTTGATCGTTAAAAAGTAGGCCGACGGTCGTTAAATTTTAGTGCCCGCGCACCAGTTGAACCTTACAAAACAGCAGAAAGGAAGAAGATTTGCATCTCAACATAATTTATTCAGCCATTCTCTCTCACCTCAACATACATAGTCACGATACACAGCATACAGCATACAGCATGATTACTAGGTTACAGATATAACAGCAGCTCAAGCTCCAAATCACTGAAGCCCTCCGCTATCGTTATATTGTTACAACTAGTCGGATTGTCATCGTATACTCGCATACATGCACGTATTCGTAAGAAATTCGTACCATGATCCATCATCTTACGAACGAGAGACATTCTCTTCACTAGATACATACCCATGAAAACAGTTCATTTTCAGCTTGATGATCGGCTTGCCGAAATCAACATGGTGCTACCGATACACTGGTCCCAAAGGAATGAAAAGCCTGGTAAATCATCAAAACGGATTTCTTGATCCTTGACCACGGAAAACAAAAAAGCCCGCCTACGATTCATGGGTATGTTATCCGGATTTAGTCAGCCACTCAGTGAGGCTAACGACAAGTCTAAGCGGAATTACACACGTACTGTAACATCGTTCCCTGTGCCTCAGTTGTACTTCGGATAAAGCAAACCGCAGGAGATCAACTGTGAAGTCTGACAGGTACAATTTCACATTGAGGTTGACTTCAAAGGTGGGTATCATCGGAGACGAGTCGAGTATGGATCCGAAGATAGTCCTGATTTGTTTATATAGATGTAAATCTATCTACAGTTACTTTAGGCAATTCCCGAAGTTGATCCCAACGAATCCCAACACTCACTGCTCGATCTAGTACTATTGAAGTCATACCAGACTATTTGAAAGAATACAGTTGTGACCCACAAGGTGGATCTCATAAGGATGAGAGAGCATACTCCGTACTCATGGCTCAAGATTGGGCTCAACCGCAGAGACACAGTTGGTGAGGAGTGGAATGATTTTGATAAAGCCAATAGAAGATTTTAATATTCCTGAAACGATGATTAGAGTTTTGATCTTCGAGCATGACCTCATTTGTCTCTGAATGGCTTCAACATCCAACTTCCTATCAAAAAGCTTGTTCGCCGTTTAAGCCGGTCATCGCCTGATGCGTAACATGGTATATATCATCTTTGTTCTGTCTTGTTGTCTCCGGCCATTATGTTACAATTTTTCGTTGATCTTTTACAATGAATCCAGATTGATGATTTTCCTATGGAGGACTTAAAAGTAGATTCCTAGTGTGTATCCGTGACGGCTCAGAAATCCCATGTACTCACAGATAGGACTTTATGCACGTGGGCTGCACCTACGGAAGTTTTTCACAAAACAAGCAACTTCTCCATACGCAATGTGATTGATTGCGCACCTGTTCATGTAGCACTGCATCATGCAGACTAAGGCAGCCCATGTTCACTCAGAATCTAGAATGCCACAAATTCGAAACCACTTGATAGCCCCGTCTTTGTACGACCTCAGATGACATCCACATCTAAAAAGTAATTAATTATACTTTTCCATTCGAAGCCAAGTTTCGGCAGTTGCTTATATCTCCAGATACAGTGAGACAAACAACTGATCTGCGTACTGGAAGGGAATTCCTGATCACCGAAATGCGAAAACTCAACGGGCCGATCCATGATACAGGCTGAAGATTTTCTTGCTTCATGCATTATATACACGTTAATAGAATCATCTCGTAAGAATAATATAGTTCCCCTTGATTTAGTGAAAGTTTACCAACCGCAGGTAGTATCTGCGGGCGCCGGCTTGCACTTCCATGCGAAATTTAGAGATATTTAGGCATGTACCTGTTGTTTTTACAGTTGTAAGAGCCGGGATGTCAGGAACTGACTGCAGCGTTGTGCAGGAACATCCTTGGCTGACAAGTTAGAATTCAATCATGTATCAATACTCGCTACATCTCAATCCTACCTCGGTCATAGGGGATGCGGATAACCTTACCCTTGAAACTATATCCATGCTATAGCTAACTCCCCGAATCTCGAGGCTTTAGAAAGTACTTCGCTTATGAGGTCAAATCATTTCAAGAACTCCATCCTACGTTTCCCTATCTCTTAGGATCGACTAACCCATGTCCAAGGTCGTTATGGTCAAATACTTCCAAACGGAACTTCTCCATTCGAGACGATCAAACGTGAAACGTTTTATGTATTTCCCCGGCGAAAGAATAGTAAAATATGCACAACACATTCTGTGGAATTACTATGCATCCATCACGGACGCATAAGAACTCAAAAACCTTAAGTTTAGGCTATTCCCGCGGCGGGGCGGTGATATCATTTGATATGGTATTGATGAATGGAAGTCTCTCATGTCACAGTATACAAGGCATACATATGTACTATATACATACAGAGTACATACAAAATACAAGGAAGGAAGTATACAAGCGTCACCAATCCACCTGATAATACACCATTCATGCGTACCCTTCAAGTATGTACGGTGTATTCTGTACATAATATGTGTCAAAATAAGAATTCTATGGGCTGATCTGTCATACATAGGCGCATTTTCTCGTACGACTACATCTTTTATATTCTCATGTTCTCATCCAGACACTCTTCTTATTTTCAATATTTCCTTCATACCCCTAGTATTTGCATATCTCCTCACTCAATCATGTATCCGGGTCCGATCCGCTCCGTGACATTTTTCCTTCTCCGCCAGGGTCATGTTACATCGAAGGGCGGGCGGGGCTGGATATACTCGGATATGAATATGATAGATATTTTCTACCGAAAGGGGATTTTCGAGGTCGTATCACTATGGATGGAGAGTATGTATTTGATTAAGCTAAATCCTTGATCTTTGCAGATTTCCGGTCTTAGGCGCCGTATTCGTAGAGGATTGCGTGGATCATTTTTCTTTACCTTGAGGATTTTTTGTCTCTGTGGGTTGGTTACTTGCATGTCTTATATTGTACATATAGTTTATGCATGTTTCGTTTGTTCGAGAAGGTCGTTGATTATTTTGAGTCATTCATTTCTGTCGTTTTTTGTGTTTCTATAGGAAAATGATAGAATAGAAGTGCTGCAAGTTAATTAATTCGATTCATCTTTATTTGTATACAACTTTTACCCCACGACTTGATAATATACTCTAGTTAATTTATTTAATAGCCCCATGATTAATACCTCATTCTTATCTCATATCCCAAAACAAATATATATATCAAGTAATATATATATCTATATATACATATACATTTTCACCACCGCACCGCACAGCACCACCATCCCTCCACACAAACCACAACAGCATTCACATGTACATGTTCATGTAAGTCTTACCTCCCACACCCTCTCTCCATCCATCCGTCCATCCAGTCGGTCAATCTGGACCCACCCATTTGTCTTACTTATACAAAAATACAAAAATACAAAACACAACCCACAACCCACAAAACCAAAACCAAAAACTTCTACCCCGCAAAATCCACCAATAAAGCTTCTTATCCCCACACTCTTCATCTATCTCTCGACACTGATATCTTTAATCAATCATCAACTACTGATCATTTTAATCCTCAAATCATCTTTATCTCTTCAATGATTCATCAACTGATGATTTGAAATATTACTTTATCTTTATATAAGACTTGTTTTTATTTATTTATATATATATTTAAAATATTAATATTAATATTAAAATTTAATTATTTTTTAATATCAATCTTTTATAAATCTTAAATAAACTTTTAGTTTTTAATCTTAATTTTATATATTATAAAATATATATATAATATAAAAATTTTATTATAAATAATATAATATAATTTTTTTTTTTTAATTTTAATTATTCTTTTATAATATTTTTATATATATTTATATATATTTAAATAAAAGATATAATATCTATTTAATTATAATATTAATAATAATAATAATAATAAAATTTTTATTTTTTATTTTTTTATTTTTTATACATTTATTAATATTTGATTTTACTTTATTTTCTTTTTATTCCTTCTTTTCTCTCATTTTATTAGATTCAAAACTTTTTTTATATACTTACTTTCTCTCATTATAAATATAATATTATAAAATATCAGATACTAGATGTCTATCAAAGATCAAATACTAAATTCAAATATCAAATATCATATCAAATACTAATTCCAAAATCCAAAAACTCGCTAACCAGTACCAAAAATAATTCAGTTAACCCACCCAATCCAATCCAGTCCAGTCCAGTCCATTCCAATCCAGTCCCATCCAACCTATCCAATGCATCCGCATTATCCACCCATGGAAGGAGGTTCCACCTTCCACCCACCTAACCACCGAGATCATTCCCATCCTTTCCTATCCCATCCTAATCCTATCCATTCCACCCGGATCATCCAATCCCCTATCCATCCCACCAAAAGAGACATGAGGTTTTTGTAAAGAAAGAAAGAATTAAAAAACCACCCAAATTTTTTTTATTGTAGGTAAGGTCATCCGGTTCCTGGACCCCAACCTAAAAATGCTCCAAGTCTGCCGCCCAAAGATATGATGTGACGAGGATGATTGAGCAATGCGATAAACAATCCCAATGATATGATTCGACGGATGAAAACATATGATAGGATGATAAATAAAAAAACAAAAGGTATCTTTTCGAATAGTGTCAACATCCCCGATGTGGTATCCCGAACTTTGAGTAATTCATATGAAGCGGAGTGTCGAAGCCAAAAAGTGACATACACATTGCACAAGTTTTTGGTAGCGCGGCCAAATTCCGAATTCATGTTTCGTTATGGATAAATTTGTGAAGAACGATGTAAGCCGTGTCGTAAAATAAATGGATAAATAATAATATTTGGATGATCGACAAAGTAAGCCTGAACGCCAGGGACGAAAATCATGGGAACGCGAGGCGGTAAATGATTATTGATCCGAGATTTTTCGGCCCGTATGTGCATATTTTTTGTCCAACCCGAGTTTCTTTTGTGGAATAATCCTAGATGTGATGCGAGATCCTGGTTCATGGTGCGTTACCGTTTCGCAGCATATAGATTCTAGACTTTGTAGAACCGGGGTCGGATATATTTCCGTTGCGATGTTACGGTGAACCGATTGGGGTCGGATTTGTGTAAATAGATGTTTGATCATCTGCTGTAACGAGAATGAGGAGCACTGATAATATTTCAGGTAGCTAAAAAATCCATGCCCAATCCATGAGCTAAACTTTGCCAATCCCAACTCCTCTCATCTCGAGCATCCATTAATCTCCAAACTTCTTCAAGTACCTTGAGAGCTGCATCTGAATTTCGATATTCCATGTATGCTTTGACCACGCTAATCGCTTTTCTAATAGGTTCCCTTTGTCTTTTTTCAAAGGCAGCGCAACCGATTATGAAAGCTGGAGCCAGAACAAGAGTTTGAGCTGGATCACGTGGTGGTACTTGCTGAAGTAAAATGATTCCATCGTCAACAGCTTGAGTAATTCTAGGATCTGGCTTCCAAGATTTGTTCTTGGGAGGATTGATAGTTCTCCATAGATAAACCCACATCATTTGTTTGTAGAGTAGACCCGCAAGATCTCTAGAGTCTCCAGCTGGCCACGCAGGCGTCCAGTCTCGAATGCCAGCATCGATTTCAGCGGCTCTGTATAGAGCTCTATAGTCTACCACGGGATCAATCTTGTTCTGTATGTTGTGACGAATAGAGTTGCGAATATTTGTAATCTTGGACATGTAAAGGAAAAGACCATCATTGACACCAAGAAGGCGGACGGCGTCGGGTTGAATGATATTGGATGGGATATCCCAATCATCAGACACAGCACCTAGACGACCGCGACCTTCTGGAAGAAAGATGATCTCATCGAGGATAATGTGAAATTGAAAAAATTCCCGTATGAAATTCAGGAAAGGTCCTTCATCAGGTTGAGATTTTTGGATGATGTGCTTATAAGCCTCAAGATGCATGCGGTGTGTTCCATTCGGATTAGGATCCGCGAGGGTCTGAAGAACGAGACACAGCATTTGACCAAGACAGGCAGATATGACTGTACTGTCCGTTTCGCCTCTTTCGTGTCTTTTCAAATCGTTGTGAAGCTCCTCAATAGCTGCTGAATGATGGTACTGAGATCTTTCTTCTAGGGACTCTCTATCAATATCAGGATGTTGTTGTAGTACTTTCTGGCCATATTCCGAGTCATAATTAATATGCTTGCTCGAAAGAGAAAGAATTGAATGCATGAGACCAGCATGTTGTACAGCCATTGGGAGTAACTGATCCTTGAATGCATTATTGTCCGCCCCTTCAACTGTGAAAATGTGACTCAATCTGTAGATATAATGTTCGAAGAAAACTTTATCTCCAGATGTTTCAACTCCACGAATCACAGGCTGAAGTGTAATATTGGGCAAGCTGACCCTACGCAGACGGGCTGCTGTCGATTTAATCAGTATCTCCGGTATTGATAGCTGGCATTTCCAAAAGGGTGTACCTTCTTCAGCCTTCTCCTTCCCACTCTTCCAGACTTGTTTTTCGGGATAACCTTCACAAACGACTGCATTCTTTTCGCAATTCATACCTGTGACAGATGACCATTAGCATAATGACATCATGGGAGGGGCGACGGGGGGTCTGCGGGTAACTCAAAACATACACCTAGGTTTGGCTTCATCACACTTCTTCTTTCTTCTCCTGCATGTTACACAACCAGTCTTTGATCTTCCTTTCGCAATCTTGTGCAATGGCTCGATGGTTTGTACGGGATTTTTACGCGGGCGGCCACGGGGTCGTTTCGGTTGCACAGGCGAGGGTAGTGTCGAAGATGTGCGCGGAGCGACCGAGTCCAAGTTCACCTCATCATCCAAAGGCTCCAATTTTGGTTCCAACAACATATCGAAATCGTGATCTTGATCATGATCATGTTCATGTATGTGTTCTCCATCCCAACTACCTTCTACTGATCCGTTATGTTCATGGTCATCTTGCTCTTCCTCTACAAATCCCCCTGCGCTCCAAGGATCGCCACACGAAGAAGTCGCCGAAGTCATGACTGTAATTGCGGAGGAGTTTGAACCGTCTGAACCATCCATACTGCCAGCTCTCATTTCGATTCTCCCAAATTTATAATGTTGAAAGTTGACACTCGAATAATCACCACAAGATTCGTCAATTCGAACTCGTCGACGAGTTGGTGCTCGGATCACTCTTGGTCGCCTTGGAATGTTTGGGTATACTCCCTGTGTTTGTCGTATGATTTCTTCGACGTCGTCTCGATCTGGGCTAGTAGAATGATCTGACCATTCGAAGATAGCCTCCTCTGATGACACAGGTGTAAGTTGCATATCCATATCCACCTTTCCTACCGAGCGAGATCCGACCAAAGAAAATGATGAATGCGATTTATTAATGACAATCACCATAACATCCAAGCAGCACGGTGTGTTGTACCAGCTTTTAATCAAACAATCATTCGAAGATGTTTGTGCTGGTAAAAGTTAAAAAGGCAAAAAAAGGTTCGGAGAAAGTTGCTGGGAATGATGTGGGTAGAAGTATGAAAGTGTGAGAAAGTACTTTTGGTAAATATAGGTATGTATGTGTGTATGCGTGAATGTGTATGTGTGTATATGTGTGCGTGTATGTGGTGTAGTATGTATGTATGTATGATGTGTTTGTGGATGATATGGAAGCTTTGACTTCTGGATTG
Organism: Sclerotinia trifoliorum; assembly: GCA_905066765.1. Lineage (NCBI taxonomy): Eukaryota > Fungi > Ascomycota > Leotiomycetes > Helotiales > Sclerotiniaceae > Sclerotinia > Sclerotinia trifoliorum. The sequence goes on along the minus strand of CAJHIA010000009.1, from coordinate 1,755,940 downwards.
GAAATTCGAAGAGGAGGTTCACAATAGTATATGGGTATTATTATCCAACGAGCCCCGTCTCCTCTTGCCGATAAAATGGGAAATGTTAAAGTTTCGGGGTAAGAGTAAAGATTCGATTTTAGCGGGCCTGTTCCGAGGATTAATTAATAATGAGAGACTAGGGTTATTTTGGATTTTCAGACCGAATGAAACAAAAAGAGAATGAAGGGGGTGGAACACTTTTTGAATAAGGTGAAGGGGGGTGGGAGGGAAGGATGGTGGATGTCAGGATGTTAGGATATTAGGATGGAAGGGGGTTTTAAGAAGTAAGTGCTGGGTGTGAGGGTGAGGGTGTGAGGGTGAGGGTGTGAAGAAGGTACGGGAGATGAACGTGCGCAAATTGAAAATCTGACAAGGGACCTTACAAACTTCAGATTTTGAGATTCAATTCCGTTTCGATCCAATCTCCAATCTCCAAAAGGGAGTGGAGTAACTGAGGGTATGGGTGTGGGTAGATGGGTAGGCCAAATGATTTAGATCGCTTGTTTGATCGGCTCTCGAGCTTCAAAGGTGTACGGAGGAGTATTTGTACCGAAAACCAAGTAAATGGTGGGAATCCAAGTGAGGACAGGACTCTGATGGTAGAACGTGTGACGGAGGCAACGACTACGTTTTCGGAGAGAAAAGAAGGCGTGGTTTGTTGTACAATAACGTACATGTACGAGTGTATGTGTAGACTGTGAAGGTAGTCTGTGTCTGTGTAGTAGGTGTACAAGAGAGAACACAAGGACGAGAAGATGTACAGATTATTATGTATTAATAATAACGAAAGCCAAGAGAGAAAGGGCCACCCCCAGAATTGGGATTTGCAAGTAGGTTGAAAAGGGTAACAAAAGTGACAATTAGTTTTGGTAGTTTGGTTAAATCGATGTGCAAGGTTTGAGAGAGGCTTGTAGCTGTGCTTTGCTTTCCTTCGCTTTGCTTTGCTTTGCTCTGCTTTGCTTTGCTTTGCTTCGTACTGCTTGCAGAGGCTAGGCTAGACCTTACCATACAGAGTAATTGTATGTATGGGTACTTGTATGGATTTATGGGTGTTGTGGATATAGTATGGATCCTGTATGGGTACCGTATGCGTAGTGGATGAACAGGCCGAAGCGAAAAACCACTCAATGACAGGGTCGCAATTCGTTCCGTGGTGGGTGCAGAAGAAAGCTCAGGTAGGTACTAGGTAGGTAGGTAGTAAGTAGCTTAGGAGGTACTGTAGCTAGTAGAGTAGGTGCTAGGTAGTAGCTAGCTTAGGGTAAAGAGTAAAGAGAGGTCGCTACGGCACGTAGGTTGGATTTAGGTTGGATTTAGGTTGGACTGGAGAAAGATCCTTATGTACGTAGTAGGTCGTAGGTCGTAGGTCATAGGTCATAGGTCATAGGTAGCTTGCAGTTTGCTACGGTACGATACGGTGATACCCTTTTCGGTTGATGTGATGATGCTCCTGCTAAATGCTTCCTTCGTTTTTCCCTTCCACTTCCACTTCCGCTTCCACTCCGACTTCGACTTCGACTTCGACTTCTCCAGAGTCCAGACGATGATGACTCAAGCCCGATGTGAGACCCGTTTGATTGTTTTCTCGAGATACGATGGTCCGTGATGATGGTCCAGGAGATGGATGGTATTGCAGTATTGCAGGGGACGGGAAGATTAAAGAAATCAAATCGAGGTATCGTGAAGGTGGAAACCTCGGTATGTTATATAATTCTTTTTTATCTTTGAAAGGAGAGAGGAGAGGGGAACCGATTATGATATGTTGTGTTTAGTTATCTTTCCTCATATCTTTGTAATTGATAGATAGTGTGGCTCATGAGGTGATACAATACATGGAACCATTACTCAAAGTAGAAAAGTAGATGTAATCGAGGAGATATAACTTAGTCAACTAAGTGTCAATTGAGTAATAAATGTCATCCATCCATCAATCCATCACATCAGTTCAGTTCAGGTTCCAGAATCATACAGAGCACATCTCAGTTCAGATGATATCTTGGGCGAAAACCACTGATATTCACCGTGTCCCTAAATCGTATATTAGGATCAAAAGACTTCTAGAGTCTAAACCCTTTCGACTTTACGGAAAACAAGTTGGAATATTCTGTTAGAAGCGGATATCTTGATCTCAAGGGATGGATGGGATGGATGGGATGGATGGGATGTGGGATGGGCTCTCTCCGGTCATTAAAAAATGCAGGTGGGCAGGCTCAGCTCCAAAAGTGTAACATCCCGAAAAATGCACCAAGATATAGGCTGAAAAGATTGACCAAGATTTGACCAAATTTCATATACTTACTTGTACGCTTCATTGGATCCGATGTTCTGTTCTATTTTGACATTTTCCATCTTTTCATTCTGTGATGGATTTGGTAGTTGTCTTGAAGATGTCATTGATTGGACGAATGATATGTTTCCAAGGTGTATGTATATGTTTTGAAGCGGTAGGAAAAGGTTTCAGCTCAGGGGTGTTGTGTTTGTTTGACTTGAAATTTGGTCGATCAATGGGGAGAAGAGGGGAAAGGAAGGAAGGGGAGGGAAGAAAAGGAAAGGGAAGAATTCGGTGATTCTACCTTTTGAATGTTTTCCTTTCCTTTCCTTTCCTTTCCCTTTCTAAGAAACACCGAGAAGTTTTGTCTTTGATTCTTTAACAGAGTTGTCATCGGGTTCCACATTCCATGGTTGAGGGATTGAGGAATTGGAGAGAGTGATGAACGTTTCCACTTTCTCACAAGGTTTATCTATCTTCCGTACAGAATGATGATGATAATGGTCATGTTAAAAAAAAAATAAATGAATAAGATAAAAAGAATAGTTCAAGTAGGGATATGATGAATTGAACTGAATTAGATTCATTCATCCATTCATTCATTCATATGTTGTGATCCCATCACTTCCGAATGATATATCATATTCCTTCTCGGATCTTAGCTGAGAAAGACCTACCTAGTACCTATCTCGTTATCCAGTATCACCTTTTTCCTTCCCCCTAACCCCGCCTTATAGAGAAATGCCACCAAAGTCAAGATTTATGCCCGTGCTGGACCAAAAATAATGATCATAGTGATAGTAATCAATCATAATATAATCATAATCATAATCATAATCATAATCCAATATACCGGTAGGCTAGAATGTCCTTCATGCTAAGGTCCAAGGTCCAAGATCCAAGATAAAAAAGACATCAAGGAATATCCTTGCACAATTCCTGCACATCTGCAGCAACCTTTGATTGGAAAATGTTTAATGATTGGTAATGGATTAACAAGAGCAAACTTAGCCTATTCATAAATTCCATCATGTTAACCAGAATCCATGAAGAATTAATCAAAGATTCCATACCCATAACATACTAAACCATGTGTATCTCTTCAACATCACGCGTACATGCGTCGAGCTTGTTGAATTGCCCTGACTTGGCCACTGTGGTCTTTTCCACCCATACGACACTTACAACACATACAACATACCACTCAACAAAACACCATCGGCATCAAAAAGCACCCATCACCGTGGTCCATTTACCCTCGGACTCAAGTACGAGTAGATTCATTCACTCACTCACTCACTCACTCACTTGCTTACACTGTACTTACGTACTTACATACTTACTCCGTACATACCTACTTACATCCATTGCGCATACACTACTAGGAATACTTGCAGGAGTGGAAATACTGATCGTCGTCGGCCCTTTCGACATCCAAAATTGGACCTTTCCTCTTACCCGTACAGCCATCCATCCCCCGTTATTGCGTGCAGTGCATCTCGTCTCTGGAGATTGCTGGATGAGGAAAAGGTATGGGCTAATAGATGACGACTCGATCCAAGATACCTAGATACAAGATGTATGAGTGATACCAGGATCAAAAAGAATGCCCTCCCTCCATTCCCATACCCATATTACCCAGATAGACGAATCATGTCCAGATTCATCGACACTAAAATGAAGCATCATCTTCAATAACCCCTCTTTCTAGAACCGATGCGGAAGCGCAGCAATACCCATGGTGGGCACGGAAGATATTTAAATGACTTTTTAAATGACCCTTATTATATTCCGTATGCAGTAGGTTAAAAAGGCCAGTTTCATCCATTTAGGGTCCTGGTTGCGAATGTCGATGCTTTTCCTTTTTATGGAGAGGAGAGGAAAATCATCAACTACATCAGTAAGTCTACGAATATCTATTTCGGCATCTTCCATTTCCCATCTGAGCCATCCCCAAAATCTTAGACATCTTCATGTACTCGAGTTATACACTATCTACATTTGGATGAGGGTGATGGGAATGAAAATCTTGATACTGACACATACAAAATGATCTCCCCTTCAATTTCTTTCCATGAGATGGAAGTACGAATGATACGAGTTATGGAGAGCAGAAGGTTGGTTGACGGACCGAAGTTCTTCCTTATATCCCCTTCTTCACAGGCAAGTCGTCAAATTGTCTGAGCGAAACGTGAACTTGTAAAAAGCCATCTTTCGATTCCCGGACACCAAGCTGCGGACACCACGGACCGGCCCTCAATCTTTTAATTACTCCGGCGCACCAGCATCAACGCCAACACCATCAAGCCAAAGCTAACAAATCTCAAAACACAGACGACGGAAATCCACCCACCAGGAAGAACCACGGATTAAAATTGGATCCCAAAGCTTAAGTAAGGAAAGGGAGCAGGAGGGACCGTCCCTCCTGCTGACCAATCCTTAAAACACACCAACTGTGCTAATAAGATCTGATCTCACCAACAACCAGATAGGGCAGCGATCAATCATCTAGCCAGCTTCTCGTAGGCTTTTTTTATCTTCATTTCTCGTCTCCGAATCTTCACGCTGATCCGGACTCGGGAATCTACAGATTTGCATTACCAAGTACCTATCTAGTCTTAGATATGTATCTATATTATTGAATCTGGAGAATATCATTATTAGAGTGATATCATTCCTCCCCCGCCCCTTTCGGAATTCCGGAATACTACCTTAGCTTACCTAGTATGTATTAGTAGGTACCTAGATATCTTTATCTATCTTAAACTTACTACCTAGGTAGATGTGTATTACTGTATATAATCTGACATGAGTTTATTTTTACTTTTGCTTTTATTTCTATTTCTCTTATTTGTATGTCTGTTTGTCTATCTATCTATCTTTGCACAGACGAGAAAAATCCCCGGAAATGATTAATTTATTTGATTAATTAATCTATCAATCAAATATACACTATGCAGATAAATAGATAAATAAATATATAATTAATTAATTAATAAACACCCCCTAGGTAAATAAACAATAAGTAATAATATACAGAGTAATACTTTATTATAAGACCTCAAATAAGATCTTCATCTCTCGCTCTCATTCTCGTTCTCGCTTTCTTCTCCTCAGCGGACCATCTCCAATCTCCCTCTATTGATTATACTCTAATAAATCACAGCCTCACTCTGTAAAATCTTTATAAAAACTCAAAAGTACAGTATCCTTCTCTTCCCTCAATCCAATCAATCAATCTCAATCCTCTCCCCAAAAAGAAATCCTCGATATTTATTTATTTATTTGTCGTCCCCTCGCGAATAGGAGGTATATATCTAAAAACTGATACTTGACTTGGCGGAGCGGAGGAAGGAGGGAGAAGGAGAGTGGGTTTTGTTTAATAGTCTTGTGGTATATTGGGTATATAAAGTATATATATATATGTTTTATCTATCTTTGATTTTGATTTGAGAGATATATAATTGATGAAATAAATGGAATTATTGGATTTTTGAGTTTGAGAGTTAGTGTTTGTGTTTGAAATATAATTTATTTAAATGATAAAAGAAATAAGATTTTTATTTTCTTATTTTGTTAATTTTGTTTAGATAAGAATTTATAAATAAAAAATATTTTTAATGAATAATAAGATTTTTTCAAGATTAAAAAAATATTATTAATAATTAATTTGTTAACTTTTTAAATAATTTAAAGAATATTTAAAATTGAAATTTATATAATGTTTATTTTATCAAATTTATTAAATTTATTAAATTTAATATTTTATTATAATATATAAAAAATTATTTAAAATAAATTATATAATAAAATAATAAAAAAGTAATTATGTTAAGATTTTTTAATATATTTTTTAGAATTTCATTTATTTATTTATAAATACATATTAATATCAGCTGATATTTCTTCTTATAATAGAATCTAATCTTTAGTCTTGGTGATAAGTTTAAGGTTCTCGATTTATTTTTTATAATTGTAAAATAAGATCGTAATACAATATATAATATTTTCTATATAGATCTTTAAGGCTAGACGTTTAGAAGAGATACATTTATCCTTCTACTTGTGTAGGTAGATAGATGTTTCCGATGCTTAGATTAATTTTTCTCTCGCCTCCCAAATCCCAACTGTCCACGCAGTACATCCTGACTCGAGGATCCGACTCAAGATTCAAACTCCGGACCAATTTTCTCCGCAAATCTCCGCCTCAAAACTTTATCTTTAGTCGCAAGCAAGATCAAGATCGAAATCTATATCGAAATCTGCATCTGCATCTGCATTCAACGCCCAAAGCCCACGGCTCAAAGCTCATAGGTCAAATGCTTTGATCATGTGGAGGTTTTAATATCTACTCAGGGCTTTGTGTCCGCACAGAACCTCTAAATTTTTTCTACAGATCTTTCTTCCGCCGATTCTATATATTCCATATTCCATATTCCACATTTATTTCATATTCCATGTTCTACCCCAACTTCGCTTTCTTCCTCTCCCCGCGCCCCGGTTCTTCTGTACCGCGTAGTGTAAGGTTACGGAGTAGAAATCTATAAGCGAGAGATTGTTCGATACGGGAAAGAACGGAAAGAGGTAGGAAGTCTAAAACTCTTTGTACTTGTTGTACGTGATGAATGGATAGACGATCGATAAATCAAACTATGGTATACGTCGCATTTGAGTCCTGGCCATGGATCCTCCTGTCAAAATATGCATCTGGAGAATCACACGAGGAACTTTAACCTTATCTTAGCTTGATCTAAGATTACATTGCTCTATCTTACCTTACAAGCAAACATGTACAAGCAAAGATGTAAAAGCAAACAAGCTTAGTAAATAAGAAGACGGAGATAAGGTTCCTCCGTATTCTAGAGTTTTTCTACGGAGTAACCCTAAAGAAGGTGGGAAAGGGGTCGCTGCTATCGGCCAATACTACCCAAGCCTCTCGTTCTTCAAGGAAAGATACTAGATACTAGATAGTATAGTTGTGCGAGATGAACTGGTGGAGAAGACCGCGTAGATTCTCTGTTTCTATGATGAGGATTGTGGATATGGGTACGCGTTAATAGGAGAGTGATTTCGTGATTGGTGACTCCATCCATATCTGATGATTACGAATACAAATTCTAGAAATTCAAAGGTCTCATATTGAGATAAGAACCTTTGAAGAAAGCGGAAGGTTTCCGCCACGAGTGGATTAATGCAGATACATTCGGGACGTGCCAATTCCTGAACCATATCTACAGACTTGTGCATGTATAACTCCGGACGTAGATGGATTTAGAGGGTTCAATATCAACCTTACCCAAAGAAGAACGAAGCAAGCTAAATCTTGGATGATTAATCAATAAATCAATCTATTAGTATATATACTAGTTCTTAAATCAGCAGATAAACCAAAGCCAAACAAGGTTCTCATCCAGTCGTGTCAATCCACAATCTTATATACTAAAACATCAGATCATTGAATTTCACATTACCAAGGTAACTTCAGCGTTTATTTCACTCAACGTGACACAACCTACCGCTGAGCGAAAAGCCGAAGGCCGAGGACCTATCACCAGAGGTACATGAGGGCGCCAAGTTCCCACTTCATCGTTGCACGAATCTTTTCAGGGGTACGTGCTTGTATGAATTGGGGAAGCGATTTAATCTCCTTGATTATTGATTCTAGGATGGGAAGTCTCTCCGTTGAATGTGAGTCTTCAATGTACAGTGTGCATACACTCACTGTAAGCTTCTCCACCGCCCGTAAGCACCGAACCAGATTTTGGGGACGGCAGGGTTGGGTTGGGCCTGGGGCTTTGGGCTAGGGGTTAGGGATAGGCGATTTATATCGGTTTCCATTTGCAGCTAAGGAAGGGACCTAAGCTAAGCTTACTTATGCTTAGCTCCTAGAATTAGACATTAATTATTGAAGATGTATTATACTTTTTCATATCATCATCGTTCAAGACATGATACGATACCTACGATATGAGGTGATGATCTAAACTCTCTCCTTTTCGCACAGACATCTTCATCCTCGTCCCAAGATCAATGCTAATCCTCGCTTTCTATTCTGGAAAGGGAGCGAATAGATGGAGCACCGGGATTCACAAACAGTTGGCTCTAGCTTTCCCTTTTAGCTCCGGCAGGATCTAGGTAGTTTTAATACACGCTCTATCCAACAACGTGATAGAATCGCTATATGGACAATTATTGTTTCCCCGTTGAGCTCCCAAGACCGTTGGTGACTGGAGGATTTCTTGGTAATGAGGTAAGGATCATTAATAAGTGCTGATGCTGATGAATATCAAAATGGTTCGGGGGAAAGTTTAATTAGTCAGAAATTTAATTGTCAGGACTCGGACGACGGGGTGGAGTGGAGTGGAGCCATCGCGGGTGACACCTTCTTGAATCTTGTGTAACCTTTGACTAGGATGGTGATAAGGGAAGAATGGGGTTGATCACGGGAGGATCCTCGATTTAAAGCACGCACGGTTAAAAGATTGAAGGAAGGGGATTTGGGATGAATCATGGATGAAGGGATAGGTAATTGGTCAATGTTCGAAGATATGCAGGGCTGTATCAAATTTGCCCGATTTCAGCTCAGAAGAAGGTACGGAGTAGATAGATTGAAGTAAAAATGTACTGGAAGTACGGGAGGTAAAAAAGGGGTATTGAAAATCATTACATCCTACTTCATCCTCATTCCTATTCCTATTCCTATTCTTATTCTCCTATAACCCGATAACTAATAACCATGCCATACCATAAGCAGAGCCGTTAGAATCCCTATCCGACCATCCACTCCGTCAAACAATCCATTCAGCCACCCAATTCAATATTAGCACTCCAACTCTAAATCCTTACCGATATCACATCACACGTCCAACCCGAAATCACACTCCAACGCGGACCGACTTATGTAATTCTCGGCCCGTCCACAGCTGAAATTTATATTATAGATATTTCATCAGCCTCTCATTCATCCCGTCATGCATACGCTTCCGGTTCCATGAGCTCGGGTTCAGCTCTAGGATTACTAGAGGTGGAATGGGATGAGTAGGAATGATTGGTTTAAGGATAAAGGATGCAGGAATTGATTAGAGCCGAACCGTGTGCTCTTTCGGGCTGTTTTCTACTTGCAGATTCCCATGCAGTTATATGCTGGGTTCAAAGTATGTATGGATGCGAGTATTCTTCATAGATATTATATTCCACTGACTATATGCAGTACTCCCCTTTTTCGGTTCATAAAACTAATCTGTCTTCTTTTAGAGGGCGGGCTAGAACCATATCCGCAAAGCTCAACATATGCGCAGCACCTACTAAAAGCTCGTACCCGCGATCTCGTGTTGCACAAACCTTTTCGTTTGTTTCCCGTTTATTATTCCCTACCTGATAAATCCTTACATGAATCCTACCCAGCAATCCTTAGCCTTGTTTCGCTCGTTTGTAGATGCTTACTGTGTTTGTACCAGTACATGGTTTCAGTACATGGAATGATTGAAATGTACGTAGTATGGGGGATTACTAAACCAGTGATCCAAGCAAAGATTCGAGAAGAAATGGGGGGGATCGCTTTCGCTAATTCGGTCATGAGTTCCGATGTTGACTTCGGACGATGTGATGTTTGATGAAGGGTGGAGAGTGGGATATTAGAAGCTACGGATTGATGCTAGTAGCTGGGCACTTGTCACTATTTTGCAATAGTGAAAATTTTCGAGATATAATACTTCTTTTGGTTTGTGTACAACAATACGAGAAAGCTGGGCATCAGAGTAAAAGTGGAGGGTTGGGAAGAAAATGTAAATGTGTCTACCCGTGTCCACGCCACAACCCCGCATTGTACACATTTCAGGAGAGGTTGAATCAATCAGACGAAATATACCATGTTATCCTCGCCAAACAGATCAAAATACCAAGAAATTGCTGCCAGGGCAAAGAGTATGTGACGAAATGTGTTCACGCACATGGAGAATCATCTAGCTTTGTTTGGAAATCTTCAATCTAGCACTAGTGATTGAAAATCAATGCAATAAATGCATGTGAAATCTAAGCTGCAAACGAGTCATGACCATCCATCCCTAAAGATTTCAAGCGAATTCGGATGGAAAATAAAAATAAAAATGTCAATCATTAAATCATCAGAATATCTTTTCAATCCGACCATCCAACATTTCTCCATCCCGAAATATCTTAGAATCACTTGGCAATACCATATCGAAATATTACTAAGACTGCATCCCAAACACAAGTAGCACATGGCCACGGGATCTATTACATTCCGTATGCATCTTATCCACGAGTCACTAGCATGGCAGTCATCAACCCGTCAATTGACGAAATGTTCCAGATGAAACTACTGAAACATACCCATTTGGATTTCCAACTAAGTTTTTCTTTGCATATCCTTCATCTGTATGAAAGCCAGTTTAGCATCCCCGATTTTACGATATAATCGGTGGAGTTTGATATGTGATGTATCAGTTTCTCACCGGTACATTACGGAGGATTTTTTCTTTTTCTTTTTTTGACGATATATTTAGTGTTTGATTTGGATCTACAACCCTAGTTTTTCAGAGAAAGTGGTGATTAATAACAAGCGTTAGATCACCGACCATGTCTTACCATCCCAAGATAGGTTATGTATGGTGAGGAAGAGTGTGGCTGATATCTCGTATCTCCAACGAATACGGCCCCCAAACAAGCACCCCAGACTTTGTACTGCTTCCCGATGTAGCACAAGGTGATTTCTTGGAGTATGCACCAAGACCGTTTTGGTGAAACGGGGGAGCTGGGGTTACTGGATTCTTCTATGGCTTTCGGTTGTTTGGGGAATACGTGAGGTTGAGCAATTTTACTTGCCGTGTGGATCTGTGGAGGGGCGTTTTGCGGGATCCGGATTTTGGATCATCTTTTTAGTGAAGATTTCATATATTGTTGCACCTCTCGTTTAACTATATGGTTATTAAGAATCGATAATTCATGCCATGCTATTGTGGATATGCGTCTGTCTGCATTGCATGAACGAATGGATCGGGAATTATACTATATCATATGCGATGATCAGCATACACCCAAAGCACCTTTCATTCCGATAGAAAGAAGCCGGAGTCTCACTAGTTTTCGTCCAGACCACAGTGGGAAAGTAAAACAATATCAAAAGAAAAGCCTCGTAATCATGCTTACACGTGGGAAGACACGGCGACGGGGACGGAGACAAAATCTCCTTGCTATTCAGTGTTCACATGCATTCATGCAATATCCAAATACGAAAACATCATATCCCCAAGCAATTCCAAGTATGTGGATAAACTTCTCTCCTAATCACTACATCTCATCTCGGCATTTCCTGCAAACATTTCTTCCTTTTCATGTATATACCCATCATAAGCTTACCATACAATCAACCATTCTGCAGGAAGTATGCAAACTTCCTGCAGTTCTTCCTCCTCCCCCGACCTCAATATTCGCTTCAGACTCGGCATCTGTAAGCGTAGCGATCGGAAGCATAAATTACTCACATGCTGTATACGCCTAACAATACTACATTAACCCCTCTAACTCTTGTCTTCTACCCCTTGGCATCCCATCTATTCCATCTATTCAAAATATAAAATGCATCAACCAACTAGGTATCCAAAGTCACACACACATCATAGTACATACCCAGTCGCTTACCACAGTACCACAAGCCACCACATCTCTCTCCTATCGCTATATTGTACTTCATCCCACCACTGCGGCTCAGCTTACTTACTCTTACTCTTACTCTTAAAATCTCAATCCACCACACTACACCACACCACACCATGCATACACCAAAGAAATCTCATCCAACCAACCAACTTTCTCACATCACAGCTTTCAAACATAAGATATAGCTACCCCGATACTAGACACCCAACACACACGAGATTTCAGCTAATATCTCTTAGCTCCTTCACTATCTATCTATTCATTCCATTTCATTCCATCCCATCTAAAGAGAATTCTCTGAGAATATCTAATGCATCTAATTATATAGCCAAGATTATATTGGTATCCAACCTATAAATTATTAGCCCGGTATCTATCTACCCATCTATCTATCAATCTAGTACAACACCCCCTAATTATTTCCCATGTTAGATCTAAAAATCTTCATATATTATTCTTCTAAAACTTTTTTCAGGTATAATATCTTATATAGTATAAATAACTTTTCTCCTTTTTTCTTTTTCCTTTAGGTTTCGAGGACTATACTCTTGGTTTAGATACTGCTGAGAAAGGAGACAGTGAGTTGATAATTAATTTATTGGTTTAATATTTAAATATTTAAATATATATATTGGTTACTAGTCGTTTATTTAATTTCTCTATTACATCATACCATCATCTACCGTCCAGCATCCACCAACTAGACACCAAAAAATATATCCACCCATCCATTACATCCCCTCCCCTCGTGTCTCACTCTACACCTTACACTTTACACCTTGCAACTTGCAACTTGCACCTTATACTCACACCTCCAATCCCCTGCAACCAAATCAAACTTTCAACAAAACATAAGATCTTGCAAGCAGAAATAAGCCAATAAAGCTCTATCTATCAACCCTACCCAACCCCATCCACCTCCCTCAACCTACCTCAGATTACCTCCCCTATCCATACATACCATAAACAAACTCACTATATGACCAAATGGCTCTATTCTATCTTGATCCCTTTCCTTCCATCCCTATAATCCAAAAAAATCCCGTCCTCAATCCTCAGAACTTGGTCCTCAGCTTATAATACAATAAGAATAAACATCCTAAAAAGAGCCAAGTGAAATTAATCTAATTCGGATAAAATATCAAGTATTAAGTATTAAATATCAAAAATACACTAAACATTATGGTTCTTTCCCCAAACTCTATAAATCCAAGAAATATAGATATATAATATATATAAATACACATAAACAAATATCATGCCGCCATCCCGCGCGCACAGAACATGCACAAGAGTACAAAATATCCACGAAACTATTCCGAACTAAACCACACCAAACTAAATCATACCATACGCTCAGACACCCGTTCCCGTTCCCGCACCCCTACCCTCAGACTCCCACATCAATAACCAATCGTCAACTACCTACCTAGTAAACACGTAAATGCTAACCTCACACTTCCAATCTTCCACCGAAAATCCGCTATTTCCATAACATTTAGGAGAGATGAGAAAATAAATAGCCGTCTAATTTCCCTATCCTAATAATCCCCTTCACCCAAAGCACGCATAGTATCAAATCAAAAGCTTCATCTAGGTCTCCCCGGTTGGTGTCTGGCGGCATCACAGCGGGCAGCATCCCAAGGCAAACTCTGTCCCAATTCATATTCTAAAATAAAGCAGTATTTGGACCAAGACAAGACCCTACTCTATAAACAAAACTCACATATCCAAATCAATCCACCCAGGCAACCATGGGTAGGGTTGGGCGATAAAGCTTTGTAATCGTTTGATGATAGAGATAATGGATATGCTATGCTTTATATATATAAATATTAGGCTTTTAAGATACGCAAAAGGTGATATACAATGGGGTAAAGAATTTGAAGGTCAATTAGAAGAGTGGTTGTTGAATTTTGAGGACGAAATGGTTGAAATTGAGGGTGTTCATATAGGCGACGATGAGATCAATTGATTCAATATAACCTCAAATTTACCCCACCATATTAGCGTTATATAATGCGACTTAGATTATTATATAACGCTAAAATTTTGCTTTACATTATGAATTATATAATGCTAAATGCCCAACCCTAACCATGGGATATCAATGAAATCAGCTGCCGTCCGTCCACACCTCGCCAAAGCCATCATGCATAAGACATACACACATGCAAACCATAAACTAAACATACCACACTAGCGCTAAGGGAAAAGGGTAATCCCAAAATCTAATTGACCACTCGAATGGAGTTTCGGAGTTGCATACCCTCTAGGCAACTGTACTAGAAGATCGAAAACTCAATTCCTATCTCGGGGATCCCAAATAGTTAATGATTAATAGCAATTCGCATCAACCTACTCGAGTACCTATTCTACAGTACGTACCAACAAGAAAACAAAAAATAAGCGAAGGATAAAGAACCACTAGTCCACAACCACTAGCCGCATCCTTAGCACCAAATTAAACTTTTTCGCATCGAACTGCCATGTACATGTAAGCTTGCTTTACCAGCACCTCGCACTCCCAATACCAATCCAAGCTCTGCGCTCCAAAGTCCCATGCCACGCTAAAGCCTCTAAGCTTTCTTTTCAAACCCTAACTTAATTATACGTGTGCACATGACCAGTTTCCTCCCTACCAGCCCCGTAACCCACTACATTTACCGAAGATTCCGAAAATTTCTCTGCATGTGCATTTGGATTTGGTTGCTCCAAAACTGAGACACAATGGCGACGTGTAACATTAAGAGTAACAGACTAACAGTAAAAGTATAAGATGATATTAAAAGCATATATACATGCACGAAAGACTTACTATAGTCATTCATTGTATGTGATACGTACTACGTATTCGTAACAAGATGAGGCTGAGTGGTCAGTGTACACATATAATTGTAGCTAGTGATAGTCATGATGCAATGTCCTCACTTCAACCCCTCTATCCAACCAATTGAACAGATCATCTCCCTCGCAAATCCACTGATCCCTGATCCCTCCATGCATCAAACCAGATAATGATCAGATCCAGGTTCCTTCCGAGATCAGTTACCCAAAGTCGTCAGGATTTACCCTCCAACCAATTATAGAGATCCGTACTGATAATAATGTAATATCTTCGATGTCATATTAGTCCATAGTATCCCTAGCGCTTTACAGTATACAATATTTCCCAATTCATCCAGCCATATGTGCATAGTGGAGTGTAAAAACTTTCTTGCCCCATCTCAAGGTGCAGTTTGCTCGGGCATGATCCCTCCAACAAATGCATCTTGCCTGCCCCATTAGAGTCCCAACAAGATCACCATTGCGCATAAGTGATTAGTGATCTTGCATGTGTACCTTTGTAGTGCACTTCTCCCACACCACCAAGTCCTAGTCTATCACTTTGTATCCGCAATAATCCCGCACCCCGATCACTCGCCGCGCCTTCCATTAGCTCCCTTCCTAGCTCCAAACTTGCAAATCTTGATCAATGCACATTTCGCACGATCCAAACCCACTTTAAACGCCTCCACCCATCTCCACCGCCTGCACGAAACAATAAACTCCCGCTCATCGCACTGTCGATCCGATCGATCAGCATTCTTCTTCAGGGCTCTTCGTGGTTCCGTGCTTTTTCTCGCTTCCTGCTGACCTCTTGAATTTCTAAATTGCTCTGTATAAGAATAAATGGAACAAGGACCATCCATGCCTCAGCCTCACCAATACATATTCCGCAATTATCATTAATTCGCCGTGCTTTGCCCTGTTTTCTACCGGAATCAGCAGCGTCCACAAGCTAGATCCTAGTCACCCTCTTCGTATCGTATCCAATTACTTCATTGTTTCTAATAGCTTCAGGAATGGAGCAATGTCATATCCAAGAATCTGGAAGTCCAAACTCAATAAGCCCACCTCAAATAGAACAGGCTCGAGTGGACGGTATTCGTCCATCATGCACAATTCCAAATCTCCCATACAGTTCCCAAACTAAGCACCAAAGCTTAATGTCCAAGAAGCTCCAACTTTTTGAGCCGGGTTCCAAGTATTCCACATAAATCCACCAATTCCAAATATTCGCAGGAAGACGCTGCGACCGCTTTCGAAAGTACATGACTTTCCTATTCTTTTTACATAGTGGTGTAAACTATAGAGTTTCACCATTACGACGTTCCATAACATTTGTTCTTGACTCCGAGGTTGCTCAGTGAGCACCAGAGTGAATAACTAATTTTTCCACAATGCTATATTCATGTGACACTCCGCTGCCGTTGTTGTGATTGGTTTCTTAGTGCATCAATTTCTTGTTGCAAGGCACTGAGATCTGCTAGAATGTTGGTATTAACACCCGTAGGAGTGGCCGCACTGCTTTCTTCGTATCGTGAAGTTTGTGACATGGAGGAGCCATCAGAACTTCGTCGATATTCGCCACTTGCTCCATTTGAAGAGGAAGATGTGATTAGAGATACATCAAGACTATTCCGTGTTTGACGAGCACGAGGGGGCGGTGGCGGCCCTTGCATAGAGGCGCGTTTGGAGATATGAGGACTGGGAGCTTCGATACTGTGTACTGATGGTGGTCGACCCTGTTTTGATGATCCCCTTTTTGGCGGTGGAATAGGCAATGATGTTGCAGATGGTGAAGAAGATACGTGATGGGATTGGGTTCGAGAAAGACCATGTTTTCGTGTTGGAGGTGGAGGTGGTGCTTTTCCACTGTCAGATCGAGGTCGCCCAGGTTCTATTGAGTATACGGATACATTATCTTCTTCAAGCCTTGGTGAAAGTCGTCCGGAATTACTTCGACTCAATTTCGAGTCACCAACAAGTTGACTGTGCCTTCGCGTGACAGGTGGTGGAGGAGCTGCTTTTCGCCTTATTGATGAGGATGGAGATGGTGGTTCGGGGGCTTTTCCTGCGGATTCTCTATCGAATGGTGATTCTCGTTCGGATTCACCACTTTCACGAGGTGGTGCAGGAGGTAAAGGCTTGTTCAAATCTGTTAAGGAGCGATTTGGGGTCGAAGTCATAATAGGAAAATATTGAGTTGTCGCCGATATTTCCTGTGGAGGAGATAACGGAGACTCGGCCATAGGCTCATCCCTCAATTCCATTTTAATCAATTTACCATGATGCCTCGAACTCGGTGGGGGTGGCTTCTTTTTCACATGTAATGATGAAGAGTCAGAAATTGTCCTTCGTAATTCTCCAGGTTCTGATATCTCATGTGATGATCTTGGTGATTCCGGATGTGGCTCTTGTATTGGTTCAAATATAGATTGTCGTGATAGTGAAGATGTATCCGTACTACTGCTGCCTTCATCCCTTAATGCATGAACAGGAGGGGATTGCAGTGGGGTAGAAGGTCCCAACCCCGCATTCCCGGTCATCAATAACCTTTTGAATGCATCCACATCCATAGACGCTCTCCCAGGAGTGGTAACATTTGCAGGTGTTGTAGCTAATGCATCTCTCTTTGGATTTTCGATTGTCTCCAATGTCTTGGAAAATGGATTCAGAATCCGAGCCCTTGGAGGTTTAACCTCCACCTCCACCTCATCTTCAGATATGTCAGATGTAATACTGTCAAAAGGATCTTGCTCATACTCTCGAGGTACTCGCATAGGGTTTTCGAAAGGTCCCGAATCCTCCCCTATAGTTGATGTAGAATCCGGGATTGAGGGAGATGATGGCGGTGGAGACTGAAGTCGAACCTTTTTGGGTCTCTTCTTTTCCCCATCTTGACTTTCTGAATATGCATTTTCGGTATTTGGATTCGCAGGTCGTTCTGAGCCCGCGAAGTGGTTGACAGCGGGTATCGAAGAAGGAGAGATGGTCGAAGACGGGAAGGCAGCTTTCCTCCTGAAAGGATTAGATGATTGAAGTTTGGCAGACATTTTGTTGTGGTCTACTATGAGACATTCAGTATCACACTGAAGTGGAGCTTTCAGGTCATACAAGTCGTCTTTCCATTCTATATTGAGGTTCTCGTGGAGGTTGTATTACTCTTCCATCGGACTTCTCGGTCGTGTGTTGTTGATTAGAGGTTCTTATCGTTTTAATGGTCCGTGCACAATTAATTGATGTTGAATTGTCCGCAAGCAGCAGACAAGAACTGGAAAAGGCTAATTGAATTATAATTATTGATTAATATTCAGATAAATTTACAAATATAGTACGGTACAATTATTGTATCTATTTAGGTATACAGAAGTTTTATACCGTATGCAATGAGATGGATCGTGCAGATGGATGGCTTCAGGTAAAGATGAGATGAACTGTCTAGTCATCTAGTTACATACTGATTGCGGAGGCGGGATTATCAACAGTCCGAGGGCTTTACGAATGAATGGTTTCATCTCTGCTGTCTGCCGAGCTTCCCTTGGATCTTTGTGTGTCCGCTGAAAACAATGAATTGTGAGATTGTTACCCGGCTAAAGCAATGCATTAACAATGAAAGGGGGTTTCTCACTGGAATCCAAGGTGAAAACCTGCCCCTGAATCCTTCAATCTGTTAGAGAGAAAGTCTTTAAGGCTAAAGTAGGAATATAGTTTCACATTGGTGATATATCATGGAACTTTTTGTTTAGATATTTCCCCCGTTGCAACATTTCATGATTATTACATATTCATATCACAAGCAGTTAGCGCTCTTGTCTCTTTTTGGTTTCAGGAGGAATGTAACTAGTTCTTTCATCCATCCGCTCTCTGGTGATGATGATCCGGAAGCGCGAATTTGCAGGTATCATTGATTGATGGCTTGTCAATGTGTTATTAGTCCGGCATATCGTGCCACGTGTTGAAAGGAAGACTATTCACATGCAGATGCTCAAACTAGGAAGTGCTAGTAAACTAGCTCAGGTGCAACAGCCCAAGTTGGCTTGATCCGCAAAATTTTGAGGTCCCAGTGTCTAGCTGAGGAGTGTTGCCCTATCTGTATCTAGGCACATGTAGATTGGCCTAAAATTATAAGAAATTTAATATGTAGGCGATTTCAACTATCATCAAAAGTTTCCTAAAATCATGACATCACCCTTCGACTAGAACATTGGATTGTGCTTTGCCGAAATAACACATCTCGGCAAACTGAAGTCTGTAAATAGGGGACATTTTTCTTTTTGTTTCCTTTTTTCATTCTTTCAAATTTTGTAGGACTAGTAAGGAGACATCTTTGCATAAATGCGAGCTTAGTGGAATAGGTCGAGTGTGTTTTCTAAGGCTAAAAAGAGACATGTCTGCCGATACTACCAAAGGGTCAATCGTAATTTCCGCCCGGCTCATTTTGACGAAGCTACGGGTAGATGTCAGATCAGAATTTTCATCTATATGCTCAATACATGTTTCGCTCTTAGTGGTAAGTTCCTCGACATTTAGAAGTCTAAGTCCACCTATGCTTCTAGTTAGCCTACAGTCTTCGCACCTCCGACGCCTCTTTGCCATACATTCGTGCCAAATAAACCTTGAAGGCAGATATGCCAACCCGATATATTGAAGTCAACCATTCATTCCGGACTTTGCGTCCACTGATGAGCTTCACTACTATGGTATCTATGTTGAACACAATGGCATATGTAAGAGCCCCACCAGGAACCGCCGTAACCACAAAGAGTATTTTTGTCGTAGCACTCTCGATAACGGGTTTAACCCACAGTACCTGCTTGCCAACTAAGCAGATTTAATCAAATGTATTGCAGTAAATGACTCTTATTGTCCAAAATACGACATGCAGTAAGGTATGCAGACGTATTTCAATACGTCAAAATTTTTCTTTAGCCTCTCAAAGCTCTACTCTCAACCAATGCACTAGCATGAACGATTGATTGAAGCATTAGCAACTCGAAATGGAGGAATTTTTCAAATAAGGATGGTAAGTTAACATACTCCATTTCCAATAAGTGAAAGTCTTCATGTTCTCCAATTTCCGTCTAAATTCTGCTTCTGATGCAATTAGATTTCTGAAATTGGTTTGTCCTTGACCAGTTAACTCTCCCAAACTTTGCAATGTTTTTTTCTACACAATACAGGGCAGGGATCAGGACTAAAAGCCATAGGTAATGGATAACGAAAAAAACACAGCATGTGATGGAGCTTCCAGATCCTGCAATTTAGTAATAGAATAGATGAGCACGTACCCAATAAACTCCATTGCTCAATACCATCAAACATAATATCATCAAACTCACAAAGACTGCCATAGACGACCCAAACTAACTTAAGGAGGAAAGTTTTACATCATCGAAAATTTATTTGACATATTGCTTGTAAAGCTCATCGGACAAGGACTCTTTAAGTATTCGTTTAAAACTATTCATTTTCTAAGAGCAGGAGAAATGCCACATACGATATACAACCCGATGCAGCAGTTCCACCTTGTCATCAGTGCGTTGCCAAAAGCTACTTTCAGCGCATTAGTATTGACGTCCAAAAAATAGATCGATGGAAGTAATAGCACTATTTAAAACATTACTAATCTACGTGATTCCGATCTAGCAAGACGTAAATTTTAAGTAAGAGCAGAGTCTAATTACTCAGTATAAAGTGCGAATGACTTCAGTTCAGGTATTAATACCATAAAGGTAGAATGTCTTAATTGATCCCAATGAGTCCCGGTGGTAATATTACCACCATCAAATAATTTTCTTCCTCTTCCATCGGAACGAATTTTCAATATCCATACCGAATCATCTAAAATCCGTATACCAAATACCCATAATTAAGCCATTTTGAGAAATCGACGGTTCCCTATCTGAAAATTTGAACATAGGTCCATAACGACATTTCCCGATGTCTAACTACAGCCACTCACTTATGACATCTGGTGTTAATGGAGAAACCAGCTCTCATGCTCCTTTATATACACCCCCCGTTCCATCAAAATACAACCACAACCGTACCATTTCCATTTCCATTTCCATCTCACTCATATAAACAAACCAAGTTTCCAAAAATCCAAACCCCAAACAAGAAACCCAAAATCCAGACGAACTTTTTCCAGCGCCAAAGTATATGTATATTCATTCATTCGTTCCATGTTCAAAATGGACGTATCGAGAACGAATCCAACATCGAAGTTATCAAGTGATAAATGGGGAAGTAAAGGCCCACTCACCATCTATGCACTTTCCATTTCTCTATTCTCGCTACTACTTTTGAAAGTAGGTTAAACCTTATCCCATCCATAAACTCCAGTCATGATATCTGATATTGACCTTCAAACTTCCATTATATCTAAAAATCATCCCAACAGCAAGAGATAGTGTTTATTCCACGTTTTTATTCAAGGATATGCATATGCATCCAGTAGCCTTACGAATATTCTCAAAGCGAACAATTATCGGATCATACGGTATACTTGTCGAGGAAAAACAAATTCGACAGACTGGTACGGATGCAAGATTCGGTACGGTGAGAGATATCCAGCAGCTTTTTTTGATAGATGTAACCGAGAGTAAGTAATAGCCGTACTTGTATCTTAGTCGATTGGCACTTCTCCGCACCCACACAAACATAAATACACATATATATAGCCTCAAAATATCTACAGAGCATTCAACTTCCAATTACTTACATTCATCCTCCTGCAACCAAAAACCTATTTGGCAATCTTCCTTTCTTTCATTACGGATTCTCTCCAAGCGAAATTACCACTACAACATACATAGCTGTAGATACAGTCCAAAATATTCCATCAATACAAAGGTATCTTGCATAAATCAGGAATTCCAATACCCCACACAAAACCTTACATCTACTCCATAGAAGACCCAGCGATAATAAGTGGTCAAAAGACGTCTAGAAGTAAAATGCGGTTCCTACAGGGAATCGACATTGAAGACGCCGAAGAAATTCGGCGTGTAGTCCGATCAGCTAAACTCCCAGCAATAGGAGAGTTCTCAGGATATCCTCGACCTCGCCTTGATAATCCAACTGGCCCGCTCACATCGGTTGAAAGAAGAGCAGTGCAAGATATTGAGCAGTTATGGATGCTCGGAAAAGAATATCGGAAACATATCAATCGCTTAATCCAGGACTGTGATATAATTCCGCATTATATTATCGTAAAAGCTGCAAAGGCTACGCGTAAATATATCGACTCTCTGAGGGCTCAGGGCTACAGCGAACACATTCAAGATCTCGAATTAGTGGATGCCGATGAGCCTCAGATAATGAAAGACACTACTACCATGCCTAGGAAACGAAGTGCTAGTAGTCAAGAAATCTCAAAGAATGTTCCAGCGAAAAAACAAAATGTTTCCAACCGGGAAGAGGACAAAATGGACACACCTGTCGATGGCTTGGTTCCTGCTAAGACGGGTGATGGTAAAGAAAATATCCATCGTAAGCACGAATTGGTTCCCGATTCCAACGGAATCTCTCTCACTCATCCACCTATAGTGCCAAAAATATCTAGTTATCCTGCATTCCCTACCACGTTAAAGAAACTAAAAAACGCAGATGGACTTGGGACCGAAGATTTAAAGGCGATCACTAGGACAAGAAATAAACGTCAAGTCCAGCGGCAATCTAATACCATCGACCAAATCCTCAACACTAATCGGAAAGAGCAGACAGTTGATAAAACCGGGATTGGATCAAATGAAAGTGATCTTTCGTTTAATTCGAATGCTACAACAAACGATTCCGGTGATAGTATCAAGCCAAAATCTTCGAGTCGGTTAATCAAGGAACTGACAGCTTATAATTCATCTGGAGGGAAGGAGTCTGAAGATACTGTTAAGCAAACCAGAGGTCGTTCAACCCGCCAGTCAGTCCGGACAGAAGAAGTATAGCGGGTTTGATAAATTCAACTGCGATAACCAGGGAAAGCAGGTGGTTGATAAGAATATCAAAGAGCACGAGATACTCCAGGGTACGTTACGATGCAGAATGAGCAAACACTAGATTGGGATAGCAATGTTGTAATGGAATACGCACCAGAATCTGGTACTAAAGAATTATGGGACAAAAGGGCCAGTGGATATTCCGGACGATGGTTGAGACAACTTAATTTTTTCTGCCGGTAAAAAGTTGTGCAGGTAAAAGTGACAGACACTGGGTATGGGTTATGCTCCGAAATTCCCTGTGCAGAAAGCCTCGCAACAAAGATTGCGGATCTTAGATTTTCATGATGTGGAGTTTGATCATCAACACCTTGATGTAGTCATAGAGTTTGGGTTAAAGGTTGAGTTACAGAGCAAATAGAAAATTGGCGATAGAATGATACTGTGTCGAATGCCAAATGTCAACTACTAAATTGACAGTGAATACGAACTATGACATAGAATACTTTGGGGGGAATTGCATGTTCATCTTTTTTGCTCATGTACTCTTTTCTGTGAATGCTTTTACTACAATTGTATCTGCCGTTTCTTCACTTTGTTTGCCAGTATGATTATATTGGTACGGAGCTGCTCGCACGGGATCGCCATGTAAGATCAAAAATTTCGACTATCAAATGATTGAGTTTCTTTTGGAATTAGTTGGAAAAGGACAATGATGTTTAACGCCAGGGTCCCGGTTTACTGAAAGCAAGGTACACAATAAGTACTAGACTTATGTTTTAAGTGATTATAAAATATGTTTTGTGCAAAAACCCATAAAGTAGATGCCGATTCCTGGACTTGAGGAGACTCAAATAACCACTACAGCCGGCGCCTGAAATCAACAGTTTGTAGAATAATTCATTAATATAGGTTTTCCATGCTCTTTTAGAATAGGTCAAACCAATTATTCGCTGTTATTCTTGCTATTCAAGCACATCTTATCGTATGCCCGATACCCGTCTTTTATTATCATAAACCTTTTTAGGATGTACTACACCACTAATATTCTTCTTCTTGAAGCCCTCAAAATGCTTATAGCATACATCAAATCATTACTAGACATCAAGCATACTCCTAATCTGCTGTGGAGGTGCCGATACGGAAACAGTACTATTAGTGCTTGCACCTTGTTCAGACTCCACTTGTGTCACTGAACTCGCTTCTGAATCTCTGGTCCTTGGTGGGTTATCCCTAAATCTTTCTTCAGTATCCAGACGTGGAGGATATGACACACCAGCGGCCATCCCCAATGACCCAATGCCCCTTGTTGGATGCTGAGTGTCTCTTTCATCTCTGGTAGGCGATGGAAGATCTTGCATTTCCATTACTCTCTCCAATCCCTTTGTTGTTGGGACTCCACCACCGACTTGAGCGACATTGGCAGTTATCCTCTCTTGCACACTACCAAATTTGTTATCACCATGTAGTCGACTCCACCATCGTGGTTTTCTCGTGTATCCCATTTCTTCGTCTGCTGCCAAATCGCGAGTACGTCGCTGACGGAGTAGATCACGATCTTCATTTGGATTCAAGTAGCCGGCGACTTCGTAGACGAGCAGTATCAGTGCTATTGGTCCCCAACCTAAAGGATATATGTATTCCACTTTCGCACGGATGTTGAGAGGGGATATTGGAAAATAAAATGAAATCGCTGCTATGTATCCAATCATTACTAGAGAAAGGAAGAGGGTGAGGAAAAATTTGGCAGGAGTGTGTTTGAAAAGCGCAATGAAGCGGTTCAAAAACCCCTGTTCGTGAGACCTATAGTGATATATCGAATGTTGTAAAGAGTAAATTGTTGTTAACCATCCCCCCAAAAGAAAGAAAGCTGCGAGTTTGAATCGAATGTCAGTAGCAGCTGGTGCAGCAATGAGATTACTTTGATCCAAATCTCGTTGTTTTTCGAATGAACCCCAAGATCTTGGTATGACCAGTAAGAAATTCAACCAAAAGAAGAAATAAAAGACCAATGGCATCACTAGTTCCATCTTCGTCCTCCTATCATCCTCCCTCAGTGCACGTCTGTTTTCAGGGATATCGAGCATTTGTCTCTCTTGCCAACTGCCCCAATGCCTCACACTCTCCCACACAGCTGCCATTGTCGCCGGTAGCATCAAGAACCAGAAGAAGTTTGTTAAAGCAAAAGGCAACTCTGGTAAAAAATATCTGTCGACATCCACGGCACTTATGCCGCTTATGCCTCCACAGGTTCCAATTATAAGCATCCAATACCACTGCCATCTTCTACTCACCGCACGGAACCGTTTACGGGGAGATATGATTGTTCGGCCATGTTTTCGTAGATTAATCAATGTGAACATGATACTGATCAAGAATAAGATTCCCACCACAAGACCGATTATAGACCGCGCTGCCATAGACTTGATCGGAGAATAACATGATGTGCTGTTGAGAAAGGTACCGTTCTGGAGTAAATGAGGGGTATAGGGTTTGAAGAGGATGAAGCATAAGGACCCATTAGAAAATGTGCCATTGGAATAATAAGTATAATTCCAATGTTTCAGTGTTGTGAGATTATAATGCACTCCTTCGATCAAAGTGTCGCTGGCATTGCTACCAGGTGGAAATGGAACAAGGTCCCGACTGTCCAAGGAAACCATGATGAAAGAACATTCAACCCTCGACAGTTTGTTTCGAATAAGAATAAGTATTCACAGGCCCAGTAGTTCCTTTGATTGACGAGGCAGGAAGATCAATAATAGCACATCATATTAATAGACAATTCTTGGAGTCGGGGAGTTGCAAGTTGGAAGTTGTACTGGTTTTAAGATAAGAGTTATGGATTGTTGATAAATTGCTAAGCTGACAATCCTCGATGGAAGTCCGGACATTCCGCTGATGATTTTAACACTCACAGCTTCTTGATATCAAATGATGGGTAGGTCGATAACAATTGATCTCTATAGTTTCACTAAGGATAGAGAAGAGCTGAGTCTCGATAGTTTATTGAAGTTTGGAGTGAAGTCTGGAGTGGAGTGTGAAGTCTGGAGTGGAGTGAAGTCTGGAATGGAGCGAAGGGATTTGAAAGAAATCTAGAAATGATAAAGCTCGAGCTTTTGCCATAGACCTCCCCATTGGTCCGTGCATTGATTTCCCCACAATGTCACTAAAAGGGCTCCATCACAGCTAAACAAAACTACCTACGTACCTAGGTAGGTAGGGTAGGTAGCTAATAGTATATCATTCAAGTTCATCGTCGCGGAACCATTGAATTTACAGACAGATGTACAAACAAACGAATTCAGCCAGAGATTCAAGATGACATCAGCAGATGAAGAAAATTCCTACATCGATTACGAAACTTTTCTCTCTCCGACATTCTCTCCTTCATCATTCGCAAATTCCCTTGTTCTGGGGACAAATAACCCTACTGATACCCCCCTCGACCTCTCGACACCCCTCTCGCGCGTTTTATTCGATGCGCAAGAAATAAACACACACATAGATAGTCTTACAACCAAAAACGCTCTACCTCTCCTATCACATACCCAAGATCAGACTGAATCGAGCCAAAGGATAGTACAAGAAATAGATTCGCAGGTCGCAAGTCTCAATGATGGATACAAACGGCTCGAAAAGGAAGTTCTAGTACGATATGAAACTGCGGAGGAGGTCCAAACTGTTGCTAGCAGGCTATGGGAGACCGTGAGACTGGGGCGAGTGGTAGCACGATGTTTACAATTGGGAAGACAACTTGAGATTCAACTCTCTGAAATTGGAAATACGGGTGCGCCTGTTAAAGTTCCAGGAGCGAAGGAGGATCATAAAGCATTGGTACGATGTTCGAATACATTATTGAATATACGAGAGCTTTTTCAGAAAAGTGGCCCAGGGGAAGAGGGCCATGGATTAGAGAGAATAGAGGTTGTGCGGACACTTCAAACATCTATAATTAATCCTGCAGAGCGGGTCGTGCTTTCCAGATCACAGCAACTCATTCGCGAATTCTCGATGAGCAATTTGTCATCAAACAGCAATACGTCAACATATGCGCAGACAAGGGATATGAAAGAGCGCACAGATTCGGCTCTGAAAACTTTATATCTTCTATCCTCTACAACTGGGCTTGGTAGTGGGGGTGCAAAGAAAATAAAATGGGAACCTGATCTCCTCGTTCAGTCGCTCCAGGATTACTTACGCACTGCTCTTACTAGCTCATTGGCATCTCTTTCCCGCGCCCTGGCTACACTTCCCACACTCGATCGAACTCTTCTCGAAGTGTCTGCTC
Organism: Sclerotinia trifoliorum; assembly: GCA_905066765.1. Taxonomy (NCBI): domain Eukaryota; kingdom Fungi; phylum Ascomycota; class Leotiomycetes; order Helotiales; family Sclerotiniaceae; genus Sclerotinia; species Sclerotinia trifoliorum. Next base: position 1,728,921 of record CAJHIA010000009.1, on the reverse strand, counting down.
GATGTCAAAATGTTTTGGCTTTAGAATCACTACTTTCATCTATGCAACCTCCGCAACATCCAAATCTACCATCTGAGGATATGGCGCCTGTCAATTTCCTTCAACCTCTTCTTACGTCCTTAGAAACAGGTTCATTACCAAGTTATTTCTGGAGGACTTTAGCAGGGGGGTTGACTACAAAAGTACAAGAAATTATCAATAAGGGTGGTGTTAGCGCTAGGACGCTAAGGAGTAATCGTAATAGTGTCAGAGATGCGATCCGTGAATGCGTTGTGAAGGGTAGCAGAGCGCCAGCTGGAATAAGTGCTATCAAAGGCGAGAAAAGAGCAGATGGTAGTTGGGAAAGAGAAGTTGCAGTAATGGTGGCAAGTGTTATGGGACCACTGGGTCGCTGAAATAAATTATATATTCAGCAGAAAAGGAATAGTCGGTCTAAGACTTCGAAAGAACTTTTGGGTTTCAAGATATGGGAGGCATGCCCAATATACTTGCGACTTAGAAACTTATGGACTCTAGTCATAAGTCTCTCAATATACTAGAGTACCATCGCTACAATAGAGGCTCTAAACTCCTGCTTGTGCCAGCTCGAGGTGCAATATGAAAGACAGTGGAAGAACATGTAAGCTAAAGATATATACTTAAACGAGAACCAAGCTTAAAAGCACTTTATGCCTTCTCTCCCGCAATATCGTACAATGCATGTTTCCGTACTTTGCACTCAAACTTCTTAATGCCCAAATGCGTGTCACATACACCACAGTCTTCGTGAAATACCAGGTCTCCTCATGACACGTTCATTGCATAAACTTCAAGTAAAAATTCATTTCAGTGAATGAGTTACATTCCTTCCATCTCATTGAGCTTTTAGTGAGGGAATAATACAGCATGGAAATCATCATTTCTAAAATCGGCTTTTCTAGAACTCATCCAATATAATCATCAGAAACACAAAAATAGTAATCTTATCTAATCCATCTCGACGAGCATATGAGATCATTACTTCAATCTAGGTATTGTGTTGCAGTTAACTTTCCAAGGTTGAAGTTCTTGCTTTTCATAGTTTATATGGAGGGAAGAATTTGAAATGGATGGGACTCCTATTGTAGAGTTTTATTAGATAGAGATAGTAGAGATCCTCAAGACATGTGGTTTCGTTGTTGACCGGAACGAAAGCGATGGTGAATGACCTGATATCCTGGCTATATGTCCAGAACTTAGTGAATAACAGTAGTTCGTGGCTCTAATGGCTTTTCAATATCATTTTTATTGTCAGTATGGGCTGTGCGAATGGTTGAAGGAGTCTTTTAAACCTCGTCAAATATCGCTTGTGGACCTCATCGGCGTGGTGCTCTAGTCATATTGGTGTGGAACTGCAGCACCTTCTATAGTAGCGGGGAAAGATATTTGTTCAATCAAAAGACGCTGCGATTTGGTAGAATCTAAATCTGGATTTCCTTAAAAGGGGGGACCTTTTCATCACACCGCATTCTATGATGTGTATCCCACTAACAGACACAAGGTTCGAACATCTCAACGAATGCCTTCCACTTCACTTCCCGCGATTATATAATTTAATTTTACCAAATTTTTCAATGCAGTTTGTAGATTCAAAACATAATCACTAAATCAGCTGCGGAAATCATGACTTGCTCTCCTTCTCCATTGTAATTATCGCTAATTATTCACTATCCTAACCGTGACATCAACGCAATGCATCTCGGCCAACTAAACCAATGCCTTTAAATCTCCGAATCCCCTTTTGAAACGTCAGTATAAAAGCTATTAAAAAACGAAATTATGTTCTAAATTTTATATCTAAAGTATTTAAAAACGTTGTCAAAAATTTAAATAACTTTGAAAATCTAAATAGATTATAATTCTTAGAATTCTAAACTTGTAAATAATTTCAAAAATTATTCTCAAATAAAAATTAAAAACAAATTCTAAAATTATAACTATAAAATAAAGGATTTTGAGTCATGATTTATAATTTGAATTTTGAATTTTTTGTATTAATATTGAACACTAAATATATATTAACAATTGTACTAAAGAGAACACCATATCAATGTTCCACCATTAGCTTGTCACGCGTCTCACTTTAACAACAAACCGAACCAAATGAAAAGCTTATTTCTGTCAACGCGTCTCCGCTGACTGCGTTGTAAGGGAAACCATTTTATAAACAAACTACGCCAGAGCTAACTACTAATCCTGGAAATTGTCGTCTAGGGCTGGAAGTCGAGCAGTGGTTCGAACACCCTTGGTGGTTTTTGCTCGATTTCTTGCTGCAGTGCGAGGACGAGGTAATGAGTTTACCACGTCCCAAGCTGGTTGATTTGGAGATTCCGGAAATAGGCTGGCGCCTTGTGCATTCTGTACTTTGAGCTTCTTTGCTGATTCGTCCCGCTGGCTGTTGCCACCATCAACTTGGTCGTCGTCCCTCGATCTCTTCTTGTGGTTTGATTTCAAAGGTTCTGGATATAAACCGGGGATTGGTGAATTGGGAAGGGGGTGACGACCCTGTGCGTTGACAGGTGGAAGTCGAGGATCCCGAGGAAGGCTTCTATCAATCCTGGCCTTCTTTTGCGATGAGCTCCCTTCGTCATCGCCGTCACTTCCATTGTTCCTATCAACCTCCCTCGATCTCTTCTTGTTCTTCGAGGTAGAAACAAGCTGATCTACAATCGAAGGAGGACTGGCATTATTTGCTGTTTCATTATGATCGTAAAGCTGTTTGGTGTTCACTATAGCTTGAGCGGCGTGAGTAGTCGAACTTGCATTATCGGGAACTTGGCGGAGTGGTGAGCTAGCAGGGAATTCGAACTCACTACCTTGACGATCAGTTCCAGTCACAGATTCATCTGTGTTATTTGTATCATGGCCGTCCAAAAGGCCACCATTGCCACCACGAAGGCGGGGGGGATTATCCGACTTTGCCTGTTCAGTGGGCGGACTATCCTCATTATCTGCATAGTTCTCACCGCTGGCTCTATTACCACCGAGAATTACGCGGCGGTCCCCAATCTTGAGGATGAGCTTCTTGATCTTTCTTCCAGAATCAGAAGACGACCCCTTGCTGGGGGTAGCTGTCTGCTTGTTTTCGACATCAGCCCCCGGCTCGACCTCTTGTTTAATACCCTTCGCGCGTTTTACGAGGTCGATTACTCGCTGGTCTTTAAAGTGATATAATTGATTTCTCAATCCTACCAAAGATCTAACAGGGGCTTGGCGGCTCTCCTTCAACTTATCGTCAGGGACAGATCTTTTCTCTCCATTATCACCACAACTAGTACTGGCATAGAACTCTCCAGCGCTCTGTTTGACATCTTCAAAGCGATCGTTGTATTGAGTTGTTACCAACTTCCAATCAACATTTGTCATCAGACCGCCCACTTCTGATGTAACAAGGTGTGCTTCGAGAATGTCGCATAGGGCGTTCATCTCACCAACAGTGTACTTCCATCTCCTTGGGAGCTTTGATCCGAAAGCTCGTTCAAAGATTTGTCCACGCCACTTGTTGAGCTTCCTGACGGATTCTTTATCGTTCCAATCTACCTTGTCGGTAAATTGATGGATAATCTTGGCCCGGGCAATTACCACATTTGGGTCGTTTGGATTTCGCTTCTCACTGCGAATCACAATATTTAAAGCACTGGGCTGCGGAGTCCCAACTGGGACGTTATCGCGGTGGTGTGTTCCTCCAAAAACAGCCTTGTGACCAGAGGGCATTTTCTTAACCTCTTTCTCAATAGGACCCGGTGGGCCAAATAAAAGCTCCTTGGGATAAGTTAGTATGATAATCAAAAATTTCAGAAGGTCATTCAACTGAAACCAAACAAGTAAAAGGGAGGACTTACGCTTCTGGCATTACTTCCTGAAGCTATAACAGGATATCCCGCTCCATCATCTGCAGCTAGCACCTGATGGTTGAAGTCGACGTCACTACTGCTACTCTGATCTTTTTCATCTTCGTCAATGGCCTGGTAGAGAATATTAATTAGTATTTGGTCTATTAATAATAACTATATTGGAAGACTATAGACCCACTTTTCCTTTTCCCTTATCAAGCTTCTTGCCCTTCGCAACCAAACTTGGACGTGAAGCCCTGGCCGGCTGAGCAGCAGGAACCACGGCTGGGATCTCCTCATCGATTGAAGCATCGTGAGATTCGGATACTTCTTCAGTCTCAGGATCTTCCGGTCTATCATTGACCGCAGTATGAGCAGCTACTACTTTACGCTCAGGATAGACCTCCTCATAATCTTGATGGTCCCAACCACCTCCCGGGCGTTCATTGACATATTGCCGCTTTGCTGCTAACTCCTCATCCTTGAACTTGGCTTTATCAGCAGCCAATGATGCCAAATCTGCAGCGGTGAGCGGGCGAGGACTACTAGCACGCTCGCGTCTTGAAATGTGCGAATCTTTTCCGGTTGAAGTGGCATTCGCAAAGCCTGCTTGATGACCCTCATCTGTTGCCTGTAGATCCCTTGCTTTGTCCCACAACGTAGGTTCCATTCTACTAAATACTTCAGTAGCCTTTGGCAAGACACCAGGGCTTTTTCCTGGTTGGTGTGAGTTGTTGTAGTCCCATTTCTTTGGACTAAGGGCATTACCAATGCGTGATTTTGGTGCTGAAGGTGGTAGCTAGAGATGCTTTATCAGTATTTGGTTTTCATTAATTATTTGTTGTAAAGAAAGACAAGACTCACAATTTTTTGGCCATTGTTGCTGTGTTGTATAGCCTTGGCCGAATTTGAAGGTGCTTGTCCCTTCAAGACGTTAGGCTCAGTAGCCAAGATTGGTGTTGCTTGAGAATTTCCAACAGTTGCCTTAGTAGTTGATGTAATTTGTCCTCGGGTTTTCCTCTGACCAGATTCTCTACCGATTATCTGATATTTGGAGATCTTCGAGGAAATTTCTCTTGGAATTAGAGGAGATGGTACTAGAATTTTACTGAAGGAGGATGCCTTTTTGCCTTTCGCGGGTACCTACAAGTGGTGGTTAGTCTTAGTGCGTTAGACCTTTCATGCAATGTTGGTAATTCATACCTTTGGCTCTGGTGTCGTTGTCTTCCCTTTGAAGATCTTGCTCACCTTGCTAGCAAGCTTGCCTCCAATGCCGCCGCTGCTGCCTTTGGGTGCCTTGTCTTTATTCTTGTCTTCCTGAGACTTGGAAGCGTGAGGAGGAGACATTTTGACTTAGAAGAATATGGATAGAGTAAACAAGATGTGTGAAGTTGGATTTGCTTGTGCAAAAAAAAGCAGATAATTCTACAAAGTATAGAATAATCTAAATAGACTGTGACACTTTCTGTAGAAGATTGGTTGCGACTATTAGAAAGCTCTGTGCATGGAAGAGGGAAGAGGACGATTTCTCGTGGATAGTCCAAGTACTTAAGTATTGACTTGAAGTCTGCACGGCGTTCTCGCTTACTTACGTGCGGTTTGGGGACTGTACCAAAACATCAGATTGTGTCGTTATCCACGCGGTATATATATATTTTTTGAATACGGTGCTTTTTACTGTGAATACGGTGCTGTTTACTGTGAATACGGTGCTGTTTACTGTATCCCAGCCTTTAGCTTTAGGAATTCTTTTAAGTTCATCCTATAGATTCTGAGGCTTTACATAAATTAGATGTTTAGATCCCGATTCAGGCACTAGCCACCTCCCGGGGCAGCATATGATACCAGCCATCTGTATTTGTTGGACTGGTATATATCTACCACTTTAGGGCGGACTTTGGACTTGCGCAATCAAGTAACCACTCATTTTTTACGATTCCACTGTCGTCTTTGAGTCCTCAGTGTCTTGAGAAATGAGGTACCAGATAGAATACATCGCATTAATTTGGTGCGAAGAATACATTGGCAACAAGCTTGGCGGACGAATCTTTTGCTTAACTAGATAGTTTTAATGAAAATTATCTCTCCTAATATTTCTTTCGTGATGTGAAAGTATGATATATTAGTTCGACACAAGAACCTTCGCTGGCAGCTCTTTTATAGGTCTATTGGCAGATTGTAAGAGTACCTGAAAATCGCCAACACCCACCATCTAATGATGAGTCTAAGTTCATCATTTGTATCATCCACCGTGAAGCTAATATTGAAACTCTATAGATGTTAATTAATCTAAATGGAATAGATTAGATGGTCCCGTGTGTCTTCTGCTGTGCCATGCCTACTTGGTAGATTTGGGAATCTTCTCTCCTTCAATGCCTCTCATTTCTCTACTACCATATAATCTATATTCCGTGTTACCTGTAGTGTCGAAAGTCAATATATAAGTCTTTGCTTTCTATGAACTTATTGCAGCTAGGTTGATTGTCAAAAGTACATTTAAACGCCTAAACAAAAAATGATACTACTTCCTTCAAGTCAAAACTTGGGGTGCTTATTTTATAGACAAAGAAGTGACGGCTGCCGTCTCTTTTGAGTCCAAAAACGTCTAGAAGGGTAAGCCAAAAAGCTGTGATTTAAACATTGCTAACAGTGATGAGATGACCCTCCCACTGTAGAATCAGATAAATTATTTGAAGTGCATGCGAGCCACATTTGCCAATGGATTATATGATGTTGAGGTTAGTGCAATGACTATTGAGGCTATTACAGACTTTTAGAACCGCTCGAGAATATGTGGACTGGGAGTTCAGTACTGTGAAAAGATGTCGTCCAAAATTGGTGGAAAATGAAGGAGGCTTCGAAAAGCTAATACTTGGACATTGGGCTACGTGTAAAACTGTATATGAACTCAATCTTTAAATAGTAGCCGTTCTATCTTACATCATGGAGTCAAGATGTCTTTCCGTGGAATTGCCGTTGAGAATGATGAGGCGTGCGTGACCTGGCAACAATGACCTAAAGATACACTGATTTCGAGTCTCAAGCTTGATAGCGCTATTTTCCTTGGTAATTTAGGATTTAAAGTACTCATATAACATAGATAGAGTAAATTCATCCTTCACTTGGCGGTACTAGATGGCTCTGTTTGTGATATCTCAAATTCCTATGCTGCCTCAAGCTTCAGTTTCCGACCCGGATCTGCCACACAATTGTACCTCTTAACTGAACAAATTCTTCGTCAATATTTATCTAGCTGTATACCTCTCGGTATAAATACATCGATGTAGTCATTACTATCAGCAATTTCTCCTTCAGCTGTTGCTGTGTCCTATACTTTGATAGCTGGAGCTTATTCACTTCTTAAAACCATACCGGAGACGTACGCACAGGTGGTGTGTATATACCAATGTGATATGATTCACTTCACTTCTCAATTGTTCATTAACCAAGTATGTCACATCGGGAATGCCATGCAAAAAAGCCAAATGATGGATTGTCATTTCGTATGAGGTAAATTTTCACCAACTTAGTCTTCCCATTCTGTGGGGAGATAAGCATCATCTGAAATAACAACTGTAGATAATTCAGGTCCCAGACCCAAAACTCCGAACCGAGAAAACTACCTATCCAAGTTCCCCTTTTCCTAGCGACAAAAAAGCAAACAGAGGACTGCAGACTACAGTAAGATGCGAAGTAGATATTCTGCAAATGACCATCTAATGGTACAAGAAACTGTTATCTGAAGTTCTTTCGTGCTGGAATTAAGCTCGAGAGTAATCGGAATCAGAACTTCAGCAAACGCGGGTGACGATTCTAATCTTACATATCCCAAAACAGGACGCAAGACACAGGATGCAGAACACAATGCACATGATAGTACACCTCCACTCCCTCAACAAACAAAAAGAAAATGATCTAAATTATCACAGCTTGTCAAGCTCTTCTAACTGCAAATCTGTGATGATATTCTCTTCCTCGTACCGCTGAGCTGAGCTAATAAATAGAGGTAGGTAGTCTATACAGCTAACTTTGAATACCTAGATTGATAATATAACTATGATCTGAACAACCGAGTAGTACCACAGAAACACCAAGTTTCGGTCAAAAAAGCCGCAAGAAGGATAAATATTTTTTTTATAGTGGATTTCTTGTTTTCGTGTTATAGGGTTAATTTAACCTAATCTACGGGTACCTAGGAAGTTTACAATTATAGGGATATTCAACTAAAAGCTACATAGATGCGTATTGGAATCATACCTAGTTCAATAGAACTCAGAGAAGTAAATTAGACCCACCTACTCGAGTACCGAATTAATTATTCTCTCACTTCCGTACGGAGTAGATGTTATAAATCCCTAGATAGGGATAGTGATAGAGATAGACAACTCAACATCACATTGCACAAGTATCTTCCCGTTCTTCCTCCACATCGTAGCTTTCTCATACGCATTCGCCGCTGCGATTAATATTTCATCATCCCATCTTCTTCCTATAAACGATACTGCAATCCTGTCATTCAATAATTAGTCCCCTCAGTATTTTTTCATCACATCACCAAAACCCAAAGAAACAAGAAAAAAAACGAAAAAACTCACGGAATCCCCGCCCCAGCATCCACCATCCCATTCCGTCTCATAATTTCCGTTCCCGCAGGATAATATCCCATCGGTACGCTTACCACAGGATTGCCACCCACATCAGCCGGTTCGACAGCTACGCAGGTAGGGAGGAGAATCATATCACATTCGAATTTATCTAGTAATTTTAGGATTTGTTTACCCATGTATTCTCTTTCTGTTTTGGAATTTATGTATTCTTCGCTTATGGGGGAATATGTATTTCCTGCTTTAAGACAAGATTCTAAGAATGTGTAACCCCTCGTAGAGGCTTCTTCGGCGGGTGTGGTGATTGTGTAGGAGATTATGTCGGAGAGGGTGTAGAGAGAGTGTGGGTTGGTGGAGAAATAGGAGAGGGATTTTTGCATGTCTGTGAGGATGGTTAGTTGATAGGTATTGAGGATATAGGGAATGGAGATATACTGTGATATATATCAACTTGCAAAGCGAGATCATATTGGTCACCAGTACACGAAGATCTATCGGGATTAAATTTGGGGTATGAAGCTGGATCTACTATGATTGCTCCTAGGGTTTTGATTGTGTTGATTGCGTTTGTGAAGAGGTGAAGAGTGGTGGGATCAACGTTTTTGAGCATATGACGAGGTATCTAGTTGTAGGGTTAACATCATAATTGTCTGATATTTTTGAAACTTCTTACTGCTATTCGCATGCCATCTAGCCTCCTAGAGTTGCATGCCTTTGTAAAATCTGGAGTTCCAAATGGTTTCCTGCAGGATATTGAATCTCTAGGATCCGAAATTGTGATGGGATCCTTTTGATCCTCGCCTTTCGGATCTTAGTTGCAGTATTTTGAATGTATTCAAAAGACTTACCTGCAATCACAGTCAAAATAAGCGCGGCATCTTTAACACTTCTTGCCAATACCCCTACAGTATCCTGACTATTACTCGCAAGATACATTCCATATCTCGAAGTCATCCCTACTGTAGGTTTGATTCCCACTATGGCAGATCTCTGGGCGGGTAATGTTACACTACCAGAAGTCTGTACAGACAAACCTTAGTCCACGTAATCCAAAGACATTGAGAAATGACGAACCTCAGAGCCCAAAGCAGCAGCACAAAGTCCTAAAGCAGCTCCAACAGCACTGCCGGATGATGAACCTTTAGGATGTTGATCTTTAAAATAGATACCCAAACATTGACCTCCGACGGCAGACCAACCAGGAGTGCATCGGTTATTTGCCCATTGAGAACCATTTGCTATTCCAAGGATAATTGCGCCTTCCTCACGGAGCTTGATGACTGTCGTTGCTTCGATATTTGGAATGGCTTCAAGAAATCCCGTGCAGCCAACTTCATGAGATATAATGAGAATGAGCCGGATCAAGAAAAAACAAGGAGAAGAAAAAAAGCTTACAGGTGGTTTTGAGGCCATCAGTGGTGAAAAATAGATTCTTGATTAGGATCGGTACTCCATGAAGACTTCCTCGGGCCGAGCCGCGGAATCGTTCTTCATCTTTTTCCCTAGCAATTTCGATAGCGTTATGATTAATCTCACTAACGGCATGGACAATCAAATTCACTTGTTCGATACGCTTAATGTAAGTCTTCATCGTCGTTAGTCAAGTGAAAATGAAGCCACATGGCCATCAACCAACTCTAACAAGTTCTTCGCTTGAGAAATGACCATTCTTTAAACCTTGCAAGATTTCGGTGATTGATATTTGATCGAGCTTGAGGGTGAGCATTGTTCGACGACGAGGAACCAAACATGATCGGAAAGTGTCAACAATAGACTTGAAATCGTACATATTGAAAGCATCGACCAATTGAGTGGGAAAGATGGAGGTCTTGATTTCTACAATGTAACGTATCACGAGTTTTGATAGTTTGGTTGTTTATGCTGAGATCATGCGGCAAGAGCACTTGGGTTCGCAGTTACCCCATCCATTATACGTGATTGATGTGGAATATTGCGACTTCTCCATCTCACCCACAAGAATACTTCCTATTTCATCGACAAACTGTTGGACCTTCATTTCAATCCAATTTTCCCTTAGTTAGTCTTTTGCGATGTTTTGCTTGGACTGTTGTTTGTTTTGTGTTATTCATCATCATTGGCTCGCTGTAGTTAGCGGAAACATGCTGTACTCTCAAGGATCCTCAACGCCTCATGCCAATCAGTATAATAAGAGAATAATACTCGTGGGACAATCATTTCTGACTCCACGATGATTGATCTTCAGAAGCTGTGCGCAGCCATCCACGATGATTGATTCAAAGGCATCTCAATTCTGGACCGATGCTTTCCATCCTCTCGGTACAACCGACGACCAATTCTGCCAAAGACATAAACTTTTGTCATCACTGCCGCACCTCAATACTTGAGGGCATCCACAACAGCTCGTTGAACCAATGATTCGTACGACAGGAATGAATTTCAAAGCCACACATGCATATGTGTGGGATACTTTTGAGCTTCTCCTCATTCAAGAGTTTTGATTGAGTAATTATCGAGTAATTACATCAAATAATGATCGAGTAAGAAATTGATTATTGCTTTGTTCTCAGACGGAAAATCGGAAGGTTATTAGCTAATCCAGAATCTAGTCGAACTGGTGATAGGCTAAACTTAAGTCCGACCCGACATCGGGACTCGCCTTGGCTGGTACTACATCAAGATGGACAACCATGTAACATCAAAGGCTCAAGGAGAACAATATCAACAACATCGACAACAACCAACAATAATCAAATTGATTGTGGCTTACCGACCTCGTTGTCATACAGCACATATGATTGGTATTATCTCTCCAATTGCTGGGTGAGGATAATAATCATGATGTACTTTCAATGCGGTGTTCGTGTTGACAAAGCTCCACAGCTTCTTCTGAATCTACCGAAATGTCCCGAAAAAGAAAAAAGACCCTCTTCTACGATCTGTCCCATGAATGTGCAAGGTCAAAACTTACTCAACACAAATGGCTCCATGCTCAATGCTCCATGCTCATCCCTTCTAGCCTTCCTTACTAGGAAATTATGGAATCACTAGGAGGAATGTTTACTCGATCAAAACACATCATAGGTTCTTTTTTAAGGGTCCAAAGAATGTTCCAAGACCCCTTGTTCCTTACACCAGGCACATGAAAACCCTTTTACTTATCGATCTCGAATGGCTTTTCCCGTGTTGGACCGGGATTGGATGCTGGTGACTGTTATTGGTCATTGACTCGGATTGGGTAGTTGGGAGGAAAGATAAGGGTCCATGATTGTGATAACGACTTTTTTGGTGGGAATATTTACATCGCCACCATGCACCGTGGCATTCGGTGAATGTAAATATGAATAAATGCACTCCACAATACGGTAAGCCTATCGCGGTTGGACTCTTTTCATTTCCGTTGATCAAATTCCTTTTTATCTCCATCTTCCCTTTCCCCAGATTTGAAAAATACTTCCTCAACTTTCAATATTCACTTGGACAAAGAAATTCCCCCTTCATTTTCCTTATCTGGCCTCAGACTTTACCCTCAAAGCTTTCTTACTTTCTTATCTCTCCCACCTCTTATCCCCCACAATAAGAGTATTCAAGTGGGTAGTCTTCTGAATTACATCTCAAAACAACTTCAATTCGTTCTTTAGATCTTTCCCAACCCTCTTTTCAATATCACATCAAAAGATCTTCAAAATGACTACAGCCTACCCATATCCAACCCCTGCTGCTACACCACCTCACGATTCCCCATTACAAACCACAGTCCTTGTTTCTTCTAGAGCAGTCATCTTTGATGAGAAAGACAATCTTACTATCTCACCCGCAACAATCACAATTTCACCTTCCACTGGCAAGATCATATCAATCTTACCTAGCATTCTCCCACCCTCCAGTTTTCCACCAAACACAATCTATGTAGACCACACCCCTCATTTGATCCTTCCGGGGTTAGTTGACGCCCATGTACATCTTAATGAGCCGGGCCGAACAGAATGGGAGGGTTTCAATACTGGAACGAAAGCTGCCGCATCAGGTGGTGTCACGACCGTCATTGATATGCCATTGAATGCTATTCCACCAACTACAACGTTGAATGGATTGCAAGAAAAGATTAAGGCTGCTCAAGGTCAATGCTGGGTTGATGTTGGATTTTATGGTGGGATCATACCTGGCAATGCTGAGGAGTTGCTTCCGCTTGTTGAGGCAGGAGTCAGAGGTTTTAAGGGTTTCCTTATAGAGAGTGGTGTATGTATATCTTTACCAATCACAGCTGCAACGACTAACAATAATGACAGGTTGATGAATTCCCTGCCGTCTCTTCCTCCGATGTAGCCCTCGCACTCAAGACCCTTAAAGATACTTCCACAACTCTCATGTTCCACGCAGAAATGATTCCACCAATAACAGCCTCCATTGGTGATGACGTCCAAGTATCCCTCCCACCTCTTCAGCCATCCGGACCCCTGACAGCATACGACACATTCCTATCATCCCGCCCTCCTTCATTTGAAACCTACGCTGTCGATGAAATCATCTCCCTTGCTCACCTCGCTCCCTCCCTTCACCTTCACATTGTCCATCTTTCCGCCATCGAAGCCATCCCACTGCTCCGCGCCGCTCGCTCCTCCGGGATAAACATTACCGCCGAAACCTGTTTCCACTATCTCGCCCTCGCATCCGAAGACGTTTCCGAGGGTGATACCCGCCACAAATGTTGTCCACCTATTCGCTCATCCGCTAATCGAGATGGTCTCTGGGCCGAATTATCACACCCTGAATCCGTCATCAAAACCATCGTCAGCGATCACAGCCCTTGCACCCCGGAACTTAAACTTCTCCCCGAACATCTATCCCACGGCTGTGGCGCCATGCGTGATGACGCTAAAGCCGTGAACGGCACTTTACTAAAAGATCAAGAAGCCAAAGAAAAGGGTGATTTCTTCGCTTCCTGGGGTGGTATCTCTTCAGTTGGTCTCGGCCTCCCTATCCTCTGGACTGAAGCGACATCTCCATCTCGCGCTTCCTCTCCTTCTACTCTCAGTATCGTCGACATAGTAAAACTTTGCGCAGTGAACACAGCTAAACAAGTTGGACTTCAACATCGTAAAGGAGCATTAAGACCAGGATTAGATGCGGATATTTGTATTTTTGAAGATGATCATGAATGGATTGTAGGCAGAGAAGAATTGCTTTTCAGAAATAAAGTTAGTCCATACACGGGGAAGACTATGAAGGGAAGGGTGAAGGAGACTTGGGTTAGAGGGACGAAAGTTTATGAGAGAGGAGTGGGTGAGATGAATGGAATGGTTGTTAGGAAGGCGGGACCTGTAGGAAGATTGCTTTTGGAGAAGAGGATTGTTTAGATTTTAGGATTTAGATGGGGGTGGGAATGGAAATGGCTTGGAAATTGAATGGGGTAATGATTTATGATATGCATTGGCGGTCGGTATAGCATAGCATTGGTACGGGATATAATTGCATGTATGGATAGGATGGTAAGGGTTATATGGTTAAAAATTTGCATTTGATCTAGCTGGGAGACTGGCTGTATATAGTCTATATAATTGACAATCATGATGTATGATATATGATATATTCAGCGTTTTAAATCTTCTCTCCTGTCTCTTCTTTTGATCTCACTTCGGGGAGTTGAGGGGAATTAATTGTGGCTACATGGTACAGTAAATCTTACATGTGGCATATGCTAGTACCAAAGAAGTTTAGCTCCAAACGTGGCCAGCGGGCATAAATCATCAATCATTCTATAAGAATCTTCATTTATCAGCAACTTGTTTTCTAATTTAAATTCAATTTTTTTGGTATCTAATTCATTTCTTAAACAAACTACTGTTATCTCTCAATACCTACGGACATAATCTCAATTCAACTATAACCCAAATTCTCAATCCAAAACCAGTCCAGCAATCCCTATCCTCAGCCTTAAAACACAAGCTTCCACAACCACGTGCATCCATCATCACAATGGCAGACCAACCCACCGTCCCCAACGTCTTCGCCCACCGTCACGCCAGCAAATCCTCCATATCATCCACAAACTACACAGTGAGCACACCGGCCACGACAGATCGCTCAATTGCCCCCATATCCGCCGACGAAAATCCGATTCTGCATCCACGAAAATTCGACTTCGTAAACGACACCGAATTATATATCCATGAAAACCGCGTGATTCCCCGCCTATTTTTCTACGAACCCGCGCTCGAAATGCAAATTTCCCGGTTGAAAATGTTGAAAGAGGGATATTTTGTGGGACATCCTAGGACGCTGGTTTTTAGTGTTGCGGGTGCGGTTACGTCCGTGAATGGTGATGATAGGTCTCGGGGTTCTGAGGATGGCGGGGAATTGTTTAGAGCGGCTTATTCGTTGCATTTTGGTCCGGGGTCTAAGTATAATTCTTCGGGTAAGATTAAGGAGACAGGAAGTAAGATTGAAATGCAGAAGATTGCAGAGTTGGCTGCTGCGTGTGAGGCGTTGGAGTTTGTGGAGAGGAAATGTAAGATGAGGGTTTCGGGTTTTGAGGATGTTAGTGGAGAGATTGCTTTGGGGGGGTTGGTGGTGGCTGTTACTAGTAGTACGAATTTGTGGTATGGGATTACTGAGCATATTGTAGGTTTATTTTCCTTTTTTTCTACTTGGAGGTTGGAATGAGAACTTTGAAGAGAGGTTTGCTGTCTGATCAATTCGATCAAGTTCTTCAAGACCATATATAAAACCTCACTCCCGACCCCCCAAAACCAAACCATCACACCCTCCTCGAATCCGCTCCAAAACTAACAAAAATTCACAGTTCAAATGGAAACGCAATGGTTTCCACAACTCAAAAGGAGGTAAAGTTGCAGGAGAAGAATTATGGAAAAGATTGGATGAATGTATGAATAGATTTGAATTCAATCAGATGAGAGTTGCGTGGTTGTTATGTGAGAAGGAGGAAAATCAAGCGGAGGAAGCTGCTCAGTTGGAGGTTAGTGAGGCTTAATTGTGAAAGGGGAAGGGTGTGTGGATGGGTAGAGAGAGTAGATGAAATCATAAGTGGTGGTTGGTGATAAGAGTGCTTGGGTCTAAGAATAAATCAAAAGAGGACAAAGGATAAAGGATAATTACAGGATAAAAAACCGGGGAGTGAAGAGAGCAGCTATCGTATAGTATATAAGCAAAATATAGTTTTATATAAATCATTATTTCTAGAAGAATTAATTTATGGACATATATATATATATACATATAATAAAAAGCACCTGAATAAGATTCCATAGCCACGAATACATTCCGAAAAAAGCGGCGAACAAATTATAATTTAGAAGATAGTATTATATCCCTAGATCGAAAACTAAATATTTTTCTTTAATAATAATTTCCCAAATAATTCTGTAATTACATAACCAAGCTAAGCTGTTTTTGAATATTCGGTTAATTATATGAATAATAGGTAATTGAGGTAAGATTTACAAGTTCATTTTTCTTGAAAGAGAAACTGGTGAACCCATACATACATTGGCAAAAAATTAAAATTGTATGATAACCACGAAAATGTAATGAAGAATTAATCTTGTTGTTTCTGGAGCATCTGCGAACCCAGGTTCATGGGAATGATTGTAATGATAGATCAATATGTATGTTGTGATGCAATGAATGTTATTGTAGAGCAGAAATCTATATGGTTGAAAGTACATGGCTGGATATATATATGAATGAATGAATAAGGGATGGAGGAAGTGCGAATGAAGATTAGTTTCTACCTTTAGAGAATAGTGAGTGGTGAGTGGGAAGTAACTGTAAAGCTTGTAACTGTAAAGCTCTTCTTTACTGTAGTACTATATTTTCTCTCTACTACTAAGTATATTGGTCTTTCCTGGACGTGTTAGTCAAGGTATCATCCATCTAACTCTTGTATTCAGACTAAAAGTCTTTAGGTGTCTATGATATCTACACAAACAAGAGAATACAAGCGAACTGAGGAACTGATGAGAAGAATGCGAGTAGAATAAGTAGCTCGGATGAGAAATCATTACCTAATTATACCTCAAGATATACAGCTAAAAGTTTCCGGCCCCTAACATAGAAATAGAAATGAAAGAGGTGTATGCTGCAGAGGAACAATCAAATAAAAATCGGACGAGAAACAATTAGGTCTTTTGAGACATGCTACCGAAAAAGCTATCTCTAAGTACCTAGGACGTGATGTAATGAAAGGGGGAAGGAGAATGAGGTGATAAGGATAAGTCACTAGGTCTTTGCGCTATACAACCGAACGTTTTCGAATAATGAGATGAAGATGAATCAATATTCAAACGTACGAAAGAAACTATATTAATGTGCGTTAGACTTTTCTCTACCATACAATTTTTCTCTTCCTACCGTGAGGGCTTCTTGAATGAAAGAATGAAAGTGATATAAAGACCTAATCACTTCCTGCCTGAACTGGTTCACTTTGTGCCAATTACATGTTTGGGTGAGGACTGTGGAAGTGGAATTTTTGAAACACACTGGATTGTCAATTATAGAGTGTACGCTGGCACAGATCGTCCTTCGGCGGCCAGTCTTCCAGTAATTATGCTCTTGTATGAACATGGAAAATAGTAGAGGTCAGTTTTCTTCTACAGGCACTATGAACATTGCATCAGGGTCAAAATCAAAGTTGCAATTTTCGGCAAAATGATAACATATGGGGATAGTAGCACACGAGAATGAAAATATAATTTCACTACTCGAAGAAATGACAGTCCTCCACATTTTGATCAATATGGCAGCCGAGACAGAGGATACCAAGTAAACGCGGTAGATCATACCAACCCTAGCATTCTACCCCATATGTGACGAAAAGTCTTAGGCGCACAAGTCACTCCATCGAATCTACCATAACCGATAGAATAGTCGAGGTCTGGAAACCAAATCTCCCCAGTAGAGGAAGAAACGCCCCCGCATTCTATTCTGATCCTGTCCACGCTTTCAAAAATATCTTCCACCTCGATAAGAGTAAACTTTCCCATACCCCAGCCACAGACATAGGCTTGAGCTGTGTTGTGGGCGTATACCACTCTATTGACGTGTCCACCGCCATGGAATTGTGACAACGACTTTCCGGCTTTTGATTCAAAGAGGGATGAAAGACCCGCTAGGGCTAACGTTGTATCTTCAGAACTGACAAAATCGCCATAAGTACATAGCGTTTTCCCATGCCTGGGTAGTCTGCTTCGGGCTTCGTTGTTGGCAGTGGCAGTGGCAGAGGCAGTGGCAGTGGTAGTGGTAGTGGCAGTGACCTTGGAAGTGGCCTTGGAAGCGGTAGAATGAGCCATGAACAGCGCTGCTGACACCATATTCACGAGAATATCGGTCTTCATTTTGAATGTAAGAAAATTGTGGTGATCCGCGTAATATGAGCCTGTTACGATAGATATGTAAGATATTCTGAAGACTTGTTCATCCAATTTTTTCTTTTGCAAAGCTGCCGGATCTTGCATTATATACACATATCTCTCGCTGCATCGATGAAACTAGAGTTTTCTTCTCATAGTCTTCATCTCCGTTCCAACGGTTCTCGGAAATTCTATGTCTGCAAATCGTGTGCTAGAATAGCAGGACAAGGAATCATCGGGCATATAGTTTAACTGTCGCAAACCCGGTATTTCATATCTTCTAGAAATTTTCTTTATTCTAGATTCTGCCATGTGGAATGCCATGGGAATCCATCTCGTTTCAGATAACCATAAAATATCGATGCACGAGTTCTTTCTGTGGTTTTTGCCATGGGTTTGAATACCAGACATTGTGTCACGCTAACAGGGGATATAATAAAGACAGCGCATAGGGACCAAGTAAAAAGTATTCAATTAATGATATAGAATGATCTAGAGTTGCGATAGGAATGTTCATGAGATGTCGGGTTGTGTGACTAGGTAGGCAGTGCAACTTATTAGCTCCAATCCCAGCAAGCGTAAACACTTGCAGTGTCTAATACTTCTTAGTTTCACAATCTTTTAAAGTTATTCTACGCATATTTCGAAATATGAAGAATTTCTTATCTTAAATCTGATCAATGTGAGAAAAATACATATCAACATCCTTCGAAACTAGATGACAAGAGAATGATTATTTTAGAATATTCACAAGTTGGTTCTGAAGGCTGGATAATTCTATGAGCATTCTTGATGCTTATGGAAATGACATATCCATCATAACAGAATAGTGCTATCTCGAAATATCTGTCACATAGTTATTTGATATGAAGAAACAAAGTTAATTATGTGCTCGAATTTTGTTACCAAGTAGACCAACAAATCGATATCAAAAGCCACCAACCGAACTCTGATGCTCACATATCATGCGTACAGGAGACCCGTTTGATATCTCATTCCCTTTGTTCAAGCCTACTTCTTCTTTTTCTTCTCAGCATCTGCTTCTACAAGAGCTTTCTCCACCGTCGTAAACTCCACATCAGGATACCTATCATTATCAAGAGGATCCAGCTTGCCCTTTCCCGAGACCATATTTTCCAAATATTGCATCCCCTGCCAGGGAGGAAACAATTTATCCTCTACACCCCCAATCACAAATTTCAATATCCAGATAAGCATCCGAAGGAGTCCAACACTGCCTATCCACATCGGTGTATACTGCTCACCACGTACCTTCGTTACAATTTCGGCCAAATCCTTCGCACTGACGGAGCTTCCTGCGATACGTAGGAACTTTGGTGTTGGATTTGGATCCGCAGCCACAGCAGCCGTGTAAGCAGCCACGTCTGGAATAATTGTGTAATCGAGCTTCTGATCTGCGCTACCGAAATACATAATACGATGCCATCTATCGTTGATAACTGGCAATTGACCGGTCGTCAGAAGTTCCATGAAGGCACCATTCAGTATGGTCGTCCATTGAATACCCGATGCATCGAGTTTAGCATGAAATTCACGACGCAAATCTAAATTTCGGTTGGTGCCTGGTTCACATTTGGTGAAATCCAATGCATAATCGGATGGGATGAATCGCTGTACATTCGCAGCAACAGAAGCTTCGAGAAGTCTTCCTTGAACATCCAGTATAACGTCTCGGAGACCTTGAAGTGACGAGACGACTGTTGTAGCACCTGTGATAGCTTCTGTGATGGCTGGAACATCGTTCATGTTGACTTCTGCTATTGCGACACCGGCATCTTGTAAATTTTGGGTGCGGGATGCTGCAATACCGGGACGCACAAGGGCTTTAACTGCTACATTTCTCTTGCGTAGATCCAGGGCAATCTGGGAGCCTAGATTGCCTGTTGCGCCTGCGATGGCGACGAAGCTCTGCCGGCTGGACATTATGAAGTAGTGAGTTGGGTAAAGTAAAAGTTCTCGGATTGAGGAAATACGAAGGTCTTTAAATGTTAATACTGGTACGTAGCGTACAGAGATTAGATATGAGAAGTAATTAAGTGGTGAAAGATGATATAAATTCTGGCCAGTAGTCGAGGAATCAAAGCTTTTAAGCTTCACCAGCCAAATAAGCTATTTCACTAGTGAGGTGTAGCAACCTTAACCTTATCCGCAATGAACTCATATTCACGCCAAGAATTACAAACAGACCAAACAATCACAATCCATCAACAGAGAAAGCGAAACGCGAGGACCGAAGCATGCAGTACGTCAAGACAATGCATCTTCCTCCTAATTTCATGTGCCATCTAAGCAAGACGAAGCGAATACGTTCTGTATATGGCTTAGGTCCAGCTTCGGATATGCGCTAAGCCAAATGCAGAACGTATTCGATTACTCCAGCCGTGTTCTGATCTTACATCAACGACCTCCGCACCCTTGGTGGCATTGACATGATTTATTATTACATCACTCCGCTCTTACCACTATCATCTATTAAACTCCGACAACTACATTTCATGTTATAAAAGTGGAAATATCACCTTGACCACGAGCTCGTTAAATTTTTTGTTTGTATCCTGTTCTTTGGTTTGTAGCTACTGCTCAAAAGGTTACTTTTCCTATCATGGCATATACGATGAACAGCTGCAGATGATACTGAGAAATTTGTAGCAGCGATTGCTCTGAGTATCGATGCCATTGGAACTGTAAAATACAAGGCCGTGGAATAATACTCTTATGCAAATAGAAGGGATCCCAAAAGCAATAAAGCAGCTATATTAGGAGATTTTTGAACGCGTTATTTGTCTTATACGTTGAATGGCTAGACATTAATAGCTAAGACAGGCAATGAGAGTTACCCAACAGTCGCCTGTAGAAGTCCCCAATCTCAAGGTAAATTCTGTGGGCTCGATGATTGAATGCTGTGCCTACACATCTCCGCTTGTCTTGTTGCTTGATTGGGCATGCCAAGATCTTGCTTCCCTCAGGAAGCCACCATTTGTATTTCGTTTCGGGCCAGATTGCTAAGGTGTGTTAGGAGCGATAATTATTTTCAATGGCCTAGCAAACTCCGTACCAAAATGACCAAAATCTTCATGAACTGCTCCAGTGACTATTTGAGGTCTTTGAGGGTAATCCAGGTAGCGCTTAGCGCGTCAATAGCCTGAAGCGCAGTCTGATATAAGATTTTTAAACGTGCGAAAAAGGTGATGTTGTGAGCACGGTTACTTGTTTCGATAAATCAACAGCGTAGATTCAATTCCTAGTTGTATAGATCGCACGAAATAGATATAAAGAATCAGAATCCCATGATTTTGCATCTCAGTCCGGAACTATTAGAAACATTGACGCTTCTTTTGAGCATGCTATCTTGTAAATAGAAACGTATTGCCATCAGGGGGTCGTAGAGGTCGCTTGGTGAGTATTCAAATGGCCTTTACTCATTATGTAACTGCATTTGCTAGCTGGAAACTGTAGTAAATCATGGAGTCTGAATTTGGTAGTTCTCTCCAAGTATGCGCAAAGTCGTTTACAAACAATAATTGCAGAATCGACAACCCACCAGTAGTCGATTTGACTAAAAAGTGCGCTCCAATAACATAAAATTAGTAAGGCCCTAGGGTCCTTCTGCTCCAATAACAATACAAACGAAGCTGGAAGTTCACCCACGAACGACATGAATAAGCAGACCGCTTCTTGACCAGTTCCAAGTCGCATCAGGTGACATACGCGCCTCAAGGGCCCCTGGTATGTGTTGCTGAATCTATATGGATCACAGTCAACTTCAAATAACCCGTGAAGCGCTCTAGAAGTTTCCCGCGCCCAGGTGCTTCCGTCGTACCGCTTGTCATGGTCGCAAATTCTCTCATCTAAGACTTTACAATCGTGTTCCACATCCAGCAAAACACTGCCTTCGATATGAGAACGCATATCGTTCGTGTCCCATAAGATAGGTACTCCTCGCATAGTATGCAGCCAAGTAAGTGTTCCACCGGCGTCCGTTTCAATGGCTGGATTCAATTGGATATTTCTAAATGCCAGCATCGTGTGGAAGTAAGATGATGCAATAATTGCATCTGCATTACTAGCATTCAAGGTTGTCAGAAGTTCTGATGAGAATAAAGCTAGAGAGGGGTTGTAATGTAACATGGAAGCAGTGCTGTATTTTTTCTCTTCCGGATGTAAATAATGGAGGTGGCTTGCTGAAAAGGCGAGAATGGTGTGCATTAGGTACGGGGCTTTTAGAGAAAGCCCAAGCCCACAATGCTGCATAATTCGCTGAAATGACGGAGATCCGAACCATGGGATAGTTACACCAAGGAAGTGGTTCAGTAATTCGATTGCATCAGCAGGTTTGTAGTAAGGATTTTTGACGTGCCAGCTTGAAACATCCGAATTTTCCAGATAGAACATAATTTGGTCTTTGGCTGATGTGCTAGGTACGTTAACTAATGGATTGTGTGGTAGTAGATGAGATGAGCGTTCCGCAGCTGGCTTTTGCGAAACGAAAAATTCACACCGGAGTGAACCCAGTAGTCGGTCTGAACATTGACCACAGCTAGGCTTTGCTTCATCGCACTAATTCTCTATCAGAAAACATCAAGTTGTGGTAATAATGATTAAACACCTTTATTCTGCGCTTTCTGCAGTTTGTGCAGCCCTTTCGGGACTTGGTATGTGATTTCCGGGGACGGTAACTTGAGGGAGACTTCTGTGTTGAAGTGATCTGCGATGGTATATGAGGACTTTCATTAATCCATGAGAAGGTTCCCGGTTGTGCCATTATCGCGTGCGAAAGTGTTGTAAGATTACATGTCGAAGTCGTGACCTTGGATGGATTGTGGAATGTGAAATAAAGTATTGGATGATGTTTTTATTTGCCTTCATCTGCACAAGGGGTAAATGATAGTAGTATGTAATAATGATGAGGATCGTGACTGGAGAAAGGGTTCATTCAGTGGCCCGTGCTTGCAAGCAACATCTTCCTTCCCCTCTTCCCAACCATCATGTCAACATTATTGTATTATTTATTCATTATAGCTAGTTGGCTAAATGAATCTCTTTCATTGGACCATTAAGCAATACACGCCGTGTGACCTTCCACTCCTTAACTTCTAGATAAAAAAGATTGATATATTTCTAGTACTGCTATAAATAATTAATGAGATGTTAATCTACCTAGATATTTTTATATATAAATTATAATTATAACTTATATCCACGAAGGAAAAGAAGTCATCATATTTTCTTTTTAACCTCTTCAATAAGTATTAGTCCATATATCTGTATCAATATATCGTCTGATAACACAATGGTGTTTGGACATTCAGTTCTCGTCTGAAGACCATTCACTTATGTACTCCCTTCCCCCCTAAGCCTACTGAAATACCAACCTCCTTACTTACATAGGTATAGTTTTGTGGCCTTCAAACTAGTGAGTATTAATTACAGATTTCCGTTTATTAACGCCTTACATCCATTTAATCAAGTAATGTGCTTAAGCCTTAATAACGAGCGACGAAAGCAGCAGTTCCATAACGCCATTTCTATCTATAATTATCGTCACATCCTTTCAAAAGACATAACTTTACCAAAATCCTAGTAAATGAGCCTCTCAATTCACCACAAAATGTACGACTCTAACTCCATCCCGATCAATTCCAAGCCTCTTCCAACTTCTCATCAGCCATCATCTCTGCACTCTTATTACTAATATACTCCAACGGTCTAAACACATATCCCGGATGCACAAGCGACAAAGCATATCCCGCAACCGCCACAGTTCTACAACCAAATCAGCATCAACAGTCCTGATAAAACAAAAGCGACTGAAGGAAGAAACTTACATGCCCTCCAAACAAACAAACCCAATCTCATTCTTCATAAATCGCATTCCCCACCCTTGGCCAAGGACAACCAGCCGATAAACAACACTAACTCCTGTCCCCAAAAACGCGAGTGGCAACGCAAGGGAAAAATACATAAATCGTCGCGAAGAGCGTGTCTTTTCCGCATACGCATTAATTTGTTCCGGAAAAGCACGAACTTGGATTTTGAAATCCGCATGCAAGACACCGAAAGAAATCATAGAGAGGAGTTGGAAACATAAACCTGCGATGACGAGATGAGAGCCCGTGGGCAGATAGGAAGATGGGGTAAAGCCGATGGCAGATGTGCTTTGGAGAAGAGAACCGGATGTGAGGAGGGTGAAGGGGAGGAGTGTTGCTGAGGTGGCGATTAGAGGGTAGGTGGTGGGGTTTATGCGGGAGAGAGTGTAACTATATGTTTCGATTATATTCGTGTAGCAGAGGAAAATCCCATTAAGAAAAAACAGGGGTCCGATTGTGAGGCAGAGATTTTGAAGTGTGAGGCTATATGATTATTAGTGTCACTCTTACGGATCAAGATGGTAGATATCTAACCCAACATGACTCCATGGATTAGATGCCATGATAATCCTCCCAGCATACCCAATCACTTCGCACAAACTTCCCAGTATAAATGTAGCCATAAATCCCCACGTCTGGTATCTGAAACCTTGTATCAATTGTGCCAGCGTGATGATACAGAAAATTGCTAACAATGTAGCATTTGCGGCGATTGATGGCGCATATCCGTATGCCGTCGCGGAGATGGGACATTCGTCTGAAACTTCCAGACAATTTGCATAATAAGCCATGGCTAGCAGACTTTGGACTATAGAATCAAGGGAAAGAAAAGAACGAAAAATTGTGAAAGATAAAAGAGTGGTATTTGTAGAGACGAGTGGAAGCTAATTTTTGCTCTAACTTGGCATGGCGTGGCTTTTATCAATCCCAACATGTTCACTGGAACGGAGAGTTGTTATAGCCAAGTCGTAGGTCAGACCAAAGCCTCATCCAACTTGGGTTTTGGCCTTTTGAGTGACAAGAGATGATGATGGGCCTTCCCACCTGCTGACTACCATTCCGTCGATAATGGTATATTCTGACAGTGGAAATCGAGACGCGACAATTCCGTATGACCTTGGAACATCCCACCGATGAACCTTTTGAAAGCGTTGCCGCATACAAATATCCAGAGCCCATAGTCAAAGAGAAAAGAAAATGAAGCAAAACCACTCCGGATCTTTGTTGCCAAGAAGACTTACATGACAAACATCAAGTAACGGCCAGATGCTGGCCATTTTACCGCGCACCACGGAATCGCATGAAGTCGGCGGCTCGCATCCTTTGAGTTAACCTCATTCTTTGAAGAACATTTCGAGGGGACTTTGGTATGCAGACATCTACAGAACCTCTCTATCGCGTCCCCTAAGCACTCTTCTCAAGCATGTGGTAATGTAGTGATTTGAATAATAATAATAATAATAATAATAATAATAATAATAATAATAATAATAATAATAATAATAATAATAATAATAATAATAATAATAATAATAATAATAATAATAATAATAATAATAATAATAATATCACAACATTAACTAAACACGATTAGATTTGAATAATACTCGTAAGGCTATACCAATAATGTTGGTTGGTTTTAGGCGCCCTGTCTTTTCCAAAAGAATTGGTCCTTCTCCATGCACTCATGATCCATCTTGGTATACTCTCACCGTTTTGGTCGTTTATTAGGACAAACAGAATCAAATACATGATACGAACATCTCTAGGCCAGAATCCCATGCAAACACCCAAAGACCCAAAAACATACCAGATAAATAAAACTTTTGATCCTATGTAGAATTCCTATGCAACGAAGTGTTACGAGGGATGCGATCTAGGTCACGTGGAAGTGGCCTGGATCCTCGAAGGGTTTATAACTAGGCGTCAAGCAGGGGCTTTAAATAATATCAATGGTTGCAATTCGTAACTAATAGTAGAGTATACTAAATGATTGATCTTGAGCACGAAGCTCTACAAAAGGAATCCTTTCCTAGCTATATAGATCTTCGTATCAATTGGATCATTTGGATCTAGTGGATCTAGGATTCGATTCTCTAGATCCCCTAGAACCTATAATCCATCACGTGACTACAATCAGACCATATGTCCGAGCTTGCTGAGGGTGGGGAGACCATATGAGTCGATTACCATACAAATTTGTATACAAATTGCCTTGCTTTTCGATGAGGCCTAAGCTCATGTGGACAGGTTGACTGTTACCCTGTAACACGAAGCCAATAATCATCTAGATGGAACAAAAGTACTTTGAGAACGCGGCGGAACTCATTGATCTTGGAAATGCTAGTGCTCACAGATAGCCTTGAATTGAGGATATAAAGACGAAGCAGATGAAAGATGATTGATTTCGGAGCTATCCAAAATAGGATATGTAGATATATTTGAGGATTTAATAATACTTTCCTCAAAAGTTATGTATATGTTGTTAGATTTACCTCGTCAAATTTAGACAATAAAATATTCCCGATTGGCTGGCTCATCATGGGCTACCATGGATTTCTCCTACTCCAGGAACGGGTCGAATGATTACCTATCTCTGATTTCTGTTCCCCGTCTATTATCCTGATTATTTTCTTTTAATTGTAATCTTAGTTTTATTTACTTTTCGATTGAACGAGAGATGGTCATAAAAGAATTATGAAAAAAAGTCTATTTATTTAAATAAATAGAATAAATGAAAAGTAATAATAGATTGATAGATTGACAGATTGACAGATTGACGAGGTGGAAGAAAACAAGCGAAAAAATGATAAATGTGGAAAACTAATCTAGCATAATAGCGAGCAAGAACGTGGGGATGGTCCCTTCCATCAATAGCAGTAGTTCTATAAGTAGAGGCGGGGAAGAATGCAAACCGGTGGATCTAGCTGAAGCTCTGATCTCATAATAAACATGCACTTCAGACGACTGACATCAGAGATCGAAAATGATTGCTAAACTTTTAAATTTCGTAATCAAGCATATTAGACAGAACCTTTAACTGCCTAATCGAAACAGCACTTAGGAGTGCTTTCTTTGGTGAAGTGAACAAATACCCGCAATAAGTAACAAAACAATTCTCTATTCCTATTCTCGGAAACGCTGACAGCAGTCTCAAATGCCTTTTTTTTTCACCATGGGTATACATAATCGTGTCGTCATCATTAGACCGACGGCTCTCCTAAACAAATATCCAAATAATAAATCATAAAACAAGGTATTCCCAAATCAACCGTAACCCAAACACCCTTCATTCGTATCCTTCGTCTCGTCTTATCTAGATGCTCCATCACTTGAGCTTTTGAACCTCTTTGCCGTGCGATTCCTTGAACTCCTTTTGTGCCATTGAGTCCCTTTTGTGGTACGACAACTCGTAAGCAATAAGCTCGTGTCGCTCATGTTGATTGTACCAAGATTCTAGCGGTGTGGGGCCACTGGCGTAGGCGGGAAACCGAGAATATAAAGATGGTTGTTGCATCTCGACCGAATCATCTTGGACCGGGGAAACGTCCCCGTGCTCATCAACCGAGGTGGCCGGTGTATGGATATAAGTCGAAAATTGTGACATCGACTCGAAAGAAGGTTGGGCGTAGTTCGGTTTCATGGATGCCTCCGCATTCACATACGAAGTCGCAGCACAAGTGCTGGCAGATAGACAACGGCCAAAGAAAGATGGCCGTGCAGGTCCATCAGCAGATTTGTGGCACTGGTTGCCCTTTGAGGCCGCCGGGTCTGCGTTGCCAGCGATATCTTTTGCTGGGAGTGCAGCAAGGTCTGCATCTATGTTGCCGGAGTATTGTTCTGCTGAAATGGTAATCCCTCGGAAACTCCACTCGCTTGAATTATTGAAAGATGCAGCGATGCCTGCAAGATCGTCTATGGAGGTTTGGAAAGAGTTCGACATTCTCATTGAGGCAGCTAGGCAGCAACGTGAGTCTTCGCGACTCATTGACAAATGAATGAAGCGGTGATGAAACTTACCTTTTCTTGGTGTTGGGGAAGAACCGAGTAAATTCCAAGTAATGATTTGGACGATGAGAAGAATCGGGACAATAACAGCGCAGAAGCTGTTTATGAGTGAGTGGTAGAGGTTAATGGTAGTGGAGAAAATATATGTACAGTTGAGAAGGGTGGGAAATAATCGGGTAACGGAGGAAAGCTAGGGGCCTCCACAGTCTACCTATCCCACCAAAAACCTCATTACCTACCTCACCTTTTTTTTTTCTCAATACAACACATCGGTCAATCACCGGTAGCTTCTATCACTTGCCAAAAACATCATTGATTGAGCGATTTCAATCCATGGTAGTCTCGAGCCACGTTGAGTGACATTAGACAGGGCGATTCCGCGGGCATTGTCTATTTCTCTGTATTGATCCCCTTTGGCACGCCCTACCAAGTCCCTCTTCAATTCATAAGAGCATTGTAGCGCGACCTAGAGCCAATCAAACCTCGTGTTTAACTCGGAATCCTTCGCGGTATTCATTGATGCATATGATTGGTCGTAGCTGCATGAACAGCTCATTGCCTTGAAACGGGTCATCATTGAACCGAAAATTTGTAGGGCAAGAAGCTACATCGTAACTTTAATAGAAAGCTGCCGGCTCTAGGAAAACAGAAAAAACTAGAAAAGCTCAAGAGAAAGGGCGGGGACTTATATTATTTATTGCTCCCAGACTTGGTTGTAATTGCTTTCCAACAATGGGCAGGATGCACATAGTATTCATGCAAGGATTCAACGCGACTCGGCTTGGACAACAACCCTTGCGACGGCCATGATGAAATTTGATTCGACCTCAAAATGAGAAGAGGGCTCGTGTGACTGATTTTTGCGAAAAAGCTCCTGAAGATGGGCGTAAGACTTCCATCATTTAGGCAGAAGGAAGATCCTAATGGCTAGCTCAACAAATGATATTGCAATCCGGACTTCCTTTGATGCATCATCTATACTAGCCCTGCATATGACAGAAAATTGCTTTTGGCGTGTAATCGCCCTTCTCGTGCCCTCCGTACAGCCTGTCAATTCAGCCGGAAGGGCTCGTGATAACGCAACTCGCCATTGTAATGTAATATTGTGCATTATCAGGGAAAGAAGTGACTTTCAATCTACCAATCATTTCCCGATTGCGGATTCTTTCGTTTGGCAAACTTTAGAGACTTGAGGTTTGATTGCAATGAAAAATTTGGTGGCTCGTTATTGTCGCCGATGTTGTATCGGAAGTTCGGAGCTTCGGAGGTTATAAATAACTTACTATACACGTGATTTCCCACGTGGAAACCCTTTTTGTCTTGCCATTTTATCTTGTTATCTTCTTATCCCCCTTTACTCCCGTCGCCAAGATGTTTCAGATCCTTATCTCATTCTATTCTCATCTAACTGCCAATGTGATAAAACCTTCGTCGTCGCTAGTCAGGCAATTTTCTACAGTTCGTATTGCTGATTTGGAATCAATTAAGCATGGTAGCCCATCCTCAACGATCCTGGCCTCCAAAAAAGTCAACTTAATGGTCTTCATATATATGAAGAAGAAGATAGGACATTGAGGCGTACGTATACCATGTTTGCGCCCCCCATTCTAGGCGCATATCACAATCCTCTTCGTATACCATATTACCGTACAGCCTTTTGATCACTCTCCCGATCAACAGCCGACATGCGTCGACTCCTGTACCTTGGCTAGCGGCTTGCGAGAATTTATAAAATTCAACAGGAGCGACGGTGGACCGTTATTGTTCTAGTCTACTTTCACACACGTGTTGATCCTCGCGGACAAATCTTGGGCCTCCAACCAGAAATCATGGGTAGATCTGTTCTAGATTTATGCTAAATGGAAGATTTAAAGAATTTCCAGAACTATTTAAGATTGCTTGTCAATCAAAGTTTATTTTGAGACTTTATTACTTGTGGAAAATTCGAACTTGCAAACGATACCAGTTGGGCGGCGACCTGCTGCCAAGCTGAAATCCGGGGTTGTGGAAAGAGCGATGAAACATTGGAGAATATTCATCATTAATGCAGACTAAGTTCCCATTCAGAGGTTTTCGACAGGTACCACTTCGAACTTCTGGTATTCATGGGCTCTTTTCTGGTAAAATGCGGATGTCTTCTTAGTCCGCACTTCTGCAATTATATTAATTTGCGGAGAAACAATGTACGCAGTTATCCCGGCCCATCAGAAGATCAGTTCGTATCATTCTATTTTCTTTTCGACATGAGGAAAGGAGGTTCTGGGAAGATTGCCGTACTTGGCCTTCCAGGACTTTATAAACTCGAGTATTCTCCATGCTCTTCCTGAGTTCTGCAAGTTTGACTTCATTCATCACTTGCCTCCTCCTACTTTCTGCTTGTTTAGCTTCATTCATTTACTTGTTTAATCCACCATGCATAAAAACTTCCCCATCCCAGGGCTCTTAGCCCTCACTTTGGCAGGCGCTTGCGCAGCTCAAACAACGTGCACTGCTTCAGTGTACTCCCAAATCGCTCCTTGTGTTGCGTCCTCAACAGCAATTGTGCTGAACAATATATTTGCACCATCAGAAAGCAGTATTGACTTGACTAAAGTCAAGGCCGGTACCAAAATCACCTTTGCCGGGAAAACAACTTTTGGATTCACCAACGATAGTAGCTTCGAGCCAATAAAATTATCGGGCTCCGGAATTCACGTCACCAGTGCGCCCGGTGCAGTCATTGATGGCAATGGCCAAGCTTATTGGAATGGATATGGTTCGAACGATGATGTGCCAAAGTATGTTTTCACGGCAATTCAAACATGATTAAGCTAATGATCAATTCAGGCCAAATCATTTTATCGCTGCCTCGAAATTGATTGGCGGTTCCGTGATTGAGAATCTCTATATTCAGAACTGGCCGGTTCATCTTTTCACCATTACCGGTGCTGTTGGGTTGACCATCCAGAACCTGATTCTTAACAACACAGCAGGGGACGTGCCGAATGCTGCCAGTGGTACTTTGCCTGCAGCTCACAATTCGGATGGATTCGATGTGAGCTCGAGTGTAGACACGATAATCAGGAACTCATCCGTCTACAACCAGGATGACTGCGTAGCTATTACGAGCGGGAACAACATTACCATTGATGGGTTGTATTGCTCAGGTGGCCATGGTCTCTCCATAGGATCTATCGGTGGGAAGAGCAATAACAATGTGACAAACATTACAGTAAGTTTTATATACCCGCTGTTGAATATCTTTCTCATTATTTTCCAGTTTAAGAATAGTCATGTCGTCAATTCCAGCAACGGAGCTCGCATCAAGTCCAACGAAGGAACCACCGGCTTCATCTCCAACATCACATACAGTAACATTAAGCTCACCAACATTGATACCTATGGCATCGATGTACAACAAGATTACTTAAACGGAGGCCCAACAGGAAATCCAACAAACGGTGTCCTTATCCAGAATATTCTGTTCCAAAACGTTACGGGAACAGCCGCAGCTAGCGCCAGAAACTACTACGTACTCTGTGGATCCGGAAGTTGTAGCAATGTTAGTTTCTCTGGAGTTAAGATTACTGGAGGAGCAGTAGCAAGCACTTGTAACTATCCATCAACTGGCTGTCCTAAGTAGGCATCATCATGAACTGAAGGGATTAAGGATCTCTCCAGTAGGAGGAAAGAAAGGGGTTAGGTGTCGAGCATGTTGCCTTCTGCATAATGTGTGTGCGGAAATCTATCCTTATAACCACAGAAATATATCAAATATACTCACATATTTAAATGACCACACTGATGTTCAAACGAAACAGGGTTTCCACTCGGGTACCAATTAGTCCATCCTCTGCGACTAGACCTGAACTCTGCTCCCATTTTCTGTAATATATTTACTTTAGACCCTATATATTCGTGTATACCGAGGATTTGGCATGACAGCGGCATTTATTGAACCACTCAAAAGCAGCAGGAACTCTAACTCCATGCTGTAAATACCAAAGGCTTGGACTTTAATATATGGGATTTGTGATCAAAGAGTAATGTGAACTGCAAGTACAAGCCGATCTCGACCGTTGACACAAACAAGATAAGGTTCAGAAACCCTGAAATGATGGGGCATGTTGAGTCGAAGCAAGCGGTGAAGTTTCCCGAACGGTATTTAAATCCTACGGCCCTAAATGAGGGACCATTCCGTCCTGATAAGGGAGCGGGGCCGGGGGGCAACAACTCCGCAAACATCGCATGGGGAAATATCCCCGCTAGAACTTATAGCGGCATGAACGTTATTTGCCTTCCATGACATCCCGCAGCCCGCATATTCGCAATTGTGTAGAAAACGCACGTTTCTGTGTCAACACGACTTGCAGCACGGCGATGCCTACCCCTTTCCGTAAACGATCTGTAACTTGCATCCGAAACTTACATCGGTTAAGGCAGAACTCGTGTCTCAGAATAAACGAACAAAAACAAAGACTTCCTTCTGAAGTTCCATTGAAGAAGTCTCGGGCAGACTACAACTTAATAGTAGTATGCCCGCGCGGGAACAAAATCCTTGAGATCCACAATATCTGTGCAGAGAAAAAGCCCCGAGATCAACAAAATCCACGAGATCAACAAAATCCAAAACTTGTCGTAATCCGCCCCAAAGAAAGGGAAAAAGCTTATCGAGTTGCTTTATTTGCTCATTTTTGGGTTTGAAACCTAAGGACGAAGGATCCTCGACGCGCTTGCGGCCGCACACGGTAACTCGTGCCGAACTGAGGCAACTCTGAAGTCTCAATGTTAGCCCGTCTCCGAGCTCATTCATCCTATCGGAAATCTTTCTTTTGATAAGGTTCTGCGATTCCAATACACACGTCATGCAATCGCGCATCTGCATCTTCTTTCGGTTCCTCTTCGATGACATACTTCATGCCGCTCCTTCATACTGCTTCCCCATGCCAGAGTTTAGAAAAATGGATGATTCTCTTGTGTCGGGAAAATCCTAGAACGGCATGTCGGTAATATCGGCATGATATCCATATTAGGAAGTTGGGCCATTTCGGTGAGGCAACCATTGCACTAGGTGCCTGCCTCGGCTCATGGCTATTGATGAAACCTTGATATTTCAACCGTTTTGTCATCAAACGCAACAACGCAGCAACGTTTAAAGGTTTGTGTAAAGCAGAAGTCGGATGATAAATTCAAGTTTGGAAAAATCACCTTGAAGTTTTGTGGATTTGATTGATATTGCATAGCCATTGCCTCGGAGAAAGGCAGGTAATCCATCGATACGAGACGAAAAGCATCGGCTACGAAACGACAAAGCACGTACTTGGATGATCTTGAGTGTGCGGTGTAGTGTTTATTATAGTTTTGGATTACATTCGGTCGGTCCGGTATCATAGTAAGCGTCACATCACTTCAAGTATTCGACCTAGAAACGGAAAGAGACACAAATTTGTTGGGAAGGGTACATCCGACGAAGCGAAAGGATTCAAAGATATATAAGGGAGCGCGCCGCAGACGAACACCAAAATGGAGGGTCAAAAGATTAAACGTTCAAAGAACATTATGGCTCAATCAACATATCAATCGGTGGTTTTGGCCAAACGTCCTACTGCTCAAATTGTCCCAGGAGAGACTTTTGAGAAGAAGGAGAATCCAATGGTGACGGAGGCAGATCTTAAGGATGATCAAGTGTTGGTTGAAGTGTTATATCTTTCATTGGATCCAGCCATGAGAGGTTGGTTAAATGGTATGTACAGACTGCCACTGTCTTTCTTTCCCATTAGCCATTAATGGATGATACTTGGGGGTATATTCTTGATGTACCCCGCCTCTCACGTGATCACCGCTGACATTCACAATGCTGGAATAGATAGAAGATCATATGTCCCACCTGTTCAGATTGGAGAGGTGATGCGTGGCGTTTCTATTGGAAAGGTCATCGCCAGCAAGTCATCTAAATTCAATGTTGGCGAATACGTATCCGGTATTACAGGATGGAGAGAAGTAGCCATCCTGGCTCCCAAAGATCTCACACCCATTGATCTTCCACCTAACGGCAAACTTACCGATGCACTCGGTGTTCTTGGAATGACCGGTCTCACCGCTTACTTCGGAATTCTCGAAGTTGGAAAGGTCAAGGCTGGAGACTTCGTTGTAGTTTCTGGTGCCGCTGGTGCTACTGGAAGTGTCGTTTGTCAAATTGCTAAGCTTAAGGGAGCCAAGGTTTTAGGTCTTGCGGGAAGTGATGATAAAGTTCAATGGTTGAAGGAATTGGGTTGTGATGATGCTTTGAACTACAAAGACAAGCAATTCGCTTCCAAGTTTAAGGCTGCTACACCAAACTTTATCGATATATTCTTTGACAATGTTGGAGGAGATATTTTGGAACTCGCTCTTAGTAGAGCTAAGCCATTCTCAACTTTTGTTATGTGCGGTGCCATCAGTCAATATAACTCTGATGCCCCAGTAGGACCAAAGGTATGTTGCTCGCTCAATGTATGCCTGTTGCACTCACTAACTTAATCCAGAACTTCTCGATGATCATCTCAATGCGTATTCGTCTCCAAGGTTTTATCGTCTTCGACTATGCATCTAAATATGCGGAAGCTCGTAAAGAGATGTCTCAATGGTTGGCAGAAGGCAAACTTCAAAGAAAGGAAACCATTATTAAGGGTGGACTTGGTGTTGCTGAGCAAGCTTTATTGGATTTATATCAAGGTGTTAATACTGGTAAGTTTTTCTATTTTAATATTATTGAACAATTGTGTTGACAATCTCTAGGGAAATTATTGGTCGAGGTTAAGGAAGATAGTTCAGTGGGATCCCGGTTGTAAGAGATAGAGAAGACATATTAATGATGAAATGTAGATAGAGATAGTTCTACACTTTTCTTCCAAAGTCATGAATTATTTCGTTGCTGGACACTTGGTCATTTGAGAGTCCGTCATGTACCTGGTACATTTTACACAAAATTAAACAAGTCGCTTTCTTTCATGTCCTTTCCTATGCAATATTACATGTTAAAGAGTGTAAATAATTGTTACCTACTACCTAAGTAGAACTTCCACCTTAAACACAAAACCCAAAACCTAATCTCGACCCCCTCCGCACCAAAAACTCAACACCAATTCCACTCTACATCAAAAACCCAAGCCAAGATCCAAGACCCGCCCCACCATCCGTCCACTTCCCACATCCCGGCCCGTCTTTCCCGTCTCAAAAAACCCTAACCCTACCACATGACTCGCGATAACCAACTCCACCATCCACCCACCCACTTACTTTTACCCCACTTCCCAGTTTCTCATTCATAACCCAAATTTCTTGATAACCTTCATCAATCAAATAACCCATCAGGTCGCTTAGCTCAGCTGGTTAGAGCGTGGTGCTAATATCCTCTCATGTATCATGAAACAGATGCTGGCACGCCAAGGTCGGCGGTTCGATCCCGCCAGTGATCAATTCTTTTGATTCTTTTCTCTGCCTTTTTGCGTTATCTGGGGGCTTTTTGTCAAGGGGTGGATGGATGATTAGTATAGATGAGGATTTTTGTATGTGGGGGATTGGAATTTTTATTTAGGGCCGGGAGTGGAACGAGAGTAGGTGAAGTGAAGATTAGTGATTCTGGGGTTTCTTTGTTCTTGTACTCGTAGGATAGGACTACGTGATTGATATGTGATGTTTTCTAGGGAATTTGCTAGGGCTCATGGGTTTTTGTTATTGTATTCTTCATATGTTTATTTATCGTTATTGCTACTAGTTAATGGTTTATCAATCGCGTGTTTATGCTGACGTCGTTGCTTCGTGATCTCAAGGCTTCCATCTTATCTAGATTAAAAATCTGATTAAGTATATTGGAATCCTAGATGAGTAAAGTTACTACAAAGATGAGCATCATACTGTATACACGATCTAAAAAATATACATTTCCAAGTGCTGCCAATGTATATAAAAGAATATCTATTCACTCTGTATTTTCCATTAGTCTGTAGTGCTCCAACCTTATCGTCTTCCAAAGCCATTCTTCATAAACCCAAGCCCTCCTCTTTTTACCTCAATTTTTATCACTTAATATAAATACCAATACAATTTTCCGCGCGTCAAAATAATACTAGTTATATCTCATGGGAATTTTAAAGTGTTGTTATTATTCTGCATAAATTTCAAAGACCACGCACAAATCCACCCATTATTCCCTTGCAATCACCACCACTCAATCATCACATCTGGTGTAACCATGCATTATTATTTTTTCTCCCGCTCATTCATAGCTACCAAGAACTTATTTGAAGGAATCGAAGACTCAGTTCTGGAGAATTCAAATTAACCATGCAGTGAGTGCGCTGCTCTTGGTACTAGCCTACTAGGTAAGTAAAGCTTATCTATTCATATCGGAGAATTCATTGAAGTTTATATTAGGATATAATTATAGTTTAACGAAGGGATTCACGGGAATGAAGTGACGGATTGGTAGTTATAGATCCATATACATCCCGTTCAAAATGGAAACGGAAGATTTTATTTACGTGAATGTGTGGGTGTGTAAAATGGTGGTTTAGAATGAAATCGTAGTAATTAATGGATTATTTCCTCGATCATCTATCACACAAGAGTATTGTGTGTGGCAGGCACTATTCAGGTCATTGAGATTGAAAATATCGATCAATTCAAGAAAATAGAAGACACTGTCTCTTCATGCGTCGCCAGTTTCTAGTTAAGGCATATCAGCTTTTCTGGTTTTATGCCAAATAATATATTATATCAATATGATATAAAAATTCACCATGTCCCATGTACCAACGGTTCAATAGTCCACAGGGAGTTTGAGTGTATACTATCTATCTTCTATACTTCCCTTCTCTTTCCTCTCCTAAGCTCCAAACTCCTTACCTTCTCGTTAAGTTAAAGCTCTTCTTCTCTCTTTCCCTCCCCCATCAAAAAACAAACCTCCCCTCTCCTCAACTATCACCACCAATCACCAACATCAACACCAGCCCCCAAAGTAATAAAAGTAAAAAAATCAAGCAAAAAGCCGACATGTGCAGGATTTGAACCTACGAGGCCGAAACCATAAGATAACCGAATTAATTCATTCAAGTCTTACCCATTAACCACTCTGGCAACATGCCTTTTTTCTTAGCGATGTTTGTTGTACTGAATGGTCCTAATTTTAATTCTATAATCCACTTTTTCTCCCGTGAGATTGTTTAAAGAGTGGAGTTCTGGTGACGAGCAGCCGAGGTTCAAGCGATAAAGCTGGTTGGTGGGTGTATCATCACATTTTGTACTCTGTATTCACACTG
This sequence comes from Sclerotinia trifoliorum, assembly GCA_905066765.1. Taxonomy (NCBI): domain Eukaryota; kingdom Fungi; phylum Ascomycota; class Leotiomycetes; order Helotiales; family Sclerotiniaceae; genus Sclerotinia; species Sclerotinia trifoliorum. The sequence continues at coordinate 1,691,945 of CAJHIA010000009.1, read as the reverse complement.
CTTGCTAGGTGATAATACAATACTCTCTCAAAATATCCAGTCCCATTATAAATTATAAGTTATTCTTTCCAACTCTTCTTCCTATCAGTTCCTCATCCACTTCTTTCATCCATAATTCCAAAATTCAAACTCAAGCCCGAAAGTTTAAACAACCCATGGTATCTTGACGCCTCCCTTCTCTGGTTCCCACCTCATAAAAATTATTGTTCCCGTCGACTCGTGATATCATGACGTATCTATTCATTCCTCCTCTCTTTCATCTCCTCTTTTCTTCCTCCCCAAACCATTACCACCGTTAGTATCTCTATGCATTACACTCAACCTCATACTCAACACTCTTAATCCACCTCTGTTCCCTTTTCATTGCCCATCCTTTAATTGCAATGACAAGAATGATCCAAGCCATTAAGAATGTAATAAGACCCATGGAAACTGTAAAAACAAACATCGCATCAAGATCATTCAATTCAATTGCTTTGACTGTATCTTTGCTCTAAAACGCTGTTAGTCTTAATTTCATCAGATGATATAAGATGCAACATACACTAGCCATAAAAATCAAACCTCCAGCCATCAAACAGAAAGCTGTAATGATTTCGGTGGGTGGCCTACCAGGAAGGATCGAAGTGGGTGGTGCAAGATAAAATACGACATAAGTTGCCGCACGTGCAAATGCCGCGCCCACAAGTAAAGTTCCCCATTGTTTATGGATCATGGTTGAGATCATTGAATGTTGATGATGTGAACTCATCATCATTCCTAATAGCATGACGACCAAAGCAGGTATTGGGTTCATTGAAAATCTATAAGATTTTGGTTCCTGAGCTTCTGGGTGATAAGAAGACATCGAATATGATGATCGTTGGGCCGCTGTATTTAAAAAGTTGCGGATTTTGTTTGATTCGATGAACATACCACACTGCGCATGTTAGAAGTGGCTGTAAAATCATAAGAGCAAAAGACTCACCAATCCACCACCAATAAACATAATGGTGATCGAGATATGCTCAAGATCTTGTGCACTCCATGCATTTCCCCAAGCAGCCAAATGTTCCAAGAAAACATTTGTTGATCCATAAAAGAAAATGAGAAAACTCTCCACGAATTCAGCTGTTGGAGTGAATCGCCGATCATTATCAGGCTTGATATTCCAAGACCAACCAATCTCAGCGAAACAACCTGCCCATCTACCGAGAGTTAAAATTCCATACCAGAAGAAAACTCCTCCTTTGATAAAGTGCGCAAGACCACTATAAATCTCCGAACCTTTCTGCGATAATGTTTAGTAATGGGAGATATCTTCATAGTACTGACAAAACTTACGAATAAACCACCATATGTGACAAATCCAGACGTAAGAATAGCAAAACCAAAGAGAAGTATTACTCGATTCACAACGTCGTGTGCAAATCCAATTATGCTTAAAATGCGTGCGGAAAGGAATCCTGGAAGTCGTTTTGATAGGTATTGATCCACCCGGGTACCTTCTATCAAACCCACTTTTTCCGGCTCATCCTTTTCTGATTCATGTAGAGTATTTTCGTCATCTCCAGACAAAGATATTGAATGACTTCGTAAAGATTCAGTAGTTGGTTCCGTGCCTTGTCCACTATCATCCGAAAATCTAGTAACAGGTTTAGGCCTTTCATGCATACGGGTATGCTCTGCCATTGCTTCTCTCGAAATCGGAATATACCCGGAGTTCTCCTGTTTCTCCCCTTTGCGCCCTGCGTAGGCACGGATCACCCCAATTACCCCTTGTGCAGCAATTAAGCATATCAAAAACCACCCCAATTTATGATGTATATTATTCGGATATAAGTCCGGAGTGGAGGCATTGTATATTATACTGCAGAAGAGACCACCGCCATTGAAGGCTACGAATACGAATTGAGTAGGGAGACTTAATCGAGATCGAGCAATTGAGAACATCACACCTGAAATATATTAGATCTTTGAAGGCATTCATTGTTTTTGAGCTACTCACATAATGGGAGAACGAATACCCATCCTATGGTCATGAGTATAATATGAGCTACCATGAGACCTCCAAGTTCAGGATGTTGAAAATAACTAGATTCAGCTACCTTGGTGTTGTTTACAACAGTTGAATCCGTAGCTGTAGCTATAGTAGCAGCTACTGAACTCATCTGCATGCCCATATCCATTTCTGGTTCGCCATCGCCGTGTGCGGTTATTAGAGGTAAAAGTCCAAGCAGTATAAGACTGCTATATAATGTGAGGTTTCGCATATATGAAGGCATCTGTATCGATTTCGTACAGTGCTAGTAGTTCAAAATGCGATGACAGTAAAAAATAAGTCGTGCGTCAACAGATACACGGCTGAAATAATCTAGGGTATCAGGGTATATTGAATAGTGAAGAGGCAAAGGCAAATAACAAGTGCGGGCGTTCAGTAGATATGTGTACTGATGAAAACAAAATTGCGGAACAAAAGAAAGAAATATTCTAGAAGAATATTCTTATGCCAAAAAGGAAATGTGTGTAAAGAGATCGGAAAGAGGTGGAACATAATGGGGAACATGACGACAAATAAATAAGATTCCCATGATGAAATGAATTAACAATTAAAGGAAAGAAAGTGCTAACGGTCATAAGTCCGTGAATGCCGATGTCGAATGAAACAATGAATTTTCTCACTCCACTGACCGATTTCGCGCCATATTGATTGATGTTGATAAAAAAGTGCATATACTCCGTAGATGAAGGTCAGCTACAGCTAGTACAAGGTTTCGAATGACAAGGGATTGGATGTTGCGGCACTGATTTGCGGCATTGTGTTTGCGAAAGTCGAGTCGATGCTGTTTTTGGTGGTTGTTTTATTCTTACGGTTGTTGTATCCAAAAGAATATATTCCTCGGAGAATAATAATAACAAGACTAAGATAATTTTGATAGATGACTAAGCCAACATTTTGAAGCCAAGTACCGCAAGCGGCGGCATTTAGAATCGGATGAATCAGCGATATCATATTCCAAGTGATTGTCAATAACCTTCTGTTTCTTATTTTCCTTTAAAATTTTACATGTTTTAATTGTCTAACGACGATGTAACAATACTTTACAGAAGCCATCCATTCCACAAATCCTCATATCACTTTAGCAAATGCATCAAAAAGCTATAGGGCTTGGCGTGCATGGGTAACGGGCATGACGTGGGGTGAGAGAGTGGGTAGGTATCTACAAGCTACATCAACAAGCCAAAATGGACAACATCCGTGCAAAGGAAACAACTGCGCGACAAAACATTCATACTTTTATACCTTTATCCCTTCATACTTTCATGCCATCGTACCTTCATACCTTCACGATTAGATAGCTGAATTTCTATGTGAATCTTCTCCATCTCCTCGATATCAACATAAAACCGTTTGTGGGATTCAGGCCGCCTTCATTCTTATGTTCTCTCAACCAATACATCCCAACCAGACGTCTGACAACACAATCGACACATCAAGCCAAGTATACTCCGATCCTTGAATAATCAATCAATAATTAATAATCCATTTCCTCTCAGCTACCTTTTCCATTAAAACAGCAAGTCAATAAAGACTGCACCAAGGAGAGAAAAGAATATTCCTCACACTTTGCTTACTATCCATGCAACATGACATGCAACATCATCGCAAAGATCATCCAACCACCACGTTTTCTTAATAAGTTTTCGTGCCTTACCTCCACATTTATTACTCCAACAGTCGAGCCATTTCAACGACCATCCAACTCCGGTTTTCCCGAAGAGTCATTCATGATTCATCAATATCTTCACCATTTCCCATTCAGTAAGGTAGGAATGAAGTGTGAAAACTCTTCGGCATTTGGGTGGGACAATCTAATCACCATTTCGACTTCTTGCATACGGCACGTGGAACAAATTATCAAAGTTACAGACGGATACATCGGAATTATGGTGGACATCGATAAATCAACAAGGCGTCCACTCTTTGATTTTGCACATGCCATGTTTCTCCCGGCAAGAGTCGTATTCATCATCTGATTATCAAAATTCATCGGGGCTTACAGACCCAGCTTCTTCAAAAACACAAACTCGGTCACAATGTAGGTCTTATTTCCTACGCCGTCTTTCCACAGAACTTCCTACGAATATTCAAAATAGGAAATACAGCTGCTACTTCTACGCCTCTTACATTAACCAGATAACATGACCAGCCATCATCTAAGCATGTACTCCGTAAGCATTGATGTATTCCATTCATCTAACGTTGACGCAATCCACAACCTGTCCGATGTCTAGCCCCACCGAAAACATCTTTACAGTTCGCTTCCCACATCCTTTCTCACATCCATCCATAAACGCGGGGTCCTAGCTCCCACTCTCACCTCAAAGGCTCAAACAAGGATACATCGGATATCGGACACAACTCCTGCACCCCATCCCATCATAACGCACCTGTTGGTCACGGCATTTAGGAATTCCATTCTGTCCGCATCTTATCTCCGAGCCACAGCGTCGCATTCTCCCGTTTCCAATAGTACTGTCTGTATCCCATCTTCGATCGGAATTTAATCACCTGTTCACAACAAACTCAAACGATCTATTAGATCATGATCATAAAGTGCCTATCTTTGAAGTTTGCTATTATTCCTCGATATACCACGGAGTTCAACATACTAAATCAGTAACTTATCAGTAATATATCAGACGGTCACACCTGCACCAATAAGTAAGCTGACACCCATCACCGATCCATCCCAGAGATATATGAAACAATCAACATAAGCTGAGAAGGTCTTCAGTAGCTACAGAAAAGCCTTGTTTCTTGATTACTCCCAGATAGAATCATTAAAACAGCAACTCCTCATTCATATATACACATCACCTGCAATACTCCTTAGGAACACCCGGTACTACCATCCCATACCATACTATCAAAACCCTTTCTTTATGCATCGGTATCTCATATCCCGGAATTTCTTTAAAACATTACTATATAAATATATAAGTCTTATATAGATTTGTCGATGAATATTACTGGATATTTATTTATTATTATATTAATATATTCTTTTAAAACAATCAATGTCAGATCTAATTATTACACTTTGATTTATATAATATTTCAAAAATCTAAATAAAATATTATTTTTTAATTTAATAAAATTTATTCTCTTTATACTTATATATTAAATCTAAATTTAAATTTTAAATCTTTTTTAATCTATATAATGTCACGGACCTTGTATAAAAGACGATCACGTGATTCTAATTGATCGACAATTCCTATCGGTAGGCTGTGCACTTGAGTTTCGATTTACTCTTTTTAGTATGGGATTATGATCACCTTAATAACCGATGTGCACAACCGTGCAGCTAGTGTATAGGTATTTTGTATATATATAGATGCTCTCTACGAGTTATAGTTTTCAGTTGTAGATTCTAAGGAATATAATTGACCCTGTTTATTCAGGTCTTATAAGGCTCTTGTACGTCACATATAAAAAGAATTAAAAGATTTTTAAAATAAATTTAGAAACTTTTTTTTTTTTTTAATAAACAAAAATATAAAAGTTATATATAATAAAGAATCAATTAGTTTTAAGATAATATTAAAGCTTTTCATTTTCTTTTTTAAAGTAAATAAATTGTTTTTTTTTTATAAATAAATAAAATTCTAATTTCAAATTGAATATAATCTAATATATAAATATTAAAAGGTTTTTGTAAAGTATTACAAATTAATAACTCGGCATTTCGTCAACTATATATTAAAATAATAAATGAAAAACTATAATTTATAATAATTATAGATTTTTTATTTATACTCTAAAAGCATTTATAATAAAAGTGATCTTTTATATTCTTATATTAATTCAATTAAATCTTATTTTATCTCAACTTCTCAATTTTTAATTTATTTTTTTATTTAATAATTTAATAATTTATAATGTTATTTTTTTTATCTCTTTACCCCTTCACTTCTTTATTTATATATATTAAATTTCATTTATATATTATTTAATCTTTATAAATCGACTTAATTTAAACCTTATCGATATATTATATAATTACTATATAAGAAAGAGATTATACAACAAGTAGACTTTAATTCTTCTCTTTTGAATATAAATAGATCTTTATATTATATAGTTATTAGTGATAATTGTTACAAGGTAACAGTCAACCTGTCCACATGAGCTTAGGCCCTATCGAAAAGCAAGGCGATTTGCATACAAATTTGTATGGTAATCGCCTCATGTGGTCTCCCCACCTTTAGCAAGCTCGGACATATGGTCTGACCGTAGTCACGTGATGGATCATAGGATCTAGGGGATCTAGAGAATCGTATCCTAGATCCACTAGATCCTTATGATCCAATTGATACGAAGGTCTATATAGCTAGGAAAGGATTCCTTTTGTAGAGCTTCGTGCTCAAGATCAATCATTTAGTATACTCTACTATTAGTTACGAATTGCAACCATTGATATTACTTTAAAGCTCCTGCTTGACGCCTAGTTATAAACCTTTCGAGGATCCAGGCCACTTCCACGTGATCTAGATCGCATCCCTCGTAACAATAATCAAGAATCAAACATATACTATAATAGTATTATACGAATAGTATCACCGGAGTGATACCAAAAAAACCAAATCTTTATTCCTCGTTCTTCTTCACTTCCCTATTCTCTTTACATCTTTATTCTATCTACCTTCTCCAACCTTTATCGAAACTGCAAACTGGGATGCAAAACCTCAAACCCTAAAACCTTCAAATATTCACCCCACCGAACGAACAAACAGTCACTCAATCACTCAGTCAGTCATAAAAACATCATCAATATGTATCTTCTTAAACAACAACAGCAATAACAACAATAATCCAAAACAGCTTTTCAATCCCAAATTTTCATTTCCCTTTTGTCTTTCTCCTGCCGCCCTCTCAAGCCCCACCCCACTTTGCCCCCCCGGGCCAACATCTCTCACTCGCACTCAAAAAGCCAAAAACCCACAAAAGTACAATTTCAAAATATATTGAGAATGGGTATATGTAAACAAGTAAGTAAGAAGTAAGAAGCAAAAAGTAAGTAAATAAATATAAACAAGTCTTCCAACGAAGAAAGATATAAAAGGAAAAGGAATACCCTTTAGAAAAGCCCCCACCCAGTCCCCTCCCCATCGAATCTCTATAATTCTTGAATTACCAACCATGCCATACCATACCATACCGTACCATACCATATCAAATTCCTGCTCCATATCCCATCAAGCAAAACCCGCAACTTTAACGCCTTCTGGATGCGAAACCCCTATTCCTCAACTCCAGTCCGAAATACTTTGTGTATATGCCATGCCATGCCTCAGCACTCCACTTCTGTCTCTCCTCTTATGCTCCCATGTGACATCTTCTTCAACGTTTCTGTTTTTATCTATATGATGGGTAATCCACTTGTGCCACTCCCACTCACCATATATCATTACGCTAGACTTTGAATAACGTAAAATAAAAGGAAAGCCTGTTCATTTAACACTTGACTCTTGCTAGCCAATGTAACATTATGGTCATTGAACTTAAACCATTGATTTCCCACTCGAGAGTAGGATACATAGTGACCTATTTAAACACCTCTGATTAGCAATCTCATCATAAACATACCTCACACAAGACATGGAGTGATGAAGGATAACAAGGAAAGAGGTGCTTGCTCACCAGTCTCCAAATTTCCAACATGAACCACAACACTTTGTAAATCATAAGTACACGACCTGGCCAACTCGAAATTATTCTTTGTGTCTTGACCACGTGCTCGATTGGTATAAGGAAGCATATGTAGCTGAAGTGGAAATGTGACAGTGGTATCAATTTTTGAGGCTAGGCCTCTAGGATCTTGTTTGAAGCGCTATTTTCGGGTTAGTTCTGATTGGACTGTAACCTAGTAACGGAGGTAAAAAGAAGAATTACCTTAAGCTGAATACACAAAACGTTTGGCAGACTTTTGATACTGAGTTGCTTTTTTGCCTCTTGAGTATCGCATTGATGACATGAATATTCACAACGTTCAGCCCGAATGTACTCTTCATCTAGGCAACGTTGGAGACTGATTGTGCCGGAAGCTGCTTTTAGCTTGCTCTTTTTCTGAATAACATCAAGACCTAAACTTAGATCTAGAAATGACTCGACTGATGTGTTTACGTCTCCACAATTTTGGCAGGTGATAGTACTTTGAAGCTTCCCATAGAATGTCTGATGCACAATACATTTGCAGCCTTGATCCATTTTCGACCGCTTAGGATTTGGACTGCTATCTTCTCGATCGCTTGCTCGTGACCCGCCATTAATTTCGTGTAATTCTTCTGTAAGAAATTGAAAGAACTCATGAGCGTCTTGCTCTTTGTTACTTGCTAATTCTTCGTATGCTTTTCTCTTTGAAAGCCAAAAGCTGGCAAGTATATTCGAAGCTGAGTATCCTGTTGTAATTTCTTGAGAGTAAAAATCTTGAAACATATCATCCATAGCGCAACTCATACAATTTTTTTGTTCGCATTCGCTTGCTTGGTGACCATCTCCGAGATAAAAATTTCGAAGTAGAGGATTGTGAACGAAGGACTGAAGAATGACGTTCATGTAACAGGTAGCTCCCATGTTATAAATACCCCTAACACCACTTGCTCTACAAGGAGCGGACATGGTATTTGTGGATATAAATCTTGGGTCCTCTTTCGTAGCGTCTGTAAAAAGCTCATCGTGTTTTCGTTTTCGACCTTAAGAGAGAAGCAAATCAGTATTCCGCGTGGAGATACAATGGATACAACGGATAAAGAGAAATGAGAGGTGGCATAAAGGAAACTAGAAGGGAGTCATTTTGGAGATTTAATATGCAACTTTATAGGAGTGTAGCCAGTGTCGCTGAAAAGTTCATAATCGAGGCTTGCCAGAACAAGGCTTGGGGGAGGCATATAACTCATACGTGACTTACTAGAAAAAGAGCCAGTCCCTGTCTTTCTCACTCTTAACTCCTCTAGTGTAGGATCCCATACAAAATCATTGCACATTTGGCAAAACAAAGCCCCCGTCCTCGATTCAACATCTAATTTGCCACCAATTAGCGGAGTCGCAAACACTTGCACCACAACCCCAACATACAAAATCTATGCGAAGTTTCCTGGCCATGCTTCACATGATCCTGCGCCGTAGCCGTCCGGTCACATTGCAAACAGAGATAATTTGGCGTCAGAGAAGTGAGGGGCGGGCCTTTCGGAGTCTTAGATGTTTGTGGAACAATTGGAGTATTATCTAGAACCACTCTCAAACAATTCTTATAATATGTAATTGTATTTTTCATACGTTCCTCATTATCCGGGTTCAAGAGTAGTTGAATATGCACTAGGATGCCATATTAGCAATTGATGAGAAGGCTGAGAATGCGCCACGAGTGGATTGCGAAACATACGACAGCCATATTTCGGAACCCCAGGTTGTGGTGATTTGATCTTTATATATCGAGGAGAAGCTGGAGTTGCTGGTCTAGAAGTAGACATTTTTTTCAAAATGTGTAGATCTCCTACAATTGTGACAAATCGTAGATTCGTTGATGGATTTTTGATTTCTTGATATATATTAATATTGATTGATGATGCTTAAATTGGCTGAGCCTTGCGGAAAATCGGGCGGGCGGTGAAATTTATAAGTGGCATTATTTCAAGGCTATTTTCGGGGCTGTCCCCTATTGAACTTATGTGCCCTAGTACCAAAATACATGCAACGTTAATTGTGATACAAAATGTAATCACGAAACGGGTTTCTTCTCACGTTATCCAGTGTTGGGTGTGATAGAATCGAAGTAGCAGATACTTAGTATATCTTCGTTTTCTACTTGTATCGTCAAGCTAATTAGACTTGCCTTGTCCCTTGTCAAGCAAAGTTACAACCCAAACCCATAAGAAGAATAGCAGATCAAGTTTCAAACTGAGCCTATTATAGATGGATATCTCTCTCTATACTCTCCTGACAATCCTGTATCATAACCACCTAATCACTATATAACCATCAGCTCAAAAGCCAAAAAGAGTGATATTTTACTTACTTTACTCCTACTAAATCATGCTTATCAAACAATCCATCAATGAACCGAGGCTTATCGGCATTGCATCATTTTCAAGACCCATCTACTCACAATGTTCCTTTATCCACCTTTATGTTATCCCTCAAAAACACCATCAAGAAAATGGCAACTCAACTAGTCTCCCTGCCGGACGTCGAAAGATTGAGTCCTACCGTAATTCGGATCCTTGGTGGAAATCCAGGAAAGGTGAGGATTTTGAAAGGGGATCACATGGGGCATTGTCAGCTGATATCAAATAGTTTACTTTGCAGGGTACATAAACGATCTGAAGAGTATGGAATAGGTAGTTCATATTTCTAATGAGGGTGTAGGGACGAATACATATCTTGTCGGGAAGGGGAAAAATCGATTGTTGATTGATACGGGGGAAGGAAGGGAGAGTTGGATTAGGAATTTAAAGGATACTTTGGAGAAAGAGCAAGCTACGATTAGCTCTTGTATTCTCACGCATTGGTGAGGGCTTATCCGCGTTATGAATTGCACTTCGACCACTAATTAAAGATTTAGGCACCATGATCATGTGAAGGGAGTTGACCACTTATTAGAGTACTCGCCGAAAACCATCATCCACAAAAATCGTCCGGGTGAGGGACAAACAGATATAAAAGATGGTCAAATATTTTCAACCGACGGCGCAACTCTCCGTGCAGTTCATTCGCCCGGTCATACCCAAGATCACATGGCATTAATATTCGAGGAAGAAGATGCCATGTTCACCGGAGATAATGTCTTGGGGCATGGTACCGCAGTCTTTGAAGACCTGACGACTTACTTGAACAGCCTTGAAAGAATGAAGGGCATCTTTAGTGGTAAAGCATATCCAGGACATGGAGCAGTGATAGAAGATGGACCTGCTAAAATCGGAGAGTATATCAGACACAGAAAGGAAAGGGAGTCCCAGGTTATCCAGGTGTTGAAGTCTGCAAAGAATAGACCTGGAGTCACTATTACCAGGGATGAAGAAGCTGATGAATGGACCTCGATGGAGATTGTGAAGATTGTATATAGGGATGTACCCGAGAGCCTTCACGTACCAGCGAATGGTGGCATTTTACAGATATTAAACAAGTTGCAAGCGGATGAGAAAGTGGTCCAGGAGCAAGATAGATGGAAATTAAAGGCGCGAGCCGCTCTTTGAATGTACCTGATTCTTCTATCATGGAAATAAGATACTCTTTTAGCCATTCGTATACTACTTCTCTTCTGGCTTTCTCCACGTCCAGTGTTCGCATTCAAAATTCGCGAAACAAAAGAACTCATTACTCAACCCCTTCGCGTGTACAGGAAGAAAAGTCGTAGTTGCAATACCTTGTCTATTTTATATGAGTTAATATGCCACCAATATAGAAATGAATACTTACGGTCGATAAAGCTTATTCACAATATCTCCTACACGCTCACCGGTACATACGATGAGCTTCGACGGCGACGCAGATTGTTCTTGACCCCATGACATCAACGATTCGTTTTGACCCCATGACTTTGACAGCCATCGAATAGTTAGAGATGCTAGAAAATTCAACTTAGTATGCTAAGAACCACATCCACGAACCAAATGATTATATACCTTTAGTTTGGCACTCCTCGCTCAAAAATGGCGGATCGCAAATAACACGATCAGCACACCCCTTCAAATGCGCTTCCTACCTATCAGTAAAAGTCCAGCCGCACGTCAACCCAAGCGCTTGTAGAACTCACAAGGAAGCTTCAAGGGATTATTAAAATCATAGAAGCTAAACTCAGGAAAAACCCCAAACCTCTCATCAAACTCCAACAAATGAAGGTTTGGCCTCTTATCCACCGGCCACCCTGCCTTCCAAATGTTAATCTTCTTGTCCACACACGTGCATCACAACCTACGAACTGAACTTACAACAATATTCTTCAACTGAATAAAAACACTCGGAGCCGAGACAACCGCAATAACCGTCTCAGCAACCGCATCTGTCAGGAGTTCCTGCGCAAGAATTATAGCTGTCTCATTGGAATACTACATCTCCATATCATGAGCATTCCAGCCCCCAACCTCAAAATTTCAAACAGAATAACCGAATTCAAGAAAACTGACCCAAAATTGCGATTCATTCCAATCCTCAGCAAAGGCATCCATAGTCAATGGAACACCATCAGCCTGATCTTCAGCCCGCTGCTTCAAGGCTTCGAATTTCTGCTGATGCGCATCTCGATCTGCGTAAAACTCTTTCAGTGCATCCAGCGCTGAGCCCGATAGAACGCTTTCAGTAGTTTCGTTAGTGACGTCTCGGGGATATTTTTGTAATCGTAGTGAGCTTACGGAATATCGTCTTCGTCTGTGTTCTCCATTGTTGATATTCGAAGTTATTTTCAAGGAACGTGATACTGTAAAATTTTGGAGGGGTAAAAATGTGGGGCTAGAGAGGTCTCTTCAACTTGACTTCAAACAAATTGATGAAATTTATTGATATACCAACGAAATCGGAATGATTTGGAGAAAGCGGTTTCCTCATTCCGGCTAAATTTCAAAGAAGATTATCATCTTCAAGCGGTTGTTCAAAATTCAAGTATCACATACAACAAAAAGTGTTTTCAAATAAATTTGGCATATGTACAATTCGCATGCTATTATGAATACATCCCATAACCAGAACCAGTCTTCTACTGGTCATCAAGGACATGCAAATATTTCTTCTCCTCCCTCCTCTCACGCTCCGTCGATGGAGGCAAATCGTAATATGCAGCACTTCGGTATCCCAACTATTTAAAATTAGCATTGCTTGATTGAAATTTACATGGAAGAGTGTACATACCAGGTAGTGGAAAGTAAGACTACTGAGCTCAGCTGGCTCGATTCCTAGGTCTTTGAACGTCTTTGCGGAAGGATCAATCTTTTGGTCAATGAATTCCCGCTCAACCTCATCAGCAGAGAGAACAGGCCACCAAAGAGCTCTGTTCAAGACTTCAGCAATTGGCTTGAGGATCTTCTTTGGTAAGTTGACATGTCGGCGACGGCTGTTGATTTCTCTATCCACCAAGGCGGCAATTTCGGCCGTTGAGTAATTCTTGGGGCCATAGAGCTCATATGTTTGGGATGCAGTATTGTCATCTTGAAGCATTTTCTCAAGTGCTTGGCCTACATCAGGTGCCTGAAGATATGGTTAGCAGAGAACCATGTAAATAGAAGATTTAAAACATACATGGACTGGCCAATAGCGCTCTTGCATGTGGTTAGATGTGAGGAGGTTGGTGAATCCGGCAAGTTTGTGGAGAAGACGATCCTCGAAACCAAACAACGGAGCTGGTCTCACAATTGTGGTCTCTGGGAATATACTGCGTACGACTGCCTCACCTCTTGCCTATAGAAGGTATGTTAACCATATGAGCCAATGCTTTGGAAGGAGTACATCATATACCTTCGTTCTGTAAAACTCAGAGGGTGAATTAGGATCCGCATTGTAGGAAGAAACGTGAATGAATCTGTCCACGTCATATTTGGCAACGGCATCTGCAATTCGCTCCGCTCCTTCAACGTGTACATCCTCGAGATCGAAGTTCCTGATATTAATGAGCATATATCTCCCATCTACTCTTGATTTGATGCATACTTGGTGGGATAATTACGTCCAACAAGGTTGTAGACTACATCAGAGTGCCTGACACTTTCCTCCAAAGATTGTGTATTTCTCAAGTCGTATTCCTATCGGCAATCAGTCAGCCTGACCAATATTTTGTCCCATAAGCCTCTGTCGTACCATGAATATGACTCTACCCAAATCACCGGAAACCTTCAAATGACGTTTGGCCATTTCTTCCCGAAACGGAACAATAACTGTGCATCCTTGTTTTGCTAAACCACCACACTCGTCAGTCCAAGTAGCTCTACGGAATACATAGAGATTTTGTACCGAGTCTGTTCACAATATAACGTCCGAGGAATCCAGTCGCACCAAAGACCGTTGCAGTATGTCCTGTAGATTCAAATTAGGCTTGTGTTGATTGGGGTTTTTGTGGATGATATACCTCCAAGAGACGATCTAAAGAACGGCACATCAGCAAGAGTGTCCACAAGACTGAGAATCATAGTACAAGAGCTCACCTGCCGCCCTGGGTACGAATAATGGGCTTTCCAGTCCTTGTAATAGTGACATCAGATAACTTCCTGCTCAAAGGTACATTCTTAATGCCTCTTTCTAATCGCACAGCAGTCCGTAGACTGTTTAAAGCCGATGGACTGCAGGATTTCTGCATTCTTGCGACTGAGTTACAAATCAATTGAATCGCAGACGCAAATGCAGTTGGCAGGGTTCAAATTCACTTGATGTTGAAGTTGTCGATTGACCTCGCGGGATTCCAGCCGCGGATTAACCTAGTCTAAATAAGGTTAGGTCCGACCTTGCGCAGCTCTCTCGTTGCCTCGCCTTGAACATATCAAAACTCCAACTAAACAGCTTCAATTTCAAACATTTACAAACACAAAAAGATACCCAAACGATACCACCTTTATTAATTTTGAGGGGTGTATACTAGGTAGTTAGATACCAGGAACCAGGAACAAACCAATTCTACTTCACCTCACCCCGCACTCAATCATCATGAATGCCGATGCAATCCCCGACTTTCTTGGGGAGCAACGCGATGCTGCGCCAGCAGACCTTCAACACCTTTTCTTATCCTTCGAAGATTTATGGGAAAAGAAGCTGTGGCATCAACTGACGGATACTCTTGTTGAGTTCTTCAATCACAAAGAAAGCGCTTCCCAACGATTACCGATATACAAGACATTCATCCTCACATTCGCCGATAAGATCAACCAGTTGAAGCTTGTTACTCTTGCTTTAAGCGCAGCTTCGCAGTGTAAAGGTAATAGACTAATCATGAAGGCTCTAAAATAACTGCTAACCTAGCATTAGACAGTCAAGAGCGCTTGTCTTTCCTGGAGGCTGTAGCAAAGAAAGTCGATAACCCAAATTCCCAAGATGCATACGTATACGCAACTGTGGCCGTGGCTACTGTCAAATTAGAACTGCAAGATCAATATGGGGCGAGGAAGGATTTGGATAAATCAGAGAAGATATTAGATGGATTTGACTCCGTGGAGACAATCGTACATGCTGCTTTCTACCGGGTTAACGCAGAGTACTATCAGTCCAAATTGGAATTCGCATCGTATTACAAAAACGCCCTGCTATACCTAGCCTGTATCAACCTCAATGATCTCACCCCCTCTGAGCGCAAAAACCGAGCCTACGATTTGAGTATCGCAGCACTTGTATCCGACACAATTTACAACTTTGGTGAGCTCCTTCTCCACCCCATCCTCGACACTCTCGTAGAGGATGACGCCTGGCTCCGAGATCTCCTCTTCGCTTTCAACCGTGGTGATCTTGCCGCCTACGATGTACTCGCGGGTCACATCACTTCCAACCCTCTCCTCGCACAACATCGCGACGCACTCAAACAAAAGATCTACCTCGCAGCTCTTACTGAAGCCGTTTTCCGTCGCCCTCCTCACGACCGCGCCATGACGTTCCGTACAATCTCTGAAGAAACAAAAGTCCGTCCTGACGAAATTGAGCATTTGATCATGAAAGCTTTGAGCTTAGGTTTATTGCGGGGAAGTATTGATCAAGTGGACGAAATCGCACGTATCAATTGGGTACAACCTAAGGTATTGGACATGTCACAAATTGAGGGTATGCGTACACGGCTAGAGGAATGGGATTCTAGCGTTAACTCACTGGGTAACTGGATCGAGTCGAAAGGTCAGGATGTGTGGGCAGCATGAGCAGTAAAATCATGATCATGAATGAAAAGGCAAGAATGGCGTCTTCGGCTTGCATGGGACTGTAAAATAGATATTCCTTCTCCTACATGCATGCTTGTGGGCAGTTGCATTTGTGCTGAGAAAGAATAGAATAAAATGATATATGAGAAGAATACCCTTGCTATGTTATATTCCAACTTCGCTGATTACGATGCATTACTACATTCGTATAAATACATCGTGCAACCAAATAGTCACCTTATTTTTTCTCTAGTCCACCCCTAACTTCCACCACCTTCCCTTCAACCGCATTTGCACTCCCGTCAAGCCTCTCCTCTTCCTCCTCCCTCGGCTTCCCAAAAAGTAACATACCACCCACCACCCACGCAGGCCACCAAACACACCAAACCACCACCTGCGTCGTCATCCCCCAAACATCCCATCCAAAAGCCGCTTCTACCAAAACATCTCCCACATCCAGACCCCAATACTTCGCTCCCACAAGCAATACAGTTGAAGGTGCCAATACACCTAGCAATATAACGAGTATAGAAGCGAGGATGGGTTTGTGGCCCAGTGGACGAATGTATGATAAGGGCGTGGATAGGATACCGATGAGGATTGAGAGGGAGAAATTGAGGGTAGCGAGGGAGGAGAGGTACATGCCGAGGAGGAGGAGGGAGAAGGATTGGATGAGGGATAGTTGGTGGGGTGTGGGGGGTGTGCAGTAGGTGGAGTGGAGGATGGTGGAGAGGGCTAGGGGGAGGAATGTGTTGAGGATGGAAAAGATGATGAAGACTATTGGGAGGTTCTGAGAGGATATCTAATGTTAGTTTGTACATGAATTTGGTTGGGAGATGCAGGGAGGAAGATAGAAACGTACGGCTTTAGATGTATGGTTAAAGATGGAAAGGGGAACAAGCCCTAAGAATTGACATCCAGCTACAACAGCTAGAGGTAGAAAGAGTTTGCGTTCGCGGACTTGGAGATTTTTTTGTGGAACGAGTGCCTTTGCGTCTCCGGCTTCCACGACCACTAAAGGAGTCTTCTCCTTCTCTTCGCCCTTTTCCGTAGACTTCAATGATTTCGTCTTCGCAGGACTGGGCCAACCACTTTTTACCCATAGGTAAATAGCCATAATAGTAAAATTCGTGGCCACTAGCATAGCACTTGGAAGATAGGTTCCAATACTCACGAAGCGGTTAGCTTGCATCAATAAATAGAAGAAGAAACTTTGATGCAGATGTTCCAACAAGTTGTTCAAACTTCGAAATGTACTTTCGATTACTCGTCCCATAGCCATCTCATCCTGCCAGCCGATTCCAAATGGTTGGAGTGTGATGGCATCCACATGATATGGGATGAAACTACTATGAGGTCCCGAAGCATGACCTAATCCTTGATTAATCATACCGCGTAACATAGTCTTGAGTCGGTCTTGGTAGCTATCGCTGTGCTGCCACATTTTCTGTAGTGAGACTCTGATACCCATTTGACCACTAGCAATTGAGACTACGGTGTTGAAGAGATCGAGATTAGGAAGTTGACCATTGATTCCATCGTAGACGATATGGATCGATTCAAAGCGATGATCAAAAGGATAATCAATCACAACAGCTCCTTGAAGAGCTCCACTCTTGACAGGCAGCGACTCAACGGCAGGCGACTGGTGAGTATCGTGATAGGCATCAACCCAAGCCTGAGGACCAGCTTTACTATCCGCTGTGATCAGGAATATAATATCCTTTGACCACAAAGACCAACGATTGAAATATCTCGCCAGAGTAAGAACCAAAGGAACACCACTTCGATTCAACTCTCCATCTATATTTCTCCAAGCCGCTACCAACACAATTGCTTCTGTGGCATCACCTCGAGGTGCATGTAAAATCGCATACACATTCTCTCCTCTATGAACCTCACCCGCAGATTTATACTCGTACTTTTGTCTCGCAACCTTAAGGCCCGTAGCTTTCAAGAATTCCTCGAGTTTATCATTAACTCTGTACGCAAAAATCAGCTATATCCTTCAATCGTAATGCGCTTTGGCAGCTTTCACACATACTCAACATTACTACTTTCCCCCAAAGCATCAATCTCCTTCTTATACCCTCGAAAAACATTCTGATCACTTCCCGCGAAATAGGTATGGACTTGTCCAGGCAAAAGTGCATTTTCCGAAACATAAGTATTCCTCGAGTAATCGTTCAATGGTAAAAGTAGCAGCCATGCAACACCTATGGCTATGCAGAGAAAGGATAGATATGGTGGTAATTTGCGAACCGGCGCATATCGCAAGACGGTGGATGCTTGCTATTGTTAGAATTGTGGTCTTTAACAGATACAGATACGTACACAGTAGCCCCATGGCTCAGAAATAAAAGTCCTCACGAAGTCCGGAGCGTTGTTTTTCTCACATTGGGAACTCGAAGCTTAGGTGGGTTGTCAGCCTTGCCAAAATGTACCAGAATTGAGACGAGGTTCGGGAGACGCGAAATCAGGTCAGGAGCCGACGCGAGAGATTTTGGCTCAAGGTTAACTTTTCCGTCCGAAGGAGACGCAAGTTTGCCGGAATTTATAAACGTTCATCATAATCATAGCATTGGACATTTGGTTTTACACCTGATTCACTGCTTTAAAGTTCACATGGATACTGCAAAGAATTGATAACTTTAAACACAGCCTGACGAGCTCCAAATGGTTTCGTCTAGTTACATAGTTGTCATTAAAAAGCATACAATCATAAATTGACCGTATGCCTGAAGCTATCAGCAGTCTATCTACCTGAAGCCAAAGTAGAAACCAAAGCCGTATATCATATTCCATTTCCACCATTTTAACATCAAAGCATGACCGCTCCCAGAACATCCGAACTCCGTAATTATGCGTAGTCTTTGTACATAGAGAAGGGAAATCACTGCTTCAATATTTTAAGGTCCCAATCGTTGTGCTTGGCCGGGAAATCCTAGAGCAATGTTTGTGTCCGATGAGATGATTGGATTGTTGGTGGTAGGTAATAGACCATATCTTCCAACAGTTTTTTGGTCAACAGAAACGTAGTGTGGTAATCTACCCAAAAGATTCATTTTTCCTTCAATCCATCTTAAAATCTTCTCTGGTGGAGCTAAGAATTTGAGATAACCAAGGCCCCCTATGAAAGTTAGTTAGCGGTCCGAACCATGGCATAAGAGGGGTACTAACATCCATAACCAAAAACAAGTCCGCAAAGGTGACCAAGGAAGCTGGTATGTGGTACCAAGAAGGAGATAAATAGTGTAAGAATAATTGGTGTTGTCCACGTTGGAATTTGGACTGTACCCAAAACGAAGTTTGGGTTTGTTTTATATGTCTTGATCGCTTCCATTGCAAGTAAAGTGAAAACCCAAATACTGAAGTCTTTGTTAGCAGGAAATTTCTTAGTAGAATTTGATGTATGTTTCCTTACCTGGCACCCATCACTCCTGTGTTCATATGGAAGATCCCCCTTTCCACGAATGTGTATATTAATGCAGGAATCGTCGACAAAGCTACATAACCATTAGCTTTACCTTTCTAATACCATCCTCTTCAAGAGAAACCTACGGCCCATAAATAATGCCAATGTGGTCAACGTCCCATATTCTGCCTCAAATCTCTCCAACAATGGAGTTAGAGCAATGGTATTCATTATCATGTGTATGAAACCCATATGTATCAATGGGAAAGTATTTGTGCGGTACACTATAATAACGTCAAATTAGCTTCATGATCCGTAACAATAGGTCGAGTGTTGTATGAGATGGTAGATTTACTTGACTGCAACCCAACCTCATTTGGGTACAAGCCACCCCATTTCTGTAAATCCCAAGCTGACTGCAAACTTACAAGCCATAGTATGAATATGATCGCTACTATGCATCTTGTGAACAGAGGTAAACGAAGGATGTATGATCTTAGCCGGGTTGCGCCGAATTGTGGTAATGTAATCGCCATCGTGAATGTTGCGGACTTTTGGTGGCCTCACTTTTGGGGAAGATGTATGACAGTTTTCGAAATCCAATGACCTTAGCTATCACTTCTTAGGAATTCTTATAAAAAGCCCTTGTAGCATCGTCTGAGAATCGATGCGCGGAGTGCTATGTCGAGAGATGAACCGTCTATGGAATTGTTATGGGATTATGGACTTTTCGCTAGAGTACCGCAAGCAAGGCTGAAGCTTCCATGCCAGAGCAGCCGTTCCCGGGGGTTTTACCAAATTGTCTGAACAACTAAATCATTAAATATATTTAAATTCTTCAAGCTAAAAGTTGGTACTCTTCTCCTACGATTTTATAGGGGCACTTCTGAAATTTTCGGACTATGCTTCAATTTTCCTTTCGGGAGGGCAGGGTCAGAGGCAAGGCTGATAAGACGAGGCTGACGTATTCGTATTTCGAGCGAAAGAGCGAACTTTCATCGCTTCAATACTAACAAAGAAAACCGGAAATGCTAAAAATCTTGCTTGATTGATTCTGGTGGTATGAATATGTTCCCAGAGCTTTGCAACTCGAAGCCATTCAAAATATTCAAAAAAGAGTTGCGTTTAATCAATAGCATTATTTGAAGCTCGGCTGGAACAATTGGGTCTTCCCCTTGAGCTGCCAGGGAGGTCACCGGGAGCACAATTACATGATACCTCAACGTCAATTGAGGTTAGAATCTTGCTCTACACTACGAGGTAAGCCAGATAAAAGGCCAAATTCCTTGTATCCATAATCCTCTTTCACTATTCTCTTCCCTAGATTGCATGTTAAACATCATCTTCACGACAAATACATCAATCTAAGTTATCCTCAAATCCCATCAACTGTGTGGCCCTCCCAACGATAAAAGCTACTAGATTCGAGATCTGGCTCTCGGAGGGTTTCTACTTCAAGTGAAGCAAGGAGGGCCAAAATTTAAATTGGGCCGCTGTCTATCCACTACTCTTGATGCACTGGCACGTGTCATTTCAGATATAAAATCATCCAAAAGGAATGATGACGTTAGTTTGTGGTGGAGAATGCATGGGAAAAGCAGATGGAATAGGCTCATGAGATTGATTACACTATTGGTGAGGGAACGGCTTCCGAGTTTCACACATGCGTAATAGCTCGGGCTGGGTATAAAGCATAGTATGCATCTCAAGCTTATCAATCAAGTTTTATGTCAATGGTGTTATCGGAACCGCTTTTGATCAATATATCCTCAAATCTATGTCATAACTCATCACACACACAATACCGCGCTATTTTCACCGTAAGTCAAAACTGATGACTGACCACCATTAAAGATCTCCCCCTTACCCAAACCAGAGTTCCAAATCCATCATTTTCCACGATTTAAGCACGTTGAACAACAAGCGAGATCTAAAAAGGGGATTTCCCTCCACGCAGCCAAATTGTAGACTCTACACCGTTAAAGCGAGACCCTACCACCATACCTACAATCTTTGATCTAAGCCTGCATCTGCCAATTGTTGGTATTGGAATTTCTTCAATCAATCCTCGGTTATGGATTGTTAGAACTAGATACAGTGACTGCGGTATCTGCAATTGTTGGTTCTGTAAGATGACTCTACACGCGAAATGTATACTTAAAGTTAGTACAAACTTTGCGCATTTCAGAGTTTTCTGATTATTAAAACCCTATACCCTCCTCCTCTTTGGCCTACAAAATCTCTTTCAACATATGGGGACAGATTGTAGAAGCTATACGGTCACGTTTTGTCCTCGTCATAGAACTATTGAAAGTGTGAATTGTGAGAATTGCGCCAACATTATGATATCCTTAATCTGGGTCGCGCATTGCAATAGTAGCTGGTACTACCGCGCTACCATTTTTTTTTAAGTGTTGAGTGATACAGATACATTGGGATATTGTCTTTAAGAAGTAGTAGAGTTATTACTTGACGCAAAAATCTTCGAATGAATCAATAGCGTTGGCTGTACTGAACTCTTGATCTTCTATCGCATGTAGTTGTATAAGCGGTTCTTCAATCCTTCTTTTATTGTCTTATGACTGCTCCGAGTAATCTAGATACCTGCCAATAGCACTTGTATACTAAATATGCTGTAGATTTCTTGTTAGGAATTTTGCGCCTCCGATCAGGAAAACCTCAAAGCAGAGCAGTTGAATCATGATTTCATATCTCAATACCCGTTCGCCCTTATTAATGCATATTTCAATATCCTGTACTGATTTTTGAACCGTGACTGTGAGAGCGAGAACTACCAGATCTAGGAATTGTATGAGGAAAGTACTAATAGCATCAACCGACAAGATAATTAATGATACGATTCGACGGCCCCATACCATACGTCTATAGAAACATGGACATAGGAAAAGACAGAACTCCACGTTTGCAAACTAATAACAAGCAGCAGCAACAAAAAACAGCGCCGTCGTACAGATCTTCAGGTTAGAGGGACAAGCAAGATCTGTATAAGTGATTCACCCTGCACTTATAGATCGAGATATAGCTAATCACAGAAGCTATTTTATTATCAGGACCTTGTTTTAGTGGACTCTGCCGAGAAGGCCGCGTGTCTTTGCTCAATATGTGAGACACGGGACGTATATATATATTAGCTTGAGATGCGAACTTGTGAGTAGTGGCAGAGATCGTTATTGTATATACCCAGCTTTTGTTTTGTGTGCGTGTCAAATAAGTGCTATAGCTATTATAAGATCTTAGCACCAGCATTAGCAGCTACAGTACAGCCGGTTGTGTATAGCTATACAACGAACTATACGATTATGTAATACACAACCTAATAATTTATATCCATACTCACCAATCTCCAAACCAACAATCTCCAAACCAAGCAACATTAACCAACAATCAATCCATAAAACTTACTACCCCAATATCAAAAGCAGGACAATCAAAATTAACACGAAGCACTAAAGCCATGCATGATAAGTCTTGATACTAGGTATACCGAAACAATAGGATTTCCCGCATCTATATCCTATTCCCAGAATACTTGTAACAACTATTGCGCATAGCCACCTTAGTCATTGTCTCATAACCAATCTCCTCAAGGACTTCCGTGAAAATGTAAATATTCATACTTTGATTTACTTCCCTAGATTCAGAATATTTAAATCAAGGTGATGAGTTCCTTTCCAAATTCAAACAATCACACTGCAAAAACCTCGATGCACAATCGTTCATTATCATAGCATTTCCCCTTCTAGGGATTTTATACTTTTTAACATAGAAAAAAAGAGGCCTAATGTACGGGAGTAAACTGTAAAAGCATTAACTAAAAAAAGATCCACTGTCGTGAACAAAATACAGTAGCAGACCAGAGCAACCCGTTAGCTCCGAAAGTCCGAAAGATTTAGTTCTCGTAAACCACCGTCCAACACCACAACCGCACCCAATGTATTTTAATCATTTATGCATTCGTTTTTGCCATTGTGTTCAAAGCGCTTCCATTCTTGAACCATTCAATTTGTGGGGCGTTGAAAGTGTGAGCGAGCTTAATTTCGAATGGCTCGCCGGACTTTGGGTGAACCTTGAGAGTCATTGGCTTACCAACGGCGAGTTCAGTGCACTTAAGGTCAACCTAGAGGTGAAAATGATTAGCTCTGCTTTAGGAAGATAATTGCTGATCATTCATACCTTGTCATATGGATCGATCTTGTCATAGTCCTCTGGGTTAATGAAAGTCAAAGGAAGCATTCCTTGCTTCTTCAAGTTAGTCTCGTGAATACGAGCGAAAGACTTAGTGATGATGGCAAGACCTCCAAGATGTCTTGGCTCAAGAGCAGCGTGCTCTCTTGAACTTCCTTCACCGTAGTTCCAGTCACCAATAACAACCCAAGGGATGCCCTTCTTCTTGTAGTCTCTGGCAGTAGCTGGAACGGCATCAAATTCACCGGTGGTGAAGTTCTTAACCTTGTTGGCCTCACCGTTTGCGCTGTTAATGGCACCAATCAACATGTTGTTGGAGATGTTGTCCAGATGTCCACGGTACTTGAGCCATGGACCAGCCATGGAGATATGATCGGTAGTGGTCTTTCCCTTGGCCTTGATCAAGATGGGCATGTCCAAAGCATCCTTTCCATCCCATGGCTTGAAAGGCTCCAAAAGTTGAAGACGATCACTGGTTGGTGAAACAGCAACACTGACCGAAGCACGCTCAGTAGGTGGTGCTTGGTAAGTGTCTTGTCCCGGGTCATATCCTCTTGATGGCAATCCATCACCAGTAGGTGGAGACAACTTGAATTCCTTGCCATCCTTATCCTTCAAGGTATCGGTGAGAGGGTTGAAGTGTAGGGATCCAGCAATGGTCAAGGCGACGACCATATCTGGTGATGCGACGAAAGAGTGGGTAGCAGGGTTGGCATCGTTACGTCCAGTGAAGTTACGGTTGTAAGATGAGATTATCGAATTGGCTTCTCCTTTCTTAACATCTTTACGATCCCATTGTCCTTTTTAAAAGGTCAGTAAATATTCATGAAAATGAATGAAAGAGGCGTGGAGAGTTATTCCGAAATGAGGTATTCCAATGTCTTAATTGTTGTGAACAATTAAGACGCCTTGAAGTTGGAGCACGACATTACCTCCCCAACAGGGCATTTCAATGTATCAAGTACTGCTGGCAATTGAAAAGGCCCCAATGTCTCAAGTGCTTTTGACAGTTGAGCTTCAATGTCCCAAGTACTTTTGACAATTGAAAATATCTCAGCGTCTCAAGTATTCTTGGCAATTAAAAGGGCATTCCTGAGGGGTAGCAAAAGGGGGAAAAAATTAAAGGGGTACTAACCGATACAAGGTCCACAAGCATTAGCACTAGAAAATTAAAATCAACATCAGTATCAAGAAACCAAAAATGAGATAAATGACAACGAAATATCCAAACCAATTTGAACATTCAAGATACCCAAACGCGACTAAACATTTGAGTACTTAGAACAATCAATAGGATTGACTAATCTGACGGGTGAGACACCCCAATAGCCTTGGGCATTGGGCATATAGTAAAAGAAAAAGATGAAGTTTATAGGTTGGGGAATTCTTACAGTACCATGCCACCGAATTGTTCAAAAGTTTCCAATTGACCATCACGCTCGATAGTAGCACGAATTTGTTCGGAACCTGGAGTAACGGTGAAAAGAGACTTGGCCTTGATACCATGATCCATAGCATCACGAGCGATAGAAGCAGCACGAGTCATATCCTCATATGAAGAGTTTGTGCAAGAACCAATAAGTCCGACCTTCAATTCCTCAGGCCAGTTGTTAGCCTTAACGGCCTCACTGAATTTGGAGATAGGAGTGGCAAGATCTGGAGTAAATGGACCGTTGATGTGTGGTTCGAGCTCGGAAAGGTTAATTTCAATTAATTCATCGTATTGTGCACCTTCATCCGCCCTGAGTTCCTTGGAGTATGTGCGAGCAAAGTCTCCAATCTCGGTACGCTTAGTAGCAGCGAGGTAATCGTACATACGGTCGTTGAATGGGAAAAGAGAGGTTGTTGCACCAATTTCGGCACCCTATTAAAATTGTTAGTAACAGATAATAAAGAGGAACTGAATTATACTTTCCATGTTGCAAATTGTAGACATTCCTGTGGCCGAGATGGAGTTCGTTCCAGGTCCGAAATATTCAACAATAGCACCAGTTCCACCTTTAACAGTCAAGATACCAGCAACCTTGAGAATAATATCCTTTGGAGTAACCCAGCCAGAGAGTTCACCAGTGAGCTTAACACCGATAACCTTTGGTGCCTTTAACTCCCAAGGAAGGTTGGCCATAACATCGACAGCATCAGCTCCACCAACACCGATAGCAGCCATACCGAGACCACCGGCATTAGGTGTGTGCGAATCAGTACCAATGAGAAGACCACCTGGGAAAGCGTAGTTCTCGAGGATAATTTGATGAATGATACCGGAACCTGGCTTCCAGAAACCAATGTTGTATTTTGCGCAAGAAGTAGAGAGAAAATCGTAGACCTCCTTGTTGATATCAATAGCCCGAGTAAGATCCTTAGCACCTCCAGCTTGTGCCTCAATCAAATGATCACAGTGAACGGTGGTGGGGTTTGCGACAGAAGGCATGCCAGCGGACATGAATTGCAAGATAGCCATTTGAGCAGTAGCATCTTGGCAAGCCACTCTGTCAGGTCGAAGCTTAAGGTATGATACACCACGTTCAATCTCTTGACCATGAGGATCATCCAAATGTGAGTAGAGAATCTTTTCAGCATATGCCAAAGGTCTGTTTAATCTTTGACGAACAATTGAGAGGTTCTCGGACATCTTCTTGTAGTTGATGAAGTTGTTCTTTTCGTGGATATTTTGTCTAACTTGTTTATCAAGCGGGGAATCACCAACAGTGGCCATTGTGCGAATGCTCATGCCGGTGATTGCTCGCCGCTTCGCAGCAGCGAGAACCTGTCTTGTTGCCAACATTGTGAGAGAGTTGGTAAAACAAAAGAAGGAAGAAAGAGAAAAAAGATTGAAAGTTGTTTCTTGTTTAAACAACTTTGGAGTTGCAAAATAGTGGGAGGAAGAAACTGGACAGCCGAAGCTTGGGAACCGCGGGTTTATCTTCAAGCTTTGACCAATGTGAGCGGACCAATCAAAATTTAGGTATTATTTTTCTCAAAAATGGAGGATAGGTTTGAATGCACGACGATATAATATGCGTTAAATTGGTCCAATTAGAGGAACAAGAAAAAGGTTGACGTCAGAAAATACTAAGGTATTTAGTAGATTATTGTATGAATTACCACGATTTGAATTTGAGAAACTCATCAAGAACGGGAACAAGAGATTTTGAATTTATTTCTATTTTCTTTTTTCTACCTTCGTGTCGCCCTCATCTCTCTTGGTCCTCAAAACTTGAAGCCTTTGTTTGCGGCTATATTTCAAATGCGAATTTTTCGTAGGTCTGCAGGTTGATAGTGGATCAAACTTTTTAAGCTATATCCAATAAGGTGTCAACGCCCGCTTCCATTTATCCACTTGTCATTTACTTGTGAATCTGGCTTCACGATGTTTTCCGTCAAACGCTTCCGGTATTGATGCGGAATCGGATTTCTACTCCGGTCATGTGCTATCAACAATAGGACTTTTCCGAGGCTTGTTTCCTTTCAAAGGCTGGATGGAAGGAAGTTTATTTCTATTTTTTAAAAAAAAATCTATTTCCATGATTGAGCATTAATAGTACCTTCACAGCTATTCTTGATGTACCAAATGTTTTGGTATTCATTCCTTATATATATACCGGAGCATAGGTAGGTAGTGGGTATGGAACACTCGAAACGATCTCCGTGAATTTGGGACAAAATATACAAAGTAAATCCAAAGCCAGTCAGGACAAATGGAGCGGAGAATCGGAGCTTTTTCCGATGTCCAGAAGTAAATTCGGCATACTCTTCCCGTTCTAACCGTGCCGAAAGATGCACAATAAAATCTAAAGGTGGATCAAATTTCTGTGGGGTGGATAAAAGTTTCCCCGTAATTTTCAAAAATCCACATGCAAGTCCTAAGCAAAAAATTTAGTAATTTCTGTATCAACCCACCACCATACATCGAAATTTCCATTTGCAGCAAAACTCCAATCAAGTAGACGAAGCAAAAATATCACCAAGTCGATAAGTCGATAAGTCAATAAGCCAAAATGGGTATCCCTCAAAAATCAACTAAAACTAAGACGAGGAGAAGATTGAGGCAAGTTAAATACAATTCAATTATTGGAAAGTTTTCTTTTTGTGCGCCGAACTAATATTTTCCATTACAGAGATCTCGATCAAATCTCGGCCGATATTCGTTCACCAAAACATCTAGCACAACACAAAGACTCGAAAGCTGCAGAAGATTTGCCAGGTTTGGGAAAATGGTATTGCATCCAGTGTGCGAAATGGTACGAATCGGAAAATAGTATGCTGTCGCATCTTAAAGGCAAACCTCATAAGAGAAGGTATGTTAAAAGATTATGAAGAAGAATTCTAACAGCATTATGCTAATTCCCTCCTATAGGGTCAAGGCATTAAAGGAAGGACCATATACACAAAGAGATGCAGAAGCTGCTATAGGACAAGGCCCTCCAGATAATGGTATC
The DNA here is from genome assembly GCA_905066765.1 of Sclerotinia trifoliorum. Classification (NCBI taxonomy): domain Eukaryota; kingdom Fungi; phylum Ascomycota; class Leotiomycetes; order Helotiales; family Sclerotiniaceae; genus Sclerotinia; species Sclerotinia trifoliorum. Next base: position 1,664,023 of record CAJHIA010000009.1, on the reverse strand, counting down.
AGAAATAAGGCTTTAGATGTAGAGGTTGAGATGGAAAACTCTGGGTTACTTGACGACCAGGAAACCTGAGTATATGCATCGTATTCTCCTCCATGAAGTAATAATGGAGGGTTTATCAAAGCTCAGTCCGTCGTGACTGCTACTATAAATCTATGACGGGGTATCATGGTGGAGGAATTGTGATGTATTTTCGTCTTATCGTACACCACGACCTCGACCTCTCGCAAGACCACTCGCTCTACCTCCACGTCCGCCGCGCGGAACAGGAATACCTCTTCCAGATGACCCAGAGCCACCAGAAGATCCACCTCGACCAGAGGAGCCTGCTCTTCGTGATGGTGCTGGAGTTGTAAATTTCGGGGTTGCTTTGGAGGAGGTTGGAGGATTATCAACGAAGGATGTGTCAGTGGTCCTAGAGAGGTCAATTAGCCACTAGCCATAGTATCGACTAACATGTTGCTTACAAAAATGTTGTTTCTCCATCAATTTCACCACGAAATCTTTCTGAGTTTGTTGACCTGCCTAATGAAACTATCAGTAACACCTTCAATGCTTATCCGTCCATGAAACTGACCTAATTGTTCCTCCTGCTCCTGTGCTCTACGAAATGAATCCGGAATAGGCGCCTAGCAACGCAATTAGAAAACCCCAAATAACTGAGCTCCGAGTAAACAAACCTCAGGAAAATCCACACAAAAAGCATTCATATTCAATCCATAGAGAAAACTAGCAAAATTCTCACTAAATCTAGCCAAACTCTCATGCATCAATTGTAAATGCATAAAATTAGCTTCTAAATCCGCCATCGAATCAGACAATTCTGCAAAAGCCGGCTCAAATGCTTCTAAAGGAGCACTGGAGTAACCGCCCGTACTCCTTCTCGCAGAATCGCGGAGGGAAGAGCGCGAGGAGGGGCGTAGAGGCGTTGTTGGTCGAGAGAGTGGGTTGCGAGAGGCGGAGTGAGATCTTTTGGTACTATTATTACCGCCAGTGAGGGGTGTTGTGGTGGCCATTGTTGTTGGCTTTTTGGATGAATGATAGACGCTGGAATTGTTGTTTTGTTTTGGGTCTTTCGTCCAAATGCTGGCTGCGCAACTCCTACACAATCAATAATTGACGTGCACACCAGAAGTTATCGGGCATTCGGTGCTGCTGTACAACACAATTCAGGGCTGATGGATCTATCTGATAGCGGTGAAAATGCCTGAATATTTTCAAACCATCCTGCATCAAAATACCTGCATACTGATTTACCCCGCCGCGCACCTACCGTGTGCACCTACAGTTTTATGTCGCGTGCATGATTTTTGGTACGAACACCGTGGACCACAGAGCGCACAATGACGAAGTTTTATGAATACGGAATACGGGATACGATGTGAATACTCTGTAGGAATTTGTAGCATTTGCGGCTTCTTCGGATTACAATCCAGAAATGCAGTTCCCGCTTCTTGCTGATCTTTTTTCTAATTTCTTGTCGCTTGACAGTCAAAACGGCGGAGAGAATTATTTGATTAGAAATTGTAGATGTCAATTAAGGATTCTGATGTTAGTGTTATTTATGTACAGTAATCCTATAACTTGACCTGTTTCGAATTCTTGTTTTCCACCAACATTGGTTTTATAAGAGGCCTGCCCTCATCCATATCAAGGCTTCAGTCCCCTCACTTCTCCACCCCTCCCTCATCTTGACCCTTTCAACTCTACCGAGTCAAGATTCCTCAACTATATATCTTTCCATGAAAAGATCATTGGGAGCGACCCGCGGTTTTGTTCATCAATATACTCAGCATTCACTTTCTACTCCTCCCACATTCTTACGTCGAAACGGTAACCGTGGGGATTTCATTGCGTCTTTTCGGAGGATAGAAACATTTGCGCCTCTTCGTCGCAACGATTCTGAAGTCCACTCAGACATTTTGAGACTCAAGGGACTGGAAAATACGGAAAAGCGCACGAATCTACTTCCTAACTCCGCTTTGGAACGGTCGAGCGCTATAACATATACCTGTAATCGAAGCCTATCCTCATTGTCACCCAATCAATCTAAAAAGGCCAATACTTCTCGTGAAACATCTTTACCAGCACCTGTGCAAAGCAGCTTAGGAAACTGGGGTACCGTTACTCTTTTACTTCTTACATTTATTAGCAGCGCATTTCTCTATACTTCAACCCAAGGTCAATCAAAGACACACAAACCTAAATTACAAGAAATCGATCTCGAGCAAGAATATTACGAATATTACAAAATGACAGGCGAAACGCTTTCAGGTCGACCTGGCACATTAACCGCACACGAAGAGGAGAAATTACGAGAATTTTGGGTTGCCACTCTACAAGTCTTTGGCGTACTTGATCCTCACGCCGACACCAATGGAACCAGTGGCGATACAGAAGTGAGCAATGGTGTCGCAAAATCGGATACCTCGGCTTCTGAGAAGCCCAAGAAGAAGAGATTCTCTGCTCTGCGTAGGAAACATAAGGATGATGATTCAGCATCTACGAAATCTTCGAGCGCTACATCGCGCATCTCAAATGCTTCTGATGCGGAGGATAAATATGGACAAACTAAGGAATTCCACGATGCCTTGGCTAGTCTGCCGCCGGCATCTATTCGTGCGGCATTCTGGAGCATGGTGAAATATGATCATCCAGATGCACTTCTATTGCGGTTCTTGCGAGCCAGAAAATGGGATGTGGATAAGGCATTGGTCATGATGATTTCTACCATGAGATGGAGGGCTTCGGATATGCATGTTGATGATGATATCATGAAAAATGGAGAATTAGGTGCTCTTGAAGATGAGAAGGGGACTGACGCCGAAAAGAAGAAACAAGCCGAGGGATTCCTTATGCAAATGCGTTTGGGAAAAAGTTTTTTGCATGGGAAAGATAAGTATGTATTCTGACGTTCTATATCTACCGATTCGTCTCTTGGTTATCCCTCTGCCGCGGAATTCTATCACATTTGCTAACATGAAATTCTTCCAGAGCCGGGAGACCAATGTGCTTTGTGAGAGCTCGCTTACACAAGCAAGGCGAGCAGACAGAGGAGAGTTTAGAAAAATATACAGTTTTCATTATCGAATCGGCTAGGATGCTCTTGGAGCCGCCGATAGACACTGCTGTAGGGATACATTCTTCATGTTTTGTTCTATTAATAGCTGAAGTACTGATCATACAATAGTGTGTAGTATTTGATTTGACAGGATTTTCCCTGGCCAACATGGTAAGTGAAATTACTCGACTTATGAACTATGTTACTAATCACATCATAGGACTATGCACCCGTCAAATTCATGATCAAATGTTTTGAAGCCAACTACCCGGAATGTCTCGGTGTAGTATTAGTCCATAGAGCACCATGGGTATTCCAAGGTACACATCTTTCCTCCAACTCCAGACTCTAATCACTAACACCAAGCAGGCATCTGGAAAATCATCCGAGGCTGGCTCGATCCTGTTGTAGCAAGCAAAGTACACTTCACAAACAACGTAGAAGAAATGTCCGAGTTTGTTGCCCGTTCTCAAATCCTCAAAGAACTAGGCGGCGACGAAGAGTGGGAATACAAATTCGTAGAACCCGTTCCCGGCGAAAACGACAAGATGAAAGATACAGCAACGAGAGACAAACTTCTCACCGAAAGAGAAGCAATCGTAGATAAATATGAAAAAGCTACAATCGAATGGATCAATTCCGAAGGAAGCAAACCGGAACTCAAGACCAAGAGAACCGAATTGGCAAAGGAATTAAGAGATGATTATTGGAAATTGGATCCCTATGTCAGAGCGAGGAGTTTGTATGATCGAGTAGGTGTTGTGAATGCGGGGGGAAAGTTGGATTTTTATCCGAAGGTTAAGGGGTCGGAGACTCAAACTCAGACTCAAACCCCGGTTGCAACGTCAAAGGTGGAAACCTCGGCGGATGATATTGATTAGGAGAGAAGGGGAAAGGGAGGGAAAGGACAAGAGAAAGGGAAACGGAATGGGAATGGGAATAGAAATGGAAAGAGAGAAAGGGAAACGGAATGGAAATGGAAATGGAAAGAGAGAAAAAGAAAGGAAAAGAGATATGAGATATACGAATAGAAAGAAAAGAAGATTTATAATACCTAGGGAAGAATAGAATGAATTGAGAGAGTTAGAAAGTTAATATGTGAGAGATGATATAGATATGTTTATGTATGTTTAATAGCCTTTTGATGTTGTTTTGCTTTTAGATTCTAGATGGATTTTAAATTGGAATATCAGAATGGATGGGATGAGACGGGATAAGGGGGACTATATTAGAGGACCCTCTAGGAATGGCATGTTTTTGCTTTTGAAGGTATGTTCTGCGTTGGTTTTTAGGTGGTACTATGTATAGAAGTAATAAAAGGTTTCTCTTTTCATATCATTCCATCCTATTTCACAACATCCTATCTCATCTCATCTCATCGTTCACCAGATCAAACTAAACCAAACCAAACTAAACTATACCATCTTTTCATCTCTCCATCTTTCCATCTCTCCATTTCCCCATAACTCAACAACTCATAGGAAATACTTAAATTTCAACACCCTGTTCATTTGCTCTTTACTTCGAAACTGCACCCAGTACAAAGTAGCACAACGTGATACAATGCAACCCAACCTACATAGTTCATAGAAATTGAAGCTCACATCTTGGATTACATCTTGGATTTTATCTCGGTGAAGAGTGCTTTTAGTTTATCCATGTCTGTTGTTTGTTGGGGCCAGCCGATAGACATTCCTTCTTCGATGGAGGGTTTGGGGATCTATTAGGGGGGAGGGGGGAGAGAGGTTAGTTGGGTGATGATGGGCTTTGCTGCGGTAGTTTGGGGGAGTTTGGTTGGGATGTTGGGAGTTTGGGGTTTCGGGAAGGGAAAGGAACGGAATTTGGGGAAAGGGAAGAGGGAAGAGGGAAAGGGAACTCAGCGTACCATGTGGAAATGTACCTGCAGAAGGAGGGATTAGTTGTTGTATGAGAAACTTATAGACAGGGAAAGAAAAGAAGGCAGAAAAATGACAGAAGACTTACATGATCAACCTCCTGATGTGCAATCCGTCCATTATTCTGCAAAACATTATAATTTTCTGCACCAGTTGCTACGACCAATTTCTTCACTACAGGCTATTCTTCATATTAGCAATGTTTTTGAATCCTATCATATCCTCGTAATATGCAAAGAAGGAGAGCATGAAATAAATCTCATGAAACGACGGCAGATTCTCATATTGACAAAACCGGGAGAACGAAGAAGGAAGGGCGTTGAAATGTATTTGCCAGGAAGGAGAAAGGTAACGTACCAAAATCTCCTGTAATTGATCATCGGGAATATCAACCAATTTCTCGCCATGATGTTTGGGGATTACGAGCTAGATTTTTTGTGAATGTTAGTTAGATAGCTCTGTTTACTTTGTTTATTCATTCATTCACCAATCCATCAATCCAAGCATTCATCCGTCTAGAATCTGGATACCCCGCGGTATGTATGTATGTATGTATGTATGTATGATATCTTCACTCGCAGATACAACAATACCAGAAAAGGAGCCGTAACAAAAACAGGAACAGGAGTAAGAACAGAGTAGAGCAGCCAGAAACAAAATACTAACAGCATGACCCCTAGACAAGGGGTTAATATCCAAAAACGCAAACACCTTTTCCGATTCGAAGAGTTTGAAAGAAGGGATATCTCCTATTCGAGTATATTATATTATTAGCCTTTGCACATGAAATATAAGATACAGAATATTGTATAGAAAAGAAAATACAGAGAATTGGGTATAGAGAAGGAGGTATAGAGAAGGAACTGAATGAGGAATAAGGTATGGAAATTCGTACCTTTGATGATCTTGCAGAAGACACATGCTGCTTGAGAGGCCATTTTGTATTGTATATTGAAATCTCGAAATGAGAAAACAGGTATTGTATTGTATTGTATTGCGTCGTATTGTAAAAACAATTAAAGCCCACCAGCTGTCTAGTACGCAGAATCAAAACGAAGATAGATCAGATATCAATCAATTCAGGTCCGACACCTCCATGCAACGCGGGGTCCTCCAAGCATTCCTCAAGCTCCACCCACCAATCCCATCCATCATTATTCCCGAATATTACCCGACAACAAACACCTGTCATCTATATAAATTCGAAAACCACAGTTTACATCTCGGAGTGGGACAAGCTAGCTCAGAATTCATTTCTTGCCTTTTACCAGAGATGACCGTGGCTCATGCCCATAATACTCCATTCATCAAATATTTGGAACAAACCATCTGATTATTCAGATATAATTTATTTTGGATTTTTAAGGGTTTGTCTTTTGGCTTTTTGGGAAGGTGGTGGATTTTTTGGATGGATAGAGAGAGGGAGGAGTGGTAAGCGAGTGTTTTTGGTGGGGATTTTATGGAGATGGATGGGGTTTTATGTTAGGGGAGAGCTTCTTGACAGGGTTGAAATTGATGTTATGTTTGCTAGTGCACTTTAAATTATATTGCGAGTCAATTGGGATTTTTAACTAAATTAACAATAGTAACAAGATTTAATCCTTTGGGGTCCGTCTTGGACGAGCGCCTATCGCTTGACCACAAGGTTTCCGGATTTACATTTGACTCGGAGACTCTTTGAAGCTGGCAATTCCAGACAAGTTGCTTGGAAGTGTAGTGTAAAAAATGCGGAGATAAAACGTGTTCTTGTAGTGTCCATCCTCTATTAGCAAGAGCGGTGCGACAGCGACCAGGGTATTCAGACCGAGGGTCAGTATCTGCTTCAAGGTGTATTTTGCAAGACTCGGCGCCGCCCCACTGAGTTAGCGATAGGGAAACAGAGGCAACTGTCCCTTGTGTGCGTCAAATGCCCAGGAAGCCTTCCTGATCTGAAGTTGCGTCGTCAACGGTAATGCATAACGCACAATCTTTATAGTAATCTCGCATGCGTCTTGACTCGAAGAGCCAATCCGCTCGGGCGACAGCGTCTGAACCTTGAAGAATGCAGATCGAATCAATCCACAGATATTTGAATCCCATACACCTAGTAACTATAATGGCGTCTCTCAAGCTCGCCTGCTTGGGCAGGAACCTTGATGGCTTTGAAGACAATCCAGAAGCCATGTTCGAGCAGTTTCACAGGACTGTGAAGAGTAAGGTGTCATGGAAAAAGGACGCCCACCAATGATGTTCAGTGTGGCAGCGGGGGATTCTATGCATGTGTGTGTTAGTTTTGGCTTCTGGAGCTGCGATGCTGCATATGGGCACCGTTCTCACAACAAATGTGAAGAACGGAACGAAATTTATTTATTCACTCTGTGTCATAAGTCTTCCACTCAAACCAGAATTCAGCAACTCCTCTGGTGAAATCATCCTTTATTGTTTGCTCTAGACCAGGTCCGCAACGTACTGTGAGATCCCCGTTGTAATCTTGAATATTTCCGTTAGACATGGATACCCGGCTCATACCCTTTTTAGCTTCATTTCACAATTCACAGCCTTTTCGCGCTGATTCTGCGAGGCTTTTATAATTGGCATAGTGTCGAGTCTCTGGCCCGGCTGCCGACGGGTCACAAACTGATTGTAATTGGCGGTAACATAGATCTCCGAAGTCAATCGATTTGCACACTTTGCAAAGCTTGATTCTATGATAACATCAACGCAAAAAGAAGTTAAGTTGGAGTTAATTCAATTTTCAATGAGCGTTTTCACCCTCCTCTTTAATTTGCGTACTACACGCACTAACCTAAATCAAGAAGGCTGCAGATGCATGAATGAGAACGAGGTGCAACGAAGCCTTACAATTGCGAGAGCCCATTCAACATACGACTATGCTGTGGTACTGCCTGCCTTATTGCTGCAATCATAACCAGAGATGAGATTGAATGGAAATGAATCATTCAACAGTTTGTTATGCAGAGGGTTGAGGAATGTTTTGAGTGTGGCATACACACGACGCCGACATTGAAACCACAAGAACATCGAGTGTGCAGGCTCTACAACCATATTAGAGTAGATTGAATATGACAATATTCGCAATACCAACTTACGCATTCCAAATCCCGATTGAATTGTGTAATATGAAGCAGAAAATGAGATTATATGATTTGGCTATGATCAATGGAAACTTTTCAATACTGAGTTTTATGAATGTAAATAAATAAATGAATGTGTAAAGGATGAATTGGAAGCTGGAAAGAATTCAAGCATGCTCGCCAACCCCGCTAAAACTTGCCTAGGTAAGCCCAAGCAAGAAACGGAGCAATTAAAAGCGAACATCAATCAATTTATACCAAGAACAATAAAACAAACAAACATCCAATATCCAATATCCAAAAACATACCCAAAGTAAGCATTAGGCATACATTTGTTGTTCTTCCCTGTTCTTCATCAAGCGAGTCACCAACAAGTGACGTGACGTGACGTGACGTCTTACCCTGTCATCCAAACTGCAGCCCTACCAACACAACATATCAAAGCAATCCAACCCCTTCATCAACCCCTCACACGATATACAATAATAGATAACGAAATATACTCTTCAAACATGGCTACATATACATCCACTCCTCTCTTCGGGGGCGCTCTCATAGTTGATCTTCCCTCTACATTCGCCGACGTCAGGTAAGGTTCAAAAAGAAAAATAACCAACGCCAAACCCCTCCAGCCCCACCTTCTTTCTGCCAAAACTCACAATCAGCAATCACCACATCAACTGACAAATTCCATAGTACAATAAGACAAGTTCCCGATCATCAAGAGGTATATTTGGATAAAGATGGCTTCACAAGTATCATCTTCGATATCACAGAGCGAGTAGGTACAGCAGGTTCCAGCCCAGCGACCGATGGAGCGGCTATGACGACTCATTTGGAGGATATCGTTGATTCGGATCTTGATACTGTTAAAGTATGGTCGATTACCGATACCAAGTTTACCAAATTACCGTAAGTGCCTCCTATCCATTCATACCCTTTTATTCCGCCTTCCCATCACCATTTCCCCTCATCCCACCACATCACGTGCCGTATCAAAATACCGGTATCAGCAGAGCTGACAACCCCAAAGAGAAGGCATACCAGCCTACACTCTAATTGCAACTCAAACACCACCTCATGATCCCAACTCCCATACCTCGGCTCCCGATTTCACTGCAATAGTACTCAATCTGATTCGTTTGGAGCGGGAGAGAACGGATATTTTGGTCACGATTAATGTTCCACATATTAAAGGTGAGTATTCGGCTGATGATGTGGATTTGCAATTGGGGAAACAGGGGAAGTTGATTGAGAATGCGGTGGAACATGCGGCGAAGATTTGGGAGACGTTTAAGATTAAGGATTGGGGGCTTTTTGATGAGGTTTAGATGCGGAAGTGGATGAGAGGGGTAAAGGGTTTGGGAGGTGCATGGATTTTGGAGATTGCATGAAGGGATTGGTATTGGTCGAGTCTGATGTATTAGCATGGTATGCTGAATGATCTACCTTGGCCAGGAGTGGATGGCGGAATTCCAAGATGATGTCTTATGGATGATTTTCATATTTTCGTTTATTATATCAGGAAGGACAATGCTGATTTACTGAATATTCGTTTTGAGATTTGCTATACAAAGGAAAGATTACATGGTTCAATTAACAAATCTCAAAGAATAAATTTGATTCTCCGAGAACAATTCAAGGGGTTGTCAAGTCCAGGAAATCCAGTTTCCTCGAAACGACTTCCACCTCTTCCTCATCATCAACTGTACTCTGCTTCAAACCCACCATCTCCCCTCCACCCTTCGCAGCCTTACTAGCCTTAAACTCCTGATATCTCTTCCCCACCAGCCCCATAATCTCCTTCTGCGGACTCCCCGGATTCTCCTCCCTAATCCTCCTCATATTCTCCCTCACAAAAACCTGATACTCATTCTCCTTCCCCGGCGCACCCTTCCCCTTACCCGTACCCCTAGGCACCGGTTGAATCTGCACCAAAACCCCCTTACAAGCACCACACCTGTGTCTTTGGATATCAATACTTTTCGAATGACGTTTAAACAGTGTTCTGCAGGCGTGCTCCGTACATTCCCACACATATTTATATTCAATCTCATAGCTATGTTTAGTCGTAACTTCGATACCGCGATGGGCGAATACGGAAGAGCATTTCGAGGCCCAGATTTTGAATTCCTTCCCGTGAGGATTGGTTTTTATGTTTGAGATCATGAAGTTAGCTAGATGGCAGAATTCATGCGCGAGGACGTTTAGAAGGCGTGGTTCGGAGTCGATTACTTTTTCCGCGAGTTCGATCGAGGCGTAGTGGCGGTATTTGGGGTGGTGGGGGTTTCTTGGGGGTTATGCTCATGGGGGTGGGTTTGATGGTTTCCCGTCGCCAGTTTGCGCGGCCGGCTGTGGTGATGAGTTTTTTGGACCAGATTATTTGGACACCGCCTGTGGAGGCGGAGAGTTGGGCTATTTGACCGGATGTTATTTTGGAGTCGAGCTCGGCCAGGAAATCAGAGGCGATGGCGTGTTTGGCTGCTGAGAATGCTTTTTTGGAATCCTTATCGAGACGGGCGGGTTTAGATGGGACGGGTTTCTTAAAGAGACTGGTACCGTTCGATGTGGAAGGAGGTTGGAGTTTGGGTTTGGTAAGAGGTTGGAGTGTTTTCATGGGGGAGTATTGATCATTCCAGTCGTTGACGAGATCTTGGGACCAGAAACTATCCATACTTGGACGATGGGATGTAGATGGTATGCGTGATAACTTTTTGGGCGAGACGAGTCCTCGAGGTTTGAGTTCCGGGCTTCCTGGTGGTGTTGATAGTCGAACTCCTTTGGAGACTTTTCTGGGTGACGGGGAGCTTGGATTTATTAGCATATATCTTCTATTGTGGAATTTACTTGCTTACAATCGTAAAACAGCTCCATTGTCATCGAAGCTAGAAGATGTACCTGGTCGAATTTCGACTTTCTCGCTTCTTTTTGGCGGTTTCAACTCTGGTGCTTTGAATTCAGGAGGTGTATCTTTGTCGTTAATTGAAGTTCTGTCTAAAAGCTGGCGTAAAATTTCATCTTCTGTATCGATATCGCTCGATTCTTCCACCACCGTCCTTCGACCTCTGACCAATTTCCGATTTGATTTCGGCGGCGTCTTGAACACATCAGAATCGTCGTCATCCACTATGAAGTCTGATAGATCATCCGAGTAGTCTTCTTCCTCTTCTTCCTCTTCGTCTGAATCCGGTATAGGTTTCCGAGCCCTTGGTTTCTCCCTTGATTCTTCCTTCAACACTTTGTGCGTCGGAACAGCCGAGTTAGAAGCTGATGCCTTTCTAGGCTCCATGCCCAATTTCTTTGTGCTCATACTCAATGGTTTTAAAAGTGGATTATCCGAATTAATATTCTGCTTCAATATGCGTTTCCTAGCTTTAGGTTTTGCATTCTCAGAGCCATTTATCTCATCGCTATCCAATTCCTTGACATCTGGGGCCATCGCTCCCTTCTCCTTCCTTGAATTATTTTTCGCTGGTTCATTTCTGTCGACTTTCCTATTCGTTTCTTTCGATACTTTTCGTGTTGTCGTCGATGTTTTGGTTGTTTTTGTTCCTGGTTTCCCTCGAATCACCTCATTTACATCTGGAAACTCCTCATCACTACTATATACCACAAGTCTTGCCATAATATATACTGTTGTGATAAAAATTAACTATTAATTGAGCCTCAAATTAATATTATTGAGTTGTTAATGTTCAGTTATCGTCTTTTTTCCCGAGGTCGCGACTTCTTTCATGTTGGCTCGGCAACGATGCTTAAATAAAGTGGGTTTGAGGATTTAGTACCCAGCAGCTTCACGATGATTAGACGACGCATCTCTGTTCTTAAAAGTGATTTTATTCATTCATTCAGTGTACAATTGCAGTATGGCAGATATACTGTAGATGCGTGATATCCAGGCCTTACCTGTAACAATTTCTAACACAGATAAATATTAAGATTACAATACTCTTCCAACAGGTATGGTGTCCTCGATAGCCCTTTTACCACTCAGTAGGGATATCTTTGTGATTTATCAATCATTCCTCATCCTCCTCCGGATATATTTCCTCTGATTTGTCCTTCCCATCATCGACCTTCTGCTCCTGCTTCCTCCACAACCCAGCAAGAAACTCACTTGTGCTTGCTTCTTCTATAGACTTATCTTCTCTTTTTTTCAAGAATCTGGGGAACCTCAAACTTAATCCCTTTTCATCGCTCACAAGACCGATGGCGGCTCTATACACCGGACTAATTGTGATGTCCGCATAAGCCATCTCCCAGACCTCTTGCGGTTCGAACCATACATCAGGGTGCCCACCTCGATAATCGACATAATTTGGTTTTCCTCCTAGAACATGCTCGCTCCCCTCTGCGTAGAATTCTTTGTTGGCCTTGTAGAATGCGTCACTAAATCCCGAGATACACTTACACACAGCTTCCAGAGTGCCTGTCTCATCGTTGCGAACAGCAAGGAGAATTGGTGACCAGAATTTGGCCTTACGTCCTTGACCATGCCATGCAGCGACAGGTATCAAATCCAATGTATCAAATGAAGCACTGTAATCCTTTTTCACTTTCAGCCAAGAGTCCAGTCGTTTGTCGGGCTCATAGGTAGATAATAAAGCTTTTCGGCGCGTTTTCTTCTCAGGTTCTTTTTCTGTAGATTTCTTCTTCCCCTTAGATTGCCTTTGGGAGGTTTGGGGGACACAGGGCTCAGTCTCGTCGGAGACTTCCTCGAACTCAGGAAACGTAGCATTAGATAAATCATCTAAAATCTTTACCATGATGCCCTCGCATTTTCGGTCTAGCGCGCTCTTGAAGAATTCTAAGACAACCTCTGAATCCTGAGAGGTAGCATCAATACTCTTTACCCATGTGAACCGATTCGGTACCTCAACGAACAAACCTCGTAGAAGTTCTCGCCTTTCCCTGAATGTTCGATTGAGAAGTGATTCTCCGTTCAGATACATTAAGTCGAAGGAGAAGAGACACACATCGATAGTCACACTGCCAATTGCTACATCTTTTCTTGCTCGATTTGCCAGAGATTGGAAAGTTTTCAGATCACCAGATTCCCGATCAACAGAAACTACCTCCCCTTCCATGATGAAACTGTTGACACCTTCCCCACGTATTTTCGGTATCAAGGCCACCAAATCGGGATATTTGTCTGTCATAAGTTCCAGGTGCCTGGAAAATATTGACACTTTTCCATTCTCATCACAATGAACTTGGGCTCGTTGTCCATCATACTTATACTCACAACTGAAATCACGACCTTGAAGTTTCGTAAGCATTTCTGCAAGATCCCTGGTAATGCTCCCTAGCATGGGGCGTAACGGAATATGTAAGGCTAGTCCACATCTAATCAATAGCTCCTCGCAGACTCCGATCTCAAGTAAAACGGGTATAAGGTCGTTGTAATTGGGCCTTTTAGCAAAGCATGCTTTCACGATTTCTTCACCCTTCGACCACACTTCGGCCAAGACTTCCTTCTTGAGCTTTACCAGCTCTTGTTGTGACTTAAGAGGAAAGTCTGCTCCAGGCGGTCTAGATAGTTGAAAAGCTCGAGATAAAGCAATCAACATTGTGGTTTTCACTGCCCCAATACGGAGCTGTAGGTAAATTAGCATAAATATTCGTATGGGAAGGAAATTTAGCAATGATATTCCACGAAAAATTACAGTTTGGAAATGAAGGTAAATAAATAAAATAAGTACTCACATGTTGACACAGGGTCCTGACAACATATCGACTCTCCTCTGCTCCTCTGGCGTCTTGCAATAATCGATCGACAATCCTTTGCTTGATCTCGCTACTGCCGGTTCCTTGTGTCTTAGCTATTTTGACTAGAGATTGATAGACTCCTTTTATCGTTAGTGGCTTCGGTTTTCTTAAGGTAAAACTCTGTCTCTTCTTAGCTTCAAAAGCAACATCGCCAGCATCACCGTGCTTGTTATAAAGTGTCTTCAACGACCTTGAATCTAGCCCGCACACGTTCTTCAATGCTTTTGAAATGGCCGAACCACCCAAACCTAGTTCGAGGGATATATATGGTGGTGATATTGCATTAGTCGCGAGCCAGACCTATATCTAGAATTAACACAGGTAGAGCATGGGATATGTGGTATGTTACGTAGAGAGTTTTGAAAGAATCATATATGAGTTCGAACGGGAATTTGCTATATTTTGCTTATAGAAGATTTGTAAGAATGGTTTGAACGTACAGTAGGTAGTAGCGAATCCGGATCGCCCTCAATGATCACCCTCAGCAGGTTGACCAGAGTATCTACTATTTTAATGCGGCTCTGAGTACTATTCACGAGTATAAAACATCTTGTCAAGAGAGCGTAAGATGCATCCCCTCCTTCTACAGTCCAATGTTTTTGCAGGTCAAACACATACTTCGAAGGTTCGAAGGTCAAAGGGCTTTCATCCAATGGTATGTTCGACGATATAGTATCTTCTGCTGTGCCAGCGGATTGTAGTGAAAGGGTATTCTTATTGATAATTGGTTTAATTGGTTTTGTGGTAGGCTGACTGAAAATGCCATCACTCGGTGCCTCCTCAGCTGTATGGCTGGTAGAAATGGCAGAGCCTGAAGTCACAGGCGGCTGCCCATTGGTTTCGACCGGAAGACCTTCAGTCGTCTCATTTGTGCCAACTGATTCCCGATCCCATTCCTCCTGGAGCTTTCTTGCCAGCTGCTCGTCTGTCAATCCGGAGGGACCGGCGCCATTGCGATCATCTTGGGATGGACTACCCACTAGTTGAGACGGCAACTCTTGTTCCTCTTTCTTTCGCTTTCCGAAAAAGAAGTCGAGATTTCGAGAACCATTGGACTTTGTATCATTGTTGAGCTTCCTCCGCTTCGTAGGTGTCCCCATTATCTCAATCCGTTTCGCCACTCCGAACGGAAATCGTAGGGTTAATTGTTGCGAATGTGATTAGTATTATCATGTGTGAGCCATTGTAAGAACATTTGTCGAGCAGCAAAAAACGTTCATGAAATTCATGAATGAAATTCATGAGTATAAAACATCCCGCAATGTCTAAAGTGAATTGTAAGTTACCATGGAGAAAATCGCGTCCCGCATTTACCTTTGGACGTGACGCGGGCGGCAGATTTCAAGGCTGTGGTGACGTCGTTTTTTGAATGAGGGGGCCCAGAAATTGGTGCTTTTTTGGCGACCTGAGATCGCTAAATTTCAATTGTTAACATCAATGAGGACAACTTTAAACATTGCGACTGCCAGTATCAGGAAGCAACCGATTAACCACATTAAAACATGCCGCTTCAAATAGAGCTGGAGCGTAGCCCGAAAGCTTATTTATGCAATCCGAATGTCGATATACCACTAGGGGAAAGAAATATGCGGGTTGAAGATTGGTTGAACGACAAAATCCAGACCACCGCGGATATGAACAACCTATCGAGCTTATTGGAGAATGTAAATGCGAAGCAAAAGCAATTGGAAGAGCAAGTAAGTCACAATATCACCGTGAATCTCACTCCACTAGCTAACAAGAACTCTACACAGTTGCGAGATGCCACAACTAAGCTCGCAGATGCCAAAAGAGCCGCCGCGAATCACACTTCGTCGCTAGTCCAAAAAACTCAAGCCTTTGAGCGACAACAAGACGATCTGCGAGCGCGATTGATGATGCTTACATCTTCAGATACTCCAGAAGAAGCAGTGCGGCTCTTGGAGGGACCGATGGAGAAACTACGACAAGTTGAGCTGGCCCAAGCATACGTTCAATTATTGGAAGATGTCGACGACATGACCAAGGAAGCTCGCCAAAATTTACCTGACAATCCTACCGAGGCTTTGAAGCCATATGTGCGATTGAAACAACTTGCAATGGCTTTACAAGCAACTCAGAATACCACAGAAGTTACTGCTCCTCATCTCGTTGCCTATGTGGAACAGACAGCGACTTATTTATGGGCACAAATGGTCCAAATCATGGTCAAAGAATTCCAGGATGTACTCAAAACCTTGAAATGGCCAGATCTGGATGTCGAAGTTTCTAGGGCATGGCAAACATGTTTTGGAAGACTATTGGATCTACAAGCTCCAGAAATTAGAGAAGCTCGAGAACCTCTTATACTTCTCCCTTTCGCTGTTCTAGTCAAAGAAATTGAATTGAAATTTCGCTATCACTTCATGGGAACCACGCCAACGAGTGCCAGCAGTCTTGTAAGTTTTTATCTATTGTTCAGGAATACGCTCTAACAATATCAGCTTGGAGAATATTACCTGAACTGGATCCTCGATGTCATAGATTCGCATGAGTCTTATCTTCGAGTTAATGCTGGGCCTGTTTTGGCTGCACATTTTTTGGGTAGTTCTCTGGCTGGTAACTCACTTTACATAGACCCTGTATCTGCCTTCATCACAGCACTCTTGCCATTAATCAAAGACAAGACCGAAGTTGTTTTGAAGGATATCCAGCACGACCCTGTGCACTTGACTAAATTTATAGGCCAATTAATGATTTGGGATGAGAGTGTTCGAAGCAAGTATAAGTATGATGGCGGGAACATTGAATTCGGCTGGGTTGGCGTGACTTGGCATGTCCTAGATAAATGGTTCACTCCCTGGTTAGAAGCTGAGGAGAGATTCGCCTTGCAGAGATATGAAGAAATAATGCAGTCGAAAGATAATGGGAATATTGACTACGACAGCAACGAATCGCAGAAGACTAAAACTACCTTTGGGGCTTCAAAGGTTACTGATCTCCTGAAGACCATTACAACACAGTATAAAGACCTGCGAAGAGTCTCGCACAAAGTTCGATTCTTCCTCAATACTCAAATCGCAGTACTTGATAGATATCAAATTCGTTTATCCGAATCTTTAGACGCCTATATATCTCTAACCTCAACTGTCGGTCGTATTGCCACAGGCGCCACCAAAGAGCAGCAACGGTCTGTCGAGGGAATGGCAGGGCTCGTTAGTCTTTGCAAAGTTTTTGGTAGTGCAGATCATATTATCTCGACTCTCGAGTCTCTAGCCTATGAAATGGTTAGCATCTCTATCATTCGCTACAATAGTATAATGTCAAGTACTAATATGTGATTAGTTCTTCGTTGAATTATATTTTCAGTTGGATGATAGGGCACGAAACGTACATCCTGAAAGCGCTATCGCTGGCCCTATCACATGTTCGCAACTTCAGTTATCTACTTCTCTTAAGCTAGGCACGGGTGAGGGAACAATTTTTGATACAGCGATCCACGGCTTCAAGAAGATAAGGAGCAACGCGGGAGACCTTCTGCAACGAGCGATTAAATATCCAATTCCAGCCGATTTTAGAGCCTATTTTACTCAAGCGCAATGGACTACAGTTGGTCAAGATTCTCAATCTAGTAAGTAAGCCTTCATTTATCCTACAAGCATTTTACTAATTAGGTTTAGTTGCACATTATACGTCGTCTTTGACGATTTCAGCCGAGCTTGATCAACCTCTTCAGGTGAGTGCGTTCCTGTCTCGCAAACTGCACCAGCATTAACATCCTCGTTAGGTAATGAAAGAGAAAATGGCCTATCTGGAGAAAACCATTTCTTATCCTGCATTTGTGCGAATTTGGCGCCATGCAATCTCAGCTCTCGAAGACTTGCTATTCAACGAAGTCCTCTTCAAACAGGATTTCACAACATTAGGCGCAGCTCGCTTTGCCCAGGACCTGAAAGGAATCCAAAGCATCATTGGCGCATATATACCGCTAGAGAACACGGTATTCATGATGCCACGGCTTATGGAAGGTATTGCTTTGCTAAATCTACCCATAGAGGTATCAGATTCGGAAGCGTTGTCTCTTTCTGAAGCAGCGGAGAAAATATATGCTGGTAGGGAGGAATGCGAGGAGGTTCTTGCTAAGTTGCATATGAAGATGTTAGATAACCCTACGGCGAGACAGATCATCCTGCGAAGAGTAGAGGCAAACGAATAGAGTAAGGGATGGGAATGTGGATAGAATATAATTTATGACATGACTATCGGTTCACATCATTACTTCGGTTGTTAAAAGTTTAAATTCTATGTATATTCTTCTTTGATATGTATATAATTATCATTAACATATTTCGCTGTTCTTATTCAAGCGGACGATTGAACTAAAATTGTATAATTATAAATTATAAACAAGCTCTATTTGAAACAAAATTTTCTCTCAAACTGTAATCATCTTTATGCATGGTAGTATTCAAGAAATCAACACCACAGCCTTGAAAAACCATGCCAATAATCCTCATTTCATGATACCAGAACAGCATATCCAATTCCCTAATTTTTCTTTTCTTCCCCGCAGTTTCTCTTGACCTACATCCGCTTCTCCTGCGTCTGCTAGTAGAATCTAGAATCTCCTTCTCGCAGGAGCAATTTCTTCTTTTGCTTCTTCTTCGACAGGTCGTATCACAAAGGTCTATCTTCTCATTCATCAATGATACCATAAACCCTCGTAAACATTTGGAGTAGCAGAGTTTGAACCTATTCTACAATTAATGTTCTCTGAGTGATGGGCATATGAGCCTGTAAATGTTGGATGTTGAGCACCGAGATGTTTGCTTTTGGTATAGAGCTTACATTGAGGTTTTAGACGATAAGTTTTTGGTTCCGACGTAATTGTGATAGCGTACAGGTATGAATGAACATGGGATTGTGTGGAGATGGGTGAGGTGTTGAGCAAGGGGAGATTGTAAATGTAGTAAGAGATTAATTCATTGTTCAGACAGATGAGGGTGTGTTGGCAAGGACTAATTGCTATGATGCTGGTGACCTTGAGATGTGGAAAGCGAAATAGGTGCAAGAAAGTTATGGAGTATGAATATTGGCGGGAGGGAATTCATAATCAGATGTAGCTCCATCAGACTAGACATGTAGTCACTGGCGTTTATTTATTGGGCAACAAAGCAAATGATGAGTTACTGAAGAAAGGAGATGGTATTTTATAGCCTGGAGAATATGGTGCTTTGGAAATGTATAGATGTTGGTTGCGATTTTAACGTAGAGGTGGACTTGGCCAAGTTACAAGTGCGCAACCAATCAGCCAAATGTAGTGAAAATAAAGCGCACTTCGAAATATGTACTACGCGCCAGAACCCGGATCAAAACAGCTGCGAAAACATCACACAAATTTGAAAGTTTGAGAGCCGAATCAAAGATTTCAATCATCAGTCAATGAGGTCATATTTGTCTAAGCAATGCTTTTGCATTAGGATCTGGCTATGACGAAATGCATCCCGAAAAACCAGTCAATAACTCCCCATTCCCAACCAAAAGCACTCTAAGCCTTAGCAGCGGCTTGGTTTGGGTTGACCTTCTTTCCGTCCTTGTTGTATCTAACACGGGGAGGTGGGGCACGGTTGCGTCTTCCAACACGGGATCGGACTCTGTAAAAAAGAGAATCAGCCCAAATGTTCTTAAAGGGTCTAACTTACTGGCAGTTCGACCAAGGATTCATCTCATAGCATGGACATACCGGACAATCTTGCCGTGAATGGCACAAGAGACGCAGTATTGCAATTTGAGGTACATCTTGGGAACTGTGTACTCAGAGAAGACAGATGCCTCTGAGATATCACCTGTAATAAAAGCGTATTAGCGCCGATTTCGCAAAGTCCAAAATATCCATTTGCCAGATCCCATTGCGATCCATCTCTATTTCGGAGTTGCTGGAGGTGTCGGAAATAATGAAAACATACGAATGGCAGCAGACTCAACCATGTTACGGATGGTAAATCTCTTTATCGCCTTGTCCTTAGGGGTGCATCGAGAGCAGTTGGAGCATCTGATGGGCTTGACGTGACCACGACCCTTCTTGTTACGTCCACTAAAATATGAATCAGCCTCCCAAATTCATCAAGTATAACCTCTTCGTCAATGATGATAATTGCATCATTTTCCGAAAAGTTCGAGTTGAATGGAATTATGGATGGAGTTGGAGTTCGTACTTGGACGCGCGCTTCTTGACCATTTTTGCGGATTCTAAAATAAATTATTAGATTTTTCTCTACAAAACAAATCGATGGTATCTCTGAACTTACTGAATTGGCGAGTTATTCAAATCTTTGGTTGTTGGATTGGCGATTGTCGTTCGTAGGTTTGAAATCTCTCAAGTCAACATCATCTTTCAATATTGAGTTGTGTGATCTGGTAAGCGAGACCTAGCGTCAATCTAGCGGATTTTAGCGCACAACCAGAATTTCGAAATTCCCTATCAATTATCTTGAACTTTTTTCTTTTGAACTCAGCACGACCACTTAGGAAGACAATCTAAATAATTGTCCAGGTATGTTTTTTTATTCTCAATGCCAAATCGCATTATCGAATATGATCAAATTCTAATATATCCTCAAAGGCAGTCATGCAGATCTTCGTCAAGACCCTTACGGGCAAAACTATCACCCTCGAGGTTGAGTCTTCGGACACCATCGACAATGTCAAGGCCAAGATCCAAGACAAGGAGGGAATCCCACCTGACCAACAGCGATTGATCTTCGCCGGAAAGCAACTTGAGGATGGCCGCACCCTTTCCGACTATAACATCCAAAAGGAGTCCACTCTTCACTTGGTGTTACGTCTCCGTGGTGGTGGTAAGAAGCGCAAGAAGAAGGTCTACAGTACCCCAAAGAAGATCAAGCACAAGCGCAAGAAGACCAAGCTCGCTGTATTGAAGTACTACAAGGTTGATGGTGACGGAAAGATCGAGCGTCTCCGCAGAGAGTGCCCAACCCCAGACGTAAGTTATTCGTTGACGAATTCTGGGTTTTAAATGGTTCTAACTTTCCTTTCAGTGTGGTGCCGGTGTTTTCATGGCTGCCATGCACGACCGTCAATACTGTGGACGTTGCCACCTCACCTACATTTTCGATGATGCCAACAAATAAATGATCTACAACCGATAGACGGATGTGAAGGGGATAGTTTCTTGCAAGCTATGATGTATTCCAAATATTACTCAATGCTACGCGGAATCTAAAGCAAACATGACCGTTCTCTTGAAGACTATGTAATGAAACTTGAATTTGGGTTGCTGCGAATGCGTGGAGAAATTTGGCCTAGACCTTGGACATGAGTGAAAGTGATCCTATTTGTTATTATAGCCTTCCTCTGGAAGAGCGCGACCGTTGTTGTTGGCTTGGTACATGCTATTCTACCATCGATTATACCTAATTCCAATTCTGCATGTCCATTAGATTTGGTGCTTCTCTTTTTATGTGCCTCGGCTTTTATTCATATCCCATCCTCCATTCGCCATTTTTGAATCACTCATATCCTATATGAGGCGAGAATAGTCACCTAGTACCACTTGAACTTGAAGGACTGCCTTTGAGAATCTCAAGCTTTTTGTACACAGATGAGGCGAAATTACTGACTACAAGATGTTCCACTAAGCATCAGGGAATGACAAAGCGCCTCGGGGACTTGGACGTTCCATAAGTGCGAGGTAAGGCTTTCACAATAATTGCTTCCATTGTAATATCACGTGATATACACATCTTAACTTTTGTTGCACGACTTGTGAAATTATTTTTTTCCATCAACGGGTTTTAGCGCGGAAGTGTAAAGAATTACTGGGAATAAGAACGGTCTTGAGGTTTTATTTGCGGGTTCGTGTTGGTGATTTTTGGGGTTTTGGGACGTGGACCAGAGATAATTGTCTGGAATCATGTTAGAGGTTCACACTCTCGAGTTCTTGAGTTGGTTGCCACTATAGTTTATTTTTGATGAATCATGAATGATTGACTGCCAGTGAGGATGTGATCATGCATGATATGTAATATCCTCTACTGAATTTGTACACCCTCCGTTTGAACCAATATTACAGTGCTTTTGGCTTCCATTTTAAAACCGTACGCCATTGATAAAGTCCATGCAAGTGATTTCCTCTTACCACAGATAGTGTGACCACCAGACCAGGCAAATTTGCTTATCCAGCAAAATATATGGAGTCGCGCGTCTCTAGTACACAGTCTTGAACTCCCATACAGGCTGTAGCTACTCTCATTTCATGCGTTTACTTCGAGTTCTTCGAAGTGTCTACTCTTTGCAGACTCCACGACCATTACAATTACAGCCTTAATCCCGCTGCTTTCATTATCAGAATCGTAGAAGTCTTTCAAGAAAGTGCTCGTGCCCGTCTTCCTGTCCGTCCCGGATCAGAGACGCCGTCATCGTCCTATCCCGCTCGTCCTCCTTTCTTCCCCAGTCACCACTCCCCTCTCAAAACGCGCACTCACACCCTACCCAACAACCCTTCTCATCTCCTCCTCGCCCCAAACTTCCGTTCCCTGCTTCAATGCATGCACCAATATCTGCAACGCATTCTCATTAAAATCATCCGCTTCACGGATCTTATCTAAATCCTCGGAGAACTCGATAGTAGCGCGTTGAAGATAATGCGACGTGAATTTCTCGACAAGAGCTGAATCTTTCACCAGATTTGGTTTCTGGGATATGTTAATAAGGCTAGAAGCAAGAAGATAACGGGGAAGCGTTGGGGTAAGTTACAAATGGAGTTTTGATTGTCGGAGTTGGTATGGTTTGAGAGACTAATTTGGTGGCTGCTGGTTGAACTTTTGGCTTGGAGGATTGAGATTTAGTAGCAATGTCACTCTCACTGTCGGATATGGATGTTACTATTGAGATATTAGTATCTAGAAGTTGATTCAAAACATGGGGATACACATACCTTCCGTTCTAGACTGGCTCTTCTTACGACGCTTAGGTTTCGCGGCTTTGGGCATTTTGGGATCCATATCTAAAGACACAGTAACTCTATGCTCTAATTTATTGTAAACCAAAAAGTACAGAGATCTGAACGATGGTCCGGAGTAGGGTTATCGCACGTGAAAAGCTCGTGAGAAAAATATTTTAGCGGGGCACTGGCGGAGAAATGGCAAGGGCCTGTCAAATCATCTTACCTATTTCTATTCCATACAATCCCCTCAGGTAAAATTATAAATGATTCCACACATCTTTTAGAAGAATTGTATCATGAAAAAAATGGAAATCTTGATTTATACCTAGTGGTAAAAAGAACACAAAAATAATTGTGGTGATATGATATGCTAGTGCTTTTCTATATTACTGCAAGAAGAACGCTGAGTCAGGCCTTGCGATGTTATCAGCTTCCTTGCTTATGACATGGGGATCTGAACCTGTAAGATTTGAACCGACCGTTGCAGCTTTTAGCCACGAGCAGTCGTCTCCAAAGCAGGCAGTGCCAACCATAACAACTTCGCTACGGTCCGCGCATATTTTCGGTGTGTATAAGATCTGGTGCCGGAATTCTACTATTGATTCTGAACCCCCGTTAGAATTCGGGACCTATTGACTCACGCTTGAGAGCACTCCCAGCGAGCAAGAACCGTTCAAGCTGTCAACCTCCCCCCTTCCCGTCATTTCAAAGATATAGCTGATACGAGTCAAAGTTGTAGTCACTTGGGGTATTTATTTTGTTTTTATCTTGCTCCAAACAACCCTTCCAAGCCGGAAGAATCAGCATAAACCCTATTTTTTTTAATCTCACTAGCGACTTCTATATTGCTATCCTTTGCTCAAGTCTGCTTCTACTTCTGGGGGATCTGTTTATAGAGCTTAAGATCAGCGATGCGATAACGTCCTGGCTCTATACTCTACAGCACAATCTCTCTCGCTATATCTTGCAAAACCACAAGGAATACCTCAAGTCCGTCTCTTCTACATTGTTGCGATCACTTGTGACTTTTGACACTCGAGTTATGCGGCAAACGTTACCATCATTCAATGCCATTAGGCAGCATAGGTCCCCTGATGAAATCTATGGTCTTTTCAATAGAATCTTCTTTATATGGATCAACTCAGTTCTTATTCGGGGGTTCAAGAATATCCTCACCGACCAAGATCTACCATGTCTAAGTCAAAATATGAGGCCGGAACTCACAAGAAAAACAATGCTTCGAATATGGTCTCAACGAGGTTAGTGTGTTAGAAAATGTCTTTTCCCCTTGTCATTAACAAGTTTAGCTAAGCCTGAAAGTAAGAAGAGTTTACCTATCGCTTTGATCAAATGTCTGAAAACCCCTTTTCTCGCTGCCATTATGCCTCGACTGCTCTTGATCTCTTTTCGTTATTCTCAACCTATCTTAATCAATGAGTCGATCAGATACATTGTGACACATCCTAAGGGCGAGGAAAGCAGTCATGGATTTTGGCTTATCGTGTCTGCCTTCATAATCTATGTCGGCCTCGCTGTAAGGAGATATTTCGCTGGCCCTTCTAAGATGCTAATATTCAATTCTAGCTATCAACAGCTATGTATCAACATTTCATAAACAGGCTAAAGCTTATGACAAGAAGTGCGCTTGTGGGATTGATTCATGAGAAGACCATGAAATCGCCCCGTATATCCTACGACAACGGCGATGCTACTTCACTCATGAGTAATGATGCAGAAAGTCTCGATGCAATTGCCGAAATGTTTCACGAGACATGGGCTCAGGTCATTGAGGTTCTTATAGGTATAAGTCTTCTGGCTACGCAAGTTGGCTGGATTTGGCCTCTTCCGCTTTTTCTGATATACAGTAAGCATTCCACCTTGGTGCTCTAGATAGATACTCAGTTGTGTAGTATGTTCACACATGAGTCGATTTGTTGCAAAGCATTTACAACCTCGCCAAAAGGCTTGGAACGCCGCAACACAAAGTCGTATCGCATCTGTTAGTTCCCTTATAGGTTCTATGAAGGTCGTCAAAATGATCGGGTTACAGCACGTCCTTACCAATCAAGTACGGGAGTTACGGAAAGAGGAGCTCTGGGTAGCGTCGAAACTTAGATGGGTTATGGTATACTATAATGCGTCTGGTTCGTTCATGACAATATGTAAATTCGACATTGCGTCCTTAAACTGACACTGATATAGCTAATGCACTCGGGATATTCTCGCCAGCCATCACACTAGCTATTTTTGCTTTGATATCACAAGCTCATGGTGCCAATCTTGATACAGAAACTGCATTCACTACTATGGCGATTTTAAGTATGGTCACCCATCCAGCAAACATGGTCATGACTATTGTGCCTCGCGCAGTAGCAGCTTTCGCTGGGTTTGAAAGAATCCAATCATTCGTGCTCCGACCATCTTTACAAGACAGTCGTAGCATACTACCCAGACCTGGTCGGAGTGATGTTGCATCTAACAAGCCCAGCCTCGCTGTTCAAATCCGTAAATTGAAAATCGGTCATAAACAGATAATCCTTGATGATATAAACATTCAAATGCATGGCGAGTCATTCATCATAATTTCAGGCCCTACCGGCAGCGGTAAAACAACTTTATTGCGTACTATAATTGGAGAAGTAGTTCTTGCTGGTGGATCTATTGCTCTAACAACGAGAAAGATAGCATACTGTGCCCAGAGGCCTTGGCTACCCAGCGGCACTATCAAAGAGGCTATTTATGGTGCTAATGATATCTACGGGCCCTCAATACGAGACCATGAAACATGGTACAATACCATTACGAAAATTTGCTGTCTCGCCCATGATTTCGACTCCCTGCCTGAGGGAGATCAGACGGAGATTGGCAGCAGGGGGCTGAATTTGTCCGGAGGCCAGAGACAGCGTGTGGTAAGGACTTGAATGCGGCAATGTATAGATCTATTTAAAATAACATGATTAGGCACTGGCACGCGCGTTGTTCGCAAGATCCGACATACTTCTGCTGGATGACACTTTCAGCGGATTGGATGGTGATACCGAGCAAACTATCTTCAATAATCTGTTCGGATCGACCGGTCTACTACGCAGGTTGAAAACGACTGTTGTTCTTGTCTCTAACTCTTGTAAGTTTCCTTGCCTTTTCTTCAAAGCAATGTCTTACCGTGAAATAGCTCAATACTTCCAATCAGCAGATCACGTTGTTGTTCTTGGGGATCATGGGATTATAGATCAGGGGAACTGGCAAACCATCAAATTTAAAACCGGATCTATAGCAAAATTCTCCTCTGAGAACCGCACCAAAGATAATTTGGCAGTGTCGGCAGCTTTTGATAAACTCAGCTCCCAGGTGCGAGCAAAAGACGAAGCTGAAATTGATCTTGCAAGACAGAGTGGAGATTCAGCTCTACACGGTAACCCCTTCCCCGTTTCCCAAAGTTGAGAATGTAAATTCATTTGAGCATAGGATACTATCTGAAATTTGTCGGGCCGAAGAACTTTTTTCTCCTAGTCTCTTGCACAGCGTCATATGCCTTCTTCATCACTATACTCCAATACTACTTACAGCTATGGACTGACTCGAGCGGTGAGAACACTTCCCTTTACGCATTTGGATTTCTATTCCTGTCATTCATATCATGGCTAGCAACAAGTCTCCAGATGTGGTAGGTTTCTCGTAAACTTCCATGTTTTCATTGTCGTTGAACACCTTCTAGGGTTATCCTTATACGATTAGCGCCACGATCTGGGTCACGCCTGCACGAAAGGCTTCTACATATTGTAACGAGGTAAGTTTTTTTGCTAACGAAAAACAATAACATCATTCAGAAGATACTGATGATTATTAGCGCACCTTTATCATATTTTTCGCGAACCGATAATGGTTCGATCCTAAATAGGTTAGCAAACCTACATACAGATGTTTCGACAGAACTAAAAGAAAACTCTAGATTTGGTCAAGATATTCAGCTAGTTGACAAGCAATTGCCATTGGCCCTTCAGACCGTTGTAACTCGTAAGACAGTTTTCCGAGTTTCGTGTTGCCGAACAAACTCAAAGATCCTAACACACGTAGAAATTTTCAAGCTCTCTATGCAGGTCATACTTCTTTTCGTTGCCCAGAAATGGCTCACCGTGTCTCTACCAGCATGCATGGCTGTAGTCTATGTCGTCCAGAAAGTTTATCTTCGCACCTCTAGACAACTTCGATTTCTAGAGCTAGAGGCTCGGGCAGGAGTCTTCTTGAGCTTTTTAGAATCCGTACGTATAGAACTATGTGACTAATCAATCTACTTCATCTGACAGTACCAGGTTGAGGGCCTCGAGACGATACGCTCATTTGGTTGGTCTAATGCGGTTGTAAAGGATAACATAATAAGTGTGGACAATGCCCAACGTCCTGAATTTCTCCTCATGTGCCTTCAAAGATGGCTTAACATTGTCCTAGACCTATTAGCGGCGTCTGTTGCAACCTTAGTTATCGCTATAGCTGTAGCATTTCGAGGCCGTGTTAGCGGCGCACAAGTTGGAATTGCGCTCAATATTATGCTCGTTGCAAACACAACCTTGCTGAAGCTCGTAGAAAGTTGGACAACACTAGAAGTCTCTCTTGGAGCGATTGCTCGCCTGAGAACACTTGAAAAGATGACACCATCTGAGGGTGTTATAGCCTGGAACTTGGAGCCCACGGGTTCATGGCCCTCTCATGGTGATATTGAAATCAAGAATATCACCGCATCTTACCTGTATGTAACCTCGGCGAAGTTCTTATTGCTGCTGGCTAACAACAATCAATACTTAGGTCCAACTCAGTGGCTCTACGAAACCTGAATTTGAACATCACATCAGGACAGAAAATCATCGTCTGTGGACGTACAGGCAGGTCAGCATTCCACGCTCCATTGATCTTTTTGGAAGGCTAACTTTCAAACAGTGGCAAAAGTACCTTGCTCTTGACGCTCCTCCGGCTTCTTGAGTTACAATCTGGCCAGATTGTGCTAGACGGAGTTGACATCAGGAGTGTTGGGCTTGATGTTCTCCGGCAGCGATGCTTCATTACCGTGTCACAAGATCCTCTGCTTCTGTCCAATGAGACTTTACGCTTTAATCTAGATCCAGATGCCGTATCATCAAACGAAGCTTTGATTGCTTCTCTGAAAAGAGCGGATCTCTGGTCACACTTCATGCAAGAGGCAGCTGAATTGGACGAAATCTTGGGAGCAGAATCAGAGTTTGCTATTGACATCTCGCCGTACAATCAACATCCAATTCTGGATAAAACTCTTTTACTTTTTTCGGAGCTATCCGTAGGACAAGGTCAGCTACTTGCACTGTGCCGGGCGCTCGTCAAGGCTCAGACGGCTCAGCGTTCTGGTCGAAAGCCTGTTGTTCTGTTAGATGAAGTCACTTCCTCCCTTGATCCTGTTACAGAGTTAACCATATACGATATTATTGACGACGAGTTTACTCGAAAGGGACATACGGTCATATGTGTAGCTCATAGAATTGATGTACTGGCAAAGCACACAGAGGCAGGAAGAGATGTTGTAGTATTGTTGAGCAATGGCCAGTTACAGGAAGTAATCACAGATTTGAATCCGGTGGCGTTGGAAAAGCTTGGGAAATTAGACTGATTGATAGTATGTCGCTATGCTGGAAAAATTGAGCAAGAATTCCCATTTGGTGTTCTGCAATCCAAGTAGTATATATGGCATCGTATCCCCTTGACCCCAAGTGCTTCTTAGCTCTAGAGCTCTTGTACACATACCTTAATACGTAACTCACCTGAATCGAACAAGTATCTTCTATCTATAATATCTAGGTACATAGGCAGCTTTGGTATCCATGTAGCTTAACCGAGGGGGGCATCCACACCATTCGGCCATGAGATATCGATGTATGTATGTGTGATATGCTGACTAGCTCTGATAAAACTTTCGTTTGCTCACCTAATTAAATGGGCAAATACGAATATGCCGATTTTGCCTTCAGCTCCGGGGGGTAGTACTCATTATATAGTCTCAGGTTTCGTCACTTGTGGCAGATTGTTTGCTAGCTACACATTGCGTTGCTGGGGCAACAGTAATGTTTAGTGTTTTTGCGGACAGAGCTCCAACATTCATCAAAACTTTGACATGATTTTAAGATACATCAACACCTGAATATTGGTACAAGATACTTTTCAAGGGAGTGGGCGAAGGATCTGATTTTTTAATACGGTTCTTTGATTTTCTGATTTCATTTCATATAATCACTCATTCTATTTTTTCCTTTGCTCTGTTGTGTTGATATTTATTCTTTGCTTCCTTGCATAGTGATTATGTCTGTAAGAGGTCAGTATTTTCCCACATAACAAGTCAATTTCTCTCAAGCTTACCTATTTTCAAACAAGTTGTTGCAAGGATACGTCCTCTTCTTCCAAAGGAGTTAGACAAAGATATCATCGTGCGCGCCGAGAGCAGTCAGGACAGCAAAACTTTCAATGTAGTCCGGATACCGAGCCCCAAAAATGAATCAGAGGAGTTCAGTTTTACCTTCAATGGCGTCTACGATATGGGAACTTCACAGGAGGAGCTGTTTACAAATGAGGTTGCCCCTACGCTAAAATCATTGTTCCAAGGACTTGATGTTACACTGTTTGCATATGGAGTTACTGGGACGGGGAAAACACATACAATGCGCGGTGGAACGAAGTTGGCAGACCGTGGAATTATTCCTCGATTATTGAGTGGAATCTATCGTCGTGGTCGTAAAGTTGCTAAGGATTCTGGCGAAGAAACCTCTGTCACTGTTACATTGTCTTATTACGAAATATACAACGATAAAGTTTTCGACTTATTCGAATCTCCTGATAAACGATCTCTTGCGGGACTGCCTCTTCGAGAAAAGGACGGGAAAACAATAGTAGTTGGGCTGTCGGAAAGGTCCTGCAATGACCTGAAGGATTTCGAAAAGTTATACATAGAAGCCAACAACAATCGGAGCACAGCAGGAACCAAACTCAATGCGCAAAGTAGTCGAAGCCATGCCATATTG
Source organism: Sclerotinia trifoliorum (assembly GCA_905066765.1). Lineage (NCBI taxonomy): Eukaryota > Fungi > Ascomycota > Leotiomycetes > Helotiales > Sclerotiniaceae > Sclerotinia > Sclerotinia trifoliorum. The sequence goes on along the minus strand of CAJHIA010000009.1, from coordinate 1,634,269 downwards.
ATGGTCAAGGTAACACAAACCACTGGTGATGCGTCTTTAATCAGTACCGCATCCGCAATTGATTTAGCGGGATCAGAGGACAACCGGAGAACAGACAATGGCAAGGAGAGATTGATTGAATCTGCAAGCATCAACAAAAGTTTGTTCGTGCTCAGTCAGTGTATTGATGCCATTGGTAGAGGTGACAAGAGAATTCCATATCGAGAATCTAAAATGACACGAATCCTCAGTTTGGGCCAAAACAATGGTATCACTATAATGATCTTGAACCTTGCACCCTTACGATCTTACCATTTAGATACTTTGTCTTCTCTGAATGTAAGTTCAAGAGCAAAAAGAATAGAGGTTAGGGAAATTGAGAATGAAGTCGTATTCACTCAACCACCCAGAAAAGTAGCTGGAACTAGTATGCAACGACAGCCATTGAGACCTATTACGAATTCACATAATGCTGTAGCCAACCCAGCACAAAAGGCCGATAAGCCCGCAAAAGCTTTCTCTGTGTACACAGATAAAAGTAAAGCAACTACAGCGCGGCCATTGAACAACAGTCAAACACTCCGAAAATCGAACTCGAATAGGAAAAGGCCATCTGATGGAGTTATCGGTTCACGAGTTACCAAAGCCACAAGGCCTACACCTTTTGGGTATAAGTCGGCCACAGCTGATATCTCTGCGGCTAAGATTGAGGAAATGGTTGAGCGTAAAGTCTCGGAAATCCTCGCTAACCGTGCCTTGGAACGGACATCGAATTCACCTATTGAGATTAGTGAAGCTGTTCAGAAAAGGCTTGAGGCATTAGAAAAGAAAGTTGATGAAAACTCGGCGGAAGACGCGAGATCAGAAGGCCTCAGGTTTCTGCTCATGGCGAGACAACACAAAGAGCGCGGTGAAGAAAGTAGTGCTCTGAAGATGTATGAGTAAGTTATTACCCAGCCTATCAGCAAGCCTCAAGTAACTTGAACTAATTTTCTCTAGAATGGCACTTCCTTTCTTCCCTAAGCAAGAGAAATTGCTGAATAAGATTGAGCATCTCAAAGCCAAAATCCAAGCAAAGAATGCTGGTGTAGCAGTCAAACACTCCGAGCCTATAGAAACAGAAAGGCGAAAACCTACTGCTTCCTTCTTACAGCTGCCAACGCCTGCCAGCTCGTTTCAACAAGAGGAAGAGGAAGAGGAAGTACGACCTGTGTCACGAAAGGGCTCAAAGCTAGATATAGAGTATGATGCGTCCTTCGTACACCAAGAGGATCATTACGAAGTTGAGGATAGCTTTTCATGTCAAGCCGCCAAGTCAAAAAAGTCGAAGTCCAAATCGACAACCAAATTACGTGTGTTCAACGATGAAGCATCTATTGGTCCGCTGGATCCACCAACGCCTCGAACAAGGCATCTATTAGATATTGTCAACTCTAGAGATGTTGGAATGATCAGAAGCCTGTGTGGTGTAGGTCCTAAGAAGGCTAGAGACGTGGTTGAGTTTCTAGAGCTACAGAGTGAGGACGATGGTGGTCAGATTAAGACATTACAGCAGCTCAGAGCAATCCCGGGACTAGGTAGCAAAACTGTAGAACGAGCGTATGACGGAATCCCGTTATTAGTTTGAACTTGGAGTCGATTTACATTTTAAGATTGGAATGTCCTCGCATGAATTGCCTTTTGGGAGCGGCATTGCTGGGAGTTTGATTGGATAGGTTATGAGAATTAGCGGGCATTGTTGAATTGGGGTATTGTCTATTGGTTATTTAATGATAAGGGTTATTAAACATGACATTTTACTGGGAACTCTCAACATCGGCTGAGTACATAAATGACAAGTGCCATGTCAAGTGATGAAAATTCGTGGATACTCTCCACGGATTTGAGACAAAATGAGATACTGGATACCACCGAAGTTGAATCCTCTCGATCCAGTGATTATGATCAGGAAGTCTATCCGAACATAAATGAATTTTTCTTTCCCTCTCCGCCATATGGCAAGGGATGAAAATAATTATAGGAAAGAAAATGCACCCTGCCATCCATTCTAGGTTACTATATTACTCACGTGGTTAATACCTCGATGGCTTTGCCTCACTCCAGCCTTTGGCGGCAGCGATGCCTAGTACCTCAATACCATAAATAATACGAACAATACGTCAGATGGACTTTATTTACACAAGTAGTGTATCTGGCAGCCGGATAGTTGAGCCACAATCACATACGGGAAGGTGCAGAAGTTATTCTGCATGAAACCGCCATATGTGGCTCATTATAAACCAACCGATAGCGCGAACAAGAATCGTGGCTTGAAAATTATGATTGTGCTAGAGATAGAGAACTGAGAAAGTGGTCGGACACTGATCGGCAGTAAGTCTCGGTCGGATAAGTACAATAGGGGCTATGATCGGCACCGATCTTTTTCTCCCTCTCTTTACACACACACAAAACCCCTATGAAGTTTTCCAGCCCCATTATACGATTTCCTTCAAGCATATGAATATTTCCCAAGCATTCGAGAACCTCATCGTCGTATTAGCCACAGTCCAAGACCCGCGTACCCAAGCGAGCCCTGCCTTATGCAGGGAGTATGTACGTCCCCGTCACATCACACGGCGATCTCACATGCAAATCTCGGGATGTTTTTGTAAAAACAGCGGTGCTGATAGGGACAAGATATAATTGAGATGGTGGCACAAGCAGCTATGCGTAGTTAGACAAGCTAGACATGGGAGATATGTTCCCTGTGCTGACCTGAGGCTTATCGGTTAAGAGATCCGTGGAAGAAACAGTGCTGAAAAGTCTTCATGATCGGCAAAAGTCTAAAAACGTCTAGAACCGTCATTCAATTAGTTTTCTCTTCATTGGGTTTTCAGGGTCTTTCATCTTTTTTTTTCTCCTTTGTTCAGGGATAACACGCCATAGGTGCTGCGCGTGAATGTTGTTGTTGTTAGCTTTGGGTGGCAGGGTGGCGATTTTTTCGGTTTTGGGGACCTAATTGGGCTGCTGGGTTGTTTGCTATATTTCATGGGATTAGATGATCTACGTTGCACATATGTATATAAATATATATGTGATGCAATACCATGGATAGCTGCATATAAATGTACCATGTCAATCACTCATATGACGACGACCCTCATCCATCTCCATCTCCATCTCATCTTGGCACATTTTCCCACACTCTAAAGATTAGTGTACAAACCTTAACAATAGGCTTTCTTTCCAATACCTATTAAACTTTATTTCAACCCCAATTACCTAAATCTCTACACTTTTCCTTCCCTAGCTCGAACCATCCGGGTATGCAAACCCCACGAAATTTCCTATTCCGAGTACCTCAGAATTGGCCCGTGGGGAAAAGCTATTGAAGAAACTTCATCATCATAGTATCCTTAGCCCCCTTTTGACTACCGGCATTCGGCCTGGATGCCTAAAGAGGCCTTGGCACGGAGGAGAATATGTAGACTCTAGTGTGTCTTAGGGTCGTGTTAGTGCTCAGTGATTTACTCTCATGACTTAGGAGATAGATTGCTCTAATGAGGTATAGTACGTATAACAAGCGCGATAGCTTTACTTGGTGCCAACTGTGGTGTTTTTGTACGGTGTATGTATATCATTCCATGCATGTATGTATATAGATGTAAATGTGTAAATAAGGTGGATGTATAAAGTTATATGTGGTGCAAACATTTATCTACCTTTTCCCTTCAAAGTTCTAGCATGTACCACCGAAATTCTACCGCCGAAACACACACACACACATACCTAACCCAGCAGCTTAGCTCGCACCGCCAAGAACACACCGAGCCAAAATCCACACATGCACAAACACAAAACTACGGGGTGGCTGTGGGGCTTGGGGAGAGGGGTAGCTAGCCACCTACTTACCTACCCTATCCCTAGAACCCTGGGTAAGGTAAGATAAGGTAAGCTACAGAGCTGCAGCATCAAATAGCTACAGCTACCAGCTACCACCCACTAACTACCACCCATTAACTACCATCCACTAACTACCACCCACCAGCTACCACCCACCAACTACCACCCACCAATTACCACCCACTAACTACCACCCACTAACTACCAGCTATAGCTCACCCATCTTAAACTAACCACAATACTCAGATATAAAACCCCATGTATAATGTATACTGTACCCACATCTAGCTGCTGATCTGTGGCCTGATCTTTCGATGTCATCTATCTCTAGCTTCTACAGCATCCACTATCAATTCTTCATACTATCTCTTCTATCAATTCTCTATTCCGTCACTTTCGTCACTTTCCATCCCTTTCCACATCTCTAGCACAACGTCTAACACATCAATTCCTCATATAACCTTATTTTAAAGTATGTACCCGATGTAGATCACTCTAGTAAAATCCACTCCACCCCAAATCCAGTCCAGTCCACTCAACTCAACTTAACTCCAACTCAATAATTCACCCATCCATCCAGCATCCACCCACCATCCAGCATCCACCCACCATCCAATCAATCCCCTTCCCATCCCCTTCAAAAGCATAAACCATAAACCATAAACCAAACCGAAAAACTCCTCATTATCATTACGCCCAACGCGACCCAAATAAGACTTACAATTACAGGTCCACCAGTCTAGTATAGTCTAGTCTAGTCTAGTCTAGTCTAGTCTAGTCTACAAAATCAGGAATTCAAACTCGTAGCTTCGCCCCTGTAATAAGACAATCCTCTTCACACAACCCTTTCATCCTATCCGCTAACTATACTATACTAGCATCCATCCATCCATCCATCCATTCATATAGACTAAGATCAGACCAAACTAAACTAAACATACTACCTGAGTAGGTATAGATAGGAGAGTGTGGACTAGACTAGTTTGATGATATCGCTGGCTAGAGGCTAGTTTCCCACATCTACATCCACATCCACAATTATAATTACACAATTGCCTACCTAGTACCGCAAAGATTTCTTGGCCGCGCATCTGGTTTGGAATTTCGCCAAGGAAAAGTATAGTTCTTCTTTTACTCGGGTATTATGATATTCATGCATTCCATCCCCTATCTGAGGCGCTTTGACGTCATGAATATCTTGTATTGGATTTTTCACCTGAACATGTGAGAGAGCGTGAAAGAAGTGAATTAATGATTAATGGTTTTGTATTTCATTGCTATCGCGGTTGCAAAATCAAAAATATCTGCGATCCTAAACAAAGTACGCCGACCTCACCATTGCCATCGAGGCCCATCTGTGTACCATTTTGAATAATAATCTCCAGCCTCATGGAAAGGAAATGGTTCGTCCGCATCGTGAAGTGCCATGTACAAATGCAATTGCATTAAATATTGTGTTCGCGTGGCTGCTAGAGCCGTGAATGAATGGAAAGGATGCCCGAAAGCTTACTCCGACAAAAACAAACGCGAAAAAATGCAAGAAAGCTTGAAATGCCCCCTCCCCATCTACCACTTCCCAATATAGCTGAGACCAGACGCCAAATCTGTCCCTCAACATCTCCCACTGATGTAAATGCTTCTCTCTTCAATACGGACGTCTTGGGAGCGGTGCCGAGAAAGACATTTCATAGAAGAAATTGGTATCTCAAAAAACGACATTGACGCCCTTCAAGCCCAGTCCAAAACCCGATCCCAGACCGTTACAGATCCATAACAATTACACGACCATCCCCTTCCTGGTCTATGGGGGTATAATAAAACAATAGATAAAGGAAAATTAAGTGAGTTGATTAGAAAAATAACCTCAATTCGTATCCTTCGCTTTGGACAACGCTCTGTGTCGCTCCAGCATTGTCATTGTCTACAGTGACATCCATTTCCCATTCACGTTTGACGGGTGCTTGAGAAGCCTGAATTTCTATGATGAAGTCTTGTCCTTCGGAAAGCTCTCGTACAACATCATCGTCCATTTCGACCTGCAGACCACTGTCAAGTACACGGAGAGCCCGCATAATTTTTGTAGGCTCAATTTTCCATTTCAACGCGATGGCATTAATGAAATCTTTGAGTGTTCGTTGCATCAAGTATATAGCTCGATGGTACTCATGTTTGCCTGGCTGAGCCGTGTCCCGGCGGAGTACATAAAAGCAAGCCACAGGCTTGACAGGTTGTTCGATTACAGGCGGATTGTAAGATGGATCAACTCCCAAAGCCTCAATCCATCCACTTAGGCTTCCACCGTCGTCTGACTTGGGAACCTTGGTTAGCTGATCTGGCGGACTCGCCAAATGCTGTGGGTTTTGATTTTGAAAGTCTCCCGATGGCGGGTTATGAAAATCAGTCCAAGAAGCTGAAGCGTTAGAGACAGTCGCAGCAGCTTGAGAATGTAATGAGATTGAACTTGGTGATGGGGAGATGATAGAAGAGGTACCAGTTGTCGAGCTGTGTGCGCTGCTTCTCGCCGCCCAAATGGCATTGTCATGGGAATCCACTTTAGTCAAGTCAAGCGGTTCGCCAACTAAAGCCACTGGGTGGAGATCGGGATCATCTTGTTCCGACCCACGCAGGAAAAGGACGCTACTTGGTCGCGGGCTTGAGAACATTTCTGACATCGCTCGAAGCTTAAAATGAAGATCCTCTTCCATAGGAACCCGTCCACCTGCAGAAGATGCAGAAGACATGGACCAGGTACGTTTATGCTTTTGGACCTTACCAGGTCGCTGTTCACTCAATTGTGTCTTTGTAGTTGAGCCTCTCTTTCGCTTCCCAAAATCTTTCATACCAGTCTCTGCCTGACTTATTTGCTGCTTTAGCTTGTCAATGGTCTTCCTAACGTGCGCAATATCGTTGGCCAATTTTCTTTCAGCTCCATGATCTCTGAACAGCTTAACTTTGCAAAAGGCCACCTCGGAGGTCTCGTTGACGTGTGGAGAACCAGAAGGTAGCGTTTGCGTTTTCGCGCAAAATCGAACTGGGATACCCTTCACACCTTTCGAGTGGCTGAAATCGGTGGAAAGGAAGTTGAAACGAACCGCGATGTTGCACTCGGGGGCAGAGTTGGCACCTGGGGTCCAAATCACAGAAAACCCATCGAAAGAAGCCGTGTCAAGCTCCACACGAGTACGTTTATCATCACTCTCGCCAGGCTGTGTGGATTCAACGTATTCTACAGCCTGAAGCTTTCCACCGCGTTGATGTGCCTCATTGGTACCTCTTCCTTCTTTCCATAACTGCCAGCACGAAGCAGGTCGCTGCCTCTGCTGTTCGTCTTCGAATGAGATACGAACGAATGTCCGGTAACGAGTTCCTGGTTGAAGTGGCTGAGTCAATCCGGTATCCATAACGGAGACGGAATATGCCTGCCCCTTGTTGAGATACGTGACCGGGATCTCATCGGCTTGTTTAATCATGGCTGTTGGAGCATTTAAAATGACGTGAAAACGAAATTTCTCGGCAGTTTGAGGGCTCGGTCCAGACATAGACATGCCGTAGGATTGTGGCTGGAAAGTCGGCATTGGAGATTGGTGCATCGCCCGCTCCATTGAACCAAGCGGTCCTTCGTCATCATCCATAGGAGATCCGTCATGGTCCATTGTTTCGTAACCTGTATCCTGATGGACGAAGGAGGATGGCGCGAATGAGGTCTGTTGCTGGGTTTGCTGTTGATGATGGGGATGTACAAATGGGTTAAAATTTTGAAAATGTGGAGGCAAGTGGTGACCAAAATGGGACATGTCCATTATAGTATGAGTATGGAGGGCATCTGTAGAAGTTGGGAGTGAAAGAGGGGTTCCAAGTCCCATACTCATACCCATGCCAGGTGTGTGAAGATCTCCAGCTTGATTATGATATAGAGTATTAGTCGCTCCCGGCGTAGGTGTGTAAAACGGCACTGGTGTTCCATTGGGAAAGGTGAAAGTGTAATTGGGATCCAAAAGCGAAGGTGTGAATCGCCATGGTTCTTGCTGCGCTCTGGGTGTTGGATCCAAATCTTTTATCTCTTCACCTCCTACGCTGTGATGTCTGAATTGGTAAATGCGTTAGCCCATGTGCACGAAGAAATACAGACCAGGAGAAATTCATGCATTCATTCCAGCTTTTACGATAGGAAATTTTGAAGCCCATGCAAAATGCATATGATTGCGACGAGAATTTGAGATAACTTGCCTGTCTGGCGCGCCCGCAAGCGCGACTAAGTGAGTATTGTTGTTCCCAGCAGAGGTGGTTGCAGTGATGGCAACTTCTGGAAACGTTTGTCGAAAGTTGGCGATGAATTCATCACCGGGTCTTTGCGATGATGTCCTGTAAAAGGGAAGATGGTGAGCTTTGTTTTGGTAAGTAGTAAATGGAGCTCTCTGTCCTAAGCCCAAGGTAATGCGCAGAAGCCAAACAGCAACAACAACGACAACAACAAGACGATAGAATTTTCAGCTTACCGATTGCGAAACATCTGGAAGGTAGATAGAAGAGCTATTCCAAGCTCTCCCAGTTAAAGAAGTTTTGGTTGGTGAGTAAAGGAGTTTCCTCCGTAAAACTTCCCTTTGATTAATACGTGGGTGGTTTGTATTGTGAATTCAGCTGAAGTAGAAGTGGAGGGGTAGCATATGGGATTTGCTGGGAGTTCGAGTAGCGAGCGTGATGGGAATTCACCTAATGCCTAGGTATTTAGGTATCTAGATATCCAGGTGTGACTTCCGAAACTAGAGACTCATGAATATGAATATGGAAAAGCGAAAAATGATATCTGACGGGCGAGGATGCGGGTGCGGAAGGGATAGTAGATGCTTATATTTCGTATGTAGGCGTGTATCTTAAAATGAGAAAAGCTGCGTTAGACTAGGGGAGGGCAGGGGGGAGGGGATCATGATAGTATAGTTTCATGGATTTTCATGGATTTGTTATTATATGAATTTGGCGATGACGGAAACTTCCTTGAGGATTACTTTTTGACCGTGATCCCCTCTTTTGGTAGGAAAAAGGTCTACTAGATACACGCATGGATCAATTTAGGTTTGTTTGTATGGATGGACCAGAGTGCAGGCGAGGTAAAATATAAAGTAGAGAATATAAAATCGAAAATAACAGCTAGAACTAATTGCGAAATACTTGGTAGTGACTACCTAGGTACTCTACTTACTCGGTAGTTTATCTACTTTATCTACTTTACCACTTTACCACTTTACCAGTGAATGAGAGGAACGTGTGACTTCTCCATCTAGGCGCTCTCCGATAAATATTAAGATTTTCTCGATATGGATGAATCTAATACGCTAGCTAAGCAGAGTCTACTAATTCTACTAATTCTACTAATTCTACTAATTCTACTAATTCTACACGAATGGATCTCAAGCTAAAACTAGTCCTCCCGGTTAGTCCTACTGGTAGTCTGGTCGTCAGTCTAGGGATCTACTTGCTATTATTGGACTATAGGAAATAACGGCAAAGATATCATTCTCATGTCATGCATCTATGCCAACCAAAGCAGCAACAAAGCAGCATCTAAGCAGCATCTAAGCAGCAACAAAAGCATCCATCGTACCCAAGCAAACCCAAGTAAGAGGTACCACGAATGGAATGTGTGTATTTGTCGTGATAACATCATCGGTGGACCCATAAAGTTAGTGTTGCTACAACTACTTCCGCTATTCCTTGTCGTTTTTCCAGTGACAATCCCTTAATTGCTCACTCCTCTTCCTGCTGGGATCCTCATATGCAAATTATTTTATTCTTGCCTGGACAGGCTGGACGGACTGCTGGGGGAGACATGGAGGGATGGAGGGATGGCTAAAGAAAGTTCTACCTACATACGGAAGTCTTACCCTAATGAGACCTCGGACGTGGAGAGAACAAGAAATTCTTAATTCTCAGTGTCAAAGCGGCATCAGAAAATTCCCAGCATCAGCCACAACCATTTCAATCCATTTCAATCAATTAAAGAAATGATCAACACTAAACTCGCGACATATCTCAAATTGTGGCGAAAGATTCGTCCTTCATCCATTTCTCGAGTGGATTGCAAATGTTTTCCTTCTTTGGCTCCCCTCGCTCCGGAATCTGGATGCTGAAGTGTCAAGTAACACTGGCTTATGCTTGCTGAGCTGAGGCCTGCTGAGATCAAGACCATTACGGATAATGGATCATGAAATATTTCACGGGACGTCGTTTTCAATCCCGATTGATAACAAGGACTAAACTCGATTCTGCTTCATCTCCGCGAAATATCATACAAGCTACAAACAAACGGAGCAATTATATATTTTCCGATCCATTACACATGAAAAGAGCGTCTATGTATCGAAATCTGGAGAGATGTCTACTTTCGGGGATCCCCCCTTTTTCACCCTTTGATTTTCACCCTAACGAGCTGCTGGAACCGTTGATAGATCTATTTTGCCTAGACACACATAACCCTTATGTTGCTTACTCTCATCCCATACAAACAGTAAAATTGCTGTTATTCTTCTGATACGGTTCCCGAGTATCTAACTATACTATCTATTGCCAATCATCGTCTTAATAAAATTGACAAGTCCAACGGGTCCTTAATCTCAAGAAATTGGGGATTGAAAGTTCGGGCCCCAGGGGCTCTAGATTTTTAGTGCGTTGCATACCATATTTGGGTGCCACTTTAGGCCGCGCGGGGAATTTTACTTCCCTTGTCTTCCATTTGTGGCGCCGAACAAACAATGCCATCAACTCTTTCTTCTGTTTTTCTGTGCCCATTCTACCGGTTCCAATCATTTTCCAGTTTGAATTATTCCAGATGATCACAAACTCTTCCATTGCGTCGTTGCATAGCCACAGCCACGATCTCTAGAAGAATGACACAAAGGAACTCTTTAGCGAGCCATACAAGCCACAGTAGATCAGCGGGAAAGTTTTGGAATTATACGGAGACTACTCCGTGGAGGCGTTGTGGCGGATCCGTCAACCTATCGCACCGGAGATGAAGCGCAAGCTTCATGCTTCGTGATCTTGGACGATAGTGTGATCTTCGGAAATATAGTCCAATGGTACTACAAAGTCTGCATCTTTGCGATTCCACCATGGATATTAGGTTTGATGCTGATATAGGAGAAGCGTTAACAGACGACCGAGCTTTTGCTGGCTTGGCCATCCACTCTAAAGAATTCTCACCAAGCTGTTAACAGATGTTGCATATTGTGTCGTGTCACCTGCCGCGATTTTATCTTTTCTCCATCCGTTCGTATGCTTCAGAGCCCAGACTCCGCTGCATACAGCACTACCCTAGCAACTGTCTGCTAGGTGTCTAACGGGAAGTGGCGGGTGTTTCGATCATCCTAGAATAGAGGCTCCTTGAGCTCTCATAGGCTGACCAAACATCTGAAAGCTCAATCGACAAATGCCTAGTCTGATGCAATTGAATGGATTTCGCTACTTCTTATCCATCTACAACGATTGTTAGCGGAAATGAAAACAACAGCCGGTAATGCCAACTTTCGTTCTCGAACACACAGCCACACAACTGCAGACTAAAGCCATCGTCGAGCCACTGTGGCGTAAAAGGTGGGCAGCCGATTTCCCATCTTTCCCCTTGGTCTGTGGGATGCCAAAGTTGTGCGGCTCGTCTTTCACCTATGAGCCTAGAATGAATATCACAACCCCTCACACAATGATTACCCTCCAATATTTCGTCTTCCCTTGCTGCATTTGATGCCTTTCCTGACTTTTTCTCCTTCCTCGTAGGTTCGCCGTTCCCTTATCAAAGTCTTAAATGGTCAATTAACGTTTTTTCATCTCCGTTTAAACGCTAGCTCGATTTCCATGCGCCTTTAGCTTGGTTGCCAGGCCTACATGGCGAGCGCAAAAACGCGTGTAAGGGCAGATAGCTGCATTCGCATGAATGGACTTCGCATCTAGCCTACATTAGACGGCAACGTGATGGATTCCACTAGCACGGCTTGATTAAATTACGTAGACATGTATCTGATGGGTGATCTTATTTACGAGGTACTTTCGCTGCCTCGGTATACTTTCTCGAGTGTCCAATCTTTCGAAGTCTCCATAAAGAAGAATGTTTCTGCCATTTTATGATGTCGGATTACTGGCTACATAGTCTTGCATTCGAACTCATTCAGATATACACGGTCAGCATGGCAGCGCGGAGCTGCCCGACCAACAGGTGTATTAATGTATAAAACACGAAGGCATCTTTGGAAATCTCGATGCAGCTCTCGCCAAAGAACCGAGCCGTGGAACCTTCGCGAAAAGATTTCGGCCCCCATCTTATTATCCCCTTCCTGCGAAATGAGTTGTTCATTCTAGGAGCAGTGTCAATACCGACTGAATCTAGTCGACAAAGTGTCAAGTGATCGAGAACAATGCACATGAAGCCATCACGGTACACCGCTGGTGACAGTGGATAGAAAAGTTTCAGCCACAGGCCGCGTTAATGGCTACCAGGGTATTTCAAAGATACTTGCCCTATGGCGGTGGAGACTCGAACTTATCTCGGCATGTAGAATAGTCGAGTCTTGAATATCTTCGCCAGATAAAAAATGTTCCGCTGTCATTTGCTGCAAAGTTCAAACTAAATCAGCAAAAGTTGAATTGCCACGTTGAAAATAGCATCGCCCGTTACCGATACACGACTCAAAACGTTCGTAATCATCAGCCATCGGCCATCGGATCATCCTCGTCACAGCGTGATAATATAGCCAAATGGATATCCTACCAGTGCCGTGAAGAATTCCACCTGAACCCAAGCTTTCTTCATTTTTCCATCTGATATGCGTGTCTTTTTATTTTTAATTCATGTCCAACTAACTGACCTCCGCCTTCAAATTCCTCAATGAGGCAGGATTTTCATATTTTCCCATCCGATGTTCCGCACAGTTTTTAATTTTCCGAGCAGAAGCCCATACAAATGACGTCAATGATGCTTGTATGATGGAGAACCTTTGCAAGCCACCCCTTCCCCCCAAGAAAAAGTTTTGGGAAAATGGTTTGAACAAGGGTGGTACAGTATAATTGTGATCTTTTTCTTCCTTTTTTTTCTTTCCTTCTTTTTGGGCAAAGATCTTGCATCTTTTAGCCGATCACTCCCCTTGAGGCTTGAAGTCAGGAAGTCTTGGACTCTATTGGCCGTGTTTCTTCCATTTATTAAAATCAGCAAAGCGTGGAGATCAAATCTAGTAAGCCTTTACCTAATGCAACATCTCAATACGTGTGAATTTGATTCCCAGTTGCAGATATGTATGCTGCTGTATCATGTATGCTTCGACGAATATTCTGCTGCAAATACCCGGCAGCTTTTTGGTTGTAAGACCTGGATGGTGGCCCTACCGCCTTACCGGGACCCTTATCAACGTTTTTTTAATCTGTCATCAATTGTGATCGACCCGGTAGAACTTTATTTCAAACCTTCTTAGCCCATCAAGTAGGATCTTGCATGTACCATCGACGGTTCAGTCGTTACTAAGCAGTGAACTCAAAATCAGAGTTTCAAACAGAATGGGAATGGTGAACGTCGCTGTCGTCATTCGGCAACACTGCAGGTACGAGCGCTGTACACGGACGGAACTTCGGCACAATTGGCTGGGTTGCATGCGTTTACATACCAAATTTTGGTGCTTGGCACAAGTTTGCATAGGAAAGCTCATCGAATGATTTGCACACATTGCTCACGGACAAGCCTCTATATCGTATGATGCCTAATTTAAATGCTTGGGGAGTCGGGGCTCGGGATAGGAAAGAACACTTCCCCTTGAAGTCAGACATTGGTTTCGTACACGTGCTCGGGCTCCCCGGTGTGGGGATTTTCTGCGGGAGCTGTTTGGGTTTTGGTTTCTGCGGGAGGTCTGAAACGGAAACACGGTTCGTTTTGTATGATTGGAGGAAATGTAATGTTTCTATCGCCTTTTGGTTGTTCTACCAGGTAGTCACTAGGAGGCCCGTTCCGCCACCGGGTCTAGTCCAGCCGGAACTCATTAGGATTGTGTCCAGACATTCAGAGCGCGCGCTTATTTTGATCGAAAGTTTATACGCTTCTGAGATGGATGTCTTCATATTGTACAGGATGATATCCGTATATTCGAATGCAATTTGTTGAATTGTATGTGCTTGTCCTCATCGTATCGAGGCCAGACCGCCTGCAAGTCGGAGCCTCCGTAGATGATTGGAAGCTAAATGAATGTAGTAGGTAATTATTTTGAAATTACTTTATGCCAACTGGCTTTTCTTCTTCCAAGAGGTCCTATAGGTGGACTTCTGCCCAATAAGAACTAATAACTTTCAAAACACTGTGAATCTTTGAGGATGGTTCGTCCACTTCGGTGAACTGAATTTCGGATGAATCACATATATCGGAGAAGTTATGGAAGCAGGAATCTCCCATTCTCGAACCGCGGTCTGATACCCGGGAGTCATTCCTCCTTTCTTCACCATCACTAGGCATGAGACGTATTATATTATAACCTTATCTTTTTTCTTTCTTTCAACGTATCTACACCGGCTTGATGCCGACTTCATGCTACGATTACGATCCGTCAGTAGGCAATACGACCCCGATTACAACGGATTTGAGAATAATACAAGGCAGTAAGTAACCAGGTATTTTACATTGTCTGTCATCTATTCTCTTTATACAGGTTGGAAAAGGCCTTTCACTAGTAATAGGATCAGTCCTTCTTTCCGGCGGAAGAGCCTATGTAAGGGCCACGACGCAAAGAGGGCCAGACTTGGGAGGTCAAGGGTTCTATCTGCAGCTCGCCTAGTGTGCCTTAGTTCAGTTGAATGCACATGCTCGAGCCAAGTTTAAAGAATACGGAGCTCACTGCTTCAGCCGCAAGTAGGTTCTCCTTGATATCGGCCCAAGGCATTTTAGGAAGGTCCTCCATCAACTACAAAGAAGAGACGCCAATATGATCAGAGAACCTTGAATATATCAGTCTTATCACTGAAATTTTCCGTAAAGTCGTAGCGTGATTCAAACTTAGGGGAAAGGAAACGCAGGAGAGCTATTCCACAAAGTTTGCTTTTGTCGGTATCATGGACGGTGATTATAAGTGGTGGTTTCAAGTAGATGGGTACAAATTTGTTGTACTTTCTAATACTAGGAAGTCCAAAATCTAGATAGATATCTCCTCGATAGCATCTAACATATGTAGATGTGGTTTGGATATACTCAGACAAGGAGAGGGGAGGCCAGCAAAGATCATAGTGCTTCGGGAAGATTTGGGTAGCAAGGCAGCTGAACATGGGAGTAATGATTATGTAGATATATTGAAGACACTCTAGACATTTTAATCATAATCAACTGAAATTCGAATAGATCTCATAATAGACTGGATCAAATTGTGATATTCAGATCTCATGGTATATCAGCTAGGCAAATAACCGAGCGGGAAGTCATTGCGTACGGGAACAAACTTAAATTTAATATCTTCGATGATTTTGTTTCAACTTCGCACGGTAAACATCTTAAAATCATATCAATATGATATTTTAACATCATGAATTCTTGATACTTGATCTGAGATTTATAATTTTCGAATTGCAGTTTTGTAGTCTGGCAGTTGAATTACACGATCAGCCAGTCGTCAGGTGCACTCTCCAATCTCAATTTACCCTATCGGCTTCTTATCGTCAGCCCCTAAACGTCACTACAGAACGAACTGTACCAAGGATCTCTCAGCATCATAGGCCACATTACTGTACAACCAACCAACCTCGAACACTTAAATTTCGAAGTCACTTCAACTTTCCACTTTCCCCTTTAACCGTTGCTCGTTATACCACATATACGATCTTTGATTATCATTTTAGTCTGTATCGTCAAATATGGCATCTGCATCCTCGGGATCCTCTGCTTTTAACCCTTCGCCCGCTGCATCGACGACCCCTTCCACTACCCCCGAGTCGTTACCTACCGCCTCTGCCGCAGCGGAGAAACCGCCAGATGATGGCTCGAAACTTAAGATGTTCTTGGGAATTTTGCGAAAGTAAGTCATTCTACTTCTTCCATCTGTCCTCGAAGATGTGGAAGCAAAACACACCGCTATCAACAAGGGGCAATGCGACGAACTGTGGTTTCAGCCTCTGAAGCAACTTCAACGCCTGCCGCAGAGGCGTATAGGTCTCAGATGATAGATGACTGACATTGCTTTCTCTCTTTACATAGGTTCATTGGAGTGGCAGATATTGCTTCCGTTCGATTTAGTTTGCCGGCCCAGCTATTAGAACCGACTCCCAATCTCGAGTACTGGAACTACCTCGATCAACCGAATACATTT
Source organism: Sclerotinia trifoliorum (assembly GCA_905066765.1). Lineage (NCBI taxonomy): Eukaryota > Fungi > Ascomycota > Leotiomycetes > Helotiales > Sclerotiniaceae > Sclerotinia > Sclerotinia trifoliorum. The sequence goes on along the minus strand of CAJHIA010000009.1, from coordinate 1,618,094 downwards.
GTGGCAATAGGAGACTCGGACGATCCATTAGATAGAATGCTAGAAGTCTTGAGATTTTGGTTTACGAAGGATTTAAAATATGTCAAAGGAAAGCCTTGCAAACCATATAATTCTACCCTTGGGGAATTTTTCAGGGTAAGCAGTTGCATCTAAAATGGCAAGATGGTAGTGGAGAATACTGATCTTTGAATAGTGTAATTGGGAGGTCGAGGACTCACAACCGGCTATAGAGACGATCAAATTGAGCCCTAGTGCTTCGTCTTCGAAAAAGAACACTCCTATGTCATCAACAAATGCGTCCAACGTTACAATTCCTAAGCCAAAACCCGCCGGCAAAAAAGTTCGAGTATCTTACTTAACGGAACAAACCTCGCATCATCCACCAGTCTCCGCATTTTATGTCGATTGTCCGGAGAAGGGTATTTCGGCTAGAGGATTCGATCAACTATCGGCGAAGTTCACTGGAACGAGTATCAAGGTTACACCAGGGGAGCACAATTTGGGTATCTTCATTAATATTGAGAGGAGGGACAATGAGCAGTATCAACTCACACATCCAGCAGCTCACCTTGGGGGACTTTTACGTGGAACTTTGAGCGTTACCGTGGGAGACCAGTGCTACGTAACCTGCACTCAGACTAAGATCAAGACAATTTTGCATTATGTCGAAGAAGGGTGGTTAGGAAAGACGCAAAATAAAGTGGAGGGAGTAGTGTTCCGCTACGATCCGGACAATGATAATAAAACTAGGATAAGAGATGTCCCTGATAAAGATGTATTGGCAAGAATATCTGGAAACTGGAAGGATAAGCTATACTTCGCTTTGGGGCCAAAGGGCGTAAGTTTTTTTTTATGCATTCAGATGATAAGTGCTAATTTAAAATTACCAGGACAAACCAATTCTTCTAATAGATCTCATGCCACTTCAAGTAGCACATAAGATTATTCCTCCAACAGAGAAACAGCTACCCAATGAATCCCTCAAATTCTGGTCGGGCGTCACAGAAGCCATTAACTCTCGACAATTTTCCCGAGCGACAGCCATCAAACAAGAATTAGAAGAAAGGCAGAGGGAGAAGGCTAAAGAGCGACAGGATCAAGGGGTGGAATGGCAACCGAGATTTTTCACAGGATCTGTTACACCATTAGGTAAACCAGATTTGACAGATGATGGAAAGGAGGTTCTACATATGTTACAACAGGGAGAATGGGATTTGAAGGAGAGTGAAGTTACTGGAGCTTAGAATTTCGTTTTAAAGATGCATTTTCTCATGATAGATGTCTTTCTGGTCTTGGATGATACCGATCGATACATTTGTTGATACATGATATATACATACATACATTGCATTGCATTATATTATACTATATTTTATTACAATGTATTATATAAACGAGGAAATGATGAAGAGAAACAAAAGCTGGTGTGATGTGGATAAGAAACAGTGGTTTGTATCTTGTATTGTTATTCTTTTAGTGGTCGATTCTGTGGATTGATTGATTATATCAAGTTCAGCCCTTTTGTGGTACTTTGCCCATGTTCATATTTATGTTTGTGCTGTGTTTTTGTTTTTCTTTTGGTTGATTGATTGATTGATTGATATTTATTTGGTATTTGATGTTTTATAGGAGATTTAGAGGGGGGAAAGGGGCGGAGCAAATAGATGCTTGGATGGATGAATGAATGGATGGATGGATGTTCTTGCTTGGTGTCTTGGTGTTTTGATGTTTTGGTTGTGAGTTGTGGATGTGATGTGATGGGTAGTTGGATGGGATGGGTAGTTGTACGTAGAAGCTGGATGAGTTGCTGGAAGATCGAATAGATGGGGGTTTGGGATGAGGGCGGGTGGGATGAGAGGGTGGATTGAGTGGAGGGGTGAACAGATGGAGGAATGATCTCGAGGTGAGAAGTGACAAGTGAAGTAAGAATCAAGATTTTTATTTTAGAGCAAGCGTTGGAAGTGTAGGCAGGTGTAGGATATCTTGATCTAGTTTGGTCTTGAGTGGTTTAGATATAATTGTGTTATTGATTGGTTGTTTAGTGATATTTATGGGAAAATGGCAAAGGGGGAAAGGGGGAAAGGGGGAGGGCGGGGATGAGATGAGAGATGAGAGATGGGGTAGGGATCTGGAGGAATGCGGGGGATTGGAGGGGATAGTGGATGGGTAGAGTGATGAATAAATCGATGGGTGAATAGGTAGATGAACAGTAACAGATAATTATTAGCAATATAGTATAATATAATAGGAAGTAATTATGGCATATTAGGATAGGAAATATAATTCTTGCCTCCCTTCTAAGTATCTTTTAATTAAGGAAATCGGTGCTGTGCTTATATGCTCACTGTTTATATACCTAGATACCTAGATACCTAGATACCTAGATACCTAGATACCTAGATAGTATGTGATTGAAGCAATAAATGATGTATGGAAGTAAGTAAGTAAGTAAGTATAATCCCAAGTTTGTAGGTGGGAGATCAAGGATCAAGGTAAATCTTATGCATATGATGGTTGTGAGGGTATAGTAGTAGATAAATCATATATGATTTGGAATGGATGGTAAGGGGGAGGAAATGGGGGATAGAAGGGGAGTGAGAGAGGTTATGAATGATAAAGAGAAAGGGGAAGGCATGAACGACCAGGAAAGAGTAGATGGATCGGTCATAGGAATCATATGACTGACTTATGTATGATCTGGTGATTTGAAATGCATAATACGAATGTGATCGATGGTGTAAATCTTATTTTATCTATAGTTTGCTTTAAGGGAGTTGGATTTGAGGTCAGCTAAGGTTAGATAGCATCTCATATTCTGATACAGGAAAAACAATGTCGATCTTCAAATATTCCACTTTAGCGACACAGTGTCTGTACTATATATTTAGATTGGAAAGATTTCTACTTTGAGTGTGGATGTGAATGTATACTTGAGTACAAATGCACATGTGTATGTTATATTAGATTGGTCCAAAGGAAAAGAGCTGTGTTGTCTTGGTGCCGGTGCCAGTGCAGTATTGAATGCTATTGTTCGTGATAGTATACGTCTATATAATAATAACTTTCTGTTTCTTTTCATAAATAGTTTTGTTTTTATTTCTGCAGTGAAGTTGTGTTTATGGATGCGACGTCGTTAGCTATAGTATTTAAAGAGACTCGGTTATGTACGGAGTAAGGTTCACCAGTTTACATAAGAGAAGAAGAACATGACTCTGGTAACATAACCATCAGGAATTAGGAAATAGCTTACTCCGTACACGGAGTTATTCCTGCCTTCCCAATATGGCCTAGCGCCGTACCATGTAAGATTAACCTGTTTCTGATCAACCTTTTGTTGATGATTCGAATACATTTCACATGCATCCGCTCGTAACATATTCACACTATATCATCATTCATTTCCCCTTTCATACTTCCGAATCCTACACATTCATTACAAGAGTTTCCAGAAGATGGCATATATCAAACAGAAGTCTCTGCAGCTTTGATCAATTTCTCGGCTAACCATTCCGGCTGGCTAATGAAAGGACTGTGACCGGAGGTTGTACGTTCGATTGTATCAAAACCTAAGTAGGTTTGTGGTTAGTCTTCTGGGAATTCTGGATTGAACATGAAATGAGGAGAGAATCAAGATCATATCTTCTTTCATGATATAGGACTCGGATTGTTCTTTACAGCAAAAACAATCCAAACTCATTCAAAGAGGAAAGAGATACAAAAGAAACAATAACACTTACTTCCTGCAGCAATGTCCTGCGCTTGTTTAATTAATCCTAACTGCGCTTTTAAAGGAATCGCCTTATCGTCCTCACAAACCACATACGTACTCGGAATAAATCTCCAGGGCTCAGCTGTCACGGGTGAAGTAAAAACATTTAGACTATGTTCCTTCAACGCATCCACATATTTCTTTGCTTCCATTTTCTCAATATCGTTATAGAAAATTTCGTATGGAGCTGAACAGGTTACTGTTTTGTGATCGGGAGAGAAAACGTACCAGTCGGGACCATCTCCGAGAAAAGTTTTGAGGGAGGTGGACTTGGGGAGACAGAATGATGCGATGTAGAAAAGGCGGCGGATGAGGCCGGGTGGAGAAGAGGGACATGAGGGATTAGTAGAGGTGGGAAGGGTGTTGAGGTAATTAGCCAAAGCTTCGGAACCGACGGTTCCACCGTAGGAGTGGTAGACCATGATTACAGGGGTGGAGGTGGCGAGGAGGGAGTCGACTTTATTTCTGAGCTGGTATTAGGCTTAGGTGAAAAGTGAGAGAGGGAAGGTGAGATGGGAGATATGATGGGATATTACCGAATTATTTCGACATCTGGCTGAAAATCATCTAGAGGAGGAGATGCACCCACGGATTTGAGGTTGATGCCATGAACTTTATAGCCCTTTGCTTTGAGGATATCTGCAGTGGGTTTGAACTTTGAGCGAGGAACTTGTCAGAACAGAACGTTGAATAGACTTGCAATGAGTGTACGAGCTTCTTGAGGATTAGAAAAACTCAAAGGGAGCAGTAGCAATTACGCTCCTGCGTCCTAGTACACATATAACTTAGATGGGTCAAAAGTAGGAGACCTTACACATTCTGGACCATGCCATGCTCCCGGCACTAAAACGAACTCGGGCTTTTTCAAAATACTTCCCATATTGACACAAAGATTAAGATGAAGATGAAGATGAAGATGGGGATAAGGATAAGGATGAGTATGAATATGAATATGAAGAAACACTACTTAACTAGGGATGAAGTCACACTTTATAAGCATAATTGAAACGGAGAACTCAGCGGCGCGGCAAGCTTACAAACCATAAATCTCCCGCAGGATACTCGTATATAGTGAATGTGGAGGCACGGAAAGGTCGAATGATCTCGTTTTTGCTCCAATAAAGCTCGGGTTTATTCTTCTAACGGTTGTTCCACGTGGATGGGCCCAATTATTTCCAATTATTTTTACGCTGATGCTAGGCTAGATACAAGGATATTTGAGTTTCGGACTTTGAATTGCAATTCTACGGACGTAAAATCTTTTGACTTGTTTTCTTTCTTGGATTTTCCATATGAGTTGCCCGCGGGGTATATATGGATCGGAAAAGAATAGATGGGTGGATGGGTATGCTATTCCCAATTAGATCAAGACTTAATAAAGCCTACGTACCGCCTACCTCGTAGTGGATTATAAAAGATTAATTTTAATATTTAAAAAATCTATAAAAATATTGTATTAAAAGAAATTTGTAAATTTTTTGGAATTATTAGATTCAAACTTTGATATATCTTTACAATATATTATAAAAATAAAAAATAATAATAAAATAAACATTTCAATAATATAAGTATATATTTAATGAGTGTGTATACAACATCCTATCAGAGGGTTTCTAGAGAAATACAATTACCCGAGTACCCCGTATTAGAATCAGATTCATAACGATCATAGACCATATCCTCAAATGAACCCTTCTCTCTCTGTACACCCATCTAATCACGAATAGAAGTAATAAGACTTACAACTATCTACCGAAAAATCAACCCGCACAGTCAAAGTACCGCATAAAGCTTTGAGGCCCGAGAAACCTAGGTTATTCCCCTCCGTATTGAATCTAGTACATGCATAAAGAATTTGTCTTTTGTACTTTGCAGCTGCATGAGCAGCGATACTGTCAAATGCCTACTTCGTGGTAAGTGTGCTGTAAAGTTATAATTATACGGGGAAATGTTCACGTGGTCACGTGCTTATATACACCGACGGTTATGTAGCTTGATATTAGCCAAGCTCGGTGCGCTTAAACTACTTACCTATAACAGGTAGATTAAGGTTGTATACTCCAATGTCCGATATCGCATACAACATTGTTAACACAAGATAGCTCAGAATTCATTAACCGCAGCGTAGGTAGATGGTGGCAGTATATTGCTTTGTAGAGAATCGTGTATCACGATGAACTTAAACATGAGTAGAAAAACAAAAGGCATGATCTCATTAATAGTCTCATTAATAATCGTGATACATCCAATACGTCTACAACGTTTATCCAACTCCTGTAGAACAATAACAAAACACAGCTATGAGATCTTTCATCTCACTACGCTCGGCCCGTAATGTAATCCTTATTCTCTATCGTCACACTCTTGGTCATATGATTGACCTTGTATACACCAACTAATCTACTTGCGAGTTCAAACATGTTGTTCCGCAGTGAGATAACAATGAATTGTGCGTTTTTGGTTCGTTCCTTGATGTAAGATGCTACGATAGAAACCTGGATATGTCAGCAAAGTACATTCAACAAGGCAGAGAATTCTACTTACATTTCTAAAATCAAGAGCAGCATCGATCTCGTCCATCACATACAAGGGTGTTGGCTTGTAGTGGTGCAAAGCAAAAACAAGTGCCAAACTGCTTAATGTCTTTTCACCACCGCTCAAGTTTGAAATGTTCTTCCAAGACTTCTTCGGTGGCATCACACTGAATAGGATTCCTTCGGAGAATGGATCTAGCGAGTCCACCAGTTCCAGTTCGGCGTTTCCTCCCATTGTGATCATCTGGTACATTTCTTTGAGTCGAAGGGAAATCGTACTGAAACCTTCCATGAAACCTTCCAGACGTAGACGGCGTAAATCATCACAGCGTTTCTTTGCCATATCTCTTTGAGTTACGGCAATTTGTAAGTCTTGATTCCTTGTAGCGTGTTCTTCGACTCTTCGACGATATTCTGCAAGAACACCTAGCTCGACATTGACATTCTGAGTTTTCTCTTCCAGAATTGCAATCTCTCCTTTCAATGCCTCCTTGCTCATATCTGCGAGTTCATCTCTGGTGAAAGTGGGAAGTTCTTCCTGTTCAGCTCCTTCACCCAGGCCACCAATATTTTGCAAAGTAAGTTTGCCCAACTTTTCCTGCCAATATTTTAGTCGCTTTTGGTTTTCTGCTAATACTTTATGGTTCTCTTCAAGCTTGTTGCGCATCTCTATCTCAATTGCACGGATCTCATTGAGCTCGGAAGTCTTCTCATCAAGATCGGCTTTCAAAGCATTAAGCTCCTTCTTCTTTTCTTTCAAGGTCTCTTGGGCTTCGTCGACTCTGGCTTGTGATCCTTCAGAATTTGATCCTTGATTTTGAATCTCCTCTTCTAGTGCTTCTAGCTCGGCAATGGAAGCCTGCATCTCCTTGGTAGCCTTGGCATGATCTTTTTCGTGCTTAACGACTTGTTTTTCAGCTTTGGTTTTTGTTACTTCAGCTGTTGACATGGCCTGGCTGAGGGTATCAATCTCTTCCTTCAAGGAGTCCACCATGGCACGCTGAGCACGAAGCTTCTCGCCACCAACCTGCATGATCTTATCCTGAAGAGCTTTGATCTCCTCCTCAACGCTCGCTGTTTCAGCATGAAGCTTCTCGATTTCTGTTTGAAGCTTCGCGATGTCTTTATTTAGTGCAGACACGCGAATGTCGTCTGTTTGTGAGGGCTGGTGCTCCTTGCTCAGTTCCTTGATGCGTCTTTGTGCGTCTGCCAAGTTTCGCTCAGAACTCTCTACCTCCAGAACGAGCTTTTGCATTTTAGTGTCAAGTTGTGGTATTTGATGGTTTATATCTTTAAGTCTTGTCTCTAGATCTCTTTGGCGGGTTTGAAACTTCTGGAAAGTCTGTTCAAGCTCATCCCTGTTTACTTCCAACTTTGAGACTTGCTCTTTGGAGACTTCGGCCACAAGTTTCGAAGACATCAGACCCTTCTTGACAGTATTTCCACCACCAGACATCGTACCTGACTTATCAATCAATTGGCCATCCAAAGTTACGACACGCCATCTTTTTGCCCCATAAGCGATGCGGTTAGCTTGTGCTAAATCTTTCGCTACAAGTGTATTTTGTAGTGAGTGAAAAAATGCTGGTCTAAACTTGTCATCTTTTGGTTTGATAAGATCAAAGAGACGAGGGACGTTTTCCGGTGTTTGGATGGGCGACAAGTCACGGTTTCCTAATTTGTCCAAACACATGAAATTACCTCGTCCAAGATTGGTTTTTCGAAGATATTCAATACACTGCTGACCAGCGTCAACTGTATCTGTGACAAAATTATCCAGGGCACCACATGCGGTAGAAATTGCAATATCAAATTGCTGGTCGATTGTGCCTAGATTTCCAAGCCGGCCATGGAAACCATCAATCCGACCAGACTCTTTAAGTCTCATTAGTCCCGTAAGAACATTCCCTTGAGTTTGAGTGTTCGAAAGACTAGCACGCGCTTCATCGGCTTTTTGACGAGCACCTGATAGTTTAGAACGGAACTCTGGCTCTTTCTGGGACAACTGCGTGAGCTCGGCTTGTAATCGGGCACCATCTTTCTCCAGCTTCGCTCTTTGGCCCTTGCATTGCTCAAGTTCTTCGAGCTTAGCCTGCCTACTTTCTTCTATAGTCTGCACCTTTGATTGGATCTCCCGGAGTGCCACAGCACCCGCATTTGCCTTCTCATGTAGGATCGCGAGCTCACTTTCTGCTACTGCAATCGCTGATTGTTTTTGATTAATCTTCTCGTTCCAGGGCTCCAATGACTTCTGCTTGGCCGCAATTTGATCGGAAAATTTTTGCGTTTTCCCCTTTAGACTATCCCTGATACTAGCGAGCTCTGACTCTTCTTCGGCCATCTTCTGTTCAGTTGCAGTGATTTCAGCGGCGGATTCCTGGATTTCTTCTGCACACTTCTCGATTGTAGCCCGAGCTTCGGAAATAGCTGATTCGGATGTATTTATTGTCTTTTCCAGCTTCTTCTGTTTGCTTGTCAAGAATTTCCTTTTCTCTTCAAGCTTCACCCGCTCTTGATCGAGGTTAGCCATCTCCTTGAGAATTGCTTGCGTATACTTTTCGACAGATTCATACTCCTTCTGACCCTTCTTGTATTCTTTTTCAAGCTGCTTGATACCTGCTTCGTTGCCTTGATGTTTTTCCATCTCAGCGTCTAGCTGTGCCTGCATCTGGCCAATAGCCTCTCCTGTAACTGCTAGATTATCACCACACTCATTGATATAAACTTGATATAGTGCTGATTGTTTCATAGACAATTCGTTTTCGTCCCTGATGTAAGCAAGTGCTTTGTCTTTCTTACCTTCGAGTGCATTTTTCTCTTTTTCGACGTGCTGGACCCGCCCACTCTTCTCAACACACACTTCATTCAACGTTTCCACTTCGGCAGCGGATTCTTCAATAGGGGTTTTATATTTGGATGTACCAATGATGTCCTCCAGATATTCCAACAGCCCGTCATCATGCTCATTTGCAGCTTTTGGCTTCATTTGAGCAATTGACTCGACTTCACCTTGGAGGATCAAAAATCTTTTATGATCTAGATCGACGCCTCTGTCACGAAGAAGTGTCGTGACAATGGTGAAATTTGACTCTTTTTCGTTTATATAATATTTACTGGCATTGTTTTTGAAAGCCCTGCGGGATATCACTAAATCAGAATTGGGGATGATTTGATGAGTACCATCAGGCTGATCCATCACTTCTTGGAAATGTACGGCAACCTCACAATGGTCCAAATCCGGGAAGGCTGCAGAGTTGTGAATTAATGCGGAAATTTTGCCTTGTCGCATTTTACTAGCTCGGAAGCCAAATACAAAAAGAAGAGAATCAATGACGTTGGATTTGCCGGATCCGTTGGGGCCAACGACAGAAGAAAAAGAGGAATGGAAAGGGCCAACTTCTTGACGGCCAGCGTAACTCTTGAAATTCGTAAGAATCAAGTAAGTGATGACTATTCGAGCTTTTGGACCAGTATCCTCAACCACCGGAGCTGCCAAAGTCCTTGACTTAAGTACAATATCCATGGGCTTTTCCATGATTGTATCCATTGCTCGTATTGGTTTGACATCTGACGCTTGACCCTCCGAGGTCTTAGGCCTTTCTATGACATCGGTCAGAACTGTGCTATCATGCATTTCAGATGGCTCAGGAGACTTTGACGTAGTCGGGGCTGGTAGAAGTGGGTTTGATTCGGGTGCAATTGAGCTGCGTGCACTTCTGGTGGGCAGCACACTCTTCCTCTTCCGCGGGGCTGCCTTTTTCGTAGGTGATTCCGGTGCTGGAGTTGCCGTCTGATCAGGATCGAACACTTCTGACGGCTCCATGTTCTCTGTTCCCATGCTTTTTTTTGCTCGGCCGCCTGTGCGAGGCGTAGGTGCGATTGAGTTCGTTGTCTTCCTCCTCGATTGGGGCGCTTTTCGTGGACTACGCTTCGGCGCAGGTGTAAACTCCTCCTCATCATCTTCCTCAACCTTGACTTCCACATTCTCCCCTTCGTCTGACGATTCTACTACCACTTTCCGGCGAGAAACCACACGTCTCGAAGACCGCACTGGTGATTCTGACATAATGAGGTCCAGTAAATGTGTTACTTTTTTTTACTCGCGGGGTAAAAATGGTTACTGCCGTCAATAAAGTACCTATGGTCTCAGAATCAGTTATGCACAGTGGATAATATAGCATAAAAGAGCCTAGAATACTTTCAGCGATGCGCCTTATATTCAATCACTCATTCGGGCGTAAAGTGTTTTGTTGAATTTCGTTGTTTTTATTGTTTGCATATTGCCGATCACCATTGTTTACTTTCAAAACAGTGAAATGGCACTAAGATAAGGTTCTTATCTACTATCAAATATCGTCGCATCGTTCAAAATAAAATCCCCTAAAAGTAAACATTGAAAGTTACGGGAGTACAACACAACAATACCAAATGTTTACCTTTCAGAATTTTGATGAAGTCTTTGACTTTGATCCAGATTGTTCCTATGATGAATATGCTGTGCACGAAATTGAGAACAATCGTAAGAAGCTTGAAGGGTTGTTCGTGGATACTTTACTGAAGAATTTTGAAATCCGCCGACGTGAGCTACTAAAATTATTCACATAGTGTATCCCGTACTAACTGTCTGCAAGCTGTCAAGTATTATCCCCCGAAAACAAATAATGAACTCAGAAATCTACACAAAGTCATCATCGACTCAACGGGCGAGGCCCATCACAAATTATCAGCTCTATATTATATATTGCTCGATTTCGACGCTCCAACCGGGCGAAGAGACTACTCCACCACATTCGAACAAAAGTCGTTCTTACCTCAAAGTTACCAAATTTATATGAAGGGTCTCTGGCATTTAGATCGTCTCGATTTTGAGGTTCGTGATTCTATGTGTTGGATGCAAAAGTCCGTAAATACCTGGCATGGACTGATCGTTTCTAGTTGGCACTTCAATATTTGACCCATCCATCCTTGATACCGAGTTTTGCGGACGAAATATTAGAGGCCCTGGTATTACATTCCTCGGAAGATCTAGCTATCCCCTTGGCATACTATCATACCGTACAGCCAGCCTTGACTTCATCCAAAGCAACAGAGAGTTTGTTTTCTGCCATCGCGAGAACCAGTGTCACAGAAGCCTTCTACTTCTCTCGAGGACAGTCGCAATATATGCAAAGACACATGTTCGAATTACTCATTGCAGTTGTTCTCAAAAATTCTCCTCCAGAAACTATTGCGGATCGCAGCGTCGAGCTGGTAAATCTGCCATTCTCACCAGAAGAAGAATCTTGGTTCGAGGACTATTTGCTTCGCGGAGAAGGAAGAGCAATAAGAAAGGGCCGGGATACAATTATGATGCGACGAATTGGTACTGGAAAATTCTCGGAGACTTTATCACTGAAAGGAATCGGCGGTAGATCAATTGGAGGGTTGGATTGGGAGCGTTTGTCTGCAGCTGTGAGAGAAGGACTTGGGCCAAGAATCGATGTATAAAAAGAGGATGCGGAGCCTGTATATCTAAATTTCAAAGATACCAACACAGCGTTATGGAGTTATTTGAGGAGTTACGATAGGCTTGGATTTTGAATGCCAATTTAATTTTTTTTATTCTCGTGTAGGCTTACATTCATTTCCATGTCACTTCCTCTTGTCATAATCAATTTCTTGTGTCAACCGTGCCGACGCGTTTACTTACCAAACCGCGTTCCGACCCAACATCTTCAAAAATTCTTTGTAAAACCCAAACACATCTTTATACACTCTTCGACGAGTATGAATTTTTCAACCTGCGCGACCTTGAATGAATACCTTATAAGTGTAGCCTTTTAGGCTCCTGCCCATCCAAGGACTCGTTCCTAACATATTATCGCCGAAGACGTATAAACAATGGCAGTCTGTAAATTCTGGCAGCAAGGAAATTGCAGAAACGGAGGTATGATTCTCGCCCGAGTTTAAAATGAAGATAAAATTTGCTAACTTTTGAAAGCTGGTTGCAAATTCGGACACCCCGACCAGAATGCCAATCACAATAAGAACAGCTTCAATAATCGATATGCTCCTCTTCAGAACCAAACTTCCAACCAATCCAACTCTCGGAACTACAATGCACAACGAGGAGGTGAGTTCCCCGCCTACATGATTGTACACTGTGGCTTACTATGTTTTGAAGGAGATGAAGCGCATATACCTTTTAGTCTCGATAAAGTAACTATAAAGCAAGACCTCTCGGCCGACAGACCGCAATGGATTCTTTCGGCGTACGGACCTGGGCGCCATGCGCCGGAGCAGTTGTTTGGTGGACCAGCGCGAGAACAAAGTTTTGAAGAAATGCGCCTTATCCACTACATTGCGGCAGCTTCTGGTAATGTTCAGCCTGCTGTAGGTGATAGATCCAGGGGTTGTGAACTGAAGCTAATATTTTCTAGATACAAGATGCAGAGAGGTTATGGCAAGAAGCGGAGCAACAAATACAGAATGCACTGAATGACGTGGATGGTGCCATAGACTATATTATTGCGGCCGGTAATAAGCATCCAAATAGGAATGATTACTGTCAGCAAAACACTTCTACAGATCAAACGCCTTGGGTTCAGCGTAATGATCATCCTGCTGGAGCTAATGCTTTCGGTGCACCAAGTCAAGCATTAACATCAACATTTGGGCAACCGTCTACTCAAACAAGTTCTGGATTTGCACAACCACCTATTCAAAATGTGACAGCCTTTGGTCAGCCTTCAAGTCTAAACGCTAGTGCATTTGGTGGAACTGCTCAAGGCTTTGGAGCTGTGCAGCAAGGTGGGGCATCAGGTGGTTTTGGTCAGCCATCAGTTTTGGGTCAAAAGCCTAGTGCTTTTGGCAGTGCTTTTGGTAGTGCTTTTGGGCAGCCCTCACAATTAGAGCAAAGAGCAGGGGCTTTTGGAAACCCGTCAGCCATGGGGCAGAATGCAAATCCATTTGGTGCACCCTCAAACAGCGGCATGAATTCTGGACAGCCAGGTTTCTCTAACTTTGGTGGTACAAGCAATGCGTTCGGTCAACCCAATCCAAACCCCTTGGGGGATGCTTTTGGTTCCAATCCTCTTCCTCCCGGAATTCAGCAATCACAGATCAATCCGATGTCACAGGACAACAATCCATTAGCACCTGTTAACGCCTTTGGCCAGTCTGCTCCATCAAACCCCTTTGGCATTAATAGCGGAAACAATCAAGCATTCGGTGCTCCTTCGTCGGCGCCGAAGAATCCCTTTGGAGCTCCAAGTCCGCAGCCAACAAATGTCATGCAAAATCAATTTACAAATCCTGAACCACAGACACAGCAGTTTGAAAATCATCAAAACTTCGAAAATTTGAACATGATCGCTGGCGCTCCGTCTGCGCGGAGCGACTCCAATATGAACACCTTCAGCCCGAATTTTCGACCACCACCAAATGCCAATATAGTACAGCATCCTCCAGCCGACAGCTATATTAGAACGAGTCAAGGTGGAAAATTAGAGTCTTTCAATGGACGACCAGTCATGTATAAGGATGGAGAACCAGGGACTAATATTAGTGGTAAGTGGCACAAGATATGGTGTCCAAAAGGGTATACAGGGTCAAACAAAACTACGGAAATTGAGAACGCGGTTTTTGATGAACAAACGACTGCTGCCTATTTACAGGCCAGGCAAACTGGAAAATTCCCAGGAGGTGTTATGCCTTTGATACCACCCAAAAGGGAATGGTGCTTGTTCAACTTTTGATTCATAAAATTAGATATAGGCGGTTATGCATTGGGGCGGCGTTGTGGGCTTATTAATGTATGGTTTGAGATGAAGAGTATGCATCTGGCCTAGGAAAGAAATTGTGGGAAGCCTCGGAGCACTGATCACAACTACATTGCTAGGCCTTGTCAGCATCTAATCCAAGGGGCAAGAGGAGACGAGGTTAAAATGTGTTTTCTAATACTGGTTGAGGCTACTACTCTCAAAACAACGTGCATGGAATGTACTTTGCCCCTGATCCGAGATCTTTACACTTTACATAGTTCTCCATTTCATCTCTTGGTTGGCGAGACGCGACATTTAGGTGAAAATTATATTGTATCTTGTGCTCCGGGGGCCTTTGGAAAACTGATATAGCAATATCCGCATTTTAATCAAATTTTTAATGACTTCAATGATTGAGAATCTTGGAGGTTCCCTCTCATGTCATCTCGCCCGCCCCGCTTCGTCAAATCCACATACCTCGCCTCGACATCTACATCTTTTCACTCCATTCCTCATTTCGTCCCTAATATCCTTCTCCACCTGTTCCGCTTTCTCTTTCAAACCTCCACTCCTCTGTATCCAAAAATCCCGATGCCCCATTTGAGTCCCGTCGACATTCAAAAAGCATCTTCACCTCCGTAAGTGAGGCGAAATGGTGATCGCCGCACATTCTATGCCAGTACCTATGCCAGCACCTACAATCAAGCCCTAGAGAAGAGACAGGGAAAATACCCGACGAGAGAAACAACGGTGGTGAGAAGATTGATAAATGGAGTATAGCCGCAGTGCAACTAGACGGATCAGCACAGATAGTCTGTGTCGTCAAGTAGGGATACAGGATGCGCAAGTTGTGATAGGGGGAATTGAGTAGGTTGAGAGACCTAGAGTGCGAGATTCGTGGTTGATGAAGAGAATGATGGGTGGTTTGGCGAGGGAAATTAGGGACGAGTTGTACTGGTTATCTCGTGGTGCTAAATGAATGATTCGAGGTGGGGGAATGAGTTTCGACGATATTTGGAGGGGGTTTTCTTTAAGGAGGTGGCAGAATCGATGAAAGTTTGATGGCTCTTGCGTCATGATGGATATTCTGTTAGTTTGTGGTGGAGTAAATGGAGATGAAATATCAAGAAAGAGGATGTAGAGATTTCAATACGGTTATGGATTTATGTTAAAGATCGCGAGAAGACAAGGAGACTGAATCGAGAGATTATTTGCTGCACAAATTAAATCACAGAAGGGCAATTTGATGGACCTCGATCACCTGATTTTGTGATGCGACGGTGTCGGATCTATTCACGTGACGGCGAAGATGAGTACCTAATGCTGTCTTCAGATTTTCACACTGAATCTTGAACAACATGAATGTTAAAACCTTTTCGCAGATGGATGAAGTAAGTCCTCACGCACACGAAACAAGCTCCTCCACATTTTTCGGTGTCTATTTCAGCGTGAGAGAGCATCTGATTGTTGAGTTAGAATTAGGGCATCATGATCAAAGAATATTATGAGGCCTGGTAGGTGGGTATAGTAGGTATATTCTTTTGATGTGCGGTTTATTTCACCAATCGCGTGTGCTTGCTTCCCTTTTATCCCGCTTTTGATTCCATACCAAGCGCGGAGTACTGTGGCGACATCAAAGGGTTGCCAATTACTATTTCAATGGAGGTCTTCAGAGCTCGAGATCGAATAAATCTGATTATTAGGGTACAGTGGGCAATGCTACCACTACAGATTGCAGTCAATGGCGCAACTGTACTTCATTAAAGATAACACGAAGTCGGCATTGTTGATTTAGGGTCTCTCAAAAGTACCGATGTCATTGTCTACTTTAGGGAGACGGTACAATTTTCGGAGAGCTTTATCTGTCCTCTCAGACTAAAATGAGAATTGGGTTTGCTACTAAAATAGTACTTACCACTCACGTATGTTTGAAGACAGAATAGTCAATACATTAGTTTGTACTGTCATACTCCCGTGTTCCGAATAGAGGCAAAGAATGATAAAAGTTAAAACGGACCTCCTTTTATGTGGTTGTTAGTGCATCCACTAGTAGTAATCAGGTCGGTTTTTCCTGGCATAGGATTAGATTTAATAATTCTTGTTGGTTTGAACCTTAGCGTTCAAAAGTTGTAAAATCGTTTTAATAAATCGAGTTTTCAGATAAATTCATACATCGACAAGTTGCATTTATCTCTGGTTGTTCATTCACTAAACCTACAAAATAATTGCTTTTGAACAAAAGAGATGTCTCATCCATGTGAACAAGATATCAAAGCGACCCTCTTAGTTTCTGACAATGTCACAAGGACAATAACCCATATACAAGCGCCCTAATAAGTTAGTTACACAAATAGTATTCAAAGCGTCACTCACATCTGCAGCATGTCTTGCTATTCGCGATGAAAAAGTAAAAGTTTATCTTAGAGAAGCTAGAGAAGGGGGAGAAGGGTATTTTGAGCGTCTACGAAAGATACAAAAGTCTGGTACCGATGAGATTTTGAATTTCTGTCAAATTTGGAGAAAGACGTTCCACTTGATGAATACTTTACATGCTAATCATGCATTAAAATTCATTCATTAACTCAGTCAAATGAGCTGGAAGGCAAAGGCCCTTTAAAAAATTCCATGATTTGCGCCAGTAAATATATCCATCCTTATGATAAGCATGGTAGCGGTCATCACGAATATCTTTTTCTCGCGTTCATTGAGCAATGATGAAGTATCGGCACATCAATAGATTTCCACTTGATGCTTTAAAATGCCTCAAAGTCCAGTATTCAGGCTACCACAACCTCTTCTCCTGCTAGCACACAACTTTACTATCTACTGATGCCCGGATTGTCACTAGCTAATCACATTCACCGACTATGGAAATAGAAGAGACACGTTTGGAACTTGAAATACTCTCTCAGTTCTGGACATTGTTTCCGAGATGTGGACGGGATAATTTTGTCGACAAATTGCCATCATCTTCGTTTTGCTCTATATGCTGACATTTAGCACTTGCTAAATTTCTGCCTCTATATTACCACTCGAGCCGAAAGACCTGGAAAGTGTATAAATGCAAAAGATGGAAATTTGTTGCGAGTGTTGGATCGACTACCTAATAGATGTGTTTGACTATGGAGAGAGCGGAATGGCAGTAAGAATCACCAAATAGCAAAATCTCGACGCCGGTCTCGGCATAAAAGACGAGGCGTGGCGAGGACATACGGGCTTCTTGGGATTTGGGTGTGATTGGAAACCTCATATACCTCGCTTTAGACACGTTTCCCTATCGTCGCATTAGCAACTCAAGGAAGGAGACAGCAAAATTAATCCTTCAATTTACCTTAGAGAATAAGCAGAAGCTGTTTTCAAAAAGGACATATATCACGTCCAAGCTCTATGATTCTTTCAGACTCTCCTACTCCTGATGCGGATCTGTTTACTCCGGAAGAACTTGAAGTCAAATAACCTATACTTCGTCGCCTATACATTATTTCCTACTATGTATTTTATTCGTTCTCTATCTAACAATGACGCAAAATTGGTTGGCTGCGACTATCTCTGGAAATGGGTGCGTCAGATGAGGTAGCTCTAGGCGGATTGAGTATAGTGAGGTGTAATATATACGCTATATCTGAGATTTTGGATTATGTTACGATGTTATTACAGCTGTTATATTAATAAATATATATCTATATTGATATATTCAAACCTCATCAATTTCTCGAGTAATTATAATTTCATTCTTTTATTTTCTCACCGCATTCGCCACTTCCTGTCCCTCACAATACCTACCTACGTCACCCCACCGTTTTCAACCCCGCATTTCACTTTTTGTCATAGCTCAAGCTTACCTCACCTCATCCCTTTCATTGAAACAACATCATCCCAAACTATTTACATATTATTACTTCAAAGCATCCAGCGCGAGGTTATTGAATGGATATAACTTTCTGTATTGATCACATCTTTCGTCTGTACATCATAAAACGACGAGAAGTTATGTTGAAAGGGAGACTCGAAATCGAATGAGTCGCATACATAGTACCCCTCACCTCATCCCGGACTACCAAGCATCATTTGATATAATCAAATCAACAAAAGAAAATTATTGAGCACCCGCGCATGAAAATCCCCAAACTCACAACTCATTCCCTAACATTCCTCATACCAATCCTCATATTCCATCAAACCGATCCAACCAACGCAATACTCCAAGTCTCCACAAAGATCACATTATCACCCATCAACCTCCTCACATATTTACCGCGCTTTGCGCATATAAATGATACGGAAGCTAGACAAGAAATAACACATCATAATACAATGGCGTGGACATGTTCGGGTCGTTCTAATGGGGAGTTGATATCTAAGATGTGGAATGCGCGGTTGATTCTTAGTGAGAGGGTTAGGGATGCTATGATTTCTGTATGAATCTTTTGTTACTTATAGCCATTGTTCATTTATCATCTTCCTATATTTCACTCTTAATTTCCTTTCAAAGATAGTGCTAACAACAAATCAGGTAGATCGCGCTCATTTTACCCCCTCGCAACACCTAGCCTATGAAGATTCTCCCCAGTCTATCGGTTACTCAGCTACCATTTCCGCACCTCATATGCACGCTTCCGCTCTTGAAAATCTCCTCCCATTTCTAGGAGAGGGAAAAAGAGTTTTGGATGTTGGAAGCGGAAGTGGATATTTAACTGCTGTTATGGCAGAACTTGTATTTCCCTCCACTTCATCTTCATCATCTGATACCTCGAGTGAGCGTCCCGGAGATGTGAAAAAGAAAAGTGGAAAAGTGGTAGGGTTGGAACATATTAGAGCATTGAGAAATATAGGAGAGACTAATATGATGAAGAGTGAGAAAGGAAGAAAATGGTTACAGGAGAAGAAAGTCGAATTTGTAGTTGGAGATGGAAGACAGGGATGGATAGATCCTGATGGGGAGGAAGGATGGGATGCTATACATGTTGGAGCAGCGGCGATGGAAATCCACGAGGCTTTGATTCAGCAGTTGAGATGTCCTGGTCGGTAAGTTTGATGAGATTATTTTACGTTTATCTTTCTCTATTCTTATATTTCCTGATGAATCGAGCTAAGTAATATCACAAAATAGTATGTTCATACCAGTTGAAGACTCCAAGGGACTCGGTCAATATATTTGGCTCGTGGATAAAGATCGAGAGGGAAAAGTATCAGAGGAGAAGTTGTACGGAGTGAGATATGTTCCTTTGACTGATGCACCGAGGACAATATCTGATTTGTGATATTGTGGATTGTTGGTATTTGTACACGGGTAGGATATAGGAGTGGAAATATCGAAGGGGCTTAGGAGGATACTAGGAAATTCTTTGGAGTATGGTGATAGTAATGCAGGAAATTGAATTTGATATAAATGAATAGATGAATAAATAAATAAATGAATACTCTTTTAAAATAATAATAATAATAATAATAATAACTACAATAAAGATCTTCATATAGTTTCAAAGTAATTAAAAATACTAAATAATAAATAATAAATATATTAAAAAAAAACCCTCTTAAGAAAAAGAAAAATAACATTAAATTAAATTATTTAAAAATAAAAATAAAAAAGTTGAAAGTAGTTTAAAAAAGAATTTGAAATTATTATTTATAAAAATAAATTATATATAAAAAAGGTTATAGTTTATAATTTATGGTTTAAAGATTTAAAAATTCGTGTTATAAAGTATTATATTTGAAATAATAAATTATATATATATAATTAAATAATTAAATAATTAAATAATCAAAGCTTAATATCTCTTTAAAATTATATAATATTATATCTATTATATAATATAAAACACAGTTATATCATATCACATCAATCACATCAATCACATAACACCAAACTAACAATCCTACAAATTAAAAACTTTATAAACTCCCATATCATAATATAATATGATATAATATACACAAATCCATCCGATGGGTATATATTACCAGAACCCTCCAATTTCGCCATATTCCATATACCATATCCGTATGTATATCCATATCCCTATGTATTCCCAAACCAAACCAAATAATAGTATCCCTTCCCTCCTTCTCTCCTTCCTTCGTTCCTTCCATCATTCCATCCTTCCTTCCATCCATCAAATATCCACAACCACTCCACCTTTAATCGTACCTACAAAAACAAAAACAAGATCCCATTAACCTTACACCTTACACCAATTCATATATGTATGTACCTGTACCCCAAACTCCAAGCTAGAACTTTTTTCTTCATTGAACTACCGTATGAATCATGCATGCATGCATGAATGAATGAATGAATCTATTGACCACCGCTAAAATCAACCAGACTAAAATCAAATGATTCGTCATTTTCTAACATTGAACCTTGTGCAAAGGAACCTAAAGATTGTGCTTCGATTGCACTTGTTGATGTTGGAGCTAATTGAGAGAATGCTGTTTGATGAAAGGTTGAATTTGAATCAGTTTGTGCCATTGAATTCCATTGATGCATTTGATTCATTTGTAACTGAGTCATTGGATTTTGATACATTGCATAGTCGATTCTGTTGGCAAGTGGTCCTGGGGTTGTGCTGGTATTAATTTGACATGTGCCTTGATTTGGGTTTGTGGATGAGGTCGATGATTGTCCGGATGAATCGGATTGGTTGCTTTGATGACTTTGGGTGCTTGGATTTCGTCCCATCGATACTGCCATATTTTGGTCATAGCCTGGTACTTGGTCTGAGAATGGTGATTGTCCAAGGCTAGTCTGGTTCATCGGTGGGGTTGTCATGTTTTGATCATACCTCGGTGTTTTAAAGGGTAATGGCGATGACATAGTTTGTCCAAGACTCGATTTAGGATCCATCTGCGGCGATGCCATGTTTTGATCATAGCTTGGTGATTGGTTCGATAATGGCGATGATACACTCTGTCCAAAACTTGAATGTCGACTTAATGATGGAGGAGGTGTAGGCATACTTTGTGCCATCGACCTCGGATGATTAGAATTTTGAGAGAATAATTGCTGGCCACATTGTATAAATAGTGACATCTCCGTCGCCATTTGAGGTTCCACTGGCTCAAGGGTACATTCTTCTCGAGCACCGTCAAGTAAAGCTTGGATATTGGCTATTAACTCAGGATTGTCTCGCAGATGTTGCATGAGATCTTTATGAGTGGTAGGAATGGGTACTTGATTGTACATGGGATAGTAATGAGATCTCATAAACTTCCGCATTGGGCTTTCCTCTTCCTCGCCAACTAATCCTGATCTTACAGCTTCCTCGGTAATGATGAGTCCTCGACCGGTTCTCAGCTTGTGTATGGCTGACGCTGAACGGGCAGATTTCATTCGTGATTCAAACTCTTTACGATCGCCTCTATTGGATGCAGCGATAAATGCTCGCTCACTGTGGAATAACCTTTCGGAATCTGTCTTGGGTTTCTGTTGACTACGTTAGAGGCTTCTCAAAAGATAAAGATGAGGAGTGTATTGTGTGTACATACTTTGCCCAGAGGTTCGCTCTCGACTGCTCTCGACACCTTTGCCTTCTTTACCTTTGGCATTTGGATTACTTAGTAATGATAGCACTGTACAATCCTTTAAGTGGAATATCCGGTAAGCATAGGAGGGCTGATATGGTTGAACTGTGAATGTTTGTTTGTAGTGAAAATAAATAGAGTAACAGTGTGTGATGATGATACGATCGATAAACGTGACAGATGTGAGTGATGACGGAGAGATTGGTAAGAAAGAATTGAAGGTCAAGAGGAATTGCTCTTTAAATTCAAGTCGGGAAGGGTTTCCTTGCGATTACAAATATCTGAGGTATAAGGCTTGAATGTGGAGTTGTGATTGCAACAGCAACTGCGATTGTGAGTTTTGATTGTGAGGACGATTGCGAGGACGATTTCGAGGTCGATTTTGAGATACCTGGATGAAGGGGTCGTAGATCGTAGATAAGCGAAACTTTGTTGAATGCGGATGAGATGGAGGAAAACGATGATAAAATGGGTGATATCACAGATGCTTGAATCAGTGAAATGAGGAAATTTCTTTTTTTTGTTTGGAAGATGTGAAATTTGGGTTGTATTGGATTTAATTGAAATAAAAATGATTGATTGGTAGGTGGATGTAATAAAGTAGAGGAGGAGGTTAGGTGATGTAGAGTGAAGTGAAGTGAAGTGAAGTGAAGTGAAGTGAAGTGAAGTGAAGTGCGCTCTGAAAAGTGGGTTGGTTATTGGCATAAGTTTGATGTTAAAAATGATGATTGAACTTGTCAAAGATGTGTCTGTAAGATTTCTGAATGAGTTAACAAAAGTGGTAGTTAGTGGATGGATGGATGGATGGATGGATGGATTAATTAATTAATTAATTAATTAATTCGTTAATCAAATATGATTCAAGTCAAGTGCCAAAATAAAAGATACTTATGTTATGCCTTTACCTGAGCTGCAAAAGTTGGAAGATGGGAATTTCATGCTTCTTTTGAACTTTCCGATCAAGAAATGGTACGGGATTCTTCAAATCCGATCAAATCCATCTAAGCCGAATGCGCCTAGATATGCTCACACTAAGACAAGAGATGGAGGACTAGACCTGGATTATAGAAACTTACACTTATTAATTACTAATGGTGGAATTGTGAATTGTTTATTGTTTATTCATATACCGTTGTATTTATTTATTGATGCACTTGTTGTTTTTGGTTTTATCTATTGCCTTCACGATCAACACCACGCTTGGAGAAATGCGACTTGGTATCTGGTAGCTATTTACCCCCATCAACAGAGATCCGGAAGTAACGCCGACAGATAGCCCAGTGAAGAATTACATCGCAAACACTTGCTTCTTTTGCTGCTGCATCCACTCATTAATCATATGTATGCATTGATTTGAGAAGGTGGCCAGCCATTCATTCATCACTCACCAGCATTTGAGTCACATCGATCGGAATGCATAATTGATCGCACTATCATAACTCCCACTAGCTCGATGTAATTCGAATACGAATAAGAGAAAGAAGAAGAAGAAGAAGAAGAAGAAGAAGAAGAAAAGGCAAGTTCAAGATCTGGATACCTGGTAGATACCGGATACATAGTACATACATATCATATCATATCATATCATATCATATGCAGGTGAAAGAAAGTAAATGAAGCTCTGACCGTGACACCGCCCAGGAATCTTTTTGACAGATCGGAAATGTCTCCGTCGTTCCTTCTCTCATTGGTCGATATGTGTGGAAGCATCATCTCTCATTGGTAGATCCAGATTTAAGCATGGTCTTTTCAAGATTGGCGAGGTATAATCCAGGTTCATCCTTGCCGCAACCCCTGTCAATCTCCCCGTGGCTTGGAACCCTTTTTCATCTTTTTTCATCTTTTTTCATCTTCTTTCATCTTCTTCATCTTCAGCCCAAGAGGAGAAGGCCCCGTCACCCCCCCTTGACATGATGTGATTGGTCCATCGCTTCCAGATCCCGACATGGTTCAAAGCTTCACCATCAAATCGCGAAATATGACGACAAGGGCGGTTTACCCGTTTTTACTAGGGGTCTAAGGGAAGCCACCATGCCGCATATCTAAAGTTTTATTTTTGTTTTATTTTTGTTTTATTTTTATCTCCTCGGTATTTCAAATACTTTTTAATTGATCAGCAATCGCGCTCAAACACCTCCTCACCTGATTCGTATTCGTGTTTTTTTTTTATCTTTCCATCTCTTTTATCCCATTTTTTCCCCTCTTGTGATCTCTTAGTGACTTTCTTCTCCACGCAAAAGCAATGTCTTCGGTCTCCGGATAATGCATGCAGTTAGTAGCTAGTTATAAAACACAGCTAGATAATCCAGCTAGATAATCCAACTAGACACTTACTCCTACGGCATCGCGCCTTCAATGCACCAGGTAGTCAGCAATTACCAATCATGAAATCAATATGTAGATCGCTGTCCCGACTTTTGGGTGAACTGAGCTACCTACGGATTACTCTTTCTAGCTGAACATGAGCCTGCTTTTGACCTAGGCAAGGCAGAAAGTGAACACGCGCCAAGAACTTGGCATTTTTTGGCCGGGAGCAAATTCCATCTGTATCTGTATCTGTATCTGTATCTGTATCTGTATCTGTATCTGTATCTGTATCAAAATAAATACAACCCACCCACTCACCTACCTTCCTTCCCTCCTTCCCTCCCTCCTTCCCTCCCTCCTTCCCTCCCTCCTTCCTCCCTCCTTCCTCCCTCCTTCCTCCTCCTTCCTTCCTTACTCGTCACGGCAGAATTTAATCACAAATAAGAGACATTTCGATCAAAGTTTCTTTTGCGTCACGGATTTCCCAATTTCCTGGGACTTTTCGCATAAATTCCCGACGATCCGAATACAACGAACGGGTTTTAGCTTTTCAAAATCCCCGGTCTGCCCGTCCTTCTTGCTTCTTGGCGATTATTGGGGATTTACTTGTCGCCATTCCCGCCGAAATCCGCTTATATTTGCTATCGAGTGAGGCATTGCATTATTCGATTCCATCCCATGCCATCATTCATGGATTCATCCATTCATTTCATTTATTCATTCATTCATTCATTCACTCATTCACTCATTCATTCATTCACTCATTCATTCACTCATGGCTTTGATTAGCTCAGCATTTACATCACGGAGTTTTACCTTTTTACTCTGTACTCGGTTGGTTAATGTTTGGGGTTTAAATTTTAGTGGTGGCTTTTGACTTGGTTGTCATTTTTAAAGCGGCTGTGATGGGATGGGTGTGCGGTACTTTTTAATTCTCTCGATTCATCCTTCTCCTCATTCTCAATTTTCATCATTCATCTCTCCCATTATCTATCTGCCTCATCATTCATCATTCATCTCTCATTACTCACCATATCCTCACTCATCCTCCCTCACATTTCAATACGCTATTGCTATAGTGACTACCGTCCCACTACTAATCTTCCTCCAAGTCTTGGTTTCATTTACTTATATCGAAAGAGGCTAGATGAAAAATGGACAGGACAACGAAGGGTTCTTGCACTCCCTGCTATGAGGCTGATCCTTCGGCTCAAGGTTCCGGCTCTAAATAGTTTGTATCGGGGGTGATCAAATACCTTTGAAGTGAAGGGAGTGAATGAAGTGAATGATCATGATTTGATGAGATATAATGGGGAAAAGAGGATTAGTGTCCTCTTGAATTGCAATTGGGAAAGTTGCATATTATTTTCATAATTGGATATGTCCTCCTCGTTTACACAATTTTCTACACAAGTGTCTACACACTTATCAGCGCTTCAAGTTGAGGCCAGCTCGACTTCAGCTCAATCGACATACATACCATGTTCTACGCCATAGTTCGTCGGATGTTTCCGCAATCCCCTCTCTCTGATCTTTTTATACCAGGATACAAACTATTACTCTTATGGCTCAATTGCCTATTATGCATCAATGGATCGATCCACTTCATCCCCATTTTGCATATTCTTTCGCGAATAATACCACATTCAGACACACCCATCACCTCGAAAGAGCACATCACTTCAAAGTAAGACTATCACAAAGCCGCTCAAGGTATATGCATGTCATCATGAGTCTTCTCTACATAACCTCAAACTGGTAATACTTTCACTTCAACATTTACATCAAAACTCAACTTCAAGCTAAAGATAAAACCCCAATCTTCCTTTCTTCATTACAGTAAAGCATATATAAAAAGCATAATCCAAAGTTCCTTGATAGCATTTTATATTTCAACCGCCGAGAAAAAAAATTCAATTCAATTCCGATAGCCAATTCTTTCCCAGCCAGCTCTACTCCACACCTCTATTAATATTGTATGTTCGCTCATCGGAACCTGGCTTACTTTGAGAATCGTTAACTATCAGAGTATATGGAAGACGTAGATCTTAGACCTAACTTCCACTTGCACCCAAGAACACCCTAGAACCATGCTCTAGAGTCTTTTTGTCATTTATACTTTAGAATGGTACGACTTCGATTCTCATTTTCATTTCCTATTTCTCTTCTTTTCATTCTACATCTTGACTCTTGAAGAATAAAATTATATCAAAAACTATCCGGAATATTCTAACATCTATTTATTCTCTTCAATTTAATTAATATCAAGTATATTTTTAATAATTTTTGATATTGATAATAACTGTGACGTACAAGAGCCTCATAAGAGCTGAATAAATAGGGTCAATTATATTCCTTAGAATCTACAACTGAAGAACTATAGCTCATAGGGAGCATCCTTATATATATACAAAATACCTATACGGTAGCTGCATGGTTGTGCGCAATCTGCCTTAAGGTGACCATAATGCCATACTAAAAAGGGTAAATTTGGAAAAGTGTGCACAGACTATCAGCTCACCGATAGGAATTGTCGATCAATAGGAATCACGTGATCGTCCTTTATACGAGGTCCATGACAATATAAATTTAATTATTTATTATATAATTTCCTGTTTTGAATTTTAAATTATTATTTTAATATATATTTCCTATCAAAATTTTATTCTTTTAAAATTTTATATTATTAGAAATATATATTAATATATAAAAATATTAATATTTAATAAATTAAAATTTATTCAATTTTTAAACAAAAATTATAAAATATCAATACAATATTCAACTTTGGATAAAATTAGATTTGAGAAATAATTCTAGATGAAATCCAGCGGTCAATTATGAATGCCCTAGAACTGTAGATTGAATTCTATAACACTAATGAATAGAGTTACTTACTCCAACTTCATTCATTGTTTCATAAAAAAACAAACACATTAATTCTATATACACTTATTCATCTTCACCTCCATCTTCATCTTCATAGACAGATTCTCTGCCATCAACCGATCTTTAGTTTATTCCTATTTCTTTATTCTCTCTAGACAACCAAGCAAGCAATGCTCACAAGCTCACGACCCGCTCAACAAATATGAGAGGTATCAAATACCGAAATACCATCATGATCCATTCATATGTACGCAACACCTGAAGATAAACGATAAAAAGTTCAAGCTGTGTACGCAACGCACGCATGGGATATCATGCTATCTCATTCCAATCCATTCAATTCGTTAATCATATCATACCATATCATATCAAAGCAAATAATCCAGTATCAAATCTGCCTCTTCCGTCTTCCCACCATATGCTCCCTTCTTCCAAGACTACCTGGAATTAAACACCATGTCCCAATCAGTCATCTACCCATTCAAGCTCCGAAGCATAACTGAAAATATTACCACGCATTGCCATGTTCATCCAATGGCACTTGCGAAGTAACACCCGTCTTATCTTCTACATCCTTCTTCGGCATAATGTGTATGTGCCGCGGGTTCACAAATCCCGCATTCTTCACTTCCCCCATCTCTACATCCTCATTATGATGCACCTCAACACCATCCTCTAAGTTTTTAGCCCACGAATTCGTACTTGTAGCTGGAGGTAAATTTGGCATCTCAACTTCTCTCAATTCCCTATGCACAGCTCCTACCAAATCCTTCACATCCGAACTTCGTACGTAGCCGAGATAGTAAGGAGTGCCACTCGCACCAGCAGCTTCGTGTTCAAAGATTCTACGACGATCACGCACTTCCGTAACATATTCATCGTTGTATTCTCTCCAGATATCATTTTCAAAATCATATATGTAGATCCAGTAATGACCACCACCAGCTTCACCACGATGGATAAATACCGTTTGAAGTTTGTATTCATACTTTGTCATGTTGGTGAATTGTTCATTTCGTTTTTGTTTGAGGAGCTGGATTTCTTCGTTGTTTCTTTGAATCTCTTGGGTCAGTTCTGCTTGACGTTCTTCAAGCATTGTGATTAAATCTGTGTCAACTTCAATATCATCCATCTCCTGCAAACTTTTAGTAAAACCATGTGCTGCGGATAGCGCATCAGAAACAGAGATTTCTTCTGCTGTTTTCTCTTGCCCGAGGGTCCGTTGCCGCTCTTCCAGAGTATTGATACGAGCCTTCCATTTCCATGCTTCTTGGCGACGACGCATCAAAGTAGAGTCAGGATCTTCAGAATCCATATATCTATCAAGGTATATCGTCTCTGGGAATATTACCGCATTTCTGTTCTTATATGCCGTATGCTTAATATTATCGTAACGTGTACGTTGGATTTGTACTTGTAAGATGGGAGGTAGTTTAGTAATAGATGCGTATTGTGGTTGAACAGTACCATCAATATGTACCTGCTGTTCATCAAAGACCACATCTAATGCTTCGTAAATGTCTCGAGATTTGTTCTCATCCGGGAAGATGATAAGATTAGCCCATGGCTCAACTTTCTTCTCTAACTTTTGCGACTTTCTAAGGTAGGAGGCATTTGCACCATAAAATGTGTCCCTGATATTGTCGATTTGCTCACCAGACACAGGATCGATACTGGTTGGTTTAATAGCACATTGTAAACGAAACATCACGTTTCCAATAACCTCTGTAACATCTTGCTGCGATCCAAATTTCCATAAGTCATCGTCGGTGATGACCTCTTTTTGGTCACTTGTCTGTATGGAAAGGCCAGCTTTATTTCTTGGAGGAATTGGAGGTGGCTTATCTGGTGCGGTGGGGACGACGTCCGGAGCTTGGGATATCGAATCACCATCGACCATGACAGCATCGTCAAATGTACTGCTAGTGTCCTCTGTCTTGCTGGCCCAGACTTTTTCTACTGCTGCACTTGTTTTACCAACAACATCAGAGTATGGAGGTAGGCCATCCATGTCTGGTGCCTCCACTAATGTGCCTTCACTACTATCATCACGTTGATTTGAGTCTTTGTCTTCAGGCCGTTCGACCATTTCAATGTCCTCACCATTTGAACGTTGAGGAGGGATTGTGGTCGTTGGGGGACCTTCCGGTCCAAAGATGGGGCTCATCATGGATGCGATGTTTGGAGGACCACTCGGACTACTGATAGAAGCTCGTCGAAAATTTGCTTCAGCTGCTGAGCTAAATATAGTCAATTCGGCTAACTCTCTGGTAGGTTTGACGGATCTTGTTGAGGCAGTCTTCAGATTTTCAAAAAGATCGTGTAACTCCATCACGACTAGATACGATTAGCGAAATGACATCTCCGAGGAAGTATGCGTAGCTTACATTTTTGAGCCTTGATGATTTCAGCCTTACTGACCGCACGACCTCCAACACGCTTCTTCTTGATATCTTCCTCATTTAAGGACATGCGATTTTGTTCAAAATTCATAACTACCTGTCGAACAGATTTGACCGTGTAGTAATATTGAAGAAGGCTGTTCAGATAGCAAGTATTCCCGATGTTGTCCAGGCCAACAGGTTGATTAACTGTTGACTTTTCCGCTTGAATATCAGCATGCGGATCATCAAGTTTTCTTAACAAGTAACTACTCTGTCGATCATGAGCTATCACCCGGAACGCCTCTGTATAGCTATCTGATGATCCAGCAGGAGCACCAGCCCTCAAACTTTCGTAATAGGCAAGTACAGTATCATCTGGAGCACGCCTATCGTTGATTTGAAGTCGATTATACGCCTCGCCAACGTCAAGATTTGAATCTTCAGTCCCTGACTCCATGGATGTGGCCGCACGCTGCAGGGTATAATCATTACCGCGGTTGTTAGCAATAGCTCTTAAGGCTTTTGCAACTTTACCCTTATCACCTTCGAAAGACTATCTGAAAGTTAGTTGGGATTCTTTAAATAGCTCTTATTGAAGGCTATAAACATACCATTGCAACCGCGGCAGCTTCAATGCTATCCGACGCAGTATCTGAAGTCACACTCAGGAATTCGAGAGCTTCTTCAAACGTCATTGTCCTATCGTTCGCTACAGTTTCTATAGCGGTGCTTCGCCTATCCTTTGCTATCACGCGCAGACATTCGCGTGCCTCGTCTTTCTGGCGAGGTGCAGAATCAATACGGGACTTATAAACATTAATAATGTAGTCATCGGCCTCAGACTTGATCTCGCCTCTCCGAAGCGCGAAGAATGAGTAAGCTTGCTCGATATCTTTCAGGCTGACTTCTCCAGTAGACATGATCATTGTAGCTTTCGTTTGTAGGTCAGAACTACCACGTCCGTTACCAAGGTCTCGCAAACAGTCCAGATAATATGGCTTGTTCTCCGGATCACATTGGCATTGTCGGTCATAGCTCCAAGCTAACAGGTCATCCGTGAATTGCTCGACTGCGCCTAGGCTCGCGTAACATGGATGCTCCATAGAATCCAAGATTTGAACAGCATCTCTTTTCGGATAGTTATCGCAAGCCAAAGATCGTAAAATATCAGGTAGAGCATAGGTGGGAGAGTCGAGGGGTTGAGCGGAAGGTGCCTTTTGCTCCATATCTGGTCGCTCAAGCATGAGCTGGTTAAGCTCGAACGTGATATCGTCTATGAATACGCGGTTCTTGTCATCTACAACGGGTAAAATCCAAAATGCTTCGAATTCGTCCTGATACAAAAGTTAGTGATGTGACTGAATTGTAAAAAGAGAACGTGTCAACTAAACCCCGAACCACAAGGCATAGTATTTTGATGTAATACGTACTACGGGATTGGGCGATGGTCTCAGCTCGAGCTTGAAACCCAGGTAACTCAGTAGGCTGTCACAATCGTCTCCGAATGCCAATCTGAACCTTTTGTTTCTCGCTGCAATATCTCTTCTATTCTCACTTCCTGCGTCTTGTAAATATTTACGCAGATTGCCAAGAACTTGAAATGGATATAACGGCCTGTGTCCCGGGAATCTTGCGGGATCTTCCTCAATCACTTTCTGTCCACGAGCTAAAGTGTCTTGAGGATTTATCAGGAGGGCTATCATACTCGCGGACAACCTAGGTGGCAATATTTTGACTTCAACTTTGGCTGGACAGATAGTGGCAGTGCATGCAAATTGATGCACCACAAATTTGTAATTGTTTTTCGAGTCCTGCGACGATATAGAATCAACTACTCGAAAGTGATGGAGTGGGTTTTCCATATCCATATAATTACAAGGAGTTTGTCCAACTTTCCAGTCCCGGAAATCCACTGTTATCAGGAAATGATATCGGCATTTAGAACAGTATGCAGCTATTTTGCAGATTGTTGTGGGATCTGGTCTCTCATGTGGGCGGAGAGGTGCAGTTTGGGAGTCTTTTTCATAAAGCTCATGGTGACAATTGGAGGCAATGAGTCTTTGATCAACGTGGGATTCATTGAATATTGGCGCCGGATCTACGAGAATGTGTTTGCCCGTCTTTGCGCTTCTCCTTAAATCGTAATCAAGTAGATCGTTCACTAACCTAGGGGCCGTCTTCCCTACATGATTACACACCATTAGCCAGGTCCCAGTATATGCGAGAGGCTTGGAGTCTCTAAACTCATAAGAAAAATGAGTCGCAGAACTTGCCTGGTCCAGGGCTCTTCTCGTAGTCAAACATAGCACCTTCCACTTATCTGCCGCACGCTTTCCCTACCGATACTACGTAATTCGTTTCCAACTTAGTTACCCCGCCTCTAAGAAGGTTGCAGACTTGAGAATATGTTGAAGTTGGGAGTAAGATCAATATACTGGTTGGCATTCGGAAGGACACGCTTTGAGAAGACACTTGAAGACGAGTGCAAACTTTGGGCCCGCCGAGGTACTCAATGTATTTTTGGTTGTTTGAATGTGTAACGGTGATTGAATCTCCAAATTTGGCGAGGAGGGTACAAGCAACAAGAGAAAAGGAACTGGTGCATTAACAAGTTTTGTGGTTAGAAAAGAGGAATCTGTACAATTATTTTCTGTCAAGAGTGTGGTCAAATATGTATTTAATTGTATGTATTCTCATCTAAACGGGTGAAGGTTTGTCTGCCTGCGTTTTGTTGCTTAGAAGCTTATTAGAATAGAATGGTGATGACGGAAATAACCAGCCCCGCCCCGGTGGGTGGAGTGGATGGCGGCTACAACAAGCAGCGTTTAGCGGTATGTTCCGTTCAAAAACCCCGGATCTATCAACCTCAAGCCAACGACATAGCGACTTTTGTGATCTCGATTTCAACTATTGACTCCCTGCATTGCCTCAACATGGCACCGAATAGTGACATTTACCATCCTCAAGATGCCCTGAAAGCAGGCGTCAACGGCGCCTTGGTTTCGGGATCCGTTGGTGCTTTTGCTTCCGCAATCCAAAATAGTTTACACAAGAAGAATATCGGAGCATTGGGTTTCATTACAAGGACAGGAGGCACAGCTTTCATATTCAGTAAGCCCGTCAAATCGACCTTTTCGGACGCTATCATGTTGACACTTTTCAGCTGCGTTGGGGGGGACATATGAATTCACAAAATACGCATCTGCCAACTTGCGAGAGAAGAACGACACTTACAACACCGCAATTGGAGGATTTTTGGCGGGATCAGTCCTAGGATTAAGATGTTAATTTCACCGAAATCGTTCGCAGCGAACTGATGCTAATTCATTGATAGTCGGAACAACCCCTGCAGTGCTTGGATTTGGAACTTTGGCGGCGGTTGTGCTTAGTGCATTCGATTATACTGGTGGTGCCCTGTCCGGATACAAGAGAGATCCAAATGTGGATGAATTTGAGCGAAAGGAGCATTTGAGAAAAAACCGAAGGATACCTATTGAGCAGACGGTAGCAGAATTGGGCGAAGGAAGAGGTATGTTTTACCAGCCATTTTGAAGGACTTTCAACTAATCACTTCAAGGCATATATGGAGTAGGTTACGACGAGAGAAGAAGGGAGAGGATCAAGGAAAGATACGGTATTGATGTACCAGCTAGATCTTAAGGGACCTTGTATTCATAGTATGGAGGCCTCGAACAACAATGTACATATGTTTAGGGCTTGCAAATCGTTTTAAAATTATAGGTTGAAGACCTATATTTCAGTTTTATGAACTGACGGCGACCTCATGACTTACCCAACTCCGATCATAGACATCTGAAATGATAATCAAAAAGACCTAGAGCACAAGTGAGCATGTTCGAGGATCTGCTTTTGGCTGAAAGGAAGCAGCGCAATTGGCGGGTTATCTATCACCAACAGGGAAACTGTATCAACATCTCTGTCCAAAAAAATATATGATTTTTATGTCAGCTACAACATTGAAACTCGACCAAGAGTAACCTTTCAGCCCTCATCCCTCTGGCCAATAATAATCACGTGCATGATGTAAATATTGAACTACTGCCGGCAAATACTAATTGTTGAGTTTAACCCCGCAATATGCTGCGAACCTCGTCCAACCCCTCATTGATCGACAATTTGAGTAGTATAATTATAAGTTCAGCAATTCCCATAACTTCAGACACCTTTCGTCTTTACGATCAACACGATTTGCAACCTTCTCGTGTGCCTTTACTTGCATATTTTCGATCACAGGAATTTTTGTACGGTCCCGCTATCAGCCAAAAAGTGGTGTGCTTGAAAATCAAGTCATCTGCCTCCACTCTACATCCAGTTGACCCATTTTCGGGCGCACATTGAGACCTTGGGCGTAAAAGGACGTATTTGGTCGCCGCGACAAAGGTCGATATACAGTAATACAGTAATTTTTTCAATACACTTTACTTTTCAATATAATGGAGAAGGCGATGCCAGCTGTCCGTGCACCATTCAACCAGTCGGCTGGATCGTCGCAGGATGTGAAGGAACGGTTCTATCGACACTTTCAAGAAGAAGTGACAGGTAGGTCAAGGTCTGCCCGGCTACTGAACCTAATAATCTGGGAATGTTAATCTTTCAATAGATCTCCAACAGCGAATAGGCCAGCTCGGGAATCTCTCCTTGGTTGGAGGGGAAAGGCAAGATGCTACAGACTACTGCCTTGCCAGTATCACAAGACTATCCAATGAAGTCGTCGATGCCACTGATTATCTTCCAGCATATGATCAGAGAACTTATTCTCAGGCAAGGATATCCTCAAAGATCGATGCACCTATACTGATGACGGCCAGGCCATTAAAGGTCTTTCAGAGAATTTACAAGAGGTGAAAGCCAAAGCCGCACCAAGAACTAGGTTTCGGTTCACATCTACGAGCAAGAATAGTTCCGCGGTTTCTATCAACGACGCCGCTCAGCTAGCCAAAGAAAGTCTTGATGCTGCTATGAAGTCGTCCATAATGACTTCTACTGAATCATCAATAGCTACGACGCCAGCTGATTCAATGACACCACTTAATGAAAACAGCGCTAGAGACATCGTTGGCGATCTCCCTTCTTTCCCCAAGAATTATAATGACGAGATGGCCACTGCCTCTGACCAAATTCGAAAGCCGAGTTTCTCAGAAGCAAGCACCATAAATATCACAGGTCACACTGGTCTTCACATTATCCTACCTTCGTCAGCATCCCGCGCAACCTCTTCTGGGGCTATAACGAAACTTAATAGGTGTATTGTCGACATGTCGGTACCGACGGCCAACGGAGCTCCTTTTGCTGGGCTTGCCTTGAAGAACATTAAGCATTCTTTAGTTATAGCTGGGCATGTAGCAGGACCAGCGCATATTACCAGTGTTGAGGATAGCATAATTGTCGTTACGTCAAGACAAGTCAGAATGCATGAGTGTAAGAATGTTGATATATACCTGCATTGTGCTAGCCGGCCCATCATCGAGGACTGTAGCAATGTTAGATTTGCACCAATCCCGGATCCCCAGGTATGTTCTACCATACTTTATAGCTAATAACAGAACACTGACATTATGTTTAGAATGTTACGGATGAATCCATCGAAAACCAATGGGATCAGGTTGATGACTTTAAGTGGCTTAAAGCAGAGCCTAGTCCAAACTGGACTATCTTACCCGAAGAGGAGAGATTGAAAGAGGAAATTTGGACCGATGTTGTACCAGGAGGACCGGCGTTCGGGCTTGATGATATTCTGAAGAAGGTTGGGCTCGTGGGGCGATAATTATCATTGACCTCCCTCGAAGCGTACAGTCCTCTGATGCAGGTCAAGCAGTGTACATAAAATGAATGTTTAGGTAATGCTATAGCGTAGTAATAAAACGTTTCTTCTGTGATTTCATATTTTGATATTGTATTAAAATCATAATAGCATCGCCGCTGAGGAACGAGTATGCATTTTGCTCTACCCGAACTTCTAGTCATCCCAACACTCCGCGTCCAGTCTCGCGCCATGGGGAGCGCTCAGCGCACGATAATGCTTCCAAAAGCCGGTTCGATCTTGAAGGAGCTTTATTTAGCGTACCTCACAAGGTATTCCATGGTGTTGAACACCTGACTCATCCCGTTGGGCCTCTTTCTTCATGAAGTGTGTTCCCCGTTACGAAAGTAATGTTTGTTTCTTTCTTTCTTTCTTTCTTTCTTTCTTTCTTTCTTTCTTTCTTTCTTCTCTTGACTATCCAGTCTCTCAAGTTTCCATTTTATCTCCAGAACCTCTCGCTCTTTCTTCATATTCAATCCTACTTTCATCAACAGATTCAAAACTTCCTTCTGCTGTCCAATCTTCTCCTCGCACTCCCTTATCTCCTCTTCCTGGTCTTCAATAGTTCTATGCATATCCGGCATACCCTTCACACTCACCCTCGCCTTTTGTAACTTATGTTTAATGCCATCTGTCGCGGCGTAGATATCTTTGATATTTAACGGCCCGTTACTGTTTGCATTGAACGAAGGGGTCGCGCCTGGCGGAGAAGCTGCGGATGGATTACTTGGAGAGAAGTTTTGGAGACGAGAAAGTGTTTCGCAGAGAACTGGAATTGTATTGATTGAATCTGCAGTAAGACCCTCAGGAAGAATCATGGTTGAAGGGACTCGAGACGATGTAACTTGCGATGGGGTAGTCGCCATCTTCAATCAGCTTTTTCGTATGGATTATGAAATTCAATATCCGGACCCGAGTCAACGAATTCCGCAGTATCCTCAAATCCTCGAATCGTGTCAGAGAATGAATGTGGAGAGGTCTGATCTGTCCTTGTCCTTGTGCTAGCTAAGAAAAGCAGACAGGGCAGGTTCGCTCTTATCGCGGCGGTTTCGCAAATACGGCTTGGAGGGGCCTGAAAACCATCCGTGACCCCACCATAAGCGCAAAAAGCTTCTTAACGTTATCCCTCAACAATTCACTTTTTATTTCCCCAAGTCTTTCGATAAAGTCTTCCAATCTTCATTGTACATAAGACTTATATCGATCTGGAATAGACTCTTTTCTCGTACGTGGGTTTATGGTCCTCAATATCTTTTTCTTTCTTTCTAGCGACTAAAGAAATGCTGATGGACATTGATATTCTTTGTTTTGGCGTACCGAAATTGGAGCTGATATAGCCTGTGTTTAGATTCGAAACAAACAATCTCGCCAAAATGGTCCAAGTAGAGAACAAAGCCGTCTTGAGTATGTCAAAAGATTCCACGTATCCTCAATCTCTTGATGTATCTATCAATTTTCCCATAGGATTCTGTTGAGTCAACATATCCATTTGGCGTGCATATACTGGAACTTGTCCGCAATGCCTCAAACCTCTATTCCCACAGTTCAACTCAACACTGAGAAACTACTACCCCCTATACCTCCTCCTCCGAAGAAACCAGATTATATACTTGCACTATTTTATGTCCTTGTATATCTTGAAGTCTCGTGGCTAATTGTGATGGTTTGGCACAGTTGTCATTGATGGATGGGGAGTTCCAGGTGAAAATTCACCCAAAGATGGAGATGCTATTACAAACGCCGAAACTCCAGTAATGGACGCTTTCGCAAACAACGCAGATGGTTATACCAAGCTTGAGGCATCGTCTTTGGCAGTAGGACTCCCAGAGGGCCTCATGGGCAACTCGGAGGTCGGTCATTTGAACATTGGTGCTGGACGAGTCGTATGGCAGGATGTGGTCAGAATTGACCAAACAATCAAAAAGGGAGAGTTGAACAAAAACGAGGTTGTTTTGAAGGCATTCAAGGCTGCTAAGGATGGCAATGGACGTCTTCACCTTTGCGGTTTGATCTCCGATGGCGGTGTTGTAGGTACTCGTCGGATACAATCAATGGAATCAATACTTACTCGAGTAATAATAGCATGCGAAGCAAGATCACCTCTACGCCCTCCTCAAAGTTGCAAAGGAACTCGAAATTCCCCACGTCTACATTCACTTTTTTGGTGATGGTCGTGACACCGACCCAAAGTCCGGTGCTGGTTATATGGAAGCCCTTCTTGAGAAGATCAAGGAGATTGGAATCGGTGAGATCGCGACAGTGGTTGGCAGATACTATGCAATGGACCGTGATAAGCGATGGGACAGAGTCGAAGTCGCATTGAGTGGTCTATGTATTGGTGAAGGAGAGGAGAGCCGTGACCCAGTCAAGACAATTAAGGAGAGATACGAGAAAGGCGAGAACGATGAGTTCTTGAAGCCTATTATCGTAGGAGGAAAGGAGGCTCGTATCCAAGGTAAATGGGTCAAGTTTCTCCGAAGTTCATCAGCGGTACTAACCAGAATTCTCAGATAACGACCAAGTTTTCTTCTTCAACTACAGATCCGACCGTGTCCGAGAAATCACCCTACTCCTCGGTGATGTTGATCGTTCGCCAAAACCAGACTTCGCCTACCCAAAGAACGTCACCCTTACTACCATGACCCAATACAAGCTCGACTACCCATTCGAAATCGCATTCAAGCCCCAGCACATGGGTAACGTTTTGGCCGAAACTCTCGGTGCCCAAGGTATTAACCAGGTTCACGTTGCCGAAACCGAGAAATACGCTCACGTCACATTCTTCTTCAACGGAGGTGTTGAGAAGGTATTCCCTCTTGAGGTTAGGGATGAATCGCAAGATCTCGTACCATCAAACAAGAGTGTCGCTACCTACGATCAGGCCCCAGAAATGAGTGCTGCAGGTGTTGCCAAGCAAACGAGCAAGCGTATTTCTGAAGGAAAATTCGAGTTCGTCATGAACAACTTTGCACCACCTGATATGGTTGGCCACACTGGTGTCTATGAAGCTGCAGTAATTGGTGTTGCTGCTACTGATAAGGCCATTGGCGAGATCTACGAGACTTGCAAAAAGGAGGGATACGTTCTTTTCATCACTTCTGATCACGGGTATGTCTATCCCATTTTCTCCCTTTTTCCTTTTAAGTAGGCCATACTTACAAAACCTCTTTTTAGTAACGCTGAAGAAATGAAATTCCCGGACGGCAAACCCAAGACATCCCACACAACCAACAAGGTACCATTTATTATGGCCAACGCTCCTCAAGGCTGGTCTCTCAAGCAAACAGATGAAGGTGTTCTAGGTGATGTTGCACCTACGATTTTGGAGGTTATGGGCTTGAAACAACCCGAGGAGATGACTGGAACCAGTCTTTTGGTCAAGAGTTAGATTCCCACCCAGCGTTGAAGTAATTACCGAATTGTTTCTAGTTTTGCCATTATATTGTATGACTAAATGAAGTTTTGCGTTGTCTTTTTTTTCCTTTTTAGTAGAGCAAGCATAAATTACACAGAATAAAGAGCTAAAATTTCATACTTTACAGGCAAGGGTACGAAGAGAGCTCATGATGAGACGAAGTAGAGAGAGACAACGTAGATTCGCGAAGATGTATTTATAGATACCTTGAATGTATATGGATTAAGTGTCCACGTATATTGTTGCTATGCACTTTACAGCAATTACTGTGCGGCAGCTCTACGACCTGATGGCCCTACTTCCAAATCTTTGGCCCAAACTTTCTTGGGTGGTCTTTCTCCTGCTACTCAGTCATTTTATTCTCCTCTCCATACGCGCGACAGATCTTCATAAGCCCCTTTTGTTGCGCTAGCTTTCCTATATCATCATTGAAAAATGTTACATGACCTGTCTTCTCAGCAACGATAGCTTCTCGCCTTGGTGAGTGACCATATCGTCGTGATGCCACAGCATCGATCGGAAAGCACTTCCATTATGCGGTTTCCTATAAAGAGCTACATGCAAGTCATTTATTAGCCATGTTTAAGGCGGAGCCGAGTAAGTCTACCTACTGGATTCGGAAACCGCACAAGCCTCTTCAAGTTTAATGTCATGGTTGAGCTACGCATGGTGATCCAATGAGCCGCATGTTTATAAAATCGTCAAAACGTTCCTTGCGCATCCATCTCTCGATTGGATTTTGGATTTATCATGCGCATGTGGCAGGTTGTCATGTAAGATTAGTGCGTGTATCTGATTCGTGACGTGTCTGAAAGAGAGAGTTTTGATCGTCGAACTAGTGGATGTCTTATTATTTCATCTTTCTTTGTTGATACTACTTCATCTTCAGAGCGGATGCTATCATCTTGTTGCGAAGCGGTGCATAAACAGAGTGGCTATCGGGAGCTTGATAGGATGGTCCGTGTAGGAGTGAGTTGATGTCTTTCGGAAACTATTATATCGTGATGTTCTAGGGGGGAAGGGCAAGATACTGGTGGAGTATTTTTGGTGGGTAGAAATATTGAAATATTTGAAATATTTCACTTCTGCATTAATATAGGAGGGTCCGGATATTCCGTATCTATCTAGTGATTGATCGATTGATTGAAGTATTATATTAAAAAAGGCTGTATATTAGAGATAAATTATATTATTAGGAGAGATTAGAGGCATGGTAAGACGAATGCATTTATTGTAAGCCGAAAGCGGACTCCCGTATTTACAACTTTGTTTCTAGGGGCTTTATAATATGGATGAATGACACCCTCAATGGCAGGAAAAATTGTGTTTCAGAGCAGACAGATGATTCATATCAAGAAAGAAGTCATGGAAATGAATCAACGCATCATATTATCGGTCTGGTAAACGCCCCCTCCGCCCCAAGTATAGGTATCTGTACGTATTCCGTATAATCACTCATCTTACATCACCTCTTTGGTCTACTTCCCGCAACTGCTCCCCCCAACCTCCCAAACTTACCCAGACCACCCCTCGGTTTCGTGTGTTGTGGCCCCGGCGGAGTCGAACTTGGCGCTTCCTTAGGTACTGGGGATGGACCTGACAATCTCGGTGAATCTTTAAAGCCCCTACCTTCTCCGCTCTCCATCCTCGATTCAAATCCGCTTAATCCATCATCCATATCTCCACCAGGCCTCCTTGCACGTCTAGCCCTCTCTTGTACAATTCTGAACTTGTCCAGTAATTCTCCCCACCTAATACCACTTTCCTCCCTGCCTTTTAATCTGCTACTCCTGTCATAATTTGACGGCGCTGCAGTCGTCTGAACGCTAAATGAAGGAGAAGAACTATGAGTCTCTGTGCCACTCTTCTGACGTTGATGGAAAGCAAAGGTAGAAATCGCGTCGACTACACTGTTATTACGAGATGAAGATGGTACGTACGCTCGAGGTGCTATGTGCAGATAACCTATCGCACTAACACTATTTAATCTATTCTTCAATGCCGCAAAAGCCGACGATTGCGGAAGCAGCATAAGAAGGCCGTAAAGACATTTGTAAAGATGAGGGAATTTTTCAGGCTCGAGTAGTTGAAGTCGAAGGTCTGAAACATGTGGTTAGTGGAGTTTTAGGTCCAGTGTCATCATCTTACATGTGAAGACAGGAGATTCTAGCAATTGGACCAATTTATCGATTTGAATGAGCATATTGACTGTCATTTCGAGCTCGGCACTATTCATGTTAGTACCGTTTCAAATCCGAGCTGCTCATGCATACAATATCTGAAGAAGATTATATGCTTGCTCGTAAGCTTGCCCTAAAAGACACAGTGAGAAGGTAGCTACAGCATTGTAGCACCAAGACCTGAAAAGAGCAACAAAGAAAGCTTGCCCGTCCTATATGAATATCAGCAGATGAAAAACCAGGTAGATGAGTATCACGAACCCTATTCTCGATATTTCGAAGCCTCTTTCTAAGATCTGCTAATTCGGGTGCAGTGATGAGATTATTGTTGAGATTCTGGACCATGATGCTAGCAAATTCGACATCCTCTTCCTTTTCTATGCAATCCGCAAGTGTTCGGTAAATTCGTTCCGCGCTTAAATTGATGCATAATTGCCTAATAATCAAGTTTCCTCGAGTTTCGAGGAGCTTCCTGTCAGTAGAAAATAGTTGAAGTAAGTTCACCATGAAAGAAGTAAAGTAGTCATCATCACTATTTCTCGATATTTGAGATAATAGTTGAAGATCCTTGGTAACTACGGCTTCAGATGGATCAGAGAGTGTTTTGAGAAGAGCAGGAAATATCCCATCATTAAATGCAAGCAGTTTTTTGGGGGCCTTTCTGTGTAGCATGAGTAGCCAATTTAGTGCTTCAACTCTAGTAACTTCGTGATCATTCAGAAACAGCAGCGTGAGTGAACTGACCGCTGCTGCATAATCTAGATCTACATGCGCCTGATATGGGGGAGGAGGTGTCTGTGCTTTGCTGGTTGGGGGTGGGGGAGTTTGTACTTCTATCTCCCTTTTATCAAGCTCACGAGACCCTGACAAGGAGCCGCGGTTTGTGGCAGAAGAATCTCTTCGTTCTTTGGGAGTAGAGTCCTTCATCGCGAGGAATCTCGATGGGGCCGAGGATGGAACCTCTGATGCTGTACCCTCGTCCGATAGTGACACAACATAAGCCATTAATGATGTGTTAACTCGGGCGGCGGCTTGCCGTATTGTTTCGACCCCACTAGCCATTGCCGGGAGCAAATGAGCCAGTATTTTTGGGGCGAATGGGAGAACTTCTTCAGGGCAAATATCGAGAAATTCCACGATCCATCTTAGTGATTCAAGTAGGCTGTCCTCCTCTAATTGATGTTAGCAAATTGGGTTAAAAGGTTTAATGCCATATCTTACCTAACGGAGTATCCAAATTCGCCGTAAGAATTTCAAGAATTGCTTTGTGGTTAACGTGAACATCCTGCCCGGGAACCCAATCATCGTCGCTGCTGATGTCCTTGTCATCTAAATCCATGTTTGAGTCGTCGTCTCCACCTAAATCTTGTACTAATGATCCCTCACTGTCCATAGAACCCGATCGCTTCCGTTTCGTATCGCTGCGTGATTTTCGACTTTCTTCGATTCCTTTCTTGATGCGTGATATTCGTTTTATCTCGCTGAGAAATCTCTCAATTGCACCTTGAGTAGCCACGTGAACATCTCGATTCGGATCACTCAAAAACTTGAATAGCCCTCCGAGAAATTCAGGTAGGAAGGAGACAAGTTCTAAATCTGGAATAGAATCCAGTAAAGTTATCCATCCCACAAGAAAGGTACGCGTGAATGGGTTTATCACGTAAATCCGTTCTTTAAGTAAAGGTATGAAACGGACTAGGGAGAAGGCTGTAGGGAGATCTTCGGAATCCTCAAGAGTCTCTTTATTAGATTCGGACGTGGAATCATCAGAAGTATGTAGGATTGAAACGTAGGTAGCTGCAGATTCGGAAACT
The DNA here is from genome assembly GCA_905066765.1 of Sclerotinia trifoliorum. Classification (NCBI taxonomy): domain Eukaryota; kingdom Fungi; phylum Ascomycota; class Leotiomycetes; order Helotiales; family Sclerotiniaceae; genus Sclerotinia; species Sclerotinia trifoliorum. Next base: position 1,575,709 of record CAJHIA010000009.1, on the reverse strand, counting down.
ATGTCTTTTATTAAACGATCCAGAAGTTCTGCACCATTTTTTACGGAGAGTTCTGAGTCTGCTCCTAGCTGTTCAGCACTGTTAGTTTGACGGTTGATATAACGGATTTCTACAATTTGACTTGCCTTGCATAAAGCGTCGAATATGTCATTAAAATAAGGTAAAACTTCACCTTTTGCCACTTTGGCAATATTGTACATACTTTCGCAGGCATAATACCTTACTCGAGCATCTTGATCTGTGAAGCAGGCAAGGACTGGTGGCACAATTTCGTCAAGGTATCTTGCAAGGTCCTATGAAATATGTCAGTTTGGTGCATGTACTACCAACAAGAGTCTGTATCATACCGGACCTAATGCGATAGCAGCAGCAGCTAGACCAATGAGACCGCCATTTCTGGCATGCGGCTGATGGACGGCGTAAGCATAATCGTTACACAGTTGTTGAATGATCCTTTTGATTCTATCAAACTCCTTGGCTGCAGTAAGATCACGAATAACCCGTTCAAGACTGTAGATATCCGTCAGTATGTTATTAAATATAGAGATGTCCGAATAAGGCTTGAAGGAAGTGATATTCAAAACTTACTCTAACGCGCCGACTTTCCGCTTGTCATAAAGCTTATCATTTAGAGCACGTTGTATACTTTGATCCATCTTGAGTTACTGCTGCGGCCAAAAGTTCATGTTACCTGAGAATACTCTGCTCAGATGACACTCCTCTCAATCTTTCCTTCTCATATCGCAAAGCAAAAGTATAATGGCGAAGAAAGTGGATAGGTAGGCGGATAGCTAGTTGGAATGAGGAGATCACATGGGTGAATGGTGGGTGCACCGTGGGAGTCTCTATTCACAAAAGAAATGGAACCAATAAATTGAATTATCTCAAGGCGGTCAGATATCCAGATATCCTTCTCTCAATTATGAATGAGGGGATGAGTGCATATTTGATTGTATTGCAAGAGTTTTTGTTTTGCGGTGTGAAGAAATTCGTTGTTTGCTTGAGGCTGTGGGTTGTGGATCTGAAGTTGCAAGACGAGGCAGGAAAGCTTGATGACGAGGATCCGTGATCTTCAGTAGTAAGAGAAGGGTCTACCCAATCAAAATGCGTGTTTCTTTAAGGTTATGAGAACAAAATGATAGATATATTTATCATAACTGCAATTAATCATTTCTTTTTTAACAACGGTAATGAAGTCCGATCAGAGACTTTGGAATAAAAGAGATATACTTACATAGGCGGTAATTCACTCAAAACTTACCTACTACTTATTATCATACCTAGAGAGGTGGTAGATTCAACATTGAATTGTTTGCTTTCCCTGATTGCTGTTATCAGATTATGTAAGCTTGAAGGTTATTAAGCAATTCGAACCAGTCAAAACGGGCCGAAGCGCAACGGGCTAATGACCAGAGCTTCCACGTGATCCATTAATGGGGAAGAAGCTCAACCTCTCGAGGCGTCGGGGTGGTTGATGATAATAGCATTTCATAGCATTACGTTATTTGTATTTCGTTGAATTTTCTGTTTTCGACTTATCATATTCTCAATTAAAAGCAGGTAATAAAATGTCACTATAATCTATACGTCACCTTTTGATACAGATGGAGCCAACTTTGTCGGAGCCTTTCATCACAAGCATTACAGTACATCAAATGCTAAAGTGAAGGGTTAGGTTGTATTGTTTGCCTTTGATTCTTCCATTATGTCCAACGTTGCAAAACTCCATCAGCTGAGCTTGCCCAAGCATGGATATTAACATTTCAATTCCCATATTCCATATCCAATTGTCAATCTAGGAACGAATATGAAAGCCCAAGGAGAGTACGTGTTCCAAGACGAGGAAGATCCCTCGAAGGAAAAGGAAAAATCATAACACTATGACCAAACAGTCCAATCTGAGGCACTTGACCTCCCCTGAAAATCATCAGGCAACATTCAACATTCAGCACTCGCTTCCTACCAGCCCCACTTGCTTGCATGACGAGCACAGAGGGTTTCCGTGGTGCAATAGAGGCATTGTTCATCTCCAGAGCCCTGCTCTTGTTTATCGCGTGGAGAGATCTTATCTGTCTGAGTAATTTCATAACCCGTCGATGCACCATGCTCCTGTATCTGATCTTGCATCTCCCTATCTCGTGTAGCCTGAGACTGAGCATCGCGTTGGCTGTTGCTATGACCCGCTCGAACAGATCTTCTCGCGAATCCTGACTTAACAAATGCTTAGTATGTTAGTTGCAGCTTGGTCAACCCCAAAAGACTTACTCCAGGGTGTGCCTTCGCAATGCGTCGAGCAGCCTCGGGTGTCATGCGGCGATTGCCCATTTTGGAGGTTATGGAATTCGATGATCTGTGGTCGATAGCTAGTGAATTCAAAGTTCTGGTACACTATAGATAGTGTGGGTTCGAAATATTGAGAGACTTAGATCCATTGATATGATGGCGTGTTGAGGATATATGTAGGTTTTGCTCGATATCATGAATAGAATATTGTAGAGAGAGAGCTAGGAGCCGTGTGAAAATCTAGAAGCCCAATACAGCATGACCTGATACTCCGCGTTTACTGTTCTGTCTGCTTTTTTTTTTGCTGCCTTAAAAAAAAAATATGCCGCAACTGGCAAGTTTTGGCCGAGCATGGCAATCCCATTCGTTCGCTTCCTCTTATAAAATGTACTTGTCATACATCACTTAGGCTGGCGCGTGTACAGAAGATGGCTCCACGGCTTCTTCAATTCCGGTTGAATGATAGCAAGGGACACTCTTTAGACATGGGTTTCGGTTCCAAGTCCATCGTGTTGGGCGCGTTGCCGCCTGCACACTCAAGCCCTTCTTTGCATCCTGGATGGAATTCTATTGATACCGAGTAGATTGCCCCACTGCATATTCCGTAAAAATTCGGACCGAGTGTCCGAAAAGAGACATGACAATAAGTGATCACGAAAAAATGGGCCGATACAATGTTCGGGGACAATCATATCTTGAAAGACTTTAATGTAATGAGATAAAAATCTGCAGTCGTTTGCAGTATGCAGGGTCTCTCGCGAAACGTTAAACAGTGACTGGCTATGAAATCGAGAAACGGGATCATACATTCTCTGGCAATATATCAATGCATGGAAAAGCGGTGTTAAGATTGCGATTCACCGCTCCTTGTAATCAAACAAGTGATACATTGCGGGTGAAAAAGAATCTCTATTGCAATTACCTTGGTACGTATCTAGTGCCCATGGAGGATATCACCCTTTTCTACTATACTCTTTTGGCATTTAGCAAGAATCGCGGCTTGCCTGCCAACTTCTTCCAGTCTACCAATGACATCTTTATTGCCATCCACAAATCCGTAGAGTGCGTAGGGGATGCCCACGTCGTTGCAGAATTCTAACACAAGCTTCTGAGCACGGCGAAGATTGTGTCTAGGCATCCTAGGGAAAAGGTGATGAATGGCTTGGAATTGAAGTCCTCCATGAAAGAAGTCCAGCCACTGTGGACAATCGATATCCATGGTCGTGCGGAGCATCTTCTGTGGGAAAGATTCGTGTGGTCCAAGCTCTGAAGTGCTCATAGAGAAATGTGATAGAGTTATCTGGGCATGAACCGGCATGGTAACCACATGACTGATCAAGACGAAGGCAACTCTGGCACCATTTGTCGGAATACCTTTGTAGACTACTCCATAACCAAACCATGTCCAGAAGAAAATCTGACCTGTAATTTCTAGCCATCTTTGCCACCATGCTGGACCCCTCTTTGGTCCAAGGCCCCGGAGAAGATATTCCCAGGACAGGCGGTAGAGATTGAATCGGCCAAAGCACAGTATTATATAATAATAGTATGATTGGTACGGGAGCAGATATTGCGCGAATGCGTCATACTCCAAGCACTTTTCATAGAAGGTCGAGGTCAGAGATTCCAATAATCTGTGCGTGACAGCAAAAAAAGGGATATGTTGAATATCTGGATCATGCTCGGGTGAATTTGTTACAATGTGATGGACATTATGATTGCGCTTCCACCATCCAAGTGAAAGACCGCCAATAAAGTCTGCAAGTCCAATACCGATGAGAGAGTCAATCGTAAAGTTATGGGTGATACCCATGTGGCCCGCATCATGTACAGTGAACACTAATTGATGCCATAGACAACCCAGGAACAACCCACTTGTCCCATACCAGCCCCACTTAAAGAACATGACTGCCATAGAGGCAAAGAAAGTATAACGACAGCATTCAATGGCGTATGCAGCGTAATTACAGTCATATAGGCCTTCCGCACGCATCCGTTCATCCAATAAACGGTACTTTTGAACGATCTCTTCTTGCGTATCCGCATCAAGGGAAGGATATTTGGTATGATCTAGATCAATTTGTTCTCGAGTCAAAGCATTGAAGTGTGACATGCCATCGTCCAGGTCAGGGGCAGAGGATATGGAGGAGGCGGAGGACACAGGGCGATCGTCTTTGGCTGGCCCTCTTCTGCGTACCTCTGGACAGTCTTCATCGAATGTAGGCGAGGGGAGTCTTGAGCTGTCAGAGCTCCCTCTCTCATCGAACGTATTATTATCTTCTTCGGAATCGTCTGGCATGCCTTCAACATAGCTCCGAAACTTTCCGTATTGTATCGGGGGAACAAAATTCTTCCAACGACCCTCCACTCTACCAATTTGGTATTTGCTCATGAATGCTCGCGTTTCTGCTGAGTGTAGCCTATAAAGGACTTGTTAGTCCGGAGATCGTGCAAGTGTGGGACAGATACTTTACGCACGCATTTACTTCATCTGTTGCATCTCTGCCTATCATATGCTTAATAGCCTTGTCTCCGCCAGGATGGTATTTCATCCATGCATCTACTTTGAGTACGGCCTCGTCAACAATAACGATAGACCTGCCATCTGCGATGAGACCTTCGATTTGTCTTCGAGATATAATCTTCTCCTTGGCAGCAGCTGCCATGGCCTCGAAGGAAGACATTAGAGAACGATTCTTGCTTGTGGTGGATGAGAAGAAACAGTACAATGACGAGGGAACTGTAACGACAGTGAAAGCAATCAATTGATGCTCAAAAAGACGTTGCGTGATAGAATCACTCGATAATTTCGATTATATCTTGAACAAAGTTAATGGTACCAAATCTGCACGAACCTAATAGTGTTCGTTAAGGAACTTGCGGTGTCACTAAGTGGTGCCAGTCCCTTGGATCCTCAATCGCTAATCTTACAGGGTCCAAAAGGCCATTGCTCAATACCGTTTCGGACAGAGTATTAATAAGTGTTTCAAAGTTGCAACCACAAATGATGAAGTTTAATTACCATCATCTTTATAAAAATTCATTCTAGCACTTTGTAGACTCATTTTATGGACTCTTTTTCTATCACGACAATTTCGATGGATATAATTTAATGCGTCCAGAACAAACCCTGCCTCAGAGAAAGACGCCGTTTGATGATCATCTGAAGGTGCAGATAACTCGACACTTCCTCTCCCATATATTTGTAACGAAGTGGGCTTGGAAAGCTCTCAGCCCTAGTTAATTGTCTACAAATCAAGAGCTGTCATGAGAACTAACACAAACATTGTTAATCATCTCCGCCCATCATTTCTGATTGCAGCGTGAGTGAGAACGAACTCACGGAAAGCTTACAGCCGAGCAAGTGTCAGCAATCGCTCGGCGGCGACATTGACCGTGGCGTTGACGGCGATGGCCTATGATGCAAACTCGATTTTTGTTCAAAGTCCATCACAGGTGCCTCATATGCGATGATGGGTCGATCTTTTCTGGACTTTCGTTTCCTATTGGACTCTCTTCTGCTTGTAGTGTGACTTGATCTTTGGTAATGCCGGGGAAGTCCTCATTGTGACCTGTTGTGATGAGTTGAATACCCTCATGCTACATCGAATGATTTCACGGAAGTTTCTAGAAATAGTACATATTTCAGCTGTAGTCTAGTGCATCAGCTAGTACTATTTACATGTCGATATTGTCACATTCCGGGTGTAATGTCTCTTTTGGATATATGTGTTATCCACTGCTTAGATAGAAACATGCAGCAGTCGTTATGGTCATCTTAGTGATATCTGGTCCCGGGCACTGCCCCTCGGGGTTGTGCTAGTGGGTTAGGGATCTGCTCTTTTTCCGCATTCGCACACCGAGGTGAAGTCTCGCATTCCAAGGCGGCTAGAGGCATTTCCTATGTCCTATTGAGCTTGAGACCGTCACGATCTACTTCTTCACACTCTTCTTTAAGTCAAAATTGGCAATCACGGCCTTCCGGAAGGCCAATCGCTTTTTGATCCATAAGTGACATTGCATACCATGAGAAGGACAAAGTGTGTTTGCTTGACTCCTTAGCTTCTGCGTAACTTTAGTGGTACCTATCAGGAATCTCGTGATGCTCAGAGAACAATTGCAAACACGGCATAGATTACAATATAGAACTTCCTTCGTTGTTATCTCCTAATATTCCCGGTTGCACGGGGATGTAAGCCTCGTTCTCTTGGGCAAAATCCTCGTTTCACAGCGAGAGGGTATTCCGCTTCCCCCAAGTATAAAACATTCGTCGAATATCCATCCCATAGTCAAAAACAGTCAAGAAACATTCTTGCACTTTTACCAAATCTCTAAAACAGAATTCCCCCACTCCAACCACCCAAAATGAATCTCACCACCTGCCTCCGCAAATACAACCCCAACGTCTTCCGCCAACTAGACCCCTACGCCGACCCAATCTACCTACAATCACCGCATCGACCCCAAACAGCCCTCGCAAATTCACTAATCATCCCACGCACCCATCCTTCCTACAACTCTACACACATCTACAACGACTGCCAATCCTGCGAAGATGATCCACGCACCGGTGCACACTACTGTCATACTTGCATCGAAGCACAATACTATGCCATACAATCGCAATCCTATTCACAGTCGCAACTCCAAGATATGTACTACACAGTATGCGAATGTCCGCATTGCGATAGCATTTCAAATCCCGCCATCTTTACTCCAAGAGCCCATTCTAGAGGTGACACCAGATATTCAAATATAAACATAGAGCCCATTTCTCAACAATTGTAAGTTCAACTTTTCACCAGACAATACAACTGGCTATATGACGTCGCTGACTGTCGATGGCAGGCTTAATGCAGGGAGATATACACATGTATCTCCCAGTAGACTCGGACAAATTTCTTGTAGAGACGTGGGTTTACTTGCTTCTAGTTCCTGTTTGGGCGCTCTAGGTGGTTTGGGTGGGCCCAATCTTGGAAGCCTTAGTGCTCTTAGCGGGATTGGCGGGGTGAGAGACATGAGAGATACAAGGCATCATGGTGGAAGATATGGGTTGCAAAACAACCGGCTCGGGATTGGATATCGTGTGTAGGATTTCGATTTTGTTTCCCAATTATCATCAACATTTATTTTAGAGTTTGTAATGGAAGTTAGAAGAATCACGGGTAACAGGGAAGGAGTTAGTCAAAAATGATCAGAAAATTCTAGGTTTCATAGGTTATCGACGAGTGCTGCGCATGCTTTATGTAACCATATCTTACACGAATCACAAATTCAGTCTCATGCTTATGCTAGCACCATTCATTAACAAATCACGCCCCCACAAATTCTACCACGCTTCTAATAATGAACAGCCTTGCCATAGGTAGCCATAGCAGCCTCTTTAAATGCTTCCGCCAATGTTGGGTGTGCATGACACGTGCGTCCAATATCCTCACTTGATGCGCCATATTCGATAGCCAATGTAGCTTCTGCAATCATTTCTCCGGCATTTGGTCCGATGATGTGAACACCAAGGATTCTATCGGTCTCGGCATCAGCAAGCATCTTTACCATACCTTCAGTGTCCAAGTTGGTCTTCGCTCTTGAATTTGCCGAAAATGGGAATGTTCCGATCTTGTACTTGGTGCCAGCAGCCTTGAGCTCCTGTTCGTTCTGTCCGACCCATGCGACTTCGGGGTGTGTGTACATAACAGATGGAATGGCAGCATAGTTGACGTGGCCATATCCCTTCTTAATATACTCAACAACGGCAACAGCCTCTTCCTCGGCCTTGTGGGCAAGCATAGGTCCGAAGGTGCAGTCACCTACAACTCGGATGTGTGGCAGCTTAGTCCGGTATTCCGAATCAATGACTAATCTTCCCTTATCATCGGTCTCCAGACCGATGTTTTCTAATCCAAGACCTGCTGTGTATGGTCTTCGTCCAATGGCAACAAGTACGACATCGGCGTCAAGCTATACAAACTATTAGTGGTGTACATGCGGTGCTCAATAGGTTTAGCTTACGGTTTCTTCCTTCCCGCCTTTTGCAGCCTCAACTGTAAGCTTGACCTTCTCACCACTAACATCACCGCCCATGACCTTAGTGTTTAGCTTGAAGTCAATACCTTGCTTCTTGAGGATCTTTTGCGATGATTTTGCGATCTCGGCATCCATTCCAGGTCCACCAATTTGAGGTAAGAACTCAACAACTGTAACCTTCGTACCAAGTCTTGACCAGACGGAGCCCATCTCAAGACCGATGATACCTCCACCAATAACAACCATGCTCTCAGGCACCTGCTCTAGCGCAAGAGCTCCGGTACTGGTAATAATTCTCTTCTCGTCAACCTCGAGTCCTGGGAATGGCGTTGCTTCACTACCAGTAGCGATGATAATGTTCTTTCCAACAATAGTCTCTTCTCCACCTTCGGAAAGGTTGACCTTGACTTCATGCTCGCCAGTAAATGTAGCAGTACCCTTGACGTATTTCACATTGTTCTTCTTGAACAAAAATTCAACACCCTTTGTAAGTCCAGAAACCGCAGTGTCTTTCGATTTCATCATTTGTTGCAAGTTGAGTTTGACATCTCCGACTTCAATACCTCGAGCTTTGGTGTCATGTAAAATTTGGTGGTAAAGATGCGAATTGTTGAGTAGAGCTTTCGAGGGAATACAGCCGACGTTCAAACATGTTCCTCCGAGAGTTCCGCGCTTTTCTATACATGTTACCTGCAAAAAATGTTAAGACGCTGCAGCAAAAACCCCTCTTGCCAAGCAAACCGTACTTTCATGCCCTCTTGACCAGCTTTGATAGCGGCAACATATCCAGCAACACCACCTCCGATGATGACCAAATCCTGCCCATCTTCTACATGTCAGTCGTTTCCACCTTATAACATTGATCGAAATCTACTGACCAGCTTCAGTGGCATATCCTCGTCGCGATAGGTTTGCAATTCCTGAAGGGGCGACTATCTTGGGAAGGCTGATTAAGAGAAAAAGTTAGTACAGAAAACTTTCAACAGGAATTGAAGCCTGGCACTTGAACTTACGAGGATTGCTGTCTGAAGGCAGACCTTACGGCCGCTCTGGGCACTAATAAACTGCGAAGCATTTTGTATGAAGGGTATTGTTGTGCTATTCAACAACTTTTAAGGTCGCCGCCGTTTGTTTAGGGACCCGAACGGATGAAGCGGATTGATCCGAGAATCACGTGGGGGGATTTTTTTTAAACCGCGAGTCCCCGGCGCCGCTTGGCTGTGTCAGCTAGGAGCCGAAAAAAACTCAACTTGGCAACTTGTAAGGTTTGTTTCGGTTCAAAAAAAAATACTAATTAATCACTACTGTAGTACTATTGTGTATATATACATCAAGCAAAGCAAAAATTCATGGACAATATAATGTTCATCACTTCCGAGTTTGTATGTCACCACTCACTGGTAGCTATGCAAAAGCATGAGCTAGCAACATTTTGTAAGGGATGTGACCTTCTAACTTCCAATCTCATATCACCACCCACTAGGCACGCGTATCTTCATTAAGCAAAGCCTGAAGTGTATCTCCAGCGACTTTACAACCCCATTTCACAGTATCCTTCTCAGTTTTCCCTCCTGCTATATCCGTCTTCCCGACTACCTTCCTCAAGAAGTATTGTAGTCCAGTTATCATCTGAGGTGTATCCTTCACCCTCGAGAACAGATTCGCAGTTGTCTTCTTATCTCGGCCGTCATTTGATGCCTTCTGAGTTTGAAGTAGCACAGTGATAAAAAGAACCTCGCAGAATGTTTTCGTCTTAGCTTGTAAATAGCTAAGATTCAAGTTCTTGAGAACGTTAAGTCCAAGTCCACCTTCTGCCATCAATGTACCAAACATCTTGGCCAAATTGACAATGTGCCTTGTATCTAACTCTGTATCCTCCGCAAAATCGTCATCATCATCGCCATTTGTTTCCCCCATCTTCTTGAAAAGATCCCACAAACTGAATTGAAATGCCATCTTGAGTTTCCTATCTCCACATAATCTCTTTGCTATTAATGTATAATATGGGTTGTACAGCTTTTCCGCACCAGAACATTGTATTAAGACTTTCGGTATCTCAAGCTCTTGGACTTTTTTCAATTTCAACTTCATCAGCCGTAGATAAGCGTCTTGATAATCCGAGGCGGACATAATGGTAATGAATACAGCTCGACGAATGTCCGTGTTCATACGTTGCTCTCTAGCAAGTTGGACAAGATCAGAAGTCCCAGAATCTACCTCTTGAACCTCTTTAGCGTTCCTGGCTTCCGATATGGGCTCTTCATCGTCTTTGGCATTACCTGCCCAGCTCGCACCAACCAACCACCACTTCCCCTTTTTATCCGAGTCTCTTATATCCTTGAGGCCTATTCGCAGGGGCTCGCTAGCTTTTATACTTCGAGTATTTAGTGTTCCCAGTGTCTTCTTCATCCGAATGGTATGCTCTGAAGTGACAGCGGAGGCAACAGCACCAGTTTTCATTTTATTATTTTTAAGATCGTTGATGGTTTCGATCATGAATTTTGTCCTCACTGACAACTTCTCTTCGCCACCTGCCTTCTGAACGGCAGGTCGAAGCATAGTAACAATATCCTTCAATGCTGAAGGGTCGTCTTGTCGTAGTTGAGGGCCTGAAATGCGTACAATCTTTAATAGAAGTTCGGCATTCAGTTCTGATAGCGTATCCAAAAAGAGCTTGATGTAGTCGAAAATGAGATTGCTTCCGACTACTTGGAAATTATACAGTTCTGAAAGTAAAGCTATCAGGTTGGTTGTCTCCTTGCTGTCAGGGGTGGATGCCGAGGAGCTTTGGTTGACAGATGCTACACGTGCATAGTGCTCATCAAAGAGCTCAACCACTCTCTGAATTACCTGAGCACCAAAATCTGTTCCAATAATCTTATAGATCGCGGCGATGAATCCGGCGGGGAGGATGATGAGGGTATCGGGTAAAGTCGTTGGTTCGCAAACGGAAGTCAGGAGTAGATCGATAAGAGTAGAAGTCATATGTTGACGAGCATTGACCCGATATAATTTTTCTATCTCCCCAAGGAGGGAGATCAAGTTGGCTTCTGTCAACCTGTTGACCAAACCTTGGGTTTGCCGTCGCAGCCGCACTAAATCCTCGGAATCTGAAGAAGATGCCTTCCGTAATGAAGGTGGGATGTATTTTCCAGAAGAAGCTGCAGTTGCAGCCACAGGTGCCACATAAGGATTTTCACGAATTTTTGGCTTCGGGGGAGCGTCCTCTTCACTTTCAGACCCAAATCCTTCAAAATTGTCATCAGACATATCCTCATCTCCAAGATCACTATCGTTATCACCAGAATTACTACCCATAGAATCAGGTTCATCCATTGAAATATCAGACGCTTCGTCGTCATCATAATCATCCGGCATCTCGTCGTCTTCTTCCTCTTCTTCATCCTCGGAAGTCTCATTGCCCCTCGCACGCTTTCGGGCTTCTGCTCTCTTGCGTTCAAGCCAATCATTTGCCTCCGCCTTTCCTTTCTTTTTGAGCTGAACTTCTTCATCTTCGCTCTCGTCTAAGGCGTCCAGATCACCCAATAGCTCATCTAACCCATCTTCTTGGAATGACTTTGGCAGGCCTTTCTTCTTCCCCTTCAATCCTAATTTCTTCTCCAGTGCAGCAATCTCGTCATCGTCCTCCGCCAATTTATCCTTGACAGCTTTTGAAATATTCTTCCCAATCCGTGATTTAGAAAGAGTATCCTCTTCACGGGATGCCTTGTCTTGAGGTGGATCCGTTTTCTTCGTCGTTTTCAGTATAGATTTTGGTTTTGGGCTATCGTCTTTTCTCTTCTCGGGTATAACTTTTGCATTCAACGGTTCAATGTCCTCATCTTCCTCATCTTCTTCACTGTCAAAATTATGCCTGACGTGTTGCGACTTCAATCGCTTTTGAGGAGGAGGCTTGGATGACTGAGATCTATTTTGCTTCTTTTCTTGTCTTTCTGCTTTTCGCATCTCCTTGCGCCCAAGACGTTTGCGCCCCCGGCTTTTATTTCCACCATCGTCTGCAGATAATGGTAAGCATGTGACTTATATCGTCGATGCGTAGTATTTACCTTCGATTCCTAGTTGCTGAAGAAGACTATTGGGTAGTTTTGGCGCTTTAGATTTCGGCGGCGCCATCTTGGTGATAAACTGCAAAACGAAAGATTTTATGCAAACTGGGTATCAATTCGAACTTTCGAGTTAAAAAAACAAAAGGGATCAATCGTAAAATACAATAATAATACGTTATCCACGGCAAAAAAGGATTCGACGACTTTCAGACAGCGATAAGAAATTTTGAGCTTTATCAACTTTTTTTTCCCCAGCCTTGATAAAAATCTCAGCCTCGCGTTAGAAACTACTAGGTAGCCTGGTCCAGAACCCCACACATTTCACCACCCCACAATCATCAATCACAGCTTAAAACAAGCATCATAACAGCAATTCGCATTATGGTGTCACATTTAAGTAATGATGAGGTATGCTTATATTGATTCCGTTAATACGCTTTTGGACAGACAATTAACCATTCTGCACAAATAGTTTTTCTCAAAACTCGCTTCTCTCTTTGATATCAGACGGGATAAAGACCATGGCTCTGTCACCCTGACACAGAAATGTTGTAAGTACTTCTCTAGCCATTTGGTTTTTTGCTGCAGCAACTACCTACATGTATCAACATCTTGTCTGACTGCCAAACCAGTTAGTTATGGCCCAGCTTCCGATACTTCCATGGCCGTGGTACGAGCCGCCGACGCCCTCAGCGATATCTTCACTGCTCAATTCCCAGACCTCTCACGCGATGCCCCTGTGCCACTCCTCATCCGCGCCACAAATTCCAAAGGCAAGTTGAAGCGCGGAGAGAAGATAAAACTATCCACCGTCGTCCAGCCAGATCAATTAGAAGGTTTTTTTGCTAGATATGCAGAAATATGTAAAGGTGGCATGGGTGCGCTTAAGAAGAGAGATAAGAAACAGGCGAAGGAGAAGCTCAAGGCAAAGAAAAGAAAGATGGGTACTACAACTGTTCCTCCAGGAGAAGAGAAAAAATGAAAAATGAAAGCTAGCTTTCGCTGGGGGAATAGAAAGTCCAGTACGGAATGTCGATACCCTGGGAGAACAACCGAGCAGCATCAGGAATGGAAATTTTGTTGTTAATATCACAGCAGGGCGTCACATAGATGGAAATTGTTTTTGATTCATATGGAAAGGTATATAAGAGGATATAAGACCGAAAAATGCATACAGGGCGTTTGTCCAAGCTGTCAGACATCCATTCCCAAGGATTAAATGCTACTATTATTCAAACTTTGGCCATACACTTATACAAATCCCATACCCTACCCTGCGTTACAGGGAATCAGTGTTCCGACAGTTCTTGAACAATGTGAAAGTCTCGCATACGACTGGTATTCAAATTATTTCTCCACCGGTATTCGGCTAGTAACTTGTCACATAGTTTACTTCTTGAGGCTATTTTTACGTGCTCTATTTCCATGGATTAATACACAGGCAAAGAATTCCTTTCTTCAGCTCAAGAATAGTTACAAATTTGATCACTAGCCCATATCCCTTCCACATATGGACGATCCATTTAGTCCCATCAAAATACCCCCCATTCCACAGCAGGTCTTTCATCGCCTGCCACTGTGATATTAACCCAAAAGCTGAACAGCATCGACTAATCCAACCATATAAGAATCCTCTTATAGTTCAAATCCATCCCGATCTATATCACCGTCAAGAAGTCCAGGTCAATGCTGGACTAACCATTCTTCGCCAAATAGCATAAAAAGGAAAAAAGAAACACTTTGAAAGGACCCATGCCTTGGAAATAGAAAGGAAGGAAAGAAAAGGATAGATAACAGAGAAAAATATCAAGCTCATGTTATGTAACAGAAACACAGAGCCGTTCTGAACTCTGGAACATGTCGGTTGATGTATGTATATTTGTTGAGTACACTTGATCGATTAATGATAATAATATTAGTAATAATAAAAAAATAATCCTTATGGTGGAGTAGCGATACGTGAAGCCGAAAGAGAAGGAGCAGCAGATATACTAGCTATTAAAGCAGAAGCTAAAGCCGCATCGGAGATTGCTGTATGAGTATTTTGAGGGGCATGCTGAGCAATATGCGCTTCTGATAAAGCAGGACTGAGCAAATAATCCGGCTGTGGGCTAAACCGATCCGTTGCCATTTGAGGAACCGGTGCAACCGGATCTGTATGTGTTTGTGGATGTGTATGTGTACCAGAAACCGCTGGCGGAAAACCATTGTTTGTATCCTGAGACGGAGAATATGTCAAACCTCCCTCAAAGGGAAAAGGGCCAGGGGTCAGCTTGAGGCCATGATGACTCTGATCCATATCAGCGGTAAAACAGGCAAACTGTTCCTATCATTCAGAGATTCATTATCAGTATCATTCTCATATATGGGTCATTATTTATGGCGTACCTCTGATGTACCCAAATTAGTATCGGACTTCACTCCTTCACCGCCGTCGCCAATCTTAGATTCACCATGTGATTCGTCGTTATCGGATTCGATGGATTGGAGGAGATGTTCTTGTTGCTGGGGTTGTTGGAAGTGCTGGGGGTGCTGGCGATATTGGGGGTATTGGAGATGCTCTTGATGTGCCACTGCTGAGCGCTGTAATTGATGATAATTCGCTGTGTTTTCTACCATACTGCCGCCGTATTGGCCGTATTGATGAAGTGGTGCTGGATTTGCCAAGAATGACGGCATATCACCTGATTGCGCTGCATAAGGGTTATTGATATCATTATCAATGTTCATACCGTAGCTGGGCGCAGTAGTATCTCCATGAGGAGGAGGAGCAAACTCCCAGGCATGCTGGTTGTATGAAGGTCCAGCAATTTCAGGATGGAATTGCCCTTGTTGGAATGCGTTATTGCTGTCCATAGGAAAGATGCATTGGTTCATTCGAGGCTCTTCCTTGATGGTTGCAAGATTCTTCTTCTTACTGCCTCCTGGCGGCCTGCCTCTTCTAGGCTTGGTAATACCTCCTCCGGTAACAGCACCAGCAGGAGAAGTGCGACGACGCTTCTTAGGTGGAATCGCAGGCGCATCTTCAGCAGATGTATTCTTCCGTTTACGTGCACTTCCCGTCCCCTCACATTCTTCGCAATCCCTAACACCATCACTGCTCGCACCACAGAACCAACAGTTTCCAAAGTGTTCGGCTTTCCTACGTCGTCCTTCCGGATTGCAGTTCTCTAGACCTTCAACCACAAATGCATTATCGATAGGCGGTCTCCGAGCTTCGTAATCCTCTCCTTCAAGGCCCTGTCCCATGGCCAGACATCTCCAGCATGTACCTTGGCTCCGAGGCACCGTCACTTCATCTCTGGAGCCATACATTAAAAATAAGCAAAATTCCTTGGGACACTTCTCCAGCGGCCAATTCTGGGAACAGCTGCTGTCAAGTTTGGTGACTTCGACATAGATTCGGGCGCAGCAAGTGTATCGAAAAGGGCGTATGAGACACATGGTTTTGTGACGGTTAGTGATATTGCATAGGATCCGAAATTGTATGAGTGTGATCGTGGTCGTTACTCGCGTTGCTATTCTGTTAATATTCTTGAAGGGAAATAATATTACTATGGAAGTTTGGTATTGGTTGTACATTCACAGTCGAAAGAGATCAAAAGGGAAGATTTCAAGAACTATAAATATGACCAAGACGAAGTCATTTTTGAGGGAGTGAATAATCAGATGTGATGCAGAAGCTGATTGATGATTCACCACTATTTTCTAAATATGAAATTAGGGACTCATGTGACTGTGTTATCCTCGAGTATTTGTGATTGTTTATGAGAACCAACAAAGTGTCAATCTGCCCTTTTGACAGTGCTGGATTCGCATACACTTTATGACGTTAATTTCTTACCTTCACATTCACAATTATACAGGGAAAGTGGCTGATCTCAAAACAGACTTATATTGCTGTGAGTATCAAGTGTCTAATGACCTTGTACTAGCTATTAGGCCCATTCTGCGGGAGAAGACTTTTGAAGAAAAAAAATCGAAACGGCAAATTGCATAACTATCCACCTCCAGATTCGCCACGAAATAGTAGAGCAATTCCACGACGGGCGAATGGAACCATTCACGTGCAACATAGAATTCTCAGCCTCTGATGACTTTTTGGGGGTTAGATCTTTTGAGTACACATAAGGAAATCGAGCTTAGGAAAAAGAAGAATGTGTTGTAACATGGGCGAAATATTTCGTGAAATGTGCGCAGACCCAGGGCTCACATAATTTGATCTTGTGTGAGGTGAGTAACTTCTGTGTCCATAGCATCACCAGCACCACCGGGGATTTGGTACTTGACAAAGCTCAAGCCAAGGGGACGGCCTCCGTATTGATAACCTGAGAATTTTTCGATGGCGGTATCGGCATTCTCCGCGGAGTCAAATCGAACAACACCGGTGCCACGGGATCGACCATTAGGCTCATATTGAATCTCGGCCTGCTCGACTTTGCCAATGGTGGTGAACAGCTCAACAAGATCCTCGTTGCTTGTGGACCATGGAAGCTACATTGCGCGTTAGTTTGAAAACAGCAGATGAATCAAGTGAAACTCACGTTGCGAACATAGATGATCTCACTCCTCTCGGTGCCAGCAGTGGCGTGGTCGGTGAAAGGATTGGGTGCAGCTGCGGGAGCTCCAGCACCACCATCGAATCCACCAGCGGCTCCACCGTAACCTCCTCCAAAGCCGCCACGACCTCCTCCAAATCCACCGCCAAAGCCACCACGACCGCCGAAGCCTCCACGTCCTCCAAATCCGCCACCGAAACCTCCACGACCGCCAAATCCTCCGCGAGGACCACCAAATCCTTGAGCACCTGCAAAGCGATCTTCACGGACTTCAAGGGGACGACCTTGCCAGTCATAACCATTGAATTGCTGAATGGCGTTACGAGCGTCGTCAGGGGATTCGAAAGCAACGATACCGGAGCCCTTGGGGCGCCCATCAGGACCAACATGGACATCTGCACGAACGACGGCACCATTTCGGGCTATAAAAAATTGATCAACTTCATTCACATGTCCGTGTTAGTGCAGGAGGGAAACATACCAGCGCCGCGGAATAGATCCTTCAGATCTTGCCATCCGACGGTGTAGGGAAGCTAGATCACCAAGTCAATATTTTCGACACTATTAGTATCCAAGGGAAAGATAGATGGGAACAAACGTTGGAGACGTAAATTTGACGTCCTCCACCTCCAGCTCCACCACCAGGGGCCATGCCACCTCCGAAACCACCTCCGAAACCACCACGTCCTCCTGGTGGACCGCCGCCTTCGTAGCCGCCGCGGCCTCCTGATGGAGTACCGGTGAATCGAGGTTCGGCCTCACGATCCTGTTACCATAATTAGTCAACTTCAAGTTGGCTTTGGACGGCATGGAAACTCTGCGTACCTCTCGAACGTAAACGAGTCTTCCCATAAGGTTCTGGTTGGAAAGAGTGTTGACTGCCTGTTGAGCTTGCTCCCTCGTAGCATATTCTACAATGCTAGTTCGAGTTAGCATTTGAGATCATTCAAGCCAAGTTTGTTACTTACCCGCATCCCTACAATACCCGCGGAACAACGTCCCAATCCGTCAATCCAACATTCCATCAAAATCCAAGAGAAAAAGAAAAGATTCAAAGCCAATCACGTATAGGCGCCCACCTTCGACATTCCATTTGGAAGCAATAACACATCAGCAAAGAGGACCTCTCCAGCTAAAGAAATCGAACCCCCGGTTAGCCCATATCCCCAACTCCAACCTCCATTATCGAACACTGACCAGATCTCATAAAGTCTTTAAGATGATGCCACTTAACATCGTATGATAAATTGCCGACATAAACACGACGGTCTTGTTGCGAAGATTCTCGTAGACTGCTCATCATTTGTTCTCTAGCCGCAGCTCTCTCTTCGTATGTCCTATGTGGTTGTCCACCGTAAGCTGACCCTCCAGAACCACCTACACCAGCAGCGCCCGACATTGGGGATCGAGATCTGCGATCGTTTCTGCGATGTTCGTCACGGCTGCGAGAGCGACTGCGAGGAGAGTATGAACGACGGCGTTGAGTGCGTCCTGGACTGCGAGAGCGTTGTCGACGAGGTGAACGAGATCTCTCTCTCTGTGAAACGTAAGCTTCGTTAACCATCAGATAGAAGAGATAATCAAGAAAAGTTTATTGTGCGAGAATTTTTGTAGATGTGGGTTAGACCATCAAGGTTCTTACACCATCAATTAGGAAAGGCTCCCACAGAAGCGCACTGGCGCGTTGCGATCGACGGGATTTTACGACTTGGTTTGCGCGTGGATGTGAGATGCCATAAGCCGAAGGCTTATAGGCTTTCAAAGATGCCTTAAATTGCTGACGCCCAGATTTTTGTAATATTACAATAAAATAGTTATTGATGAGGGAGAAAGAATTTGAACATACTTGTGGTCGATAAGAGTCGTCAGCTAGATCAAATAATAGATGTTAATAAAATGTACCAAAAGCAAGTAGGATTGGGGTGGGGTGGTTTTGTGTAAAGTTGAAGGAAGAGTTGAAGGAAGGTAGGTCGACTCAATGACGTGAATAAAGCAAGACAAAAAGAAGTGAATAAGGAAGAAGGTGAATGGACTAATTGGGAATGGAGGGGAAGGTGTTGGGGGAACATACCCATTGTATCTATTGTGAATGAAGTATTAAGGCGATAGTAGAATCAGGAGGCTGCTGCTGCTCAATGCTCTAATCTGCACGTTGGAGACGAAATGGACTCCAAAGTGATTGCGCACAAGGATTCTATGGACTAAGTAAGGGCGAATTAGACGCAACGTTTAATTGATGGAAGTCGGTAAATAAAGTGAACCAGTGAAGCTTTGTGAAGAATATTCGATGCGGCTTTAGGGGACCCGTAAGGAAGAAGAGCTATAACAAGGGCAGAATGACACAGCGTCTGATTTTTTCTTCCTGCGGCAATGTTCGTCAACAAGGGCTTTACCAAAAAAGGATTGTGATTGAATGTCAGGGATTTGTTCTGCCTATTTCGAACGCGTCTCTCTGCCGTGACAAAGCTCGAGGGAAGCTGATGGATGGATTGGGAGGACAAGACTTGGAAAGGTCTTGAGGGGGGATGAAATATAAGCCATAGGGTGAGAGCTTACCTGGTTGCTTTGACCAATAGCTGGTGGGAAAGGCTGAGATACAGATATTTTGATTTATTTCTCTCTTTTTCCCCTACCCGACTAGATGGCTCACAAGGGTGGCACTTCTTCTTCTGGTAATACAGAGAAGAGGGATGGTGTGTGAGTGGTGTGGGTGGTGTGTGTGGTGGATGTTTTTTGATGGATTGGTGTGAGAGTGTGAACGCGATGTAATGGAAAATAGCGTGCAGGAACTGTTGCTCTTCGGTTGATAGCCGGTAGTTGCTTCCTCTATCAATTTTTGGTCCCCAGCTGAAACATAATTATCAATCAATGCTGCTTAAATAGGTAATAATAGCTTAATGCGGCAATTGGTGAGTGTGTGATTAGTAAATAAATGTTGTTAAATATCACAGGATTTATATCTATCCAATTCATTCATTCACCAAGCATTTTCTCTCATTTTCTTACATTTTCTCTCATTTTAGTTATCTGAATCTTATCCTCATGTCCATTCTCTCAGCATATTCCGGATGTAGTATTATACGAAGATATACCTTATACTCACATGCATTGATTGATCTTGGGGCCTTTTCGTTCTTTTCAATGCAGCAGGCTTCTGGCTGGGTACATTACCATTGGATTTGCTATCCTGCAAGTTCAAAAACAAAGGGACTCACTCATTGACCTATGGAGTAAAATCATGCGAGCCACTTATTTTTGTTCTCCACCCCTTCAGTGTCCATCTATGGATGTGGATCGTAGCATTGCGGACTCCTCCAGCGTCTAGCGAAATTTCCGGACTACAACGCGGAAACATGAGCTCCATCATAGTTTAATCAATGGATAACTTGAAGTGGACTTGAAGTTTTCAAGAAGTATGACAACCTCGTTGATGGTGCGAGAGCTCATATATATGTAATCCAATGGGCGCGGCGTATCTTCCTCAACTCGTTCTCTCAATTGTTGATCTAGTTATTTCTATCGTTCAGACTGAACTCGCCCCATGCCCCAATCCCAATTGAATCGAGTGTATGAATCTCCAGGACCGTCTCGGCTTGATTTAATTTTTACCTAATTGTCTTTACATATCATGAAATTCAACAATCTCCAACCCAGCTCACAAATTCTCCAATAGGTACAGTACATACAGACCCCCGCATAAGTCACAGGAACAGTTTTAGTCGACGGGAAAGATTAAATCGACCAAGGTTGGTTCGAACTTATTCAAATCAGGAAGCTCAAACTCTTCTCTCAGATGGAGCAGACCAATGGCGTCTCTTGAGCTAGGAGGAGGTGCCTACCAATTGTTTCCTTCTTCTCGATCTACAACCAGGGTCTCGCACACAATATGTGCGATCTCATATCGTGCTTATCCAATTGCACAAGCTACAGAGATGGAGATGCAAATACAAAATGCAATATTGCCTGAGCCTATGACTCTCGGCGAATGTCCTCATGAAACACGCCCAATATATCAATTAACGTATGAACAAGGAGAACGAAAACGGATTCTCCCCACTTGTTGGGTTTCTCAGCCATCTATGCATGCTTACTACCACTATGGGAGAAACGTTGAATCGGAGGCCCTAAACGCTTTGATTCCCAAAAAATTGATGACCTGCAGCTGAATCTGCAACGATACCTGGCCTTAGCTGGCTCGCCGGGCGGAAGCTCTTCCCCGTAGCACGACAGAATCAAGTTGATATGTCCACGAGACGATGCCTTAACCACAAAATGTCATTTCCAAGCTCGATTTCAGCTGCTCTGGTGTGAAAGAACAAAAGATCAGAATATAGGAAATGGTTCATTTCCCCTGATATGTACAATTGTATGTATACATATGCCCGTTCGTATCTTGCAGAATAAGACCAAAATTTTTCATGCAATACGATGTTGCCGTTGCATCCCTAGGGGAAGGCCCACATTCCATACTGCAATGTATTTTTGACCGAGTCCACACTCACCGAATGGGATTCCGTGCAGGCCAAAAAACATTTCATACAAGGAATGACAGAAAAAAGTGTGACGAGAAAGTCAAAACATGACATATATGCTGTGAGAGGCAAGTAACATTTCTTACTGCATATTGAAAAGTGGACCGAAGGTAATCAACAGGGCATTTGCACCAAACAGTATTAACACGAGAAGAACGGCGAGTCTAACCTAGAATTGCTCTTCATTTGGGAGGCTCCTCGGCTGTAAGAAAAAGTAATAGGGGAGCTTACTCCAAGTACTCTCTCTGTACGGAGTACAGAGTAGAGTGTAGAGTTCATAAGAACAAATGTAACGGAATAAGCCGGGGAAGGGCAACTGTTGGTCCATGCTGAAGCTTTTAATCTAACACCACCAAAATTTATCCTCACAAACCACCTCCAAAATGTCATTGCCCACAATTAGACTTGTGCCCCGCCATCTACGGCCTCTCGCCCAGCAATACAATCGCGCAATCACAGTTTCTACTTCCGCCAAATCTTACCATTCGTACGATCGCCCATCTTCCTCAGACTCTCCCTTTCCACCCATCGAATCAAGCATACTCCGCGCTTCCCTCCCACATATACCTACCCATGGCTTCACCCTCAGCACACTCTCTCTCGGCGCCCAAGATGTCGGCTATATACCTGCCGCCACCAATCTTTTCCCCAAGGGACCATTCAGTCTAGTACACTATCATCTGTATACGCAAAGATTAGCTTTGAAAAATCACACAGAGCATATTGCTCCACCACAAGAAACCGAAGGAGGGGAACCACCAAAGGGAGTGGGAAAGAGAGTTAAATCTTTAACATGGGAGAGGTTAATGGGAAACAAAGATGTAATTCACAAATGGCAGGAGGTTCGTATCCATTTTCTACTCAAGACTATCATCACATTCCACAAGAAATCTCAAACCACTTCCAAATAACTTCACCATCCCGTACTCCCTATCCTCAAACCCTCATATATAACCACACCCCATTAACCTCATCCCTCATTTCCTAGGCCCAAACCCTCCTCACCCTCCCCACTAATCTCTCCACCTCCCTCCGCGAACTCCACGCCCTCTCAGACGAAATCTGGTTTCTGTCCGGCGACACCGCTGTCGATAGTTCCTGGTACACGAAGCGAGCCTCGCTCTCTACCATCTACGCCGCTACCGAATTATACATGACGACTGATAGATCCGAGGGCTTTAGAGATACGCGAGAGTTTTTAGATAGGAGATTCCGGGACTCGCATGTCTTGGGAGGTCTTGTTGGGGGAATTGGTCAATGGGTGGGTTTTACGGCCATGGCGGGGATTAATGTTTTGAGGAGTAAGGGGGTTAGGGTTTAGTGGGTGATATATCCGATAGGGGAGTACACGTCCACTTCACCTGGGATGGAAGGAGGGAAAGAAGCGGAAAAATTATTAAGGTCATGTATTCATATTCTATTCATACTCATGTACTTTTGTATCAAATTTGCCACCCAGATCAACCAAATGATCAATACCATACATGGCTCAAAGATCAGTACACCACAAACGCCATAGCTGTCGTAAGACATAGCACCAGAGCCTTCCCGGCCATAAAGCTACAAATCCCCAGCTCTCCCACTCCAACGCCCTCAAAGTGAACAAAAATAATGGTACAAATCTTGGTTTAAGCTCCACCTATCATCTCTGGAATAGATCGTTGATTTCTATCTCTCGGAGCTTTAAGTCTGTTTTATGGTTAGTAACGCGATCTGGATATCAGGAAAAGGGGGAATGACTTACTTGTGAATTTTCACATCATCATTAAACTCGATGCCAGCCCCTAGAGCTTTGGGTGTAATGAGGATGAATTGCCTACCGACGGCGCGTCGAGCAGCGCTTATCTACCAACTCGTTAGTATATATCGAATCGTGACGAGAGTGTGTGAGAACTTACGATCATCTTGGTGCTCACATCCCGATTGACATCATCCATGAAAACGTCGAATTCGTCCAAACAACGAAGAGGGGCACCCATGGCCTCCCAAAGGGAAAGAAGTAGGCAGATAGATGAAAATGATTTTTCTCCCCCAGAAAGAGTTTTGGTTTGTCGACCTTTCTTGTTATTACTTGTCTCATCTGGTTCGACATGGACATCCAATAATCTAGCCTTGTGATCAATCACAAGTCTTCCCCTGAAAGCTCTTTCGCTCAACAAATAATTGAAATTGATACGGGATCTGGCTGAAATGCTTCTTTGGAAATTGCGAAATTGCTTCATACGCATTGAGAAACTATACTTGAGTAGCCGTAGCGTTTCTTCCATGTGTTTGCGGCGTGACTTGAAACTTTTCAACATCTCTTTGGCCTTTACATAGTTATCTATAATTTCTTGCTCTGTGACACCAAGTCTCCTACTATACTGCTGTAATTGATCCGTGATGCTCTTGTACTTCGCCTCAAGGCTAGCTCTAGTTTCGTTTGGTGGTACTTGAATCCTGGCACATATTTGTGATGCCGATTCAATGTATTCTTCCACACGAGTTTCTGTTTCCGCGAGCTTAGTCTCTGCTTCTCTCTTCATATCCTTGTATACGTCAACTTGCGCAATAGCGGTATTCTTTTCACCGAGGCCTAGAGTACGCGCCTGTTCTTTCGCTTTGACCTTTTGATTTGCATCGGCAATCAGCTTCTCATGATTCTCAACACGTTTTTTAGCGGCTTTGTAGGCGTTCTTTTGTTCAAGAGCCTTTGTGTTGTACTCCGCCCTCGCAAGGGCAGTAGCGCCATAAGCGTTTTCATAATGTGCTACGTGACCTTTGGCTTCCTCTAATTGTCTCTTGAGCGAGTCCAAAAACCCATCCTCTATGTTAAGGTTGCTAAGTTCATTTTCCAGTGACTCGACACGTTCTTCGGCCTTCTGTACACGAATCTTCAATTTGCCTTGGGCAACCTTGTGCTGTCGGATTGTCCTCTCTGCCTCTTGAGCACGATGCTGTAATTTGCGGCAATTGTTTGCAAGCCTCGACTCTTCCTCCTGAAATTGCCTCAAAGTTTCCTGCTGTAAGACGATACGTCGTTCACCATCAGTATTCATGCGGGGCGGAAACCCGTAGGGTCTGACGAACTCCTGTGCACTATTTTGATAGTTTGGGCCATTTAAGTACAATCGAATACCCCAGCCTCTTCTTTGTGGATTGGGAGCGTAGCAATGTCTAACATGCGCTGGCTTGGACCTAGGTTCCATAATCCGCCCTGCTTCCTTTAGATCGTCGACCAATAATACTTGCTCAATCGCTTGGTTTATGATCAATGTGTTTCTCACCATCTCATTGTCGATATCCAACATTCTCAAGATGGTCATGAAGTGTTGATCAGGTTCGTTGTTTGTGGTATCAATGGGTTGGGGATTCGTAATGTAGATTTGAGTGCGGGGTATACTCATTGCAGATACCATCTTCTGTAATCTGACCTGATCCGATTTGCTGGTAACTACAAAACCGTTCAAAGCATTACCAAAAGTCACCTCGAGAATATCAGACCACTTGGGATCGCGAAGTTTCACATGGAGACCAATAGGACCCACAGGCTTATGAATAAACCCTCGATCTTGCTGTATCTTCCGGAGCAGCTCTGGCACTTTGCGATCAAAGCCACGCATCGGATCTGGGCGTTCGTTTTGCATTTCTCTTAGTCTGTCTCTACAGTTCTCTACTTCTTTTTTCTTCGCAGCCCAAGGATTTTGCTCTTTTTCAAGTGCACTCCTAGAAAGCTGGCTCTGCTCTGTCAATCTTTGCAGCTCTCCATTGCTTCTCTCTATTTCTGCTCTAGCTTGCACAGTTTCGGTCTTGGCTGACTCAATTTCTGCGAATTTTCGGTTGAGAGAACCGCCATTGGCATACTCTATGCGCTGCTGCTCGGCATCAATTTCGCCTTGTATGCTATGGGCTTTTGCCTTTGCTTGTTTGAGCTCTGCTTGACTATCCTTGTGTTCCTGGTGAAGCCTTTTAATCTCCGAATCTGCCTCCTCAGCCCTTGACTTTGCTTCTTGCTCTTCTTCTTTCATTGGAACAAGCTCATCTCCAAGAATTTTCGCCTTTTCAAGAGCTCGTTCTACTGAAGAATGCAGTGCCTGATAAGCTCGGTCTTTCTCCTCCACAATTTTTTCCTTTTCCTCAATTTTTTGCTGTGTGTCCAGGACTGTCCTTTTGCGCTGCTCCAGCTCACTCTCTTGCTCGTCAACCTGGCACCATGTCAATTGATTCCTGAGAAGTCTTCTCTCCACTCTCATATCCTGATGCTGATCATAAATCATCTTCTTCGCCTCCGCATCCTCATCCTGTTTCTCCAACCCTTTAAGGTCATCGATGCTGTCTTCAAGGATAGCTTCGATCTGATCACAGCTTTCGGAAACAAGCTTATAATCATTGTCGAGTTGTTCCAGTTGTGTGCCTTTCCTAAAAAAGTCGAACTTCTGTGATGGTGTGGAGTTTGTGATGAAACTTTTTGCTTCGTCCTGAGTAAGAATATTCATTGGGTTATCGACTTGAAGCTGGAAATACTCCACGATATCGTCCATATCACCCTTTTTGGTAGAAACAACGGTACCAGCTGCGTTCTTCACTTTATAGCTGCTACCACCTGTCCTTGAGAAATGTCGCTCGACAGTGATCGACTTTCCGTATATTTCCGGCTGATAGGCGTCCGGGCCCTGATTTTTTAATTTGACAACAAGTATCCCTCGATCAGTTCCTGTTTTAATCAAGCTTTTCATACTACTTCCACGATTCGTAGCACTAGGCTTTCCTCCCAAACATAGTGTGATGCCGGTCAAAACTGCACTCTTCCCTGCTCCGTTTTCCCCAACAACGAAATTGATGAGTGGACCTAACACAACTTTGAGGTTCTCATGGTTCATGAAGTTCATGCATTGGATTTCTTCTATGATGGAATTATCGGCAGCGTGGTTGTCGCCAATCATTTGATTTTTGGCAAGGAATTGCTGCGTAGCAATACGATCATCATCATCGGCGTGCTCCAAATGTTTGAATCCAGCATCGCGAAGTATTTCATACTGAGTTCCAGGAGGGTGAGCCATTTCTTCATCATCGTCATCCTCGTTCGCACCATCGTTGTTGTTACCATCATCGCTGCTATCTTCAAAAGAGGAAGAAGAGCTGTCTTCGGGACGTTGTAAAGATCTCGAGGAGGGTTGGCCATTCGAGATTTTGGCGCGTTTTCGTTGCTACAATAATGCATTAGCATCTATTTCGTAAAAGAATATTTGGGAGGCATGGTTGAAGGTAAACGACATCTGCCAATGGTCAAAAGCGCGAAAGGCTAGTGGTAAGTATGCGAAAGTAGATAACTGACACTATCACGACGTAGGTCTGAGCTTGTGCTCTCAGTTGCAATAACATCCCCGTCTTCGTGTCTTACACGTTTTAAGGGAGCCATATTGCTGTCCTATTACAATGACTAAAAATCGGGATCAAATCACGAACAAATTGATTTGGTCGTTTGATGGTGGTGACGCGACGAAGATTGCGAAGGGCAGACGCGCGAGGGCACCTGATCAGCCACAATCGCCGTAGTGAATTGCCTAGTAAGCTCAAGCTTCCCAACTGGTATATCTAGGAACTAGGTACTTGTTGAATGATAACAGAACATTGATATCAATTATGTACAGAATACAAGTTCTGTTTATTTTCTCGTCCAAATTATGGTTGTCTACGAGGTACTTATTAATGCTTTGAAGTTGTTCTAACATACCCAGACAAACAAAGGCTTCCAGGTTGTTAGTTCTCCAATTTAGTTTATGGAGTAATAAGGTTAAGGGTACTGGCTTTCTTCACGGTACTTAACTAATTCCCTTTTTACAAAAATTATTGTTTTTCAATAATCACGGATGTACTAATCGTTGCTATGAAATGTTTTTTCATCCATCGCATCAACTCAGGGATTCTATTTCCAGGCTGTTCTATCTATGTAACTTTCGTCGACGAATGGGCTCATGAAAACTTTTTGAAAACGAACGCATTCTAAAATGCATCGCAGGCTAAGCTTCAATGATGCTACATATGATCAAGACATTGAATCTGCCGCAGCTTTCAATGCCATTGCAAATGTCTCTTTCAAATCATTGGCATCTTCAAGGCCGACACTAATACGAATGAGTTCCGCAGGTACTCCAAATTGCGCCGCCCAATCCAGTTCCAGGTAATGGGCTAAGATTACATAGGGTGAAGTCAATGTGAAGTTAGTTCCCAGACTTGGACCTTTTGCAGTTTCGATCTTATCATAAAATGCAACTGCTTGAGGCTTTTCCTTAAATGTGAATGAAAGAAGCCCTCCATAACCTCCATTCGGTGTACGACAATCATCGTAGAAAGTTCTAGACGCGTTGTATTTAGGGTAGTAAACCGACTTTACCAAGGGATGGGATCGAAGGATATCGCAGATGACCTCGGCATTGTCGTTGATCTTTTCAATTCGAGATACAAAGTGCCGGCTATTCCGTTCCATGAACATAACGTCTTCGGCCCAGTAGTTATCTTCGTACTCTGTTCTAGCTACGGCTTTCAAGGAGTGATAATATCTTCCACTAGTATTGAAGATGGCACTTCCGCCCATGACGTTGCATTCTCCTGAGAATATTTTCGTAAGACTGCTTACGACTATGTCCGAGTATGGTAGAACATGAACATTAATAAAATTTCCAATAGTCTCATCAACCACCACAGCGAAGTCGTATTTGTCGGCCAGTGCCCGAATTCGTTTTAGATCCGGACAATTGAGCATGGGGTTCCCTGGAAATTCACAAAATAGTGCGAGGTATCTTTCTCCTGCTATCAATCTTTTTTCCAAATCATCTAAATCTTCGGAGGAACCGTTGCCGTAAAAGGTGCAACCAGGACCAAACTTTTCCAGAGTTTTAAGAGTATCGACGTACGGAAAGCCGAAAGATATGCTCTTTATAGAGCCCCTGGTTTTTAACAACATCTGGTGGGCATTGAAAATTGAGTTCATGCCGCAAGGATAAAGGTAAACATCGTCCTCTGAAAGCTCAGCGACTCCACGCATATTGGAGGTCATGTATGTGCTCGGGGTCTCGGACAAATCGACTTCCCCAACCAAGGAGCCTGTAATCCGACGGCGAATTGCAGATCTTGCATTTTCCACAAAAGAAACATCCAGATTTCGGCCAAAGCGTTCCTCCAGAAACTGTGAACTTTCCTTGGCCTCGGAGTTTATCGACGAGATAGGGGAGTTATGGCTCTCGCCTGCCTTCATGCCGTTTTGACTTCTTGATGTCTTGTCTATAGAACCTTTCTGGTATCGTCTAGGACCTTTGCACAACTTGTCATCATTCTGAGGACTCTTTGGGTCTGTCTTCTTCACTAGTAATCCTTCTTGGAATAGAGTGTGGCAAAATTCAGCCCTTCTGCTTGAGACACCATCTCCAGAATGCTGCCAGTATTGCTTCGCGACCGGGAAAAACTCTTTGGCAAACAAAACAGCAGATATCGAAGGGGAAATCTTAGTGGGGACTTCCGATGATGCTTGATTACGCTCAAGGACCAAATCGACGACGGTGAGTTGATTTGGAGATATGGACTTGTCTCTCGAAAGCATAAACGCTACACAACTCCTAGCAGTCTTGGCCGACGGAAAGAGCATTGCCTGTTCATTTTGACTGCCAAATGCTTTGACAATGTCATCGGCGAATGCAACAATAAGTTTGTGAATGAAGAATCTGAGTCACGAGACGGAGGTCAGTCAGGCCAAAGTAATTAAAGAGAGTTGTGGAGCTTAAAATAAACTGACCGAGGATATCCAGTGGTCATTTTGCCCACAACCCTTGGGTCACCCTCTTCGTAGCCAACGTTGTCTCTCCATGTTGGCAATGAAACGCTCGTGGCCTAAGAAAGGATTAGATAAATAAATTATATCAACTGAGTCACAACAAAGAGTTTTTTGCTCTTTTACCCAGCTGCAATCAAATTCGAGACACTTACATGTGGTGTCAAGGCAGGTACGGACTCTCCAAGTTCAATGACGGACATTTTGAGTTTTATTCTAGAGAAAATTTGGATATGGTGAAATATATCAATATAAGTATAGGAAGCCCGTTTTGTAAACTTACTTTTTAAGATTCCCCATTTGTAATAATTGTGCAATCCAAAATGTCTTATCCGCTATCGGCGTCCAGGATCAGGGAAGTCTAAAATTTAAGCTTAAATATAGCGTATGAAAGGCTAAGACATTTCACAACTTTTTCTGAAAAATATAATTTTTGGAGAGAAGGCTGATAAGATTCGCTCAACAACGATAATTACCAGAATGGCTCCTCTCACAACAAAACGACGCAAGTTGGAACATACAAGTGACGATGGGGCGCCGCAATCTCAAAAACCACAGATAGACAACAGTGAAACTGAGGATGCTTCCGCAGGTGAAGAGAATGGAGATGCGATTCAATCGAAACCGAAACATCCACCGACAAAACGACGACATGATGATCAGGGTAGCGCGTTATATGCGGGCGGTCTTTATAAGTCAAGTATGTTTAAACTTCAAATAGACGAGCTGTTGAATGAAGTGCGACCAAACTACGAGAAGCGCGCTGCCGGAATAAAATCTGCATTACACCAGCTTAAGAATGTAATTGAGGGCATTGAAGATCGGGAACCCCTCCCTGTGAGCTCTGCCTTGAACCTTTGGTCTATCTATGCCAGTCGCTGATTTCTGATCTATAGATACCTGACGCCATCAAGTTGTTCTCCAAAACTCACAAAATTACCATCCCCTTTCCTGATCCTAAACCCGGTAATAATGCAGCCTACAAACTTATGTATTCGAAACCATCTGGAATCAACGTTGTCGGGAGTTATGCATTGGGGACTATGGTTAAGTCCGAAAGACCATTGTGTGTCGACATGATTGTGAACATGCCCAAGTCCGTTTTCCAAGAGAAGGACTACCTTAACTATAGGTATTTTTATAAGAGAGCGTACTATTTGGCAACAATAGCAGCAGGACTTCATACTACAATCCCGGATTTGTCTTTGGAATATGAATTATTGAACGGAAACAGCCTACACCCGATTTTAGTAGCTCGATGGAAAGCCAACCAAAAAGTCGATTCAAGTTCTCGATTTGAGGTTCATATCATACCTGCTGCCCCTCGAGGTTTCTTTGCCGAAGCTAAGTTACGCCCTACGAAGAACTCCATTCGCCCTAAGGAGGCAGCAGGTAATGATGCTGCTGCCGCTGAACCCTCACCATTCTACAATTCATCGTTGAGCGCGGATTGTAACTTTGAATCGTATCTCCAGCTGCTACATAATGCATCCAAGACATCAGAAGGCTTCAAAGATGCGTGTCTGCTTGGCAGAATTTGGCTTCGACAGAGGGGTTTTGGCAGTGCTATATCTCAGGGAGGGATCGGACATTTTGAGTGGGCAGCTCTGACAGCTCTGCTGTTGAAAGGAGGTGGTCCAAGAGGACATAGTTTATTATCTCCTGGATATAGCAGCTACCAAATGTTTAAGGCTGTGGTACAGTATCTATCGAATACTGATCTAGTCAAGAAGCCAATGCTTTACGAGGCATCAGATTTCCAGGCTGCAAAATCTGATGTGCCAATCTTCTATGATGGCCCACGAGGTGTCAACATTCTATACAGAATGACTCCATTTTCTTACGAATTACTCCGTGATGAAGCGAAAACTTCATTAACGATGCTCAATGACTCCACTTTTGACCAATTCGAAGCGACGTTCATCACAAAGGCTGATCAGATTCTGCAGAAGTACGACTGCGTCATAAACATTCCTATACCTGGCGAAAAGGATGGCTTGTTTAGTTGTGATCATAAGATTCATGCTACTACCTTCGCGAATCGTGTGTTTGCTATCTTAAAGGAGGGCTTGACCGATAGGATCAAACTGTTGGATATCAAAGGTATCGAGACAAGCCCTTGGCCAATAAAAAACTCGGGGGCTTCGACAAATCAAAACCAAACATTGAATCTTGCTGTTCTCTTTGACCCGGCGAATATCAGTCGTTTAGTTGACCACGGTCCGCCAGCGGAAGATAAGAAAAAGGCAGCCAAATTCCAGAAGTTCTGGGGTGAAAAGGCCGAGCTACGACGTTTCAAAGATGGAAGTATCCTTGAGAGTTTAGTATGGTCACCAGGCTCAACCTATTCTATTTTCGAGGAAATCGTCACTTATCTTACGAAGCGACACTTTGGAGCTGAGCTGAGCAGAAGATTAAGCTTCATTGGTGAAGGTTTTGAGAAAATACTGCCTTCGTACGGGAGTAGCGCTAAAGCCTTCGAGGTCCTCAGACAGGCGTACGATTCTTTCGAAAAAGATATTAGGGATATGGAGAGTTTACCGTTACAACTAAGACAACTTTCTGCAGTGGATCCTCAACTGCGATCTTCGTCGATTGGACTTCCATTATTTGCACCAAGACAGTCTCTCCATACCCCCGCAGATGTGCTGATTCAATTCGAGGGATCTGGTAGATGGCCAGATGATGTTGTTGCCATTCAAAGAACTAAAATCGCCTTCCTCCTTAAGATTGGCGAGCTCTTGGCTGAGTCCAATGACAGCATAACAACAAGACTCGGCATAGAGAATGAGGATCAACCACTCCAAAACTGTGCTTTTTTGGATGTATTCTATCCATCAGGCGCCACATTTCGTCTTCGAATTCACAATGAACGAGAACAAACACTTCTCGAGCGTCAGGTCAAGGATAAATTCAGTGAAAATCGATCACGAGAAGATGCAGTTTCGGCACTTTCTATCTATAAAAGCTTCAATATTCAACTTCCATTACACACGCAGTCAATATCAACTCATTGTACTCGATTCCCTCTCCTATCACCAACAATTCGTCTTGTTAAAAAGTGGTTCGATCGCCACATGCTTTCTAGCCATATCAGCGACGAGCTCATCGAGCTTTTGACAGTTCGAGTCTTTTTACAACCTTATCCGTGGAAGGCACCATCGAGTGCTATGTCTGGATTTTTGCGCACCTTACTTTTTATTTCGAAGTGGGATTGGCGATCAACCCCTCTTATCGTAGACTTTAACGGTACGATGACAGACAAAGATGTTTCCACCATAAACACGAGGCTTGAGGCATGGCGGAAAATTGATCCAGGCATGAACCGCACGGTTTTATTTGCAGCATCAAATCATGACACAACTGGAACCGCTTTCACTGACAATGGGCCCTCAAAAATGGTAGCCGCACGAATGACGGCTCTTGCGCGATCAGCTTGTAAAGCCGTCAAGGACCAAAGCTTAGATTTGGATACCAGATCACTATTTGCTACGTCCACTAATGACTACAATTTTGTCATTCATTTAAACCCTAAGGCTACTGGTACCTCGAAGACAAAGGATTCACATCGCTTCAAGAACCTTGAAGTGCAGTCCGAATTGAGCATTGACAAAGTCGACTACCGACCCCTTCAAATGTTCAGCGAAGAACTAAAGAATCTATACAATGGAAGCATCGTTTTCTTCCGTGGTGCAACAGATATGACACGCATTGGAGGGCTATGGAATCCACAGACGGCAGTTCCAAGAGCGTTTAAGGTAAACTTGGCATATGCGGCCAAGCCGTTGGAAGAAAGAGGTGGGGAGGAGGAAGAGGCCAAAAATTTCGAAATCAATAAATCTGCAATTTTGGCAGAGATTGCTCGTTTGGGAGGTGACATGGTCTCGAGGATAGAAGTTCATTGAGAGAAGACGCTTTATATATTATTAGGCAGTGCAATGTAAAAGACACGAAATCATAGATAATACCCATGTATTGAATAATATTCTATTGTAAGAGAATACAATGTCTTTGACTATTATTCACAAGGTAGTTGAACATCCAATCTGTCAATTTTTTCTGGTGCACACATCGCGATGGAAGGAGACATCTTGAGCGCTCCGGAAATCTGAGTAACCATTCCAAAATTTCTCAATGATATCGATGAGATTGTAGCTCAGGCAAGCTTTAACTCTCATGCAAGTAGCTGAGATTATTGAGCTTAAAAAAAGAGTAAGAATAAAATATGGAAATGTAAGAGAACTCACAAGTGGGAAATAATTGGAAAGGGGATAGTGAAAATATGTAGTTATCGAGAGTTCACCGGGAGCTGATATGTGGCCCGAGCATTTACTAGTGATCCAGATCTTCAGCCTTACACCCACTCACTCGCTTAAAAAAAAGTTCAGTGGGGGTTAAAAAAGTTATCGCGGGGCAACATTTCCGACGGAAGATATTTATATACAAATCAACCAACCAGCACTAAATCCATTTACATTCTCACATCTACTTCGGAGACTTTCTACTTAGTATATTCCTATTGTACTCCTTGGCAATTTTGCTACAATGGCTCCATATGATAGTGATTCATCCGGAGGTGAAGAAGAAGATTACACAGAAACAAATGTTCTTCTTGGATATGCTGGGAAAGAACCTCAAGACGACACAATCAGTTATTTAGGAGGTGAGCCTGTAAGTATTCTCTGCGATTCTCTTCGCAATCCCCGAAAGAACACTCTCCTCACAATAAGAATCTCAAATACAACTAACACTCACCTTCAAGACCTGGATCGACCCTACCACTCCTCCATCTGCATCCCTCGCAAAATGCAAAGTCTGCAAT
Source organism: Sclerotinia trifoliorum (assembly GCA_905066765.1). Taxonomy (NCBI): domain Eukaryota; kingdom Fungi; phylum Ascomycota; class Leotiomycetes; order Helotiales; family Sclerotiniaceae; genus Sclerotinia; species Sclerotinia trifoliorum. The sequence continues at coordinate 1,541,618 of CAJHIA010000009.1, read as the reverse complement.
GACCTCATGGTTCTCATCCTCCAACTCAATGCCGATTCTCCCTCTCACTTTCCAGGCCACGAACGTCGTCTCTATATCCTTACGTGCCGTCGCAAAACATGTCGGAGGAAGGAAGGAAGCATTCGCGCACTGCGCGGTACACGAATTGCCGAATCTGCAAGCAAGCCCAAAGCAAAAGAACCCGAAAAAGAGAAATCAAAGCCAGAACCTACAAAACCAACAGTTAATCTAGGAGAGAGTCTATTTGGGGCCAAACCATCGACATCGGGAAATCCATTCGCGACGGGCTCAAATCCTTTCTCTACAGGAACGGGAGGAAATACATTTTCGAATCCCTTCGCAGCAGCCGGTCTGCCGACTTCTGAACTTGCTGCCAAACCCCCTCAAAACCCCTCTCCATCCCCCGAACCCACATCATCAGAAACCGCAAAAGATACCCTCCCAAAAACCTTCGCATCCGCCCTCTCTCTCAATAACTCTCAATCCCCTGCAGCTCCAACCCCTCCACCCCACGAACCCTGGCCCACAAACAATCTCCCATCCCCATACCCCCTCTACTACCTCGTAGACGCCGACTACGAAACCCTCGACAAAGAGCCCCTACCTCCACCCCCGCAAGCCACAATAGTCGACGACACCCCGGACTCTTCATCCGGCGGAAAAGAAGACAAAGAGGTCTTCGAATCAACACACGATACCACCTTCCAAAAATTCGCCGATCGTCTCTCCCAAAACCCTGAACAAGTAATTCGCTATGAATTTCGCGGTTCTCCATTACTCTACTCCAAAATCGATTCTGTAGGAAAGATTTTCGCAGACGCTGGAAAGGGGAATGAGAAGGTTAAAGTTAGTAGTGGAAGCGGGAATGGGAAAATCCCTCGCTGTGCGAATTGTGGAGCAGGGAGAGTATTCGAGGTACAGGTTACTCCGCATGCGATTATGGAGTTAGAGAGGGAAGAAAAGGGCCTCGATGGAATGGATTGGGGAACGGTAATTGTGGGCGTTTGTGATAGGGATTGTGTGCCTACGTGTGTGGAAAGTGGGAAGATGGGGTATGTGGAGGAATGGGCCGGAGTGCAGTGGGAAGAGTTGGGCGGGAAGAAGTAGGGGATGAGTTGAGACTGTGTTATGGGTCACAAATAGATAGTCATTTATTGCGAATACCACATGAGAAATGAAGCATAATTGGGGCTTTGACTTTTTTTTCATTCATTCGGCTGCTCGCAAAAGATTTCGCATGCAGCTCATAACTGAAGCAGAATTTCACAACGCTGCTACTATCTCTGTGATGTCTAGTAGCCAGCCACTCATCTCGAGATCGTCGCCATCGAGCGAGATGCAAAACAGATAAAGAGTATGCATCTTTTCCCGTTCCTCAAGGACACCGTGATATAACGCCAATCTCCAACCCATTATCCCTTTGCATACAAGCATACCTCATAATACCGCACCGCGCGCACCTAAGCAGGTTGTTCATAAGCTCTCCTAATTACCCTCGAGAATTGCTCCATCTTGACATTTTCCCGAACCACGGTTCCTTTGGCCTCATTCTCTTTGTTTAATGGCACAATGACACTGCCATTTTCTATAGTCCATCCACACACCTCTTTGATGAATTTCTCAAACGCTTCACCATTCATTCCAAGCCAATTTTCTAACTCGGAACTAGGGATCTCGCGCACGGATTGGGAAATGGTCGAGGCAATGCGGATGCGGATCAGTTCCTCAAAACCGCTTACGTCGGCGATGAGATCGGCGTATAAATCGTCGGAGTCGAGAGTCGACCAGAATTGACTGTAGTTTGCTGAGGAGAGGAGGGTGTTGAGGACGGCGAGTTTTTGTACGGCTTCGGAGAGGGGAGCGTCGCCTGCGGCGGGGAGTGCAGAAGAGGAAGAGATAGGTGTGAGGATATGGGGTGGGAGGAGGTGAAGAGCGAGACTGAAGTCTGGGGAGGGGAAAACGGTGAGGGATTTGACGAGGATGTTTGTTATGGTTTCGTCTTTGGTGAGGTGGGGGTTAAATTGATAACTGTGGTTTTGCGTTGATACATTAGTTATATGTTCGAACTGAAATTTTTGGTAACGGATTGAAAATTGGTATGTATCTTGTCTTTCAGATAGAGCTAATAATAAACTTCATGAAATGGAGGGATTCATTCTCCAAAGTTTCAGGTAATAGGGAACGTTAAACGTTCATTCATCATATAGACATAATTCTTCTTTCTCTTTCTCTCACAAGGGGACAGATATCGAGATTATGAATAGAGAGAGAGAGAGAGCATTGAACTTCTACTCTCTCCCCTCACTTTCTTCCCCCCCCTCCAACAAAAAATGCAAAGAAGTAAACATGATAAAAGACGATGGCAACTCACAGTTTCAAAAGCGCTAAGTTGGCATAACAATCGTAAGTCTTCTCCTCACACTGCAGCGTCACGTATTCTTGAAAGATGTTGGTCGTTTCGGGATTGTAACGATCCAGTCCGTTGAGGATAGCATCGATATGTTCAGGCCTATCTGGCGCATAATCAAATGGGACACCCATATTAATTGTATGTGTTGTGTGCGGAGGGAGAAAAAAGCAGAGAGGCGGGATGTTGGTGGAGAGACGATGAGGTGGGAGAAAATTGGCTGGTCGTCCAAAGAGAGAAGAGGAAAGTTGAAAGAAATTTGTGGTTTTGGGATTGCTGTTGCTTGTTAGGGCTGCTGTGTGAATTTTTTGGCGACGCTAGTGGGGTATTGGTGCCTGAGGCTTAATAATTGAGAACTCTCGGATTCCCCTCTCGTCTCTCCAGATCAGTCTTCACTATATTAATCGTCTATTATATATTTTTAAAAGCAAGTAGATAATGAAAGTATCAATTTCTTATAAATAATATCGAAACTATTTCATACACTACTCCAGCTAGAACTGCTGAAGCAGATCTATCTACATAAAGCAATATGTCCAAAATGTACATAAGATCTCCATGCAACTATATATTGGTAGGCAACTACAAATAAATAATATCGTAAATGGTAGTCTTCTCTTCCTGATCCATAAGCGGGTGTTGGTGAATGCCTTTCCCTTCTTTCCCCCTCCTGAACCGAGAAGGGGCCCATCCTCACATCGAGATACATATATGCTATTGTACAAACGCTCAAGTCCTTTTCCCGTCCTTCTATCTTACATTCCCAAACATAAAACACGACTGACATATCCTACGTCCGCTATATCGTTCACAGTAGTTTCTGATGCAAATTAACGCCAGTTCCAGTCCATACTAAACGAATGGTACGTGGACCCCCAATGGTATATTTTGCTTACACTCCCAAGGTCCATCCAATTAAAGAAAGTCATATTCATCCTCATCTCTTTCATCATCGAGCTTTCCCGACCCCTCCCTTACTACTAGTAGCACTCATCAGACTAACATTATCCACGTTTCTCCTTGCATCCCACTGTTGACTCATGTTTCCATTCATGTTATAAAACCCTTGGTCAGCAAAACTGCTCGGTCCACTGCCTACATCTGGCCCTGGATCTCCCCAATCACCCATTGACGTTCTACTGCTGTACCTGCTCTCGTAAGTACCTTGGCTTGGTACTCTCGTGCTATTGGTCATGACTCTCTGAATTGGTATTACTGGTGCCTGGCCCGGTTTAGATTCTGGCATCAATAATGGATCAGGATACAGATCGGAACCACGTTCAAGTAACGCGGGACTATTTGCTTTGGGAACGCTGTTTGCCAATACCGGTAACCATAGCTCTGGACGCTCAAGGTCAAAAGGATCAGATCGGCCAGCCATTCTCCTTGTATTATTTATATTAGAGGCTGTAGAGTATAGCGTGTCGCGAAAGCTCTCCGTGCTGGGTGCCATACTGGATGGATATCGTGATACGTTACTGATGCTTGGGGTTCTATATGCTGCTGGTCCGTACACACTACTTGGCGCGTTCTTATGACCTCGAGTGGTACTGTCCAATGACTCGCCGCGAGAACGACGGACGTCACTGATATATGTGTTGGTTCTCGGGATAGCAGGATCAGGTCGAGGTATAGAATCCCATGTATTGGGGTCCGCAAAGGGATTGACATTCGAATTCGAGACCGCCGCCCTTGGAGCAGGGTCCGCGAATGGATCTTGTGGAATGCCAAAATCTAATCCTAGGCTACCGAGCATCTGTCCAGAACCAGAGTTGGAAGAAAGGGAGAGACGGCGACGCTCAGCTTTCATCAACAGATTGCGATCATCCATGTCCATCAAATTCCCGAATTCCTGGGGCCGGCTAAAATTCGTCTGTTTTTCGGACATTCCACGTGCCATGGCAAAAGGATCATTTTCTTCTTTCTGGGCTGTTCGGAATACACCTTTAATCTTGCTTGTGAAGTCGCCCGCTCGATCTTTTGCAGCGTAGTGCAATGAATGCACAGATGCCAAGGAATTGTTTCTGCTATGGTAGGGAATTGGTGGCTCGAAGAACTGTGAGTTGCCCCTATCGAGGTTCACAGTTGGCTTATTTCCTGGTTGGACATGAAACCTAAGTGTGGAACGTATTCCAGCTAAACCTGCACCAAAAGTTGTCGCGGCGCCACCTATTTGCGCCTTAAAATGAGTACCACGACCTGCGGATGCTACGGAGTCATCATAAATATCGTAATATTGGCCCTGCGCCCTCTTATCGATATCATAAAATTGGTCCCGAGTTCCAGTGTTCAGAGGTCTGAGCGATGAATTTTTCTTTGACTTCCGTCTTCTCCTACAGAAAAATATGACCAATCCTATCAATGCAAGGAATCCGATCCCGCCCAAAATCCCACCAATCACTGGTGCGGTCATTAGGTGACCAAATGAGGAAATCCCACCGGCGGCTGATGATTCAGCCGTCGGTGTTGATCGTGTCGATGACGCGATGACACTCGCTGCAGAAGTTGCATGACCGACATTAGGATCGTGGGTAGCGGGATCATGTGCAGAAGAGGCTGTAGTGCTGGGTTCACTTGGAGCAATCACTAACGACGTACTTGATGACTCAGTTGGGGTCGTGCCTTTAGATGCCGGAGTAGCAGAAGTTGTTGTGCTGATACTTGTCAACGTTATTTGAGTTTGGGATACACTTGAGGTAATAGCTACTGGGGGTGGTGGAGGAGGTGGGGGCGGTGCTGGAGGTAGTTCAACTAGTTGGCTTGTTGTCGATTCAACCCCACTCGTACTCGTACTCGAGGATTGTATCAGTGGTCCCCCCACAGCAATAGCCGCCGGTGTACTCGCTGGTGCGCTCACCGGTGCACTCAGCGCTGCTGGAACTACAATAACCGGTGTTGAGGTGGACTCCGGAGATGGGATGGCACTTTCCAAAGTCGATGTTGATGTTGATGTCGGTGTCGGTATCGGCGTTGTTGAAGTCGGTGTTGTTGTAGCCGGTATTGTTGAAGTTGAAGTCGAGGAGATAGATGTTGAAATAGGTGTTGAAGTGGATGAAGAAGAGGTAGATGTAGAAATGGAAGAAACAGGAATTGCAGAGGTAACTACTGATGATACTGTCGTGGCCGACTTTGGGACAGCAGTACATCTTACTCCATTGATTGAGGTGATTGAAAATCCTGCCGGCAGGTTCGCACTCGTCGACATATTGTAATATAGTAAACGCGACACCGGTCGCTACAAATGAATGTAATGAATCAGCCTTCAAGGAGATTTTCTGAACATTGGCTCCTCGGCCCTTCAAGTGATTTTCATAATGGTACTATGTGTACGAGTATTGTCGATGACTAACGACGGTTTCAACAATAGAAATGCAAATGCCAAAAAAATGAGAACAAATTGAAAGAATCACGAAAACTTCGGGCACAGTATGATAATGAGTATCAGGTCCTTGTTCACAAAGGAAAAAGGTAAAGCCTAATTAATCATCTTCCCTTGATTACCTTGGGGAGGGGTGCATAATGTTGCAAATCTGACACACGATTTGTTTTACGCTCTGGCCTTCTGGGAGGACTCGCTTCCTAGTCAAATCGATCGAACATCTTCACACTCAAAGCGGTAAGAGGACTCCGCAAGCATAATAGGTCAAGGCCTTGCCGCTGCGAACTGGGACAAGAAGATGAATTAGTGATGTAGGTGAAGGGATCATTTGAATTAAGAAAAGTGAAATGACTGAAAGGGCTCCCATTCAATCTAATTCATCAAGTTTCATTGGCTGTTTAAGGAAACCTTTAAATGATTGATACTATTGATATTCATGCCCCCGTCTGGGGTGACAATGGGGTGGATATGGGATAGTTAGACTTACCAAGGTAGTGCAGTGTTCTTCAAGGACTAGACGTAAGGTTGTTTAATGGGTTAAGTTATCTGCCATGTGCAGGACTCGAGCCTTGAGCAGTCAAATGGTCCGGACTTCCCGAATCAGTCTTGCTCTTTTGGACAAACTAGATTCATCTTTTGTGGTGGTGTCATGATCGTGAAGGGGTGAAGATGGAAGGGTTACGTTCTGTAAGCGATAACCTTACAGTTCTTTTTGTTTGTGGCCAAAACTGGTCCAGTACAGACTGCACAGTGCTGCGGCCCCAACGATTTCACGGTCCATTGCGGTCCTTGAATTAATATTCCTATAAAGAGATGCATACATAAACACCCCACTTGGCGACAAAGTTTTAATATATCTTTCTTTTTATTTGATTTTATATTTCATGTGTTTTCTCTGATGATAGGGTAGAAACGAATCAACCAAGTATTCCGTTTTCCCGATGTTGGACAGTTGAAGGAGTTGAAACTTGATGGGACTTGAAGACTCTGAGATTGGTTCACCAGTTCTAGATAACCTTTTCCGGCTTCTTTTCCAGCAGGTCAAAATCTTCCTGATGCACCCGTTTGAATGATGATGTGTGCAAGATGCCTGCATGTAAGATCTTACTATATTCTATCACCCCTATCTGATTATGCCAAGCCCAAGGAGTTTGTTCTTTTACCGTACCTGCATATACTCATTCCCACAAACTTACTTCGTACACCATTGTGAAGGAAACGACTAGGAATCTCCAAGCCAGAAACATCGAAGCCCTTCGCTTCACTTCATCTCAAGGGCTGGAACAGGTTGAATTGACAGAAAGGGAACCGGAAGTTCAAATAGCCAGCCTCTTGCGTTTAGCTACCACGTTTTTCTTGTTTGAGCCTCAGCAAGATGTTTCTTCGAAAGATTTAACCTTGACCGATTTTCACCGATCTCTTCCATCTTTTCACATTTTCACATTTTCACATGTATACGCTACCCTTTGCCTCATCCGTGAAAGCTAAATTTGTTTCTGTCATACTTGCCTATCCTTATTTGGTGGAACGAGTTTCCAGAACTCGAACCTTGTAACTGCTATGACCCTATACTATCCCCACTATTCATATCACAAAGGCCAGTATGTGGTAGGTACGTGGTAGGTACTAGGCAGTATCAAATTGATTGAAGGTACCAGGTAAAGCGTCGAGGAAACTAAATATGTAGGAATCCTCGAACCTTCAAGCTGTATGGTTAAAAAGTCATACTCATTTTGTGCCATATATGATGCAAACGTCTGCTAGTACGGGAAGGAGAGGGGAGAGGCCACTTTCTCTCCACTTCACACGGGAAGCTTCTAGTCCGCGTTATGATGCCACTCTAGAATCTAGCGGATACTGAATAACATTGTCCTATGGTTCAATAGAACACGGTTAACCTTATGTATGTATTTGGAGAAATTATCGGGTAACATGTGGAACTAATTATGAATGATCGGGATTGAACTTTACGCCTGTCCGAACAGCTATCAAATAGATGAGATCGGCAGGTAAGGTTAATGGCGGAGTTGGAATATCTTGTCACGGCTTTGGTACCGAAGTCTACTGCCCTCACACATTTAGGTAGTTAATGCGTGAATCATCCTGTAAGGACATCCTGGAAGAGCTTGAATATGCAGTGGCATGGAGAACTGTAGAAAGGGTTTTCTCTATGATCACTGCTGCATATCGGTTACAAGGTACGATAGGCTATTGACAAATAGCTATCAAAAGCTTGTGATTGTGTGGTTGTGCTGGTGGTTGTACTGAAGCTTGAGACAGGGCTGTAATGTAATTCAGTAAAAGTCCTGTAATCTGGCCCTGCCTAGCTAATAGGTAAGGGTTGAGTTCTTCGTGGTCCATCCACCATGGCGCCATCTTAGACAGGATCACCAGATGCATCTACCCCGAGAAATTGTATAGTTTGGTGGGATGAGTAAGATTACTCTTCTAGTTATACTCGGTAGTTGATATACATACACATACACAGTAGACACATAGATAGCCATATTATGTATATACAGATAACCTCTTCCTAATTCGTCCTTGTACATATAAAAGCCCAACAGTTCTTCACTTATCCGGGCTGATATATCAATATCATTGGTTTGCGATTATCAACACTGCCCACTTTAATCAGGAAGTTGATTGGAGGAGAATCACAATTTGAACGACAACAAGGAGTGTATGCATTATTCACGCGACAACCCCATCTATCTATTCTATTCTGTCTTTTGCCCCTACCCTACTACATTCTCCATAACAATCGACCAGCAACACTCACAGCAAAGACTCTTCACACCAGATGTACCTCAGTTCAATAACTCGACTTTAAATATATCAATGAGATATTCTGGATAAATCACAATTTTTATAATCTCATCTCATCTCACGAGGAGGGGTCTGGTCTGCATTAAATTGTTGAACGGCGAGCGAAACTAGAGCTTCGGATTACACTCAGTTACAACCCGGAGAGATTTATATTATCAGAGACATAGAAGACCATCATCATGTTTGGTAATTTTGCGAGTTTTGGTAAGCATTGAATAATTTTCGCTGCTGGTTTCTATATTTCTGGGAATGGTTCTTCCTCATACTTTAAGCTTTCCATATTGGTTGGGTTCAAGGCACCAAAAGCTCCATGGATTCTGGATAGCAGTCCTTTTCCACAAGAATCATCTATCAATTTGCTACCTCGATCATGCAATTCTCCCGTTCGTGATGAGGAAGTAATTTTTCAATACGATCAACCTTAATGATCTATATATACCATTAGAGGCAGAGGTTACGGTCAACTAGCCAGATATTTCATCTGCGGGGTTATGGTGTTTACTGCATATCTGAAGTCTTTGACCTTTATGCCAACTACATTAGTTTGGTTCAATAAGTATTCACATTTGTGATCATCTGATGAAAATGATGCAGATCCCTTTAAGCTCTTTCCCTCTCAATTTTATCTTCGTCTTTCGGTTTCACCATACTCCCATCCTGTTTAGCCCTCTAGTCTAGGCATTTCATGAAGTCCATTCCGTTATCCAAACTACCCAAAACATCAGAGAGGAATCAATCCATGCTCAAGACAGCTCAAAATTCTTACCATTTTACAGCACCGCTACCTACCACACCAGATGGTAAGCCTCGAATCATCCCGCCACCAACACCTCTCACGTTTCCTTCAAGTACACCCCAGTCACCAGACTATATTCCTCCGGGAGATATACCTCTAGTCACGTTTCTTCAGACTATTCATCGACCAGCGGATATAAAACTATCTCATTTCGAAAAGCTGGGCGTTCACATCATCCCAGATGCATCTCCTCAAGATTTCTTGCCTGATCCTTCGTTTCTTCCCCCTGTTCAAGAATGGACGAATATCCCTGAGGAGCATCTCGAAGATGCGACTACAGCAAGTAGGAGACTTTTAAGCAATGGCAACCAAGGGCCTGGAGTAAAGAATTATCTTGATCGACGAAGAGAACTTTTCATTGATAACACGGCTGCTTTTCGCACTGTCCGTAGGCTTCCTCAAACAAAAGGCACACCGGCAGCTCGTTTAGGCAATGCATATGAATTCTATAAGAATCTGGAAGTGTTCTCAAGTTATTGGGTTGATACTTCTCTTCCAAAAGAGACTGCTCCATCTCCTACCACCACCGGAAATGACGCCGAAAAACAAACCGAAGAACCCAAAGAAGCTGAAGATAAAGTTCCAATTTATCAACAAACTCATGTTCGTACTGGCACTGGTTCCCAGCTCCCGCATGAATTCCGTCAAGGTATCACCACTGCTTTTATAAAACTTATCGCCTACGACTTCGGCTGTAACGTTTCCTTTCCACGTGTCGAGCCCCGTCTCCATATCCATTCACCTCCATCGCAATCTTCGACTCCTCCATCAAATTTCTCGGCCATGGGTGTCACGATGCTTTATCGTACCCCAACAGACCGTAACTCTGCTCGAGCAGGTTTCCTCGAAGGTCCGCTTGCAGCTCTTTCATGCCGCTCCACCACATCCTTCACTACACCACTCGATTCTAATCTTGATCTCGCTCGTGAGATCATTACAATTTTGCTCACGGCTCAACAACGTAATCGTGAAGGTAAAACGGAGAAATTATTTGGTGCGGAAAAATGGTGGACTACAGCTCCCCGCTGGGGAGGTGGAAAGGGTGGTCCCATTGGTAAAGAAATCGAAACCACTCAATCTAATTCTTCGCCTGCTCCTACATCATCACAAGACAAGTCCTTTATGTCGGAAATCAAATCTAAAATTGGTGGTATAAATTCCTTCCCTTCTCTTCCATCTCTCCCATCTGCGCCCTTTCCACAATCCATCACCCCAGAAAGACGTCCTCCACAAAAGAAACCCCGCACGACACGTCTTAGTGGTCCATCCCAATTATATGAAAATTACCGCAAGATGATGCCACCGGCCAGTACTTGGGATAAAAAAGTAAGATACATGACGATTGGAAAACCAGGTGGTGTACAAGGGAATGGGGATGAGATTTTCTTGGTTAGCTCCTTAAATCATCATGTTAGTTTTCTACGGGGAAGAGTAGGGAAAGGAATCTTGGAAGTTCTAGATGGAGAAAAGGATGGGTCGGATGGATTTGAGAGAACGACGGTTTGGAGAACTAGGTGGTATGATTTATTTCTGGGGGAAGATAGGGTCGAGGCGATGGGGGTTGTTTGGGGGATCATGGCTTGGATTATGAGGGCGGAGGAGGGGGTAAATGGAAACGTGGAGGGAGGAGGACAAGGGGGAATGGATGTGGATAGATGGGTAGATTGATGGGGATGGCTTGGAATGAATGGGTGGTAGTGTGGTTGAAGTTGTGGATGGGGATCGGGAATCTTTTGGTAGATGGATTTGGATTGGTATTGGGAGTGGGAGTAGGAATGGGCTTGAGATGGTTTTGGATAGTTTTTGTACATTCTATTTGGAACTGTGAATAAATAGAAATATCGATATTGATATTAATATTAATTACTATAAAAATTTAATAAGTTCTAACAAATTCTTAATATTATTTTAATTATAAAAAAAGCTTGATTATAAATTAATAATTAAATAAATAAATAAAATTCATATTTATTATTTATTATTTATTATTTATTATTTATTATTTATTATTTATTATTTATTATTTATTATTTATTATTTATTATTTATTATTTATTATTTATTATTTATTGTATTGAAGCTTTAAAGCCTTATTGATTTCAAATGGACTTGTTGGTTATCGTTGGGTTATGATTGTGAAGTGTGTCACAATTCTTGGATCAATTTGAACCGATGCGAGTATGGATGACGCGTTAATTAAAGCGGAATTAAAACATGATTAGCGAATGAAGTTACCGAATAAGGTTTCTTGGAGTTGGAGACAAAAGTAAAGTTATATTGGTGGGTTATTGGCCAGGGAAAACCTCCCGTGGGTTATAAATTTGGGGTTAAAATCTATGATCAATGGAGGTGCTGTTACATTTAGTCTGAAAAGGACGTTGGGATTTACACTTATTCGTACTTTGATCTGTCCCCATGCATTCAAGCACCCGATTGTCTCTCGGATATATCGGTTGAATTCTTGATTTTGGTTATTCATCCATGGTTTGTGTTGCATTGGTTGGGATATCCAATACTTTTGTTGAATGTGATGACGAGAAATCCTTGATGCGCTGATGAATTGAGCTACACTAGTGCTTTTTTCCGATATTCCTGATCCGGTCTGTTGTTAATAGGCGTAGTTACAATGCTCTGAATTTCTATGCTTGTGTGAACGATTTCAAATACCGTGAAACGTCCTCGGTCAAGTCGAAATTATTCGTGATACTTAGCATTGAGTAAGGATTCATATGAAAACAAATCATTCGAGGAGTTGGAAAACAGTTGAAGTGATACGCTAGAAATCGAAGGATGGCCTCAAGCTTGCGCTCCTCTAAGCAGCATCCATGATTGCTGACACTTGTTGATGTAATTGTAAGGTTCTCCCATTGCCAATACTTACACATTAGCCCCTTGATCATTACGTGCCGTGGATCCACATAATATCATAAATCTATCGATGATATGGGATTAAGATGAAGGGTAAAAGGCAGACTGCAGGATGGCAAATCGGTTAACCTGTAGAATTTCAGTACGTCCTTCTGACTCCACCCAGTGAAACTCTACAGCAACATAGGAGCATCGGAAATAATCTCTGGAAAAGTATTCGGCGACCTGAGCTTGACCAAACAATTTGGTACCCGCTGTCAAGGTTGGAGCTGCGGCAGCGAAACTCATTCCACAAGATTGAAATATGATAGTATCTGGGAACTATAGAACATGAACCGGTATTTTGTGATAGAACTTGCTTTTGAAAAACTAGATACGAGAGTGGTGATTTATGATAGTATAAACAGGGATGATTGGTGCATGACTCAAATGCAATAGCGTCAGAATTTAGAGTCAAAGAATCACTTCATATATTGATAAAGCAGAGGCTAAGTTCATACTTAAGTACAAGAACCTTGTCCTGCGCAACATCCACTTTTCTGCACACTCCATTAGTGGCGGCTCCAAACTCAGTTGGCTGGTAGAGTTAACTCGTAAGGCTGGAAATGCTGAGCAATCTTACACGAAAATCCATGATAAAGAGCCACACTTCGATGTCACGTAGCAGTGGACCTGACAAAGTGAGTTGGCGCCAAGATTATACCTGGCACTCATTAAGTTCGCGCCGGTACATAGCCACATCCAGCATGCTTACATGCTCCATAGCAGATCTGGAGTCAAAATTGAAACGTGGGAAACAAGATTCTGACTGCAGATAATGCAGGCAAGGCTATTGATCCCTCGCTCTAGTTTCCGTGAAATGATGCATTTTCAGGAGTTAGGGATCTAGCACGGGACGATCTGCTAACCACTAGTGACTTCCAAGATTGTCTGGCCTTTGATATCTCAGAATCTTGCTGAAAGAGAAAGCACCCGCAGATTTATTAACCCTAATTGTACTGAATTCTGAGAAAGAAAGGAAGTATGGAGTAGACGCAGGTGGCATGGGATTCTATGAGGAAGGCAAAGCCTACAAGCAATTTTTCCGGTTGTCTAGGAAATAGTCGGACAACTGAGCTGAGAATTTCTCTAGATTGTATGTGATGAGGATCTGCTTGGTGGAGTGAAAGTACGTCGGTACCTGTCAATGCGTATACCATTTTTGTATGATGGACGTTGTTGTTCTACAGGAGGTTAAGACATCCTTTCCACTGCATCGCTGCTTTTCGTGAAACTCTTTGGGTTACCCATAGATTTCCACTGAACCTCGGTGGACCTCGGTGCAAATGGATCGAGGCAAAGTTTTGCATACCATAAAGCAGCAGCACGTTAAAGCCGACATAGTGTGGCTGACATTAGACGAGATATCTTGGCCAATAAATATGGATATATGCATGACCACGCCAGCCATAAAATTGCTATCTCGGACGCTCCGTCCGAAGTTACCCACATTAAACCACATTAGCCACGTTATTCGTTGAAAGGTTGAGAATTTGGCATTTCCATCTTCTCCATCCGTCATCATACCGCTGTTGGAACCGTCTGAAGAGAAATTCTTCTTCCGGGTCTTTCATGATTGACGGAAAAGCGACGGACCGATATGCAAGATTAAGCTTAGATCTGACGATGGCACATTTCAATGAACCACAGCCCGAGAGGGGTTGCAGCTGCATTGATACTTTTTTCAGCAGGACATGATACGTTTACCCCATATAAGTGAGAGTTGTCGATGGATTGGGTACGTGACACCAAGTGAACCTACCCAAAACGTCAAGTCGGTTGTGGTTTCGACACGCACGAGTATGTCACTTCCCAAACTTTTCAGTTCTGTGCTGTCAGTAGAATATCCCTAAAGCTATGAAAGAATACCTTAGAAACACGGCCTCTCCGAGTAGATGCAGTGAGCTGCAATAACATACAGCGCCCCTGGCTTTATACCGGATAGAATATCCTAATATGGTAGGTGGGAAGACGCTTTCGTGGAAGCAACGTTAAAACATAGTATAGTGAATAAGGTAACACGGATTGGTGCCTTTCTGACTAAACAATGAATACTTGCAGGTTTTACATAATCCTACATGGTTCAAGGCGTAGAAGTTATTGGGAGTTTGATGATAGCATCATTGATCAAGTGTAAAAGTTTCAAAGCCAAGCCAATCGTTGACATCAGCCAACAGGTTCAAGAGATGGGAGGAGGCATGTGCATAGATTGAATGGCTTAAACTTTTCTACCCCAACATGGAATATGATGTACTGCAACCTGCAAATGCAAATGCACCAAAGCAATGTATTGGGACCCTCAATGATCATGGTGGATGTAAGGTTAAAATGTGTGACTGTACGATGTCGATAACATTTTAAGTGAGCCCCTTGCTTATTCATACTAGGTACTTACCTAGTCACTAGGTCTTTTACTTCTACTTTTCATGTTCTTGGCTTATTCTAAGTGTCAGCGCTCTATTGTATCTACAAACGACCTTCCTTAGCTGTAGCCGTTGAAACCACTGCCCATTATATCAGCCGTAGTGAAATCGAAACCTTCGTGTCTTCATTCGCTATACAAACTATACAAATAATCGTGATGATCAAAGCCAGCCTATAGCTAATGAATATTGAGAACTGGCAAAGCTAATCTAAACACGGAGAGCAGAGAGCATCTCAGGCCAGAACCATCAATCTTGGAGATACGGATACAAGACATTCATAACACTGCATACCTACTGCACCGGAAGAAATCCTATGGTAAAGAGTTCCAAGGTTACCATTTTACTCCCGCTTGATTCATACTGTACTGTACTCCGTCCATACATACATCTTGGCCCTTCCATTCCGGTACCGACCGATGGAAACTTCATCATACATTAGATACTACATGCATTCTTTCCACATACGTATTAAGATCTGTCTATAATTAAATTTTAAATTTTTGCATCTTGCGTCTAATCTGCATCTATCGGAAAAGAAGAAAATCTTCAGCCCTGCTTCCTTACTAGGTAGGTAGGTACTTACTACTCTTGGATGATCTTGGTCTGTGTTGTTGCTTAAATCACACACCAGTACGGCCATAGAGGGTTTCAACCCTTGTCGCTGACGGAGAACAAATGAACACTGCCCAGCGCGCCTCGCCTCTCACAAGTAACAAAACAACTAAAACAATTAAAGTAACCAAACTAAGCCAAACTAAGCCAAACTAAGCCAAACTAAACTAAACTAAACTAAACTAAATTAGTAACCAGGCTGCTCTCTCTACCCATCAAATTACCCGACCTCACTACATAGCATAGTACTAACACTAACACACATTAGTGTACCCGCCTATCACAACCTCTTGCATCGCATCCTCCGATTCTCCCCTCCCGTCCGTTCCTAAACTACCCAACGACCTAAGGCCTAAAGACCTAACGACTACATACCTACATACCTACATACTCACCTACCTACCTACTACCTACCTGCCCCACGTTGAGAATATTCAATATCGACGTCTTCATCTATCCAAGAATAAATATCCTTCCCACCCGGCTATAAAGACATCTGCCGAACCCACCTTCAAAGTCGATCAATCAATCAATCAATCTCGATCTCGACTCCGACTCTTAAACCTTGTTCCATACCGGTCCGGTTCATTGTTGTTGCGAATTACCAAGCCTTTTACCCCTCGTCGCGGCTTCTGTGCCGACAGGAAGCAATCATAATCAACAATAATCTTCAATCTCCAATCTCCAATCTTCAATCTTCAATCTTCAATCTTCAATCTTCAACCCTCAACCCTCAACCCTCAATCCTCAATCCTCAATCGCTCATAACGTCTCGTCACTCCGACGTCTATAATTAATATGTCTGGGTATCCGGGATACAACAGTGGAGGTTACGGACCACCACCACCACACCAGCAGTACCCGCCCCAACCCTACTACCCGTAGGATGAATTTCTTCCTCCCCGATGCAATGCACATGGACTTTCACTTACTCTGATATAGACCTCAGCCAGGATATGGAGCTCCTCCTCCTCAAGGAGGCTACGGATATCAACAGCCTCCGCCTCCACAACAACCTTACGGATATTCTCAAGTAAGAATTTCAATTATACAGAAGTCCGTTTCTATCACTAATGATTTACCAACAATAGCCCCCTCCTCAACAATACGGCGGATATAATGGTGTGCCTCCTAACGCCCCACAATACGGTAGACCAGGTTCGCAGAAAAAGTCTCGGTGTTATAGTGGAAATACTGATTATTCTCCACAGGAATGCCCTCGGTCAATTCAAACGCCTACACAAATGGCAATCAGAATGCTCCACCACCACCGCCACAGGGAATGCACTCGTTTGGACAAGGTGCGCCTCAAGGTTATGCCTTCCAATACTCTAATTGCACGGGGAGACGGAAAGCACTCCTAATTGGTATCAATTATTTCGGTCAGCGTGGCCAATTGCGTGGATGTATCAACGATGTTAAGAACATGTCATCATATTTGCATGAAAACTTCGGATATCAGCGCGATGATATGGTTATTCTTACGGATGATCAGCAAAACCCAATGAGTCAGCCCACTAAACAAAATATATTACGAGCCATGCATTGGTTGGTGAAGGATGCTCGACCGAATGATTCGTTATTCTTCCATTATTCCGGTAAGTGACCTAAGACTTACCATCGCACATGTGTTTACGTTTATAGGACATGGTGGTCAAACGAAGGACTTGGATGGCGACGAAGAAGATGGTTACGATGAAGTTATTTACCCGGTCGATTTCAGACAGGTCGGACACATTGTCGACGACGAGATGCACAGGATCATGGTTCAACCTCTGCAGCCTGGTGTTCGATTGACCGCAATCTTCGACTCATGTCATTCTGGAACTGCGCTCGACTTACCATATGTTTACTCCACCCAAGGAGTTCTCAAAGAGCCAAACCTTGCGAAAGAAGCAGGCCAAGGTCTTCTCGGTGTTATTTCTTCTTACAGTCAAGGTGATATGAGCGGTGTTGCAAGTAATTTGATGGGATTTTTCAAGAAAGCGACAACTGGAGACGATGCTTACAACAAAACTTTGGCAACTAAAACATCACCCGCTGATGTGGTCATGTGGTCCGGAAGTAAAGATGACCAAACATCGTCAGTATATTTCTTACCTTGCCATTGTTATCGATAAAGGGCTTTTCTGAGTTGGGGAAGCCCTTGCCACGGTGTATTGCAAGGGAACCTTATGGAATTTCTAGCGTTAGAATTTATTCATTTGAATAATGGACTATGTCCTAGTCATACATGTACATAAATAGTTACGTTGAATTTACAAAGCCCAAGGTCTATATCAACAGCCAATCATGGCTAAGATGTAGGCCAAGGGCTGCAAGTCACGTTGGGTTAAGTAACCTAGCTGACCTAACTGGGCCTGTCAACCGCCTTCTTTCGAACGCTTTTGGCCATAAGCAAGGACTAACGATTCTGGTACAGGGCCGATGCTACTATTGCTGCACAAGCGACTGGTGCCATGTCATGGGCGTTCATTACCGCCATGAAGAAGAACCCACAGCAGAGTTACGTCCAACTGTTGAATAGTATTAGAGATGAGCTCGCCACCAAATATACCCAGAAGCCGCAACTTAGTTGCAGTCATCCGTTGAGTATGGTTCCCCCTTTGCTTTTATAGTCCGTTTAGTGATGCTAATGATAGCAGACACAAATCTTCTCTTTGTCATGTAAATAGTCACCCGTTCAATGTATTTAAAGGGTTATGATGCAAAAGCAATATTTTACGGCATGCATGTGTTTGGAATTGGAAAGGGGCATGTAGTTTTGAGGTCTATGAAGAATGGCATCATTGAAAGGAATATTAGTGAATTGAGGTTTTGTATTTTTTGGGGGAATTTTATGGATCAACGCTCTACGGCTGATTCTGGGATATATCTCTTTTCCTTGACAAAATGAATGGATGAAGGAATGATAGTAAAGATCAAGATGGATCAAGATGGATGAATGGATAGGTGATAAATATTATTCTACCCAGAGATCTTTTGCGCTTTGCCTTTCGATGCCCTATACTCAAATATCTTTTCTTGCTCAACACCAGATTACTACTGTATCACTATATTACTATGTGTGTAGATGGTAAATAATTTATTCATTCATTCATTTACACTTATTTGCCTACTACTTATGCACGCCCCTAAGCATAACAACCAAACTAGATACCTAGCTATTTATTCCCTCCCTGCCTTCCTCCCTCCCTCCCTAGCATCTCGCGCTAGACTATGAAAATATCCCCAAAGGCCCTCTGAATCCCAACTAAACCCCAAACTCGAACTCGAACCCGAGCCTAAACTTGAGCTTAAACTTAAACTCCAGAATATATTCATTCATTCTGGCCAATTTAACCAAACTAAACCTGTTCCAATCCAGTCCCATCCAATCCGATCCGATCCCATGCAATTCAATACAAATGCAAAAAGGCAAATGATTGATCATTTTTGCATTTATTGGGAATACCCGCTATCCTTAACTACCTAGGTAACATTGCCAAATTTCATTACTCAAAAAAAAAGAAGAAAAAAGAAGAAAAAGGAAGAAAAAAGATAGAGAACGGCGAGAAAGGTGGAAATGAAATTTAAAGAACGCAATGGAAAGAAACGCCAGGGATTAGAATACAATAAGATGTAGTGTAATACTCCAATCATAACTAAAATCCGTTCACACGGTCCGTAATCCCCTCATTCTTCTCCTTTAATATTTCTCTCACGGCACTCTTGAGACTGCTTTTTCTAGCTGCGTTAAAGGCCGGGTTAATAATCGGTTGTGCCTGGTTTGCCTTGATGGGTGATGCATTCCGTGATGGATTTCTCGAGCCCGTTCGAGATGCAGAGCGGGACGCCGAGTTTTCTTTTCTCGCTGATACTGGGGCTTGAATCTCTTCTCTTGCTGCACTTTCTTCATATAGAAGTCTCTTTGCCCTGTTGGCTCTCATAACCTCTAATTTTCCGAGAATCTTCTGATGCATGTTCTTGTTCTTATCCCAGGCTTCGGCACCTTTGCGCATGCGCAGACCGGCTATAATTAAGAAGGTTACGGTGCGGATAGTGGCTTTAGGTTTTGGAACGGGAGCGGGTTCGGGAATTAGGCTTGTTTGGCGTAGGAGACGAAGATCGGCCTTGTTGCTAGTGAGGTGTTAGTGGACGGAATGTTAAGCGGGATGAAAAGGGGGAACTTACCATGCATCATACATGTTGATTTTCGCCAGTAGGTATTTCTTCGCGTATGCTAAATCGGCTCGCTTGCTCTCTTCTCGAGCACATCGGGCTTTCATCCATTCAATTTGCATGCACAAACCCTTCAACTCCTTTCCATGCTTGTCGTCCCTCTTTTCGATTTCTCTCGAAAATCGCTTCTCCCCTTCTTCTTTTTCCTTCTTCAGTGCTTGGATTCCGTCTTCGGTATATGAGATTGACATATTTGGGAATCTGACACCACGACTAAGAGTGCACTTTTCGGCATCCCATTCACTTTTCGCCTTGATGTAGTCTTCCTTCGACTTGACATACTCCTCCTCAAGAAGCTCCAGTTGTTCTTTCGTGCTGAGTGCCTTAGCACGTTCTCGATTACGTTCTTCACGGACCCGACGGAGACTGCTGCGGAGCTCAACTTCCTTGGCGCTCACAGTCTGGATGGCATTTTCGCGTTCCTTGATGAGGAGCTCCAGGGATTCACGTTGGATTTGAGTTTCCTGAAGCATTTCGTGGAGGTCTCGGCGCTCAAGAGCTATGGTGTGTCCTTCACCGCTGTTTGCACGTTCGGACATGAGCGCTTTCTGGAGACGATCAATTTTGTCACTGAGTCTATTGATAGCTGCTTCGAAAGAAGCATTTCTGGTCGAGAGCTCATCTTTGGTAAGACGTAATTCATCCAATTGACGCTCCAACTGATCTTTCTCGGCTTCCCAAGTTTGTTCTTGGTGTTGGAAATTGATGTTCATGGAGCTAAGTTTTCGTGCTGCTTCTTTGTCGGATTCCTTCATTCGGGAACGAAGATCTTTGAGAGACTGATGTGCTTCTGAAAGCTGATGACGGAGTTGGGCAACTTCTTTGTGAGTAGAGCCACCAGCAGAAGCAGGTGAAGAGGCAATGGCAAAACGAGCCATATCTGTCTCGTGAACTTTACGTTCAAGTTCAGCAATTTGTCGTTTGAGACTCTTAACTTTATCTTTGTTCGCAGTTTCGCGTTGAATGTATTCATTCTCTTTTTGGCGCAGTGCTGTGAGATCTTGTTTGATTTCAGAAAGTTCATGGGAAGTCTCGTTCTGGTGATCACTGGTTGCTGGCTGACTTGCTAATTCTAGGATGCGCTCTTCTAGTCTGCTGATGGTTTTCTTAGCTGTGGCTAACTCCCGCTTTTCCGATGAGCCGCGGAGTATACGATGTAGGTCTTGAATTTCAGCATTGAGACGGGCTTCTTCGTTACTGGCTCTCTCAATCTCTTCGTTCAGCTCCTTCTCAATAGCCTTTTGCTCGGCCACCGCAACCTTGTGATCCTCCCGAAGTCGGCGAACTTCGTTATCAAGCTTCATCTTGGCTGTTCGAAGCTCCACTCTCTCCTCTTCTAGACGGAAAGTTTCATCTTCCTGTTGCTTCAAAGCCCTCAATTGACTAGATATCTCATCTTTCTCTGCCTTTAGCTCAGAATTTGATGATCGGAGGGAGTGTAGTTCGATGTTTACTTTGCCGATCTGGTCTTGCAAGCTCTGTTTCTCTAACCGGACCTTTGATAATTGAGCCTCATGATCCCGCAACAACTTATTCAGGCTCTCTTTGGACCCCTGATCGGCCTGGAGGTCACCGTGGAACACCTCGAGTTCTGCTCTTGCACTAGTAGCTGCAGCTTCTGCCTTAGCAAGGCCTTGCTTTAGAGTCTGTAGCTGTCTTCGGAGGCTTTCTGATTCATGTCTGGCGGCATTGACATCTTGGTTGGCCTGCTCGCTTTCCTCGTCAAGACTGGTTTGTAGAATCTCGACTTCATCTTCTAGACCTTCGATCTTCTCAGCCAGGGATTTTTGCTCACGTTGGCTGAGTCTGAGTTCTTCACGAACACTAGCTAATTCGGATCGTGAGTCTTCCAATGCCTTGCGCCGAGTCTGGACGTCCTCGTTCAACTCGTTAATTTGGCGTGTCAGAAGAGCTTCTTGACTCTCATGTCTCTCTTTCTCGCTGCGGATAGCCTCTCGAAGTTTTGACTCTCTTCCAGATAAAGATCCTTCTGTCTGTTGAAGTCGATCGATGGTCTTCTGAAGACCTGCTGCTTGTTCTTCCGCACGGGCACGTTGCGTTTCCAGATTGCGTTTTTCAGTCTCCCAGCTCTCAATATCATCGTCATACAGGCGTTCTTTCTCTCGGATTTCTGCTTTGAGGTCTTCAACTTCGTTATTAAGGCGATCTATTTCTTTTGTGTATTGATTTCGCACGTCTCGTGCATTACTGAGCGCAAGAGTCTTCTCATGTTCCAGTTTGTCTTCGAGTTCCTCAATTAAAGCCTTAGCATGGGCTAAATCTGCCTGTAGACTAGCAGATTCGGCCGTCAGAGCGTCATGTCGACCCTGGAGGAGGTTCTTCTCATCATTTCTCTGTTGGAAATCTCTCTGTAATCCCTGCAAACTTTCGAGTCTCGTGGCTAGAGCTTTTCGCTCCTGAATAGTCTGGTCCAAATCATTTTCAACGTGCTCAAGTTTACCGTGAAGATTCTGCTCCTTCATTTCACTGTCGCGTCTCAAGTCCTCCAGTCTCTCTTGCATTTTTTTTACCTCGCATGTTTTTTCGGCATATTGCTGTTCC
Organism: Sclerotinia trifoliorum; assembly: GCA_905066765.1. Classification (NCBI taxonomy): domain Eukaryota; kingdom Fungi; phylum Ascomycota; class Leotiomycetes; order Helotiales; family Sclerotiniaceae; genus Sclerotinia; species Sclerotinia trifoliorum. Next base: position 1,519,479 of record CAJHIA010000009.1, on the reverse strand, counting down.
AGGTTTTGGTGTCGTTCTCGAAGATCCTCCAGGTCGTCTTGCAATCGATTGGCCTTTTCCTCAATTTGTCGACTCAAGCCTTTGGTTGTAATTGACTTGTTAGCTAGCTCGTCCTGAAGTTCTTCTAGGTTGGCTTCGGCACGCTCCTTATCTCGAATGGTTTCTTGATGAGATTTCTTAGCCTCTGACGCTTCAATCCTCAGGCGTTCTACATCACGCTCTAATTCCTCTATCGTTGACTCGGCCTCTCTGAGCTCCTCGTTTGACTTTCCCTGTGATTTTTCTTCCAGCTCTATTGCTCGGCGCTGCGATTTCTTCAGAGCTATCTCGAGATTGGATATAGTCCCAACATGTTTCTGAACATCGTCCTTCAGGTTGTCAATATCATCTTCCCGATCATTAATGACTCGATCCTTTTCACGTAACTCTGCTTCCAGATCGTCCATTTTGTTCTCCATGTCAGCGTACTTGTCTTCATGGCTCCGCACTCGATTCAGTTCATCCTCCTTCTCCTCCAAAACTTGACGTAAATTATCGAGCTCCTCCTGTTGTCCAGCACTGACATGCCTCCTCTTAAATTTTTCCTGCATATCCAGGATTTGTTGTCGATATTGTTCGACATCTTTCTCTGCCGCCGTCAACGTCTTCCGGAATTTCTGCAGCTCCCTTTGCATGGTAACTTTGTCGACCTTGAGCTCGGTGTTCTCTTTCAATGCAGCTTCACTAAATCCTGGCCCTGCCTTTCTCAAGGCTTCCTCCAAGAAATGAATCTTGAGCTTCAGTCCAAAGTTCTCCTTCTCAATTCTGTCAATGACATTTTCCTGCTCACGTAATGATAACTGATTTCCGTCCTGTAAAACACCAGGTCCCTCATTTCGCCGGGGCAACAAAGCTGCAGGTGTGGAAGCTGTGCTACTATCGATGTGTGGCATCGGCGTACCGGCCATGTAGGAACCGGTTCTTGTCGAATCGTCGCCATATGCTGACCCCGCAGGTAATGGGCTGAAACCTTCCTGAATTTTGTCCAATCCCCCCGCACGAAGAAATGCTGGTGTGGCCTGAATATTCTCTTTGTTATTCCGCCGGGCGCTATTCATCGTTGCATTCTTCAGCAGAGGCGTAAACTCTCCTCCCCCAAGCCCGGCCGGCAAATTTCGTCTATCTCCAAGCGTGGTGCGACCTCTGGGAGTACGGATATTGACACCACGGCGGCCATTTTGCATCTGCGAAACTAGGTTGTTATCCTTCGAAGGAGATTGGAAAGACTGTTCTTGCGAGATATCAAAGTCCAGGGCATGACTACCTAGATAAGTTGCATCTCCAAGGGCTGTGCGTGGTGTATCAAGCCCTGCTATTCCAGCTTGAACCATTATGAAAATTGTCCTGAGCTTTTGAGCTCAAATTATGTAGGAGAAACTTATAATTTACTGCAAATAAGATGCCAAAATAGCTACCATAGTGATTGACTCCGAAGCAGAGGTGATATCTTTTAGTCGGAGTGCAATTGGTACAAAAATAAACTGGGATTGTGGTTTTTGAGGATGTGTCGGAAGAATTGGAGTTTTTGGACTGATATCAGTAGATACGCGATTATTTCGATTGTTTACCTTCTTTCCAATAGAGGTTAGCCCCACCAGGTTTTCCGGTTGCCAAAACAAATCCCTTGCACGACCATTTTACACCAATCATATAATTGATTATGCTGCATTGTCAGCCTTATTGAACTTCTAAAGTCTTCCACCAACACTTATACAGTATTGACCTCCAAAATATCGAATCCTTGATATCAAAGACATATTCTGAATATGTATGGGCTCGACGATGATTTTAAAGGTTTTGGTGAAGGCTTCGATGGATTTCCCAAACGACTTCCGGAAGATTGTGTGGAATACTCACTTTATATCATCAACTCCAAGTTAAAGTCACAAAAGGATTTACTCAGCAGATTGGAGGATGTGCGAAAAGAGTCTTTGGCTCTTTTGAAAGATCTTACTAAGGACTATATATGGCAACGGGATGGCTTCAAGCTGGAGGTAAAGACTGAGAAGGGTATGATGCCTACGACACTTTGTTCTGCGCCCGTGTGTTAACAGCTTAGCAGGCTTGATGCACCTTAATGGGATAACAAATTATGGAGATTCTGTCGAAGACGAATGGCTTATTGTGTATATACTTAAAGAATTGAGCAGTCGATTTCCTACATTATGGATCAAAGTTGTGGACTCTGATGGCGAGTTTCTTTTGATTGAAGCTGCCAATGCTCTTCCGAAATGGTTGAATCCTGAAATCGCAGATAATAGGGTAGGTATCCCGGTTCACATACGCAAGTCATTAGATTCTGACGCCTAGCAGGTATGGATTCATAATAATGCCCTTCACATTATACCGTTGCGTGCAGTCACTGATTCCTCAATCAAATCCCCTACCGCCCCAGTATCTCGATCACTTACCTTAGAAGAAGCCCACAGAGCCATATCTTCAACTCCAGAAATACTCATACGCTCACCCCTTATCGAAGCAGAAGCATTTTATCGTTTGAGAAGCTATCCGGCTCAAATCGCAGCATCGCTTCACCATGCTTGTATTACAATACCGCGCAAACTTGCCTATATACTTCATCTCCTTCCTACTTCTATAGCCCCGGCAGTCGAAGCATTCTACCTTCGAGATTCAATTGCGCTCAAGCCGCTCCAAACAGCTTCCCCCAATCTTATCTTCCCACCGAAGGATTTAGTCACCATCTCAATTCGATATACCAAAGTACTCTACGCTCAACTAAAGTCGCAGCAGTTTACTGCACCATTTGCATGGAAGGATATTTTAACGCCGCCCAAGAACGATGCACTTGTGGGAGATTTCACGAAACTGGAGATGGGAATGAAGGTTACCTCCGGCTTCGAAATGCTAGTCACAGATCCTAAAAATGGCGATCATCAATCCGTTCGAGAGATTAACATACTTCTGGAAGATCTTGATGGAGATGATTCTAACCTTCCTAATGACGAGGAGATATCGACGTGGAAGGATAATTTGAGAGAGGATGATGAAAAATGGCTCGACATCAATTTTGAGGATTTTGAGAGAGAACTAGACGGAAAGAATAAGAAAAAGGAGCCGGCTGGAATCCCTGGAAGTTTCGGACCGGAACCAGCTTCGGGATTCGGCGATGCAAAGACCGAGGCCGATTTGAAGAAAATGGTGGAGCGATTTGAAGCTTTCCTTAACGATGATGATGCTGGTCCTGACGGTGCTGAAATGGATGATATGGATATTGATGACGATGATGAAGATAGTGAAGAGGATAAAGACGTCAGTTTCGACGAAGTGGAGTTCGCAAAGATGATGAGAGAAATGATGGGTATGCCAACGGACGACATACATGAATCGGCATCCCCAGCCCAGCAAGAAATATCTCGCAGGATCGAGGAGGTCGATAGCGACGATGAAGGTGGGGCAGATAATGAAGCGGAAGAAATTCGAAAGGTGATGAAGAGAATGGAAGCCGAGTTGAATGAAGCCGGAGCCCTCAATTTAGATCCTACCCCAAGTAAAATTGCAGCTCTTTCCGGAAGAAAGACGGGCAGGGAAAAGGATAAGCAACAAGAACAAGTACAAGAGGATATGGACGAAGATGAAGATGAGGAAGGCGGAGAAGAAGAAAGTGACCAGGAATTGGATATCGATTTCAATCTGGCGAAGAATCTATTGGAAAGTTTCAAAAGTCAAGCAGGGATGGCGGGGCCCGGATCCAATCTTCTCGGCATGATGGGCATGAAGCTACCTCGCGATGAAGACGACGAGGGAAGAAGTCGAGGGAAAAGACCCGAATAAATATTGAAAAGAATTACAAGATAAGATTAATGTTGCCTGGGTATCACTAATTACATCAAACACGCTAGTAAGCTTCAATTTTCCTCGACCAAATCCTCGATACCAATTTTCCGCCTCTTGGAGCCCTCGACCTCCGGTGGTACGGATGAGCTCAGGCTTCGCGCTCTCTTGAGCATATCATTGACTGCAACGTCCACCTTTTCCAGCTCTGACAAGGCTGCTGTTAAATTCCTCCTGTTTTCTAACTCGCGTCTACTGCTGTCGCTTTGTGGTCGGTAGTACTCCGTCACTATTCCTACTACCGCTCGGTAGCAGCGGTAGAGCAACAGTCGCACCTGTGCATTGTCCATGTCCTCGATAAGATCATCTCCCTCATCTCCTGCTTTCCAGCCTTCAAGAAAACCTTCACTTGGGTTTTCAAATACGCTTGAGAGTAGTGGATCTCCAAAGATTCCTTGACTCCAGTTCCGCAGTCCTGTCAATTTGAGACTTTCAGTAGGGATGTGTGATGTACCATCTCTAATTCCATTCTCAATCATGATGTTTCGTTCGCCTAGATCGAGTAGTACCAATCTAGGGAGCTTGATGGCGTCCATGCGCCAGGATAAGCGTTGGTAGTGTGATCGCACCACATCGTATGGGAGCAAGACCGCCATGTCCTCTCCATCTCGCAAAATTGATTCAAGCAAGGTGTTGAAAGCTTCTGACCAGGTTGTGGAGCCTTCGCCCAAGGGGGCTGAAGGGGGTGATTGTTTGAAGGGGTCTGGGAGAACTCGAGCTGCTGTGCCGAATTTGCCGTTGGGTGAGGTGAGAGAGGCTAAGCTTCTCGTCAGTGATCCGACTTGTTTATCGATGAGCTGACGTTCCGGTAGACTGAGGTATACCGAGAGGGCAGACAATGCTTTCCCAGGTGTCGGTTCAAATATTGTGTATGGATATGCCATCTCTCGATTATTGGATGAATGCTTTAGCATTTTTGGCACCACGTCTTCTAGCTTTTTGGATGCTATACCATGTTCTACATCTTCCATACCCTCAGAATTTGCAGAATTGGCTTTCTGATTCGACGTCTCGAGGAAATGCACGAGTGTTGCTTCGGAATATTGAAGCGTAGTCTCGTGTCTCAAGAGCCGGACTGCTAAGCTGGGCGCAAAGGATAGGAGAAGTTTGTTATCATTCGACATGTTGAGAGTGTATAGTCTGGGTAGCTGGGTAGAGGGTAATTCTTCGACACTCCCTAATTTTATATCCGGTACCACATGGCTAAGTATCTCCTTAAGACGTCGTACTGGGACCGAGTACATAAGGGACGTCTTGAAGGACTTGCCGGGCACGGCAGTTTTGTACGAAGCCATGATAGGAGTAATGTGGTATCCAAATGTCAGGGTGAGATGTGGGTATGTACGGTTGAAGGATAGAGTGGGAGAAGTAGTGGATTTGATCAGCCTAAATATGATTGATAATGAGTGGTCAAATTGATAGGGATATGAGATGTATGCCGCGTCTCTGTGACCTGGCAATGGTATCTTCCCGGTTCCTGGGTCGGACAACAGCCCTGCCAGGCGTATATTTAAGTACGATATGATGTAGGGTGGCTTGGACAATTGGACACAGGAGTGTTTCGGCGTCACTCTGGTCTCGTCAATTCGCTTATAGTGCGCTCTGATTGGTCCAGTTGCGATAAAGGAGTTCTTGGTAACTATTTCGTTTTGGGGTCCACAGCTCTGGAAATTAGGTACTTGAAAGATCAGCGGTGGATGGAAACGCACGAAACCCAAAGAGATTAGGTAGAAATATTGTCTTGCATCGACGTATTGACGTGTGGTTGGAAAGTAACCCTCGGTGTTTGGAGATTGGGTGCCTTCAGTTGACATTCGACGGGAGAAGGGTGCCTGCGAGGCATGCAAGGCAGCCACCTCGTTCAGAATCCTGGAATATCTTTCTGCGGTCAAGAGAGCGCGAATTACGTTTATCCTTAATCACGTAGAGTTCTTTGAAAGGGCTATTTGAAATGAGCGCCGAAACCTTGGCTCTGATCGGCGACGAGACTTTGATGGTAGGGAGTTGTGGATGGTCGATGGATACTCATGGGCTGTATCGGGTAGTTATTTTGTAATTGTATATATAGCTAGTACAGTGTTCTGTTGGTCTGTAGATGGATGTACATTTAAAGTAGTTCTCGAAGCGAAAAAAACAGGTGTAACTTTTCCGAAGGAAGAATAAAGCGAAACAAAAAGAGGTTAGACACCGATTGGAGATGGATGATATTGAGAGAATTTCTAGGCAAATGGTACTTGCACCAGAAAGGTAATTCTTGAGAATAATCACGTACAGTGCAGTGACGAGATGAAATAGCAGTTTAGCACTAGAAAACTAGTAAAGTGCGCTTGAGGCGTGTATCAGAGAGGAAGAGAGATCTTTGTTAGATAGCTGCCGCTGGGGAATGTATACCGTGGGTCGTGTTGGCCAGATGGACTGCAGGTGATGTGGATACTTCAGGTACGTACGGAATTATTTGGGAAGACAGGTAAATTTCACCCAAGGAACTAGATTTAGAATGGATCATAAGATCTTCCATATCCCGGTCGATGGATGATGGATGTCTTGTTATCGAGGCCCAGCCCAACCACGAGATTTATGAAATTAATCACTCGAGAGTCGAGATTGTGTAGTTGGTTGTGCAATTTTTGAGGTCCCCGAGACATGGGGCTTTTTACTTTTTACTTTTTTAATGCACAAAGTCGATGATGCATATGCATATGCAGATGCAGATGCAGATGTAGATGCAGATGTTGGTGTTGGTGTTGGTGTTGGTGTTGATGGTGTTGGGAGGGGAGATGTTTGTATTCTTAGATGGATGTGCAGCTATGATTTGTTCGGATGTGAATAATCGGCATTCCATGCTCTGATAAAACTAACTTGAGTAGATACGAGAGGAGTATTTTTAATTATATGCGGCTTTTTTTACAGTAAATGTATTGTGTAGCCAGGTACCTAGTATAAGTACTCCGTATTGAGAAGTTTGTTGTAAGGTTAACTAGGAAATGGAAATGGAAATGGAAATGGAAATGGACAAATAGAATTAAAGATTGATTAGATTGGTGAGGTGGGGTACATCATTTGCTTTGGGTACCTAGGTACTGACTTACCGTAAACAGTAAACAGTAAACAGGGGAAAAGAAAGAACAATTAGAATTCTACGATTGGTCCAAAATAAGCGAGTCTCGCTCTGGGAAGGTGTGCCTAGTGTTACCTATCTAGCTAAATACAGTATCTGACTGTGGGAATAGTTTGTCATCTTACATCTATCATTTCACATCCATCGTCCATCATACATCCATCCATCATCCACTCATCAAATGTTATCTACTCTGTATACAACTTACTATACTTACCACCCGCATAAATGCTACAAGTGAACGCGATAGCCAAGTACTCCATGACACTACACCACCGTACAGTCAGTATCAACCAGATTCGATCAGGAGTATAGACTCATGCATGCATACATGCATGCAACGCATAAGATCCAAATCCCGACAATTTTTAAAGAGGCGTACAGAGTACAGCCTCCGTACAGAAACAAAATGGGGGATCGGCGAAGGAAATTTGACAACAAAAAAGACCCATGATGAAATCATCGACATACAATGGAGCTGAAGTGGATATCAAAAAATTCCCAACTCTAGAAACAGATCTTTCCGTGTTGAAACCTGGTTTGACTATTTCTGCTGCTACTCCACCTCTACCCATCTGCTCCGATGAGATGGAATAATATCTTAAACACGTGGCGTTGATAAATCGGATATATGATGATCTACGAAAAGAATCGCAACTAAGGTTTTTTTGAAAAAAGAATCGACTGGTGAATCGTGATATACTCTGAAAGTATGTATATCCAGGATGCATGCAAGTTACCTGTGCAACAACGAAAGAAAGCCACCTTGTTTTATTTTTCGGGAATCCAAGAACTTTTCGTCTGGTTTTTCTGTCTCGTCTATGCGATTTCCAATCTTCGCAGTGGCCAATACCAAAATCTCATATTTCAAGTTCCCAATAACCATTTCACCGTCCCTCCCCAAAAAAATCTCGGATCAACCAGTTCCACCCCACCCCTCGTTAAATTTCAGCCGATCAGGTTAGCCGCGTTCCAGATTTGGCCCGAGTGCAAAAGATGGCACCTTGATTCGGCGCCTTTGTAGCGAGGTTGCATACACCATGGGAGATAAAATCTTTTGTGCATACCAGATGCGTGTTGTTTGTGTTATTGGAGGTGAGGACTGAGGAGAGGATGGATGGATAGGTAAGTATAGTTTCAAGTGTTCTGCATATCATCACACAGAGAATTCTAGTACTGTACGGAGTAACAGCTACGGTTACCCGTTAAGCGAGTGCGAGAACTTCTAGCTGTCCACGGGTATCGTTGTTCAGCTGGGTTTATCGATTAAAATCATGCAATGTTGTGATCAGTACTTAGCTCTACATATACTTGTAATATGCACTTGACCATGTCCATGATTCGGAAAAATTAACTTTTCGTCAAGATCGAGATAGCAGCTTTCCGGTAAATATTCCCCGCCATCCACGTTTTTGATTCTTCCAGACCTTCTAGGGCAACATCTATGCTTGCATGGAAATCCTGATGTGAATGTAGCGGTCAAGCTTGTGCCTCTAAGGGCCCTAAAGGCTGGATACATACCCTTATTCCCTGCGTACGGAACGGTGGGTTTTGTTGAGATTTGAGCATGAGGAACATTGAACGGGTAATGTAATGTAATATGATATTATATGATATGAGATATGAGTAAAGTAAGCTGATCTAAGCGCGTGTGCGAGCGGATCCATTGCTGTGAAATATGCGCAGGCATTCAAATAACCGATTTTGATATCTCATATTTGGCGTCACAAGGGGCAGTTGTATTTTTTTGGAAAGGGATTGCCGTGCAGCTTTGTGATGCAAGGTGATGCTAGTGATTCAAAACAGCTAACTGCCGTTTAATTTGTCGGGTAGTGCCCGAGCCTCGTCTGTAGTTACGCTTTCGGGCGTAGGTTTTGGTTTGGCTTCTACTAGTCCCCCAGATTTCGAACTTGTTGAAGGCGACTGGAGCTCGTAAAGGTTATAGCGCTTAAGCTTTTCCCAGTCATCTCCAACGACACTCATACCACATATAGTCTAGCCAACACAAGTTAGTATCCCATTAATTGCATGTGTGGGTTTCCGATTTCATTACCTGGTAAATTTCGATTATTATCACTTTGTCTGGCTTAGTGAGATTTACTTTATGATTTTCATTCACCAGAGAAGCGACCTGTTTAATCACAGTATCCCGCTTCAATGTGCTGTGATTGCGTATCGTGGGTCGAATGGCATACTGCAAGGGAGTCAATAAATCTTGATCCAGAACTCAAACATCCTAATTAAACTCCAAGGCTAGAACTTCATCGTCGTGGCAGCACTATACGCAAAAGAGGAATACGTACCGAATATGCAGCAGATTCTTCCGATTCTGCGGCTTCGCCAGCGAGTCGAAAATGAGCGCCTAGCACGGTCTGTCCGATTTCTTCGATACCTTTTTCTGTGGCTTTTCCAATGATTGACATTGGAGTTAGACGATTTACAAACCTCAACTTCCTTACCCCGCCTGATGCTGCATCTTCACACATCCTATGAACTAGATCAGCTGGATCTATTGGTGATCGAGTTTTGAAGAACAGCACGCATTGAATGTCTAGGTAAACTGCTGAGAATAGTTTTTCTGTCGGGTCTTTATGCGCTGCAACTTCTTTTTGAATCGATTTCTCAATGTCGTCAATTGATTCGGTAGCAACTTCATCTTCTTCGTCATTGTTCTTGCTACCTGACTTCACGGATATACCATAGTATTTCTCAGCAGACTTGTGGGAAATTAGCATGAACCGGCAATAATTATGGCTGAAAGGTGTCAACTGACCTCTTCAAGCAGACTTCTCAGTTCTTCCGTTGCCTTTCCTTCTTTACCCTTCACGCAAGTTGCCCAGATCCCTTGGTCGCCGGGCTCTATCCTTCCACCATTTTTAGAGGCCATTTTCGTCTGTTGATGTGGAGTTTGCCATTTCCCATTTGAGCCGCCCTGCATAAGATGTCAGAAAGCTTCCAGGGAAACTGGCAGAAACAATTCTGAGGCATAGATTTCGAGCTCGAGAATTATTCGAAAAATGCAGTAACACAACATCAGAAATCAATAGCCAATCCAAGCTCATCTCCATGGAGTGTAAGATCTCACTGATGATTTGACCAGAAACCATGCTCTCTGTCCTATTGGAGCCATCATAAGGATTGAAATCCAATCACCGCCTTGGCTGAACAAACCCCTAACGGCTGAAGGTTGATCGCATTGAAAAGCCAACATTCCGGATCCAAAGACATCAAATTTAATCAAGTCTCATTTTCCATCTCCGAGTTCACCCAAGAACAAAAGCGCACTTCCAACCAGCACTTCCTCCACATCCACTCTTCTCAAAACACAGAACCCAACACAATACCAAAAAAACTGAACGAGAAAAAACGTACCTTAGCTCTCTTTACCCCTCTATTATTTCCATCTCGCGCATCTCTCGCATCTTTCCCACCACTGCCCTCCGACCTTTCTTTCCTTTTATTATTTGAATCCGCCATCTTCTTTACAAGCTTGGCCTTTCAATAGAGTTCAAGCTCAATTCCACCTACTTTCTCGAATTTAGTGGACGAAGTTCCTAATCCTAATTCGTTGTTGTTTTGTTGATCTTGTGGGAATCTCAAGATCACGCCGTTCAAACAAAATGGAAAATATTGCTTAGTCAGATGATCGGGATACCCCACTTGCCCTGATGGGGCTAAGTGATGAGATTTAATGGGCGATTTGATTGAAAAAGTAGGGTCCAAACTCAATTTCTTACTCCAGCAGACATGATACTTTTGGTCAAGATATGGTTCATGATGTCTGTTCATTGTGGCTACACTCAAGTATATCAACCTTTATGCCGGTTTGAGATAGTGACAGATCGAGGATCATGACAATCAATGCAAGACGATCCATCATTCTTATGGATGCGAGTGAGAGGAAAATTTCATGAATTCATAATTTTTTTATTCTTCCCTGACAGCTAATCCATACGCCCCAAAATCCCAATCATGTTAGAGTCCAAGTTATTAATCACTCCTTGGCGTTATTCTTTGCACTAGCCTCGGCCGTCAACACCAATGCTCTTGGAGCATCTTCCTTTGGGATATACAATTCCACAAACTGCAGGCAGTCCGCAGCATTGAACTCCTTATTGGTAAAGAGCTCGTTGACCTGATCTTTTGTCTTAATCTGGTGAACTTGATATTTGCCTTCTTTGGCACCGAATGCAGGTACTAAATCTTTCTGCTTCCAGGCTGCTATGTCATTGTATTCTGCTTCCATGCCGTGAATGAATCGCTCAATAGTATAGCCATCATTACAGATCACAAAGCTATGATTATCATCAGCCATGTTAGTTATAGTCAGGCTGGTGAAGGGACTTACATAATGGGTTTCAATCCAAGGCGAATCATTGTACTTAATTCTTGAACTGTGAGCTGGAAACTTCCATCACCGACAAATAAGACGGTTCTTCTGTCATTCCCAGTATCTCTTGCAGCCAGAGCAGCACCTTGGCAGGCACCAACGGAGTATCCAATACTACCCCACAACACTTGGCTAAGGGCTGTAACTCCCTTGGGAAATTTCGTTTCCCAGATACCAAAATTGGCTGTTCCGGTTTCGGTGATTACAATATCATTCTCCTTTAAAAACTCACCTGCCCTAGGCCAAAACCATGCTTGTGTGATGGTGTCTGAACTATCCTCATTTGCAGTAACCTTGTTTTCCATCTTGGGTCCTGGAACGGCAGAGAGCTTTTCAAGGTCAATTTTGTTAATAATCTTCTGGAGAACTCCTCGCATGTGAACACCTGGGTATTCAGAATAACGAACAACAATGGTTGTGCTGTGGAAGTCAATTGTGTTGAGCTGAGAGGTCTTGTAGGAGAATCCAGCGGTATTGAAGTCGCTTTTGATTGCTCCAATTGTCAAGATGAGGTCTGAGGACTCAACTCGCTCTCTAACATCTGGCTGACTACCACTTCCAGCATAAACACCTCCATAGTTTTCATAAGTCTCATCAACAGCTCCTTTGCCCATTGGTGTTACAAAGACAGGTAACCCAGTCTTCTCTATCAATCCATGCACCTCCGGCATGACCCTGTGTCTGATCGCGCATGCATCAACTAGGATGATAGGATTCTTAGCAGCCTCAAGGTACTTGAGAACTACGTCAACAACGTAATCCTCCTTATCTGGGTCATTTGGAGGCAAGGACAAGTCGATAGGTGTCTTCAATCGTTCTCCTTCGACCTTCTTCTGAACCATATCTGTTGGCAAAGAAATGTAAACCGGCTGACTATGGATCCAGCATTGCTGTAGTGTGTGATCGATCAAAGCAGCCGCTTCGTTGGGATCATTAATCTTAGCCATCGCACAAGAAATCTCCTTAAACATATCCGCGAAAACATGGAAATTTCCATTTCCAAGCGTATGATGCAGAAGCATGCCATCCTTTTGCGAGATTGTTGAAGGAGTCCCAACTATGTGGACGACCGGGACCCGTTCGGAGTAGGCGCCGGCAATAGCATTAATTGCTGAGAGCTCTCCTACACCAAATGTAGTCATGATTGCGGAAATCCCTTTCACTCGAGCGTAGCCATCGGCGGCATATCCTTCAAAAGATGGTCGTTAGGTATGGACTGTTGGCTTGGGAACAAAAACTCACCCGCATTCAACTCGTTGCAGTTACCAACCCATTTCAATCCAAGTTTAGGAATGTAGTCGAGAGCAACTAGGTTGTAATCTCCTGGTAAACCATGAATCGAGTCAATTCCGATTTGCTTCAATCTCGTAAAAAGATATTCAGCAATATCCACTGGGGATTTGAGAGATTCGGTTCTGAGATCTACCATGTTGATTGACAATGGCGGGGTTGCCGGAGGTGGTATGTAGTTGTGAGGTATGCGGAGCTTTGAATATTTGAATTATTCTAGATAATGGTATTTTGTGGAAAGAAACACTAGATGGGTGAGAAAGCGACAGAGTTCAGAAATGAAAAACGAAAGTGGAAAGTAAACTCTTGGGGTTTTATAACTTTTCCATGGAGAGCCGTTTCTGCGGTCGATACCGAAAGCAACATCACCCATTAAATCACCCCACCAAAAATGACGTTGTAATGAGTTCTTTAGAGCTGCAAGGCATGATTTAACTCCACCATGGCTTACATACACTCATCCACCCAATACAAATCTTGATTATAGAGACCCGCACATGAATGTTGCGTGCAAACGACTGCATGTGTTGCATGTGCATGTGTTGAAAAAATGAGGTTGTTGGAAAGTGGTCTCATGGAGATAGCAAGGATTAGAAAGTTCAAAATGTTTCGATTTATAGCAAGAGGATTGGATTGATTGTCTGATATTGACACAGCGACACAGTAGCACACTGACAGATCCATATGGGATGATGTGTGTATTGCGAATCTCGAGGCAGAAACTTATTCGAGGGGGAAGTGAGAAGACAGGCCGAGATGGCAGATATTCGTGCGCTTATATTGGGTGCATGTAATCTTACTATGGAGTTGGAGAAGTTTGTAGTTCCGGTTTTGGCACTATGATTTAAGCTTCGTACCTTGAGGGTTTCCGAGTTCCGCTGTTGGTCTGTGAGGAATGAACGGGGAAGGAAATTGGATGAGCCAACAATAATTAACAACATCTTCAAACAATAAAAAGTCGAAGTTTTTCTTGGTGTATCATACCTACCTAATGAATGAATGAACGTGATATCTTAGTGGTCAAAGATGGAGTCACGTTACTCAAAGTAGTTGCGCTACCAAACACCTTCTTTAATCAGTCGGATGTAAGCTGTGTCTCCTGTGCCTCTTTTGGTCCTACGGACACGTTTTCGTAGATAGTGGAAGGGAGGTAGGAAGGAGGTAGAGCGAGATTACAACATACCCAGCAGTATACTACATAGTAAAATATTCTCTTGATTTAATCTTAATCTGTTGGGTGACGCTCTGCTGCAGAGCATTTGGCTAGCGAATATCACCGTAAATACATATACTATATATATACAAAAGGAAATCTCTTGCTCATGCTCCGTGTCGTCTTTGGTTAGAGTTCGGTGAGCACTGGAATACGATATCCTCATCCTATAATCCCATACCTCCTTCACCCCAAGCCTCCATAGTAGAGTTAATAAGAATGATGTCTTGCCCTGGATTCCGAAACATACTCCGTACAGGAACCGCAAGGTGTGGATTGGTTCTTAGTTCAACTTATTAGCATGAATGAACTGTGGCTGAAGCACCTAAATGGCTGATGGGAAAACCCAAGCGGGGGGTAATTGAATGACTGTCCGGTGCTTTAACCTTTCTCTAGGTAAACCAGGAGCCCGAAATCTTTAGCGTTGTTTAGAAAATATCCCTATGTACTTCCTACCAAACAACCCAAATCCTAGAAATGGTCTTTATCCCATGAAAAAATTACATAGCATCCATTTCTCCATTTCTACCCATATCTGCCATCTATAGAACTATTATTTACATGATTTCTAGTATCTACCTTTTTGCTCCCATTTAAGATTCCTTTTCCCCCCAAAGATTATATTATATTTTATGTAGTAATCCGGTCCTCGAATTTGCGACAACTCTCGGCGCCTATCCCCGTCATACCTTGGTTGGTTATCTTTGCGAGATTGATACATTCCGGACAAAGGCCAGCGTTGCGACTTTCCAATCTCTTTGGACTCGCTCGAACTAATCTAAACATGCGCAGGCGACCATGAACCAGCGCCCTCGAAGCCCCTCTACAAGATCAAATACAAGCCTTTTAGAATCAAGTCGCGCTGTACAGGCCTCACCTCGAAAGGTACCCTCGAAAGCGGAGCTTACAGTTCCTGAAAGCCTTATACTTCTCAACAACGTTCCAACGTACGCAGTGAGTAGTTCTGCAAGTCTTCTTATCCCTACGGCCTACGGATCAGGTTCATCATATCCTACAATTGTTGCGTCAAGCTCACCCTCGCGACCCAGAGCTCATTCTGCAGCGACCAATCTAGCACCCCCTTCTGTCTATACGCCTGCCACTTACGCTCTACATTCTGCGCAATCCGGCCCAGATCTTTCAATGTATCAACCAGGCAGATACCCGTCGAGCGGCGACCAAAGGCAATATGGCGTCCCAATTCCACCTCCACCTCCGCATCCCATGTCCCCTCCATCTCAACCGCATGTGAATCAGCTGAACGTGAACAATCTACCACCACCGCCGCCTCGCAATCCTCCGCATCTACCTCCTTCACATCTACCCGGCCCACCACCTCTACCCACAACGAGCTGGCAGCAATCTCAGCAAACTTGGCTAGTCAACAACAATAGATCATACCCTGGGCCGCCAGCAAACCCCCCTGGCACAAGCCAATACCATGCCTACAATCCCGGTCAACACCATCAACCTGCGGTGTTATCGATAGGCCAGCCTCAATCAAATAGTGAGCAGATGTCAGCAACATATATACCGCGCGGAGAGTCATTTGGACCTGGCGTTGGGATACCTGCTTTAGGATGGAGTAGTCAAGAGAGCTTTAAGGATAGTGCAGACTTTTCTGCCGTGTCGGATAGCTCAAGGGGGACACCACTAGATGATAGTAGTTATTATAAGGATCGATCATATCCGTCGCAGACACCCCACCGGTTTAATAATATCCATCTCCCGGAATATGATTCTCCAGGGCCCCCTACAGCAACCTTAATGAATCCACAATTGTCATCGGCCACCAATAGAGGCTTGACAGCAACGTCAAACAATTCACACCAACATGCGGCCGGTAATAATGCGAACACGCCAATTTCACCAAACGACGCCGGTTCTCAATGGTCCATGAATCGCGTTTTGTTGTGGCTGGCCAACAATCACTTTTCCAATGATTGGCAAGAAACTTTTAAAGCGTTGAATATATATGGCTCCGTGTTTCTTGAACTAGGCAGTGTTCATGGTGGTAGAGGTAATTTCGGGATGATGCATCAGCAAGTATATCCACGGCTAGCAAAGGAGTGCTCGAGTAGTGGAACTGGCTGGGACCAAGCTAGGGAGCGGGAAGAGGGGAAAAGAATGCGGCGTTTGATCAAGGCTATTGTGACGGGGAAAAGTATAGAAGGCAGCAAGTCTTCGCAAATTCGACGGCAATCGTCTGCAGCCAATCTCATTGCAAGTGCCAGTACGGAGGGCACTATGGATAACTCGCTCCATTTTAGCCGTGGAAATGGAGTCTCTTTATCTACACCGAACACAGCAAACGGCGATGATAATGGCGCGGGAAAACAGATGTTTACAAGTTCCGGACAAGTTTTAGGAACGAGAAGGTTTTCGGGAAGAAGTACCACTATGCCTATTTTGAGCAATATTAATACCGCAGAAGAGAACGATTTCAATAACAGCCGAAATGCTCATCGAAGTGTTTTGAAAAACATCGATAACGAAGGCCGGCGGCATAGCCCGAGCGCCAGTAATGAACTCAACGAAGGTACTTTCAAGCCACAGCCCCTTCGTTTAGATGGAAGCCCAAAGAGCGGTAGTCCTGCTGGGACATATGCAACGCTTCACACGCCGGTTGGGCAGAATTTATCGGCCTCACCTCGCAGCGCCGTTTTTGGCCATCGATCAAGCAACAGTACCGATTCTGTTTCTTCTAGTCAAGCAATCTACGGATCTGGAGTACCATCGGGTGCTAGCCAAGCACTCAGAGGTGGAATGGGAGGAGCCGTTGGCGAAGTCAACCTTGTAAGAAACCAGGATAGTCGAAGACATGGTGTGGATGTGTCGCGCCCTTCTCCCATGGATGGCGAGCGCTCCGCAAGCTCAGAGCAGCCTAGTTCCGCAAAAGAATCGAAAGGTTTCCTCAGTCACTGGAGGAAGCGACGAGGAAAAGAAGACGGGTTTGCTCCATCACCAGAAGACCAGAATCTTGATTCGCCCACCAGCCCATCCCTAGGCTTTAAAGCTGCACCTTTCTTGGGTAATGGGAAGATTAGCAACTCTAGCGAAACTTCTCTGGAACGACCTTTGTCCACATTCTCGGCGTCAGAGTATGATAAATTTGCTCACAAAACCGGTTATCGGGGTGTACGAGCTACAGGAAGAAGCTATGTACTAGCAACTACAGACGGCTGGAACTTCCGTTTGTGTGATCTCACGGAAATCGATAACGCGCAGGATCTCAAGGCTACTATTTGCTCGAACTTAGGCATTCATGACTCAGAATATACACAAATTTATCTCACTGAGCTAGGTAAAATGGAGCATGAAGAAGCGCTAGATGATCATAAACTTCTGCTCTGCAAAAAGACCAAAGCTGATCAGTCTGGCAACCTTAAATTTTTTGTTCGAGGCCCGGCGAGTTCCGCAATATCACTTCCTGCCTCACAATCCGCCGGTCCGGGTGTGAACTTTACTACCGAAGGGAGTGGAATTTCGCCTAGTCTGCCACCAACGGCGCCTCTCGATGAAGAAGCTTATGCGCAACTCAATGGAAATAGAAGACGATCCAGCTCGTCCCCGCCTACTTCACGGCAGAACACTATCAAAGGCGGGAGTGCACCTCAAAAAGACCAATCTGTGGCGGTAGCCGAGACACCAGACGAACTTAAAGAGCGTCTAATGGCGTATAGGGCGTCACACCTTGGGGAGAGGGAGATACCGGAAGCTGATAGACAAGCTTTTATAGCAATGGCATCAGCAGAACACAAAGCTGAAATGGACCGGAGGCAGAAAGAATACCTGGCCAAGAAGAAGGCAAGCAAAGGAACGCCAACCACTGCGGATGGTCCTGTGGGCATTGTTGGTCGTAATGTTGATTTTGACCAACCGCGCCTCTCGCCTTTCGAAGACAAGAAGCCGGATATTCTTTTCCCCCAAAGAAAGGCCCCACCAGTCCCGGGAGAGTCAGCTACTTTGATTAAAGCCAATTCTTTGAGCAAGAAAACTGGCCAGCAAGTTCTTCTACCGTGTAGCAGTGTCGATAGCGAAGGCAAATATTTTTCCGGGAGTGACTCTTTGGAAGGACCTGGCAATAAACGGAAGCCAGTTCCAGCTTCACCTATAACTCCAGGAGGTATCGGCGCTGCTCTCTTTGTTATGGGCAAGGGATTCTCAACACTAGGCCATCCAACAAGCACTGTGGCCCCAGCCAAAAAGTCGCCTCCGATCGACGGGTCGGAGAATCATAGCAAAAATGCTATGTCGATGGTCGATCACGGGAACACTGGATCTGGTAGGAGTAGCCCTAAATCGAGTGGCACTCCGGGCAGCGTTACCTGGGGTAAAGGTGATACACCATTCATTATCCCTGATTATGCTGGGGAGGAAGAAAGCTTATCGGCAAGCATTTCTATATCTTTGACAAATCCTACTACTGCTGCAATAGCTAGAATGAAGGAGGAAGAAATTCGAAGAGGTCCTTCTCGTGATATTAGTCCAAACAGTGCTCATATATCTGAACTCACAGTGCCTGGAAATCGGAAATCTTATGGGCCCAACCTTGACTTCACCGAGGCAAGCGTTGTTTTTGATAAGCCTCCCCAACAAGTAGAGCAAGACGACTCCGACTCCGACTCCGACTCTGGTTTATTTAGCATACCAATACAAAAGACGCAGAAAGCCAAGGAGAGCGGCAGTGGAGATAATACTTCCGGCATCTCCAAGCGACCGAGTTTGACTGTCAAGACCGCAAGATCCAAGAAAGGCCTTTCTGTATCATGGGGCTCACCTCAACAGGAGAGCTCATCCTCATCAAGTCTTTCAAAACTTCCCGATTTTGACAATCAACCGAGAGACGAAAACGAGCGGACCGTTGAAGAGACTGAAGAGGAGAAACAGGCAAAAGTACTCCGTAGACGATCTTTTGCGCGTACCGATACCTGGGCTCCCAGACCTCCCGAGGAGAATATCCTTAAGAATCTCGAGGACTTTTTTCCTAATCTCAATGTGGATCAACCGATAATGGACGAGGGCGTCGGTGGTTCCGCACCAGTTTCTCCTATCGCAGAACAAGATACCGTGGAGTCAACTACAGCTACAACGCCTTCCATGTCTTCGTTATCAATCACTGGATCTTCTATGCTTTCTACGCCTGGAACAAGCATTTACGGTGATGGAGACACTCTCGGGTCCGACGAATCGACCCTAAAGGCACTTGAAAGACCGGGCTCAACGCAGGGTGTTGCGCATCGCAGTATTCGACGCTCTGGTGGTTTAGGCCGAATGAAGTCAATCCGTGAAGTGGCAAGAGGAGCGCACGAAGCAAATAAACGTTATACCTCAGCTACGGTCGCCCCTGAAAAAGGCGACAAGACTTCAAGCACGATCCAGCGGCGAAAAAGTACCAAGATGTTTGGTGCTAATATTGTGCAAATCAAGCCGCAGCGTGGTAGCCTACTCATTCCTCAAATCCCACAAGACACAATACCTAAACGACAAGCTACCTTTCGGTGGTTCAAAGGTCAACTTATTGGAAAGGGTACATATGGTCGTGTTTACCTAGGTATGAATGCCACAACTGGAGAGTTTTTGGCAGTCAAGCAGGTTGAAGTCAATCCTAAAGCTGCTGGAAATGATAAAGAAAAGATGCGTGAGATGGTAGCTGCGCTAGATCAAGAAATTGATACTATGCAACATCTTGATCATGCTAATATTGTGCAATATCTCGGTTGCGAGAGAGGCGAGATGTCCATCAGTATTTTTTTGGAATATATCTCCGGTGGTAGTGTAGGAGGGTGTCTTCGAAAGCATGGCAAATTCGAAGAAATCGTGGTCAGCTCGTTAACTCGCCAAACTTTAGATGGATTAGCATATCTCCATCGGGAAGGTATCCTTCATCGCGATCTCAAAGCCGATAACATCTTACTCGATGTGGATGGAACGTGCAAAATTTCTGATTTTGGTATCTCCAAGAAGTCAGACAACATCTATGGTAATGATGCATCCAATAACATGCAGGGATCCGTGTTCTGGATGGCTCCTGAGGTCGTTCGATCACAAGGCGAGGGATATTCGGCAAAAGTCGACATTTGGTCACTTGGCTGCGTTGTCCTAGAAATGTTGGGTGGGAAACGACCTTGGGCCAAGGAGGAAACTGTAGGCGCTATCTACAAACTAGGAAGTTTGAGTGAGGCGCCGCCGATTCCAGATGATGTTGCTCAGGCAATCAGCCCTGGGGCTTTAGGTTTCATGATGGACTGCTGGACTATGTATGTGTCTACTCTTGCCCAACAATCTACCTTGTTACTAACGCTATTATATAGTATTCCCAGCGAACGTCCGACAGCCGAGACCCTCCTTACCCAGCATCCCTTCTGTGAACTGGACACACACTACAACTTTCTGGACACGGAACTTTATGCCAAGATTCGCGGCACATATTAGTTAGGCAAACGGCATTTTCACAACACGCAGCCTTTACAAACTACATCTCATGATAACTTATCATCTTGATGATCTCAAATTAATCGGATTAGGCCGTGCTAATCTATCTATACGTCGTAAACTTCTATATTTGCATGATTTGAACCCTTTTTATAAAGCAAGCGTCACGATTTTGCGGGTGATAGACTAGCTGTTGGAGAAAAGTGCTGTATTTGATACCATCTCTTTTGTTTGTATCGTTTCTTTTTAGTGCATTGGTGCATGTGTGAGGGATTCACAAAGGGATTTACAAAGGAATTCTTGAATGGATGAACTGGTCTATTTACGGTTTATATGATTGGTCGGCATTTGATTGATAGGAAAGCAAGCGACATGGTGCGAAGGGTTTTGTATATATAGTTGATTCTTTCAAAAGATGTGCTTTACATGGTTTTTTTTCTTGGGGTTGTATTTTTTTAAGCAAATGGCATGCGTCTAGCTAGGTATGTCGATGGTCAAGGAACGGGAGATGATATAACGAGATGCGTTAAATTTAATTGACCTGTTCTCGACCTTCATTGAGACAGCTTCATGAGTGTAGTGCATTCGCTTCTAATCGTAAATAATCTCGGATGACTACCTACCATACTATCGTCCCCTCTTTTTGGGACTTTCTCTCTCCACCAATCCCTCAAATAACCCGTCTCTTTCTCTTGTAAAGTCCCTCAGCTCCATTCTCAAACTCTCCAGTTCTAGTCTTGCCAGATCAACATCTTGTGGTAAACCATGGAATGCCTTGACCTGCGTCTCCAAATCCTTGACTCTCTTTAACCACTCTTTGAATTTCTCTTCCTCAGCTTTGATAGTCTCAACAGTTACTTTCGGCATAGATGTGTTAGATGAAGATGATAGGGCAGCTATGCGCTCGCGGATTTCGGGCAGTTTGCTGCTAAGGATTTTTGCTTTGCGTTGGAGGTCGACCGTTTGTTTGGGGAGGTCGGTGGAAGCTTGATAAGATGGTGATTGGAGAGAGGCGATGAGGGTACTTAGGTTGGTCATTTCGGTAGTCAGAGAGCGCTGGAGGGTAGCTACGCGGGAGCTGGCTTGAGAAAGTGTGTAGGATGTTGTTTGCAAGGAGAGGAGTTTGCGGCCGATGAGTTCGGGGGAGGGCGTGGATAGGTTGAGGGTCGTCGATAAGGATGCGAGGGTCTCGAGAGAGGTTTGACCTTCTGGAGTAAGGGAATCTTCCAGACTATGTAAAAGCTCGGCATTCGGGTCGTTTTCAAGGGAGGTTTGTATGGCGGTAAGAGCTTTTTCCTGCGATCGAGCTAAGAGTTCCTGTTCCTCATCTGCAGTTTCGTTCAGTGAGGCGAGAGAGAGTAGCGCTTTAAGTGTAGAAGGATTTCGTTCGAAGGATGGGATGCCCTGATTGGCGAATTTGATCGAAAGCCAGTTGTCAATATATGACCAATCTTTGGCAGCTGCGAGTTGCTGACGGGCAACTGTGGGAGAGAATATCGTTTCCGGCGAGAGATGGGACATGGTTATTACTGAAGATCAATTCGCAGATACAAAGTAGAAGATGTGAATTTAGGTGAGGAAGAGTATCGAAATTCTCAAAAAGGTTGGTTGGTAATCTGTAGGGTAGGGTTGAGATGAAGATATATTATTTTTATGAAAAGTATGGAGTAAACATTGACAACAGGGTACTCATTCTGCAGACGAGGCTGATGTCCGCTAAGCAGGGGATGTTCGGAGGTATTGCCCAATTAAACCTAATTAAGACAAGGCTCCAGAGAATTAAAGACAAAGATAATGCAAGCGCCACATCCGGTTCCAGTTTACTTTACAGCCTCTCATTCAAAGGAATTGAGTTTCCCCCCGAATTAAGTCAGACGAAAGGCCAGATAATACTGCCGATATCTCAAACATCTTCCACGTGTAAATTAATTTGTTCATATATTGTTGTTGACTCTTCCTTCTTAAAGACTCATCATCACTCACTTTCCTTTCTTATTTTTTCTGACTATTTATTCCATGCTTTGAACCCTCTCTGCTTAGATTCGTCGTAGACGTTAACCTTAACCCATCCGGTCAATATGATTGTGAAAGTAAAGTTGTCGGTCCTTGCTTTTGCAGCAACTCTCTTATCCTCAAACTCATTGGTTTCTGCTCTTTCTGCGAATGACATCCCATCGGATACACCAATCTCGTCTTTGCTGGCATCCGCCAACGCGCATTTGGCAAAGGGCGAAACAAACGATGCTTTAACTTATTATGATATTGCGATCGCCCGCGATCCATCGAACTATTTAAGTCATTTCCGTCGCGGAGCTGCCTACCTGTCCCTCGGTCGAATGGCCCAGGCGGCCCAGGACTTTGACAAGGTTTTGACAATCAAACCAGGCCATGAGCCGGCACTTTCACAACGGGCGAAAATCAGGGCAAAGAATGGCGATTGGGAAAGCGCAAAACAAGATTACCTCGCCTTGGGCGCATCTCAGGGAGCCGAAGAAGAACTCGCAAACTTAATTGAGGCCCAAGGTGCAGCTAGTTTGGCAATGGATGCAGAGAAGAGCCAGAACTGGGAAGAATGTGTGACACAGGCTGGAGCTGCAATTATGGTTGCGTCCAAGGTGGTATCACTTCGCAAGACCAGAGCTCATTGTCGTTTTGAGCGCGGGGAAGTCCAAGAAGGAATGAGTGATCTTAAGCACGTTTTACAAATGCAGCCAGGACTTACCGACCCCCATCTCCGGATTTCTACGATTAACTTTTACAATCTAGGAGAATTGGAACAGGGTATGGATCAGTTGAGGAAATGCTTACATTCAGACCCAGATTCAAAGAGCTGTAAGAAATTGTATAGAAGAGAGAAGACCATCGACAAAAACTTGGCCCAGGCTCGGAAGAATTTTGAAAAGCATCAATATTCGAGTGGAGTGAAACTTCTCGTCCCATCTGGAGAGGACGTTGGGTTGGTTCAAGAGATTAAGGATGATCTCAAGGAGTTCCGAGAGTCTGGTATAATCCCGGAGCATGCGCCAAATCACCTTGTAACTCAAGTTGTGGAAATGGTTTGCCAGGCTTATCACGAGGTATGTTTAGGGCATTAGCGACAAATCCCTCTGTAACTAACACAACACAGACCAAGAATACCAAGAAAGCTGCTACATACTGTGACGAAGCTCTTTCACTCAACGAAAACTCTCTATATGGACTTCTTCACAAAGCCCAGAAACACATGGAAGCGGAGAACTACGAAGCTGCAATATCCGCCCTCAATACAGCAAAGGAACATCACCCTGATGCACAGCAGATTGGAGGGCTCTTACAAAAAGCTCAAGTAGAGTTAAAGCGAAGCAAAACAAAAGACTATTACAAGGTTCTAGGGGTATCCAAGGATGCGGATGAGCTTCAAATCAAGTCGGCATACAGAAGAATGGTAAAGCTAAACCATCCCGACAAGGCTCACAAGCAAGGAGTTAACAAGGAAGAGGCCGAGAAGAAGATGGCAGCCATTAACGAAGCATATGAAGTACTGAGTGATCCTGAATTAAAGGCTCGCTTCGATCAAGGAGATGATCCGAATGATCACGAGCAACAACGAGGCCATCCGTTTCAAGGAGGTAACCCATTCGGTGGTGGTGGATTCCCTTTCCAACATAGCGGTGGACATCAACATGGTGGAGGTCAACAATTCAACTTCAAGTTTGGTCCAGGGGGTTTCAATTTCGGTTAAGAAGTTAGTCGGATTTCAGGTGTTGGTTAAGCTTTTCAAGTTGACAATGATTCAAACATTCAGTATATTTGTAAATTATACACAATATGGCTCGAAATATGTGCCTTGTAATATCGTTCAAGGACTCTTTTTTGTCTTCAAAGGAATATTACCTGGAGGATCAACCAAGGAATAAGGAGTGAATTTTGCGTAATATATGTGACTGAAATGAAATGTTAAATAAACCATTAATTTTGATGAATCATGACAAGGCTTCGTCATCAGCCTTGTTGAATACCGGGCGCTAACCTTTTGGATCCCGAGTGCATTGCCATGGCATTGACTTTGGTTGCGGGTCACTACAAACTTCATAAAAGTACTCGAGCACCAACTTTCCACAAACCGTGCAACAGTGTTCATTGTCTGTGTTGATCGCGACAAATTGGGACTTAATTTACGACTTGTCTTGACTCTACGTCCCATTCTATTTCCTCGACTATATTAATATTTTGCACATAAGAACTTCGGGATGCTCTTACGATAGCATAAATACTCCTCTCTACGATCTCCCTTTCGGTTTCGACCAACCAATATGGATGGATTCGAGGTCGCATACACTTTAGATAATGAACAACAATTCTGGGATGGTATGTATATCTAGATCCCTTGAGACTTGTGTCACTTTGGTGTTAAAAATTGCTTTTAGAAATCGATGACATCGTTTCTGCGAAATGTGCCTCGCACCAATTAATTGATAATGCATTGCGATCCTACCTACAATTCACAACCAACTTTAAAGAGGAATATCTGCAATCAGAGTTCGACGTCGCAAAATGCTTGCACAAGTTAATGCAGAGCGAACTGTTCGCAGCGAATAAGGACTACGTGAGGACGCAGATTATCTATAGTCTTATGCAGGAGGACATACCGGCCACCCTGCATGTGATAGCGAGCTTTCTACTATTCGACGGGCGTCAGAATGAGGCAACTTTCGAGATGATGAATAAGGAGGGATGTTTCCCAAGGTTGTTGGAATTGGTTAAGAAAAGGGACAGCGAAGATCCATCGTTGCATAGACTGCTATTGGAGCTTTTGTACGAGATGTCAAGGATGCAAAGAATCAGTTTCGAGGACTTGGGTCAGGTAGATGATGAATTTGTCGCATGTCTCTTTCAAATAATTGAAGAGCTATCAGATGATGTTGATGATCCTTATCATTATCCTGTCATTCGGGTTTTGGTAAGTCCCTGCTGAAGATTTTATGCATCAACTGCTAACAGCTTCTCTAGCTAGTCTTGAATGAACAATATATGGTTGCTTCTACGTCAACGTTAGATCCTTCACATTCTCTAACAAACCGAGTTGTTAAAATTCTTAGCCACAAAGGATCATCATATATGACCTTCGGGGAGAATATCATTCTTCTACTCAACCGCGAAACTGAAACTTCTCTACAACTTCTGATACTCAAGCTTTTATACTTATTGTTTACTACAAAGGCTACCTACGAATATTTCTACACTAATGATCTCCGCGTCCTCTTAGATGTTATAATTCGTAACCTTCTCGATCTCCCTAATGAGTTTGTTTCTCTTCGTCACACATATCTTCGAGTCCTCTACCCATTACTTGCACATACACAATTACAACAACCACCGCACTACAAGAAAGATGAAGTAGTAAAAGTTTTAAGCATTCTTGGTGGATCAGGGAATACACATTGGGAGCCAGCAGACGAAACCACGATACGACTCGTCGAGCGAGTAGCCAAAGTTCCCTGGCTCCGAGATGATGACATCAGCGAAGGCGAAGTAGCGCGGAAAATTCTCGGTATGAGTCTTTCGCCGTCGCAAACTGGAAGCTCGGTAAGTGTTTCCGATGTGGCTGCTGTGAAAGAAAAACCCGGTGTCCAAACACCAAGTCGCAAAGCGGGAAGTGACAGCACCGCATACGATCGTGATGCGCCAGTGATGGCAACCTCAGACGAGTTACAGAGGAAGAAACATGCGTTACCTCCACTTCCACCCCCGGTTAGAGCAGGTAATTTGCAGAAAAAAGTCCCACCAAAGACACCCCCGAGGAGGAGAACAAAACTTAAGGCTATGGTTACAATGCCACCTGAGGCGACAGAGGTTGAGTAATGGAATTTGGAAATTCTTGCGTATTATAGGCGAACTTGGAGTTATCGTGGGGGTATATATTATTAGGATGGGAAGGTCTCGTCTGTGTTCCTCCATAAATGCATACAATGGCGTCGGAGCGAGGAGTGTTGAAAAGGGTATTCATGCCCATTCAAACATTGGAATTACATGGTAGTTATCGAAAGTTTCGGAGCTACCAAGTAGGGCACTTAAATTCTGTGTACATGGAGGGTCGTACATATCCTGGGCGTAATGGCATTAACCGGCTTTGAGCACATATTTATTACTTCATTTCGAGCTTGTCTTCAACCTTTCCATACATCTACCGCCTTCTTCCATGTGACGAAAACCAATGAACAATGAATGAGTATTCACCCATCCAAGGGAATGGTCCCGTCCACTTCAGAGGAGGTTTTTTGCCTTGTCTGGCTTATCTACCTTTTCATGAACTAGTCGGGTAAAGGAAATTGCTCGGGTCAGTACCTTCTATTAGTATCTACTAGTAAGCCTACATCTTAGGTATGTTGGACGCCTGCTATAGAGTTTTGTAATCAAAAAGTTCTTACAGTTTCCATTTGTCACTAGACGTATTTAAAGAGTCGGCAAACTGATCATCTCTTGATAGTCTTTCCTGATGTAGGTTTAAAACCTTTGATAACCTTTTGTAATATAGTTTAAAAGTGATTTTTAAATGATTGAAATACTTTCACTTAAGTGATAGAACTATTTGATTTTATCAAAATCTTGAAGTGAAAGTGAATTTTGATATATTTTATATTTATATTAAAAATCAAATATAGAAAATACAAAATACCTTCTATTAAAACCACCTCTTAAGAATCTAAAACCAGCTATCTTTAAAAAGAATAAAACTTCTCTGGCGACGGATATTTTCTAATAAATTAAAAGATACCTGGCTTCTTGACTCTATAGATGTCTCTACTGGATATTATTAGGAAAAGTTGAATATATTTAAGCTTTGAAAGACTCGTCTAAATAAAGCTATTCCCCTTATAAGAGTCGCTTAGAGTAGTAGAACCTATCTTTTAAAATGAACATCTGAATGATTTACATAAGACATCACGATTCGAGAGATTATAAAAGCCGATTACCTTGATTGATCAAATGTGTTCATTGTTGGATCCTAGGTGAAACCGGATTTTATTGGTCGAATGTTCGATCCGGTATAACCTAGCTCTACTGTAGTTTGAGTTGGTCAAAGTTATCAAAAACCTTAACTCTTTCTAGGGACAGAGTTAGTGGTCGTGATAATGATTAGGTATTCATAGCCAAGTATCGGTGATTGAACACCACGACTCATTTCCCGCGACCCAGTGAATTAAATGTGAATTAGTGTGAATCACATGGCAAAATGTAGCAGAATATGGCAAAAAATGTACTTTCCCCCTCTATAAATATGCTGCTTTGATCCCATTCCATTCCAATACAATACAATTCATTTGCTTTACACCATGCCAACCAAAGCCGCACACCGTGATCCACATCCAGTTCACCAAGTACCAAACCAATAAGCCACTACAACATAACCTCAAATTACGCCAAACCTCACGATGACATCTAAACCCATCTTTAACGCCGTTGACAATGCCTTCCTCACGGAACGGAATCTTGTGAAGCCAGCGGTAAATAGAAGGAGGCTAATTGCATCCTCCCTCTCACACTCCGAGCCGCTCTCCTCCTCCGAATCTGGGGGGTCAGAAGACCCAGCAGTAGATGCTAGAGTCTATACCTTGATACCAGAATTTCTTCACAGCAAGGAGACACTGGAATGGCTCGGTTGGACCTCCCAGAAAGCTGCTGAAATATGGGCACGATGGACAACAATCAATTCAGTCGAAGTGTGGGACGATGTTGTACTTGAAGTAGAATTTCTCGAACATGCTACCGGCCACATCCCCTATAACGAGCTCGAAGACAGTGCAGGCGACTGGGAAGAACACATGCGGGATTGGGGCGTTAGTTCAGAACTCATCAACGCTATTATGGATGCCGAGTTTTCGAATGTGAGGTTGACAGAGTCGGCTCATCACTGGGTCAGAGATACCATGGAGATACGATATTTAAGTCTGGAGCGGATAATGAGAGATAGCGACTCGAGAGCGGAGAATAGAGACACCCTCAATACTAGTGTCGTAACCGACACGGCCTCAGGGACATCCAATGTCCCAGGTCACCTAACCTTGTACAAGGCCATCTCCACAGACCGAGTAAGAAGGGATAGAGAGGGCAATATTGAAATTGACTCTCTAGTGAGTGGGACTCCGAGCGACTTCCGAGGCATTGGAGGCACAATGCTTTACTTTGCGCCAGATCTCAAGGCCGCTGAGCATTATCGTAATTATATAAAACGCCGAGCAACAACTTCACCAGCGTTGATAATCCGATTGAGTCTGCCTAACGCCTTCATAGAGGGGCTTCCACCACACATAATCGAGTTTGGTGACTTTTGGAGGCAGGCCATCCACACCTGTCGTTCTGGTCGTAATTTGAAGGGCAACTTAAAGTATCTTCATACGCTGCCTCTCATCATAACTCCGATAGCCCATTCACCAAATATAGCTATTGCAAGGCTTCAAGATTGGCAGCAGGTTACGATTAGCCATATTTTTCGCCTTGAAGGGCAACAAAACACGGCGGTGCAGTATATTTTTCAGGGGGACGATACCGTAGGGCAAATCGAAGAAGTATGCGAGCTGAAAGTTGTTGTTTAATCATGATTCTGTTTTCAAATTCGGGTTTTGATGTTTTGCATTTGATGGGTTAAATATATGGTTGGCGTTCGATAGTTTGGGATTATATGGCTTAGGAGTTTCGATGGTTTAAGTGGTTCAAGCTTAGATGCGGCTCGATCGTTTATGTTTAGAAAAGTTTCGATGGTTTTTACTCTAGAGACTCCGACCATAATATATAGTACTGAACTCCCAATTTGATTAGTCTCTGACAATATCAGGTATTTTTAGGTGGTAGTGGAAATACTAGATGAGTAGACAAATGTGCAAAGAGGTGCCTCTAGTTTTCTAATTCTCCCACCACATCTTTTCTCCCATTCCTCCTCCCCCCTTTCTTCGCCCCATTCTCACACTTTGTACATCACGGGCTTTGCGATTACCATTAACCTCTCGTGACCAACAATCATTGTCATTTTGCCATGGTTAAGAGTTGTGGGCGGTGGACGAGGACGGGAGTGCAAGCTAGAGTTAGAATGACAAACAAAGCGTGTCTTCTATTGTAGTTCTTATATCTAGTAAATACCTTTCTATAAGATACTTAAACGAAGATAATATCTTACAATATCAGGTACGGAAATTTCATAAGATTTTTCAATCTTCCTCAAAATATTTTGTTGGAGGTTAATTGTGAGTGGCCCCATTATACACTTTATATTCGAAGACACTAGAGCTAAAATTTGTATAATAACACTACCAAAATTAAAACTAATAATTTTACAAAAAAATAATAATCGTTATCTAACGTTCAAATTATTGTTCAAAGTAAGAATTCTGGAATCTACTCACCGCACACCATTTAAATTCGTGACAAAATCCCTGCAAAACTCATATTTTCCTATATAAAATAAAATATCAAATAAATTTTTCAATATTGAATTGAATTAAATGAAATTTTCAAATATTATAATTAACTACAAAAGGATATTGAAAAGATTTATAATTTATTTTTAATTATTTTTGTTTGAAAGTTATATCTATTTAAATTTAAAAAATGTTAAAATTTCATTTGTGTAACGCTTTTTTGAACTTTTCCCTATATAAAATAAGCGATTTTTTTAAACTTTTTTGTTTTTTCAATCTTAAATATATATAACTTTAAAACAAAAATAATAAAAAATATTTTGTTAAATTTTTATTATATTTGAATGAATTATCTATATATTTATCAATTTTCATTTATTTATTTTATTATTTTATAAAGATAACAAGGGTTTAAAAAGTTGAAAAAATCGTTGATTTTGGTGTGATTTCGCTTAGTGTGCGGTGAGTAGATTCCAGAACTCTTATATTATTATTATCAAAAAAGTTTATTAAAGTCTTTATTGTAATAATTCAAATATAAAATATAAATAATATAAATCTATATTAAAGTTTCAATTAATCTTTTGATCAATTTTATATTTCAATAGTTTATAATATAATTATTATTATATTGATTTTTTTTGAAGAGTTTATAATATTGTAAAAGTGATAGTGTCACGATTCACGGTTTAGATTATAATAGTATTATTGATGTCGGTGATTCATATGCCGATTACAGGGGGGGTGTGATTTAACCGTTGCTTTCAGGGGGCCTAGTCACCTACGAATAGGACCCCAGGATTCCTAGGATAAGTATCCTAGGCAACTATATTAGAATAGAACAAGTGTCCTAGCTAATTGACTGTAATAGGACAATCACCCTAGAGGATATCGTATCCTAGGGCCGTGGTTCCTAGAGGAAAGCTCCTGGAACAAGTGTTCCAGGAAAGGAGAGGCCTCAGGATCAATCACGTGATAAGGAGCCCTAGGAGCTCTCCAAGCTCCTAGAGCTCCAGGAGCTTTTTGGAGCTCTTGGGCTTCACAGAGCTCTTTTCCATTCATTAGTATATAGTCAGAATAGTTTCATAGTTTAAGAGCTTCGTACTCAACTTAGTTATCAATTAGTTTACCTACATTCCAATTGATCTAGTAACGAATTCATTTTCAAGTGGATAACCAGTGATTAATAGCCTTAATCTACAACTACCAACCATACGAAACCTCAGGCAGCCGCTGCCTCGACCAGATCGTTACAACATCCCCCTTGTAATCAGCATATAAATCACCGACATTAATAATACTACTATAATCTAAACTATAAATCATGACAATGATCTTATTGTTCAATATCTTATTAAGCGAATCAATCGATCTTTCATTTCCGGAAAAGTAATTGGGTAAGAAAAATAGAATTGGAATAAGAGTGTTACGAGGGATGCGATCTAGATCACGTGGAAGTGGCCTGGATCCTCGAATGGTTTATAACTAGGCGTCAAGCAGGAGCTTTAAAGTAATATCAATGGTTGCAATTCGTAACTAATAGTAGAGTATACTAAATGATTGATCTTGAGCACGAAGCTCCTATATACAGGAAACCCCTCTGGTTTATATAGATCTTCGTATCCTATAGATTCGTAGGGACCTACGATTCGTATCCTTGTATATGTAGGGTCCATCACGTGACCTCTAGGATCAGACTATATGTCCGAGCTTGCTGAGGGTGGGGAGACCACATGAGGCGATTACCATACAAATTTGTATACAAGTTGCCTTGCTTTTCGATGAGGCCTAAGCTCATGTGGACAGGTTGACTGTTACCTTGTAACAAAGAGATAATATAAGGTTGCTTTACAAATTATTTAAAACATCAATAAAAACAATCTAATTTCGTTCAAATTTCGATTAATCAAAGCTTGTTTAATATGATATTATAAGTGCTTAGTTTTGTAATAAGAAAAGGTATAAATGATTATTTATAATTATTAATTGTTAAATTAAGAAAGATGTAATATATAATGATTCGATTTTGTATATTATTATAATTCTTGATCTCAATTGAAATCGAAAAGAATATAATTTTGAATTTGAATATAGAAAATAAATAAATAAAAAGTATATTATTAATAAAAACAAATCTATTTATTTTTAAATCAATAAACACTTTTAATTTATAAATATATTTATTTTTGAAAAGAATATATAGAAAAATTAGTATTTCTTTTTCTATTAGTTTAATCAAATCAAGAAATCTTATATCTTGTATAACGTTTAAAATAAAGATAAAATCTAAATGTTTTGATTTAAATGTTTTTCTTTTATTTGTTATACTTTCTTTATAATTTTATATTTTGGATTATTATTAATATTATAATATTCTTCTTCTTTTTCGATAATTTTCATTTCATTAAATTTTTCAAGATAAAGTATTTGTATATATCTTTCTAAAGAAGAAAATGAAAAGCTTGAATAACTAGAGAGGCCAGAACTTCTCATAAAACAGAACATGATTGCTGATAAGCGCGCCTCTAAATGCATAGCCAAGAATGGGAAGCACAAATAGTTTCGATCTCTATGTTTGGCCGGAAAATTCACATCATGGGCTCTGCAGAGTTGATGCATTCTCTCCAGCGCCAGGGCAAGGTTGCCTCTTTTTGTTACTTGGAGGCCCATTTCACAGTCGAACTCGGCGGTCTGAGTAGAGACGCATCGAGGAAACTTGTCGCTAATTTAGAGCCAGCCTCCGAGAACCCAGCCTTCTAATATATGGGTTGAAAGCCACACAGCAGGCGCTCTCGCCACTTGGTGGAGTTGATAGAATGATCCATTTTGCAGCAGAAATTATACAAGCCCACCTTGGCAATTTAGTAAACGAGGCAGGGCATGAAAATTCAAGTATCGGTCTTTGGGCGTGGGTTCAGCACGAAATCACAGTCGCCACAACAGAGAGTATCTATGGTCCTGCGAATCCGTATCGAGATGCAAAGGTAGAAGCTGGGTTTTGGTATGTATCACTCAAACAAATATTTTCTGTCGGATGCAGCTGAATTTGCTCTAGGGACTTTGCTAATGATAGCATAACACTCTTGCTAACGACGCTTCTTCCTGCTTTCCTTGCTTCAAAACCTATTAAAGGTCGAGCCATAGTAGTAGAGGCGATGAGCCTTTACTTCGCTGATGGCGGCCAAAAAATGGTTCATCGCTCGTCCAAGCAAGACATTGAGCTCTGTCAGCCGAGATGACTCACGACGACCTCGCCAGGTTTGAGTGTGTAAATGGTATCGCAATAATGACGAACACGGTTCCCACAGCTTTCTGGACGCTTACACATATTCTCGGATCCAGCGCTTCTTGAAGAGGTTCGGAAACAGGCTCGAGCAATGGCAGCCACCGAATAATTGCCTCAAACAAATTGTCCTACAAAGCAAGATTAATCTTCGCAAATTGAAAGATGTGTCAATACTCTTTTCTGCTCAACAAGAAGCCTTAAGATTCCGAGCTACGGGATCAGGACCACGTATGGTCATGGAAGATATGATCGTTGGGGACAACCAGTATTTACTTAAGAAAGGCTCGATCGTGATCATAGCCAACAAAGCATTACATTTTGATGAGAAGACATGGGGAGAAAATGCTGGTTCATTTCATGCAGGCCGCTTTTGTGGCAAGGTTTCCGGACATGCTTTTCGAGGCTTTAGCGGAGGGGTAAATTCATGTCCTGGACGAGGTTTCGCTATGGCAGAGTTAGCAGCGCTCGTGGCAATGCTAGCAATGAGGTTCGACGTAATACCAGTTCGGAAGACCTGGATTGAACCTGGTCAGGATCTCAACAACTTGTCCGTTCAGATTGCTCCCCCAAAAAGGAAGGTCATGGTAAATATAGTAACAAGGGAAAATTCAAGCCAGGAGAATTGGTGTTTTGAATAATCCTGGAAGTTCCTAGTCGGAGGAGGGACTGTATGATCTCCATTATCATTATGCGGCAGATTAATTATTGATATAAGAAGCCCAGATGGCTCTAGAGTAGCGGTGGCCGAAATGACATGAAGGATACGGATCACAAATTGCCAAACAATGTTAGTTCCCAAATTCAAGATCAAACATTGAATTTGATTGTCCAAATTGGTCTGTAATTATAACATTGTCACTTAATTGTCCAAATCAAATCAGAACATCAATGGTCTATTGCTTTGGTTGAGAAATGGAAGCATGGGAGAATGCTAGATATAATTCCTTTTCCTTGAGTCGAACCCGCAAACTGCAGTAAAAATGTCGTCTATGGTCAGTCATTTTTGGAGAGGGCGGAATATAGTTTGTTACTCTCACCTACTTGACTTTAGAATTTTTGCTTTTGTAAATATCGTTGTTTTTGTACCAAAATGTAAGAACTATAATAGAACATACACTTTATAATAATTGTAAGTATCAATTTTACTCTGACTTTCAGACACTCCTTCACCATCCACAATCCCTAGCCGACACGAAATGAGAATAATTACTAGTGGCTAGAGGGCGGCGGCTGTTGGAGAGTCTGCAAATCCACGAAGAGCGAAAAATGAGGACGAGGAGAAACGGACGGGAGGTTGGAGACTTCGTAATTGTAAGTACCGTCACGTGACTAGCCTCTCATATGAAGCCGTACTACTACAGGACTCTAGTGTTTCCCTTTGATAATAATAGGATTCTCTTCTCATAGTGTAATTAGTAAGAATGAATAAAATCCAACCCATAAGGTACTATGTGAACAGTATCACCAAAAGTGATACCAACAGTAAGTATTGATATGAAGTTTTTTTGGCCGTTGTAGTCGTGAGTTGCTGCTGTGACAATACGACATTTTTACTATTATAAGGGAGAAAAAAACATAATTACAAATTTCAAAAGTAAGATCCTTTCTCTTTTATTACAGCTTAATGTCAGAATTGTGCTTATCCTTACTTCAAGATAACTCGTATTATTTGCAAGCAGTAGTATCATAAGATTTATTAGATTGCAAATGAACCTCTTCTCGTTTGCTTCTTGGATAAGATGTGCAAGTACCTACAAATATGGCAATGTGATACAATGGAAGTTTGCTAATACAACAAAGATAAATCATGCAACAAATATTATCATTTGGAAGAACATCGAAGCTCCTCTAGCGGCCGTCAGCGCATGCCTCCCAAATTCACATCCCAAGAGCGCTGAAGAGAAGCGAAAATGCGGTCCCGTGGCACCATAGGGAAATCTTGTCCAGTGCTAGTCGTCACGTCAAGAAATTCACCCACCCTAACAGACAGGAACCAAGAGCTCTTAGCCGATGAAACTGGAGATTGGATAGTCTCGAATTTCCGAGCTAGATTGTGCTGTAGTTTCAAAAATCCAAAGCCAGAAGCCGAAAGCAGCTTCCACACAGTTTGAATCAGAGTAATCGTGGTGGAAGGTGAAGTTATGAGACAAAGTGAAAGGCAAGGGGCGTGATCGTGGGTGGGCAGATGTGATGCTATGAGTAGAAAAAGGCCTACTAGGAATTCAAACTACTGCGGCGCAACCGTATGTACCGACGAGAGGTGCACCATTATATCATAGATAAGTGGAAAAGGAATAAGATCATATATCTCTGCAATGGAGATAGTAGTATTGAGAATCATGATCTATAATTCACAATCAACTGTGCCAGTCAACAATCGGATTATTGCACAAATCAGTCAGTGTTGACACGGAATCTCAATCAATCATCGTCACGGGCTGTCTTTATGACGGAGCTATCTACCGCCTTGTTCAAATCGGTCGATGTACAGGCAAGACGGTGGTTCCTTAAATCATCGGACAGTGGTCCAAGATTCTGTTATTCATTTTCCGTCTTAGCAACCGGCAATGGAAACACTGTCGGAATTATCCCCTTCTGTCTTGATGGCGGTATCAGTACTCTGGCTGCTATGGTTAGTTTAGGATGCGATCAAATGTTTGAAAGCAAAAAAATATCACTGCTGATGGTACGCTTGTACATCCAAGTGGAAGAGGTTGAGCCCGAACCACTCTGGGCGATCAAAGGGGCAGGCCAAATTTTAGTGTGATGCTAGAACTAACTTTAAAGACGTATAGATTGTCAATATTGGGTCCCATGAGGCGCGCATTGGGTCGGCAACTTTTCGTATCACGTTGGATCGCGCGGAGGAAGTGTGCAGCGCCATGGAACGATTGATGGCCACCACGAACTATAACACCGCCGGGATAATGATGGAAATGGCAGCACCACCAGAATTCCAGCCAATGCTTGCAGTTGCACCTCGTTTCATGTAAGTTTTCATCCGACCTGAATCTTTCCTCCCCGCAAGCAGATGGACAGGCTGCGCGTACCAAAATACTGTCAATAAAAACATGCATATGTACCCACTTGCCTGAACGCTTGATGTCAGTCTCAAATTTAGCGGAGATCCAACGGAGGCACCTCTTGCATTTCACCCTCTCACAGATCACAATTCAACTATACTCTCAACATCAACCCTTCACTACCCACATTTAAGCGACCATTTGGGGTTTCGTCTGTGCAAAAGGAGAGTTTAAACGATTCAGGTTGGCGAGCTTTCCTGATTTCAGAGGCCAAAATTTCTTGAAAGTTGTCCAGATTCACAGAATTGTTAGCTACCTGCCCTGATGCTGGTACTACTGGTTATGGATTCGAGTTGCATACTGGAACTTCAAACTTACCTCCCACCACTTCGGCATTTGGTAATGAACATGTCCATTTATGGCCGTAAGAGAGGTCCTCCTAGATGCTACAACAGAAATGCTAACTACGCTCTTTCCTCGTACGGCGCAACCGCTTCTCATGGTACCATAGCGCCGATTACCATGACACCATGCTCGGCTTCGAGAACAAAGCGATCGCAGCCATGAGAGACGGTCATGCCGAGGAAGAGTAGGTTTGATTATGCAAATTGCAATCGCACAGATCCTGTTGAATGACGATACCATGGAGAAGAAAGGCTAGGGGAGTCGAGGTCATTGAAGCAGAAATGGGATACGCAAGGTGTTTTGCAATTATTATACGGCAACAGTTGTGATGCGCCAGCCAAGGCTCTGATCAGTAACGGACGACCATGACACTAATAATATTAATCATGGAATTGAAGTTGTACATTCCGAGGTCAAACCGTTGAGATTGACTTGGACCACTTCAAATCCTTTCCGTGGGTCAAGTGGTGGGTAACCTTAGCTTGTAAGGATGACACAGACCCGAATTATTGGAATCAAATTATGGTTCTTTTTAGAATTCGATATCCTTTCCATCTTGGACCAAGTTGATGGTGATCCTAGAAGAGCAATTAAATTATGGTTCTTTTTAGAATTCCATATCCCTCCCCTTCTCCTTCTCCGAACCAAGCTGATCCTGATTCTGATTTTGATCCTGATCCTGATCCTAGAAGAATAATTAGCGAAATCATGTAACATCTTAAAATTACCAAAAAGGTTATGAAAAGAACTGAAAGAATAAAAATAAAAACCTTTTCAAAATTTGGTAGAACCTGTCTTAATACCTCGTCGGCGGGTCCCTGGATATACATGATATATTGAGACTTTGTCTTGACTTTGTCTCACATGTCTTAAATGGTACCTCTCTCAAGCTTCTTTAAGCTTCCCCCCCCGTGACTTCGATCTCCTTAAGGAAGAAGCTGGAACAAGCTGGATGATCGAGTCATTTTGCGGGGAACAGAATAAGTCAGGGGATCCCAACGGGAGATCATTGTGCTAGACTCCATCAAGTAGAAGACACCCTTGATCGTAAATTGGTATGGGGCACGTGTACAGAGGAGTAGTGAGCAGTAGTGAGTGGGTGGATTTAGTCAAAGTCGCTGGATCGATGGGAGATTTTTTCTACGGTGGATCTTTTCTGTTTCCTAATCGAGTAGCTAGTAGCTAGTAACTAGTAGCTAGTAGGGAGTGGCCCGTTGAGAAGCCAGGATTCGGGACTCGAAATGCAGATTTAAATTTGAAAAAAAATCGTTGAGATCCATGTGTGAAATTACCTAGTAAGATAGATAGATAGATATACCTACCTACCTAGGCAGTATTTTATGTACTCCGTAAGGAGAAGCACGCACATGTGAATTATGCATGTGGCACGTGGCTAGATAAGGGAGAGAAGGAGAAGCATCAACCTGGGCCGTCTTGAACGATAACCTAACCAAGATGTGCAGTAGATGATGTACATTACATACATACATACATACATACATACATACATAGCTAGTGATGCACAAATACGGAGTAGTAATGATGAGATCTTGGCTTATTCCCCATTTCTCCCTGATGATCCAGGCTTAGTCATCAACACAGCAATGTAAGGTTAACCAATCAACTTCAATTGGGAAATACTCAATGATCACATCGTCAACAGTATCCATCAAGAGGGTTATGTTATTCCAAATACATCGTACCAACTAATAAGATAGCGCAGAGGATGATCTTCATATTCAAGTTGGAACTGTTCACCTGATTCGTCTTATTTTCTAGTTCATTCGCCAAAATCCAATATTGAAATTATCTTTTTAGGCCGAAAACAAGATTTTCGACTCCCTAGTTTAGTTTAAGGTTTCTCTCTTTCCGTTTCGGTTTTTTGTT
Organism: Sclerotinia trifoliorum; assembly: GCA_905066765.1. Classification (NCBI taxonomy): domain Eukaryota; kingdom Fungi; phylum Ascomycota; class Leotiomycetes; order Helotiales; family Sclerotiniaceae; genus Sclerotinia; species Sclerotinia trifoliorum. Next base: position 1,481,149 of record CAJHIA010000009.1, on the reverse strand, counting down.
TTCTTTTGTTCCTTCTTCATTCATTCATTCGTTCATTCAACTCGACCCCTCCACCATTCAAAACCCCCCCCGTTTCTATAAAAGTGGGGTGAATTATCCACGTCATGGGGGAAACTTCTCATTACGAATCCTTGGAATCTCGGAAATCCTGGAATCCTGGAATCTGGTTTACTATCACAATGTAAATCATTGTATCAACCCATGAACATGAAATTAAGATGAAATTTTCACATTTACTTTTTACTGTACCTATGAATGGGTTGGTGGATGGGTAGATGGATGGGTAGATGGATGGGTAGATGGATGGGTAGATGGACGGATGGATGAATGGATGGACGTATGGATGGATGGACGGATGGATGGACGTATGGATGGATGGATGAATGAATTTCCTGATTTTATTAATAACCACAAGTAGAGAAGAGACAATTTCAGATTTGCTGAATGCTTAATCTGTCTACTAGATACCTATCGATACCTAGTACTTTATTAGTAGTATCTAATTCTTGTGAAGCTATTGATCTTGATCCTGATGTTGATTTATGATAATCCACAAAGCCTAGTACCTCCCTCCCCTCCTAATATCTTTCATGGGATTTATTTTACGAAAAAACACTGGAAGTAAAATATTCACGATACCATAGCATAGCATTCTATACGAACTACACTATACTTCTATACCATATTTTTATATTCATTGATTGTTCGGTGCGGAACGCGTCATAGAGTTTATCATTTCTCTTTATTCGATTTGCCTCGTGAAGCAAACACATAGTACCGACATCCACACATACATACATACATACATACATACATACATACATACATACATACATATATACATATATACATATATACATACATAATACATAATACATAATACATACATACATACTTACAAACATAATACATAATACATAATACCTGGTACGTACAGGAAAAGTCATCGGTAAATCCCCACCTCCCCATGAAGTAGTCTCCTGCTTGTCATACCTACATTACATACTAGTCATTCCTCCCCATCCGATTCTAGTTTAACTCGCAAATTATCAATTATCACAGTATCATTCATTCATTCATTCATCCATCCACCCCCCCTTCACCCCTCCCCCAACATAACTTGGAAGGTAACAAAAACACACTGTACACTGTACTACTATATTTAATTCCTACACGACCGACCTACCTACATACATGAACATTTTTTCTCACACCCGAGAGTCATTTTATTTACCTCACCTACCTACTAAGTATTCTCAAGATCATCTCGCAATTCCTGCTTCTTTATTGAATTATCGATCCATTGTTGTGTCTAATGTCTTGGTCTCTTTTTAGCACACAACCCAGTTTAGTTTGAGCCGCTACGTCAACAATCAACCCACCATCGACTTCCTTTCCTCCCGGATTTGAACCTAACTTCATTAATTGTCATGTCGACCGTTAGCACCAATTCCGCAATACCTGCTCCTTCGCAATTACATACAGATCAAGGATACGGCGCAGCAAGTACCCCGCGAGCTCGTCCTCAGTCTCAGTTCGTGAATGGAGGTCCTGCAGTGACGGATTACGCCACAAACGAACTTGAGCCTCCTGCAAATAGCCAGAACTCACACGGAAGATTCAACGAGGAGTGGGACGCAAGTCAACGAGGAAGTTCAATAGTAGACGGCAATATGCATCGATCACATTCAGTCATGTCGCAAGGCGATACCTTGATTCCTTCAAGAGGCGGAACCCTCAAAAAGAAGACTTCTTTAAAGAGAAGTAGTAGCAAACGCAGCTCGCGAGCTGGAAGTGTTCGCAGCTTGGTCGTTCATCCGCAGGGTGATATCGATGAGTTTCACAGTGCATTTTATTCTCCCGTCCCTACCAGCGGAAATCCCACGGATATTTTGGCAAACAGATTTCAAGGTAGTTACCCGACAATTGACGTCTGCGGCAATATGCTAATTTATCATTTCTACTTGCAGCTTGGCGTAAGGTCCTCAAGGACCTTATTCTCTATTTCAAAGAAATCCAAAGTCAGTACGAGCACAGATCGAAGAGTCTCTCGAAGGTCTCGAATGTTATCAACAACACAACGGCGCCGTCTGTCTTTTTACCGACGGGTGGGATTGATGATGCCCTCCAAATCCTTCGCAACTATCACAAGTCCGCAATCGCAGAGGCAAATAAGTCCAGGGACATTGAACAAGACGTCATTCTTGCTTTGACAGGCTTGCGCAGCGATTTGCAACAGAAGATCAAGGAGATCAAGGGTTTATCGGGTGATTTTAAGAATTCGGTCGATAAGGAGATGGAAGCCACACGAAAAGCTGTGACCGCATTACAAGAGGGTTTGGGTCAAGCGGATGTTAATCCTTCTCAAATGACGGGCAAGCATGATCCATACCTGCTCAGACTTGCTGTGGACCGTCAGGTCGAGAAGCAGATCGATGAAGAGAATTACTTGCACCAGGTATGTTCCGTATATGCGCATGGTCGCCCGTCTCTAATATTCCCAGGCATATCTCAACTTGGAAGCCTCAGGGCGGGAGCTCGAAGCCATTGTCGTCGGCGAGATTCAAAAATCTTACAACGCCTTGGCAGGCATCCTGAAGCGAGAAGCAGATACTGCTTATGCCGCCGTCGATGAACTACGCACGGGTCCTATTGCCATGCCAAAGGATCATGAGTGGACTGCATTTGTTGAAAATGATGAATATTTCGTTGATCCAAAGATCCCTGTAAGAACACCAGAAATTATAAGATATCCTGGCCAGGACAACGACCTCGCTGGATGCATCAGAGAGGGTCTCCTAGAGAGAAAGTCCAAGTTCCTAAAGGTAATTCCTTCCAATTGCAAGCATGTGACACCCTGCTGATTTCAATGTAGTCTTACACGTGAGCGATTAAGTAAAAGTGATGATCGATAGTTATGTACTAATTTTGATTCTAGTCCCGGCTGGTACGTCCTTTCTCCTACTCATCTACACGAGTTCCGTTCTGCGGATAAACTTCAAGCGCCCATCATGTCTCTCTATCTACCTGAGCAAAAACTTGGCTCTCATTCAAACGAGGGAGGATCCTCCAACAAGTTCATACTCAAAGGTCGCCAAACTGGGGCATTACACCGTGGACACTCTTGGGTTTTTAGAGCAGAGACACGTGATACCCTACTTGCTTGGTACGAAGACATCAAGACTTTGACGGAAAAGTCTCCACAAGAACGTAATGCGTTTGTGCGTCAGCATGCCCGCAGCGTTAGTGGTACATCCCAACGAGCTAGTTCCATCAGCAGCGACGGAGTCATGGACGAGGAGGACGAAGAACCATTTTCAGCACATACGTCAGCCATTGTAGGCACCCAAGGACTCAAACAAGAACAGAAACGTCCTGAACCAGGTGGGAGATTTCCCTCAGATCTACAAGTCAATGCGGCGCGTGGCTTACAGGCTCCTCTCTCGCCTTCTAGTGGCAGTTCCAATTTTGGAGGTGAAGCGGATGATGCAGTAACCACTGCTGCAGCTCTGCCCGCAAGTGGTGTTAGCCACAATTATGGAGAGGACCCTAATCCCGCGTCGCCGACACACGCACAGATGATAAATCAAGCTGCTAAAGAAGATGGTGTGAATCCTTATACTTACGAACCCATTCAGAATATGAACGCTACGCGTAATAATCAACACGAGTTACCTACCACGGTCGCTGCCGCCGGCCTAGGCGGCGCCGCTTTAGGCATTGCAGGTGCAGCCGCGTATAACGATCACGAGCTCCAAAAACATCGTGAGCAAGCAGCCATGGAAGCAACCGGCATAGCCGCACCTGACGCGGATCAACTTCGAGAACAAGCAGATAAAGAAGCAGCTATGATTGCAGCGCCCGACGACAATACATACGAAGGCAAGGCACAACAACAAGCAGACTTGGAAGCCATGGCCATAGCCGCCCCCGATATGAACATGTCTGCCGGACGTAGCCTCGGTGATGGTAGCGCAGCCCCTTGGTTTAACGAAGCACGGGAGACGGCAGCTTCAACAACTGCCACAACTACTACTGAACCACGGTCAGTAGAGACACTCCTCGATCCCCTTGCCCAAGATCTTGGACGCCCGACGTTGGCTGCTGGACAAAATCATCAGAGCGTCCAGAGTATCAGTCAATTACATGTGCCTGGAGAATTTCCCAGGCCTAGAAAAGAGGCAGAAAGTTCTTTGAGTAGTGAAGCCATATAGAATGTTTCTTTTTCCCCGCTAAAGTGTTTCTTCTTTTTACATGTTGGTAGGACAGGATTGAATCTCAATTGAGACAAAGGAGGGTTTTGAAAGTATTCTGTGCGTGTATGTAAGCGGATTGGCACGTTCCTATAGCAATTGGTATGGGATATGGAACGGATGGCATGGAATTGGATGGATAAAAGGAAAAGAGGAAATAGTGATGAGACTTGGGAACAGGGGTTTGATATGGTAGGGTACGGTACGGTACGGTATGGCATGGATGGATGGATGGAGGTGGATGGTAAAGTTTCCATACTGCTTTTGCTTGAGGAGATTGGGACGGAATGCAATGCAATGCAATGAAATTATTTCCTTGGTGGATTTACTATTGGCTACTTAGGGATTGTCGATTAGATATATCCTGAATATGAAGATATTAGTTTATATTTATGAATGCGTGTGGTGCCAATGTTGTGAATTTGATTGGGTAGGGATGATATTTCATGGGGAGGAGGGTGGTGACGGGAAAGATTATCCCTTTCTCTACCTTGAATCATATTTTTTGTGTATATTCAACGGTGAATATACAGTATACAAATCGAAACGGGATTCCTAACTATCTTTAGGTATATAGATATATAGATATATAATGAAATATGGAATATGGAATAGTAGGGTGGTGGCTTGTAACATGTTATTAAATGCGGAACATATTGAAGTCAGTTAAGCTTTGAGGAATAGAAACGGAAAGAAAAAGGAAGATGACTTTAAGGAGATGGGATGGGAGGAGCACTCTTAGGGAAAGTCTTGTGGGATTGGTTTTATTTCATTTCCTATCTCTTGTATCCCATACCGTGTCTCATATCTCCAATTCTCTCACTTTCCTCCTTCCCTGTTGTCCTTCAATGATATTATATATATACACCCATATTCTGTACCCTGACTCCTTGACGCAAATAACAACTTCCCAAAAGCGTTTCAATTCCTAACCATCAGTCATATTCCCGACTACACTTAACACTCTCTTCTTACTTGAGTATCATGCTTTGTAGCTCGGCATAATATAGTATAGTATAGCATAGCAAAGCCAAGCCAAAGCTAGAAGATAAAACAGAAAGAATAGGATAGATATATAGGCTGAAGATAGAGCTGAGATCCTGTTTATGTACTGAGAAAGCCGCATTTGAATGGCAAGAAAATTGTAGCCAAAAGGGTTTCATTATTAATCCTAAATCTATTTATTTAAAGGCATATATGGAGAGGAATAGTCCTTTTCAAGTTAGGTGCTCTTTCCAGGACACATATGGTGGGCATAAAGTTCCTCAAAAACTATGAGGATATCGTGAGATGATTCAACTCAAATGGATCATTTGAAGATAAATCCAGCCTTTTTAGGTACAGCGAGAACCGACCATAAGTAAGCCATTATCATCAATCGCGAGATTTCTTCTCATTCATCATCATACCTGCAATTATAAATTTCCTCTTATTTGAGGAGCCTGTCATCAAAAATTGAAATAACACAATGCCGCTGTAATATTCTTTTCATTCTAGTCATCTCATCTCATCTCATCTCATCTCATCTCATCTCATTTCTCATATGACGCTAGATATAGGATGCTAGTAGCAAAGAAAACACAATGCATCAAATACTCTTTTTTATGTAGTAGTCATGATACTTTCCCAAACTTCCAGATTCTTATGTCATCATCTTCGTATTTGTTAATTCATCTCATCAAATTTCTCAACTCCGTTTCACCAGAGATCTCACAATTTAAGCAGCAGGCGCAGCAGGTGCCACAGCTACTGCTGGCTCGGCAGCCTTTGCTTCACCAGGGAACGGATTATCCGATCTTCGCTCATCACGAAGTGCCGTGAGCTTCTCAATCGCTTCTTGCAATGAAACGGGCTTTCCTCTATCTTGAGTCGATGTATCATCACGATTTCTAACATTAACCTCGCGACCCTTCATTTCCGTATCTCCGACAACTTTTGAGAGCGTTAGTACTAATTTGTCAATATTAAAAGAAGACGTGACTACTTACCGAATATAAAGTTGTATTGTGCTAATTGCCCTGTGCGGATCTTCTTTTGCAGAGTGTTACCACTCAGGTCAACGTCAATGAACATTTGTTGTTTGTGGAAGATTGATTGCACTTCCTTAGCATATTCAAAGTAGCCAACACCGACTGGAATAACGAGGATTTGTCGAGGACTCAACCAGAAAGGCCATTTACCTGCAAAATGCTCGATCAAGATGGCGGTGAAACGCTCAATACTACCTGCCATGGCTCGGTGAATCATGACTGGTCTGGCGCATCCAGGAGTAAGCGGCTTATACACTCTCTCCTTTGGAGCATTTGGATCCTCTGGTTCAGAATCCTTCTTGGGTTTAACAACGGGTTCCTTGACGGCCACCTCTTCCTTCTTGGTTGGCACATCACCGGTATTGTATTCAAGTCCAAAGTTTTGGGGCAATTGGAAATCAAGTTGGATTGTAGCGCATTGCCACTCTCTCTTCAGACAATCACAAATAGTGATATCAATCTTTGGACCATAGAAAGCACCGTCACCTTCATTAAGTTCCCATGGTACTCCGCCATCACTTGACGCAAATTCGTCTAAGGCAGATCGGAGTTTATCCTCTGCCATATCCCAAGTCTCAATTTTACCCAAAAACTTCTCTGGGCGGGTAGAAAGCTTCAGCTTGAAGGTGAAACCCAAAAGGCCGTAGATAGCCTTGAGGAAATCGAACAAGCCGGTAATTTCATCTTTAATCTGGTCTTCCCTACAGAAAATGTGGGCATCGTCTTGCTGGAATCTTCTTACTCTTGTTAAACCAGTCAATGCACCCGAAGCTTCGTTACGATGTAGCACACCAAAGTCTGCAACTCGCCATGGCAATTCCCTATGACTACGTTCGCGGTGTCCAAACATTAAGCAATGGCCAGGGCAGTTCATGGGCTTCAAAGCAAAAACATCCTTCTCGACCGGGAACGTGAACATGTCATCCTTGTAGTATGCCCAATGACCAGAGGTCTTCCAGAGTTCAGAGTTGTACATATTTGGCGTAATGACTTCGTTGTAGCCACGTTTCCAGTACTCCTCTCTCAAGAATGACTGGATAGTGTTATAGATACGAGCACCATGTGGCAACCACATTGCGGATCCAGGAGATAATTCGTGGAAGAAGAACAGTTCTTGATCCTTACCAAGTTTTCTGTGATCACGCTTTGCAGCCTCTTCCAAAAACTTCTTGTGCTCGGCCATTTGCTTCTTATCGGGGAATGATACACCATAAATTCTCTGCAGAGAGTCGTTGTCCTTATTTCCTAGGAAGTATGATGCTGAATTCTTCATGATAGCAAATGTCTCGATTCTGCCGGTGTTAGGTACGTGGGGGCCTCGACATAAATCGATCAGAGGTCCATTGCGGTAGACAGTAGTATTAGTTCCATCCGCGATCTTGTCCTTAATGATATGCTGCTTGTACTTGTTGTCCTTGAACATCTCCAAAAGATCATCTTTGGAGAGAACCAATCGCTCGAACTTCTGCTTCTCCTTTACAATTTGGCCGACCAATTTCTCCAGTGGCTGCCAGTCTGCATCGGTAACTGTTCCTTGGTTGGGTAGACCCATCTCGTAATAGAAACCATTGTCAATGGGTGGGCCGATACACAAACTGCAACCGAATCGTCTTTCTGATGCTTCACCCAAGATATGAGCGCTAGAATGCCAGAAGACCCGTCTGCCCTCATCATTTTCAAAAGGAAGCAACTCAAGTTTGCAATCACTTTCCAAAGGTCTCTCCAAATCCCATAATTGTTCCGAATCCCCATTCAATTTGGCAACAACCGTACGCTTAAGGAGACTCTTCGAAATTCCCTCTGCAATTTGCGCGGGAGTGGTCTCCCAAGCAACACCTTCCTTAATGGATCCGTCCGCAAGAGTAATGGTAATAGGCACTCTTGGTTTTGCAGCGATTTCAGCATCGTATTTGGCCTTCAACTTGTCGAAAACTGCTATGCGATGGGCAATAAATTCTGGCGCTGGGTTGAGTTCCAAAGGTCCGGAATCTGCCCCACTATCCCCTCCCTTTTCCTTCTTGGGCTTTGGTGCTTTAGGTGCTTTGGGTTTCTTCTCTCCAATGGCAATATTTTTAACACCCTCTGCCACCTTCTCGACTGCCTCCTTTGCCTGTTCCATGGTGTTTGGAGGAAGTTTGTTATTCGATTCTGTTTCTGCCGTACTTGGGGAGGGAGTCAAGTACAACAAGACGGTTGTCCTTTTTAATAAATTTATGACTCAAATCATCGTTTGAAACGTTTGCCCGCTCTTCACTTGAGCCGTGCACTTTGCAGATGACTAAGGTGAGTTCAGCCAATAAAAATCGCTCTTGGCTTTTGCTCCACGCTATCCAGTTTTCGCTTGGAATAATTTTTTGGAGAGCTTTAAATTTTTGTACCTCTCAACGATAACGCCAAACACCCTCGAATAATCGACAACAGCAAACAATGTCTTTCCGAGGTGGATCAAGAGGCGGTCGCGGTACCGGCGCCAATGCTGGTTTCAGCGGTGGTAGAGGAGGATTCGGTGGTCGTGGTGGAGGTGCGTCGATGCGAATTTGCGGATTTGAGATCAATTGTGCGCAATTACTAACGGTTCATAATAGGCCGTGGCGGTTTCCAGCAAAGAGACAACGGCCCTCCAGCAGATGTCTTTGGTAGAGAGTCTTAATTGACATTGTCAGAGCCAATTGCTAATATTGGAATAGCTATGGGATCTTTCCTCCATGCCAGTGAAGGAGAAATTGTCTGCGAATCTATCAATACTAAAATTCCTTACTTCAATGCACCAATCTATTTAGAGAACAAGGTAAAAATCTGCAATCCCCAAAAATTTGCGAAAAACATAAGCTAATAATTGAATCGATAGACTTCAATTGGTAAAGTTGACGAAATTCTCGGTCCCATCAACCAAGTTTATTTCACCATCAAGCCCACCGAAGGTATCCAAGCTACTTCATTCAAGACTGGCGACAAATTCTACATCGGAGGCGACAAACTTCTCCCGTTGGAAAAATTCCTTCCAAAGCCAAAGCCACCTCCAGGAGCACCAAAACCAAAGAGAGCCGGTGGTGCCAGAGGAGGTAGAGGAGGACCAATGAGGGGTGGACGAGGTGGCGGAAGAGGCGCGCCACGCGGAGGAAGAGGTGGTTTCACACCAAGAGGTGGTAGTGGAGGTTTCTCCAGAGGTGGAGGAAGCGGCGGCTTCTCTAGAGGTGGTGGTGGTTTCACTCCTCGAGGTGGCGCGAGAGGCGGTTCGAGAGGAGGATTTTCCCGAGGTGGCCGTTAAATCATAGGGTAAAGAGCTGAAGTAGACGAATCTGGGTATATGGCGTTTTTAAGGGTCTGTTTGTAGGTACGGCTTGGGCTGCTGCGAACTTCTGTGTAAAACTTGTACTTTCTTAGTCAATAGTCGGTGGGGCTATTGGAAAAATTCCAAAGCTTCGGGCAACATATTACACATGTTTCACCAAAGAGAATCGACTCTAAATTAAGATCAAGCACTCACCAATGAATAATGGACCGAAAAGCTTTCCATACACGCTGAATTATCTGTAAATCCAGCCTTTATCTAATTACTCATCTCGGTAGGATCCAAATCCTTAGTTTCACATACAGAAGTGCATGTGTTACCTAGTCCGCCAGCCAGATTGCAAAGCAAAAGCTAAAGGAGGCTACACTCTGAGCCCCGGTGATATGGATTCATTATTCTGCGCTTGAAGTGGAGGATTAGGTATGGGCAAGAAATACTAGGTACCATAAAAATCATATCGCTGTTTGATGAAGCATTGAACAAAATTTTTCACATGCACATGCACATGCATATCAGTCCTATACTCAACTTGAAAAGGGGATCGCATTTTAATATATGTAATGCGCCAATTCATGAACTTCAAGGTATCATATACGTACTTAATCTCCATTCCACCACCAAACCGGGTATGACTATTCTCATCCGTTCCTTTCGCTCCTTCATGCCTCACCATAATCCATCACCAGCATAATACATAATCATGGCTTAGGGATATGAATAGTTTTACTAGTCATCATGCAACCCCAAAGAACAAAAAGTCCCACCACCGGATGAAACTCAAACATGGTACCCGTACCCACTGTTCCCAATGGTATATTGTCCAGAATCCAACCCTTGGATACCCAGTATGCCATTAGAGCGGCGATGGAGAGGGATGTCGGAATGGGTGTGCCTTCGAAGTATTTACTCTTTCCAGTAGCATCCTTGGGGACATTGGCTACGGTGATGTTGAAGCGAGCGAGGCGCGTAAGACCACAGAGGACGAAGAAGGTCAGGAAGAAATGGTCGACAGGAGTGCGGATACCAATGGCAAAAGCTGCGGCTGCGGGAGAGACTCCAAAGGATACCTAGGGTAGAAATTATTAGAATCACCAATTGAATGATGTATACAAGTGTAATTAGGAAGACATACCAAATCTGCCAATGAGTCCAACTCTTGGCCCATCAAACTACTCTTCTTCCTCCACCTCGCGACTTTCCCATCCATGAAATCGAAGAACAGCCCAAATGGCATGAAAGCCAAAGCCGCCCAAAGATTTCCATGCGCGTCGGCTGGGCCCAGACAATACCGCATCGAGGAAAACACAGACATAACACCACAGAATCCTAAGGAGTAGCACTCAGCAAATTTGTGCGAAAGGATGTAGGAGGGGTGGCATTTAATTACCGTTGAGTTCTGTGATCAAATCTGCAAGATGCAGCATCTTAATCATAGAGAAATGACCGGTGTCCTTCTCCAACAATCTCTTTTGCTTATCTACAGCTATTCCCTCCATTAGCACACATATACAATTATAGAAATTCGATCTGTTCGCACACGAGGGGGAGGGGCAATCATTTTCGCCGTCATAGACACTCACCGACCGTTGAATCCTTCGTTGCGCCATTTGTGGCACTGCCACTATTTCTTTTCGACATTTGAGATGAATTAATTCGCACCGAGTATTTGTAGTGTAGAGGGAAGTGATAGTATTGTGAGGTTGCTGATTTTGAGACTTTTGGGAAGTCGTTTTCTAGGTTTGTTTTAGAGCTTGGTTTTAGCACCCATGACGTTGAGGGATCGCCAAGCCACAGCTGAACAAGGGCACGAGCAAACTTTAATAAATACCAACAAGTATTTAGGTAGGTTCTAGTAGGTTAATAAGTCTTACTTTTATTGCCTGGGAAGCATTCGAGCGAGATTCACCGGGTGTATGAAACAAAGATTAAAATTTCAGCTAATCATTCACATCTTCAACATCTTCATCTCAAAAGACACTTGTTTTCTTCTCCTTTAGTTTTGGTCCTCATATATGTGCTTCGTAATACAAGCGGCTTCTTCATCAAGGGCCTTTAGAAAGCCTCAATGATATTCAGTCCAGCTCACAGTCACATTTAACAATGATTCTCAGTTGAAAAGGTCTTCAGGACTAAAGTCTGTCATTTATTCTAAACCACCTCCGTAGATATGCACCCCCGTACGCCATATGCACTCGTGCATTTACCAAGGTATTGTTGCTAGCCGCCATGAGAAAGTGATATCGTGGGATAACGGTAATTTGTAAAAATCATTCGAATCATGTCGTCCCAAGCCAAATTATACAATATTAATGTGTACTATTACCATCTTCCAGCAATAGCCTTTAGACCTTTACCGTGTAAGAATAATGCCAAATCCATCAATCCATGCTGCGCATGATCCTGAAACGCCTGCAATGGTGTATCCTCTCGGGGGTATCAAAGTATGCCTGGAGAGTATCAGTGAGAATGCACAAGGATAACCAGAAGGAATAAGCTAGCTGTCGTGAAGTTCGCAACACCTCACTTGATGCATCCCAATGTGGGGAAAATACTAACCCAGAACCGCCAACAGGGTTTCCAAAAACCTGGGACTTCCTCCCTAGACTAGTCATAATTGCAATACCGTCCAACCACAACCCACTTCTGACATAGAACCCGGTAATATACTCTCCTCGACGTGTATCTATGATACTATTAGTACTTGAGACGTGATATGTGATGAGCCTAGTATATACCGAGACTAAAATCTGCAGCCGATCCACCCTTCTTGCCAAAGAGTTGCGAGGTTGCATCCTCGTAAATAAACTCTATACCGTCGAGCGCAAAGCCCGCCCAACTAAAGGACTTGTCAGTAATCGTACTTGGATGAATCATCTTGGAAATGAGGAAAACAGCGACCCGGTATGACCCTTTCGGCTGTTTCGAAGCAATACACTTACACCCTCACTTGTATCATCAGTTTCGTTTGATAAATTGAACTATCAAATATGACTTCCTGCGGCTGGGTGCCATCCATCTGTGACGCGCCCAATTTACTGCTTCTGAAAGCCATTTGTCCATTCTTTAACTTCAGCTTGCTGGCTTTGGAGACTAGCTGGGCGAAATCTCCAACCTCCTGGCTACCACCGCCGAATGACTTCACAGAAAGCTTCAGCCTCGATTTCCGGCGGTCCTCAGGTAGTTGATTTCTTAGATCTTGCTCCGTCAGAGTAATCTGTCGTTGGATAGGCCCATTGCCATTTCCGTCTCCGAACTCCTGCCAGTTACGACAAAGATCGTCGCCCTCGGTAAATATTTCGAGGAAAGCTACCCCTGATGTCGCTGTAACGATCACACTTCCATTATCTACAGGCCATACTTGGATGGAGTCATCGCTAACTCGTGGAGGGTCAGTAGGGAGTGCGAACGACGGGTGGCTTCTGAAACGCAGAGTGTCCAGCCTATGCCATGTGCACTCGTCTCTGGGTAAAACCAGCCCGCCCTTCGATTTTGTACGTGTCGAATAAGGTTCCCTAGTGGTAAAAGACCGGTTCAACGTAACGTAATCCCGAAGCATTACCCCATTCTCCTGATGAGGGCATCCAAACAAATGGCCCACTTCATGTAGGTGAGCGCCTATCCCAATGTTTGCAGCTTCCCAGTTGCTGCCAGATTCATTACAGTCATTCGCTACAAAATTGGTGTCCGTGACTGTACAATCAGAAAATGCCGGCACAACTTCTTCTAGCATAGATGGATAACTTTGTAATGCCTGGCTACCGAAAATAGCTAGCTGAAGCTCTCCACCCCCACCTCCAAGGGCGGCATGACCGGTGATCATATTGTGCCGCTTCTCCCAATGAGCGTCCAGGAGAAGAACCGTCACATACTGTTTCTGACCTGGCTTAGGCTTAAAGTAATTTTTGACATCCTCACTAGCGAAGGCAAATAAATCCCCGCGGCGGGTGCCATTTTCGTTCTGCTGGGCAACATCGAGATGTCGAAGTTCCGCAACAGTTTTCGAGCTTCGGATAACATGGACTTTTGCTTCACTTCTCATGGTCCCCATCTCACGGTCTCTGTAGTTCGAAGTACCTGTAATCCACTCCTCTTCAAACCTAAATGTCCTCCGACCAAGCTTATTTCGAAACATCTGTTCGGCAGTAAATGCCTGCCAACTGGTAATCGTTAGTTCATTCTCTCAGCCAAAGGATATTTTGATATGAAGAAGAAGCAGGAGCCGATCTAGGAGGATATGACACTTTGTCGATTTCCAGAACCTCGGGGAAACAAACCCTGTTTCCAATGGACACTGAGTGAAAAAAATGCGCTGGCTGCTAATTCTAGCAATAACCGCACCTGGCTACTTGCCACCATGAAGTAGAAGTTTATATGGGGAAGAGATACACGTACAGATAAGCTGCCATTCTGAACTTTCGTATAGCAGTATCTAAGCCATTGCCCTCCCTCTCGATGCGCGAGGGTACGGCATCATATGTTCCAGGAGAATCTTTCCCGAGTAGTATAACCAATTGAAGCGGGGGATTTGTAAGAGTTGGCAGCATGTGGAGAGTGAGGTAGGAGGAGTGTATGGGGTTAGGAGAGTTGCTGTTCGCAAGCTTTGGCGATGTAAAATCGAATCTTAATCGATTGGGGCCGGGGGTAAGGTAGACAAGTGCCTTGAAGTGCGACTCGGAAACAGGCCAGTATGTCGGAGGAAATCCATCGTCTAGACGAGTAGCTGTGAGGGTCCCGTCTATCTGTACTTCTGAGGGATCTGATATTGTGCCATATATCGACAAGACCTTTTGATATACCTAGTCAAAGTGTGTTAGCTCTGCCCAGTTCTGCGGCTTGCGGGATAGCTGACCCATGTATTGTCCGTGATGGACAAAATTCGCGGTGAATATGGTGAGACAGGCAAAGCCGATTTTGAAGAAGGAGATCCTAAGCCCGACATTCCAGATACACTGTGTCTGTTTGATCCCGTCGTCGAAACAGCTGGCCGAGTTACTCCCATGCCGTTGAGGGTGGATGAGGATTGTGAACTTGGCATTGTTGGCGGTGTTGTAGCGCCATAAGAAGAATTCAAGGAGATTTGCGATTTACTCGAAGTGAATGTGTTGCTTCGAAGGCCACTGCCAGTGCTTGCATTACTGGCACTCGATTCTCCAGTGCTGGAATCGGTTGTTTTTGCGACGGGCTTGGAGCGCCTCTTAAGGTCCTTCAGAAAGGAAGGGGCCATACTACAGCCAGAGCAAGGGGGGTAGCTAAAGACAAGGAAAAGAATTAATTAGCTTGCGATGGTTTCATATCAAAGCGAGAGACACATTGAAATAATTAATCTCTTGGGGAGCGACGGCGATGATGGCAATGATGATGATCGATGATGGCAGACCTTGGGTGATAATTTTCTCAGTCGGTGCCTCCCTCAAGTTAACAGTAGGTAGGTAAGGTAGGTAGGTGGTGGAAGATAAGGTTAGAAAAGCGAAATGTTTAAATTTCGGGACTAATAATAATAAGATGACGACGGGGTTGGATGGTGCGAAAGAGGTTCTCCAGGGATGTTTATTAGACGGGGAAACAAAATGAGGATGTGTGGATCCTTTATTTTCGATCTTGAAAGGTGTGAATGTAAGTAAGTAGCGCGCGAGTAGGTAGATTTAATGATTCAAGGTGGCATTGTGGTATTCGGGTATTGGGGTATTGTGATATTTCAACTTATCGATGCTCTCTTTTCTCTCTCTTGTTCGTTCATATGGAAGGTAGGAGGTAGGAGAGAGGATTGATTGTACGAGTGCCTTGATCTATTGATCCATTGATCCATTGATCCATCGATCCATCCACTATATGCATACCCATCCAAGGAACAGAAACATTTGAACGAGTGTCTGGGCGTTTATTACTAGGGATACCCCTTGTAAGACCTTTTCCTATCCATCTCCGGAAAAGGAAGATGCGCCCTTTTTTGGCATCATTCATCATTCATCATTCATCATTCATCATTCATCTGAACTGCATCTGCACTGCATTTGAACTGGTACGGCAGCCAATACATAATTACCCGTTATTTGTACATGACATGTAGAGTGGCATAGTGGCATGATGAATGAGGACGTACCGGTAGTACGTACATACATACAAGTTAATTGATGGAGAAATGTTGAAGTCCGCTGGAGAACCTTCCTTCAATACAAGAAAGGTTTCAGCAGCTGGGTAACCAAATCTGCTCTGCAGTGCCGCAGCCATATGAAGATCAACAAGTATCTAGTCTTGCTGCCGTCTGTTAACTCCTACATAACATGTCTGTCGTGTTGACTACGCACCAGGTACCAGCTATGCATTCCAGACTTTAGAGGGGTTGTAGGATGATAGCATAGAGGCATGAAAGCACAGACATGGCTTGAATAGCGATGTCTACTCGACACAGAGCATTAGCTCGCTACTATATGCATCTAATAGTAAGTATAGATTGAACAATACATTGACATCCTTGATAACTCTTTACAGAGGTTATATAACTTACTAACTCGGAATCTTGGAATAAGTGTTGAATCAAAAGAGCACAATGCACATTCTACTCTCTTGGCCGAAGCTCAAGTAGGTTACATCAGTACATCGGCATGTCAATACATTAATACATTAATACATCAGTACATCAGTACATCAGTACATCAGTACATCAGTACATCAATAACATCAATAACATCAATACATTAATACATTAATACACCAGTACATCAGTTATCGATACGACAATTTGAACGACTCAACCCTTCTTTTACCTTCCCCAAACAACACCCACCCACCACTACCCTCTTATTATTACCATCATCAATCACCATCAACATCACATCACCATTATTGGTCAATGCTAACCAGCGACATGCCTATTCCATTTTAGTGGCCTTCAATACGACTGGCCCTACAGCTAGTACCCCGTAATTCGTGCGTCTAGGCTCCTTACAGTACCAGAGCACCTGAGGTGAAGACCTAAAAACTAGATCCCGTCAAACCGCTAGGCCGAAAGCCCTTTAGCAGCTCAGTCTGACCACTGACCACTTCCCACTTCCCTTCCCTTGTAAGCGATAGACAGATAGCGGCCAGGAATGAGCCACGGAATTCCAACCTCTTCATCATCAAACCGTATCATTCAACCAACCATCATACAATCAATTCACCTCTCTGGTAAAAGAGGAATAAAGGGAAAAGGGCTATATGATAGTCTCCGACTCTTTTTGACATTTTCACAAAATTTCGGCACAATCCCTTATCCACATCGCTCTTGACCCGCAACAGAAAACTTGTACGAGAGAAAAAAAAATCCCCAGGTGGAAGAAACTAAGGCCAATTTCACTTTCGGCGCCAACCTTCCCCTCTCACCTGGAAAATATCTAGAACATCTTGCATTCGGTCATACTTCCTTGTACAATCTCAACACAAGCAGACCGATCTTCGCAGCAAGCTGGGTATTTATAAAGATGTCTTCCCCATGGAAGAAGCAGCCAGAGGAGGTAGCGGGGGCAGTTTTGAAAAGAGCTGAGTTAAGCAAGGTAAACTCTCTTGTGCCATTCGGGTCAAGTCCACACTATACTATACTAATGTCAAAATATCTAGATGGCTCGGAAACTGCAGAATCGACTGGCGCTTGCACAATTTAAAACCGAAAGGGGTTGGGAGGACCTCACACTAGATACAATAGAACCAAGGATGGAAGAAGAGCTAAGAAGAAGACGGCCAAACTCAAGCGGAGATATGTTATCAGACTCATCCTCCAGTGCTGCATCTGACTTGCCATACTCGAACCGAAGGACCTTACTCAGTTCCCCTTTGAAAGCCGCAGCCATATTTTCCGATCGAATTGTATCGAGTGGTAGCAGCACCGGGCCTAGGAAGAGGTCGTACCAGACCACTTTCCAACCACCAAGCTCAAATATGGGATCTCGAAAAAGGGTTCGCTCTTCTCCAACACCGAGTAGATTAATACGACAGCCGAACAGCTCTTGGAAGAATCACCGCCAATTAACCCAATCATCACCTATCAAGCCACGGAAGCCTCATTTCACCACCTCGGCGGGACCGGACATCTCTTTCTACAGGGGATCTTCGCATATGCCAGATGATCTTACCTCTCCCAACTTCGCAGCCCCATCCGATGACGAAGACAACCACCTTCCTCTACATTCTTTTAATATCCTGCCCTCGTCTCCGCGCACTCCATCTCCGATTCGAAACAGAGGCAACCCACACCGTCGAATTAGAGATGGCAATGGCAGGTCAGCAGCAGAAGAAGCAGATCTCTTACTGTACCTCAGTAGTCCTGCAAATCCCGCTTCACGAACAAGAATGCAGCCACCCTCTACCCCACCGTCCAGGAAGCTTGATTTGCCATCATCTATGATGACCACCCCAAGCTATAGCGGTGGTCTCTCAATATTCGGTGCACCTGCCACACCTTCACAAGGATTCGACTTCGCCGACTTTGTCAATATCACGCCAAGTCCCGCTCAAACGACTTGGACTCCAAGAGCTGCGAAGACGCCGTTGACTGTTGCACGCAGGCGCTTAACATTCGAAAACTTTCACGCACCAAATGCAAGTCCATCAAGGCGCGAGAGTCCTGCTTCTTCTAAGCACACTGGACTTGGTATGCAATTAGGCGGGGATCTTCTATCCTGATATATTTTTGTTCACGTTTACGATACGCTTTTGATGTTTACGATCAACAACTTCCATTCTCACGATTATGTTACTTTGTATATGACTTTGACGGCTCTTCTTATAATGTTCTATCTGCATGCATTGGCTAGCAGAAGTTTGGTGTTTGGTGGGAAGCTACTATGCTGGATGTAAATCCCTGGTAGGGATACAAGGGATGTAATGAAGTGACTGGTTTGGATTTTATTGTATCTGAATTTATGGGGGTTAAGAAAATATCTGATATGAAAAGATGACAAGATGGGATGGGAAAGGAAGGAAGGCAAGGCGAGGAATTTCCCGAGAGCTTGGGCTTGTCTCAATATGGCGCATTTAATTTGACACCGAAATCTGCGACAAATGGTGACGCGACCAGATGTGGAAGGGGGGACTTTAATAACCAATGACATTCAACTTACCCAATTGGATTTTTCAGATAGTTTTGATTGCTGAATTCATAAAACGGCTTAACTGAGTGCAGACAGAATATGAGTTGAGATCAGGGACGGTAGGTAAGCACAATCAACCAACCAACCAACCGCAATCCTCAACTTATCCTCGAGTGCATGCATGGGCTTAAATGGATTCATTATCTGTTCACTTGCTAACACCGGTGGTCGGCTCTTACAACCGGCCGACTACTCCCTAATTGGGGAAACCGAAATTTCCTCTGGAAAGCAAATTGTCCCTTTGCCGATTTTGATATAAAAAATATATCAAAGTCTAGATTGTTACCAGAAACCTTTATTACTGGCACACGATTCTGAATTTTCAAATCAATCCAACGAATTATCATTGTTTGGTTTGTATTATCGGATTGAAATCAATAATATGCAAATTATTATATCAATTCGAAAATTGATGAAATATATGAACTATTCATATATCATACCTAGGTAGCAAGCGGTGCATTTCGTTCTCCGGGGATATTCGCTTCACCCAATTAGGAGCTCGTCGGACGGATGTGAAAGCCGACTACTTATACCTAGGGAACTATGGAGTATCACCCAGGAAAGGGGGGTCGTTCGTTGTAAATGTATAAAATGTGGCTTGCTTTACTCCCTCTTCGATCGATATGCACTGCGATCATTTATTTTCTTGTCCATCATTCACATTTTAACATCTATTGTCCCTTGAATACCTACTGGAGGTGTATATTCTATAAACATTGCAATTCATGTCAAGATATACCTCCTCATATATCTAGGAGACATGACTTCTACCAGTGTTTGGATAGCTTCCTTCGTTTTGTTTTATTATATTGCAAGCAGGCTATACAAATCACACACATATTCCGCGAAATTGCGCGACTTCCACTGTGAAGAACCAGTAACGCAAGAAACAGTCAGTCGCTGGCCTCTCGGTCTCGATTACTTTAAGAGATCTTTGCATGCCGAGCAAGGGAAATACTTCCCAAACTTCCTTCAAAGCAATGTCGAACGTTATGGCACCACATTCAGATATACTATCATGAGCTCATCGACTCTTTTTACTATCGATCCTAGAAACCTCAAAGCCATTCTCGCGACACAATTCGACGATTTTCAACTCGGGCGAATAAGGACAGGGGCCTTTTGGCCTATGCTTGGGAATGGCATATTTACACAGGACGGTCACGCGTGGAAGGTAACGAGGGATATGGTGAGGCCACAGTTTACTAGAGATCAAATTAGTGATCTTGAGGTGGAGGAGAGGCATGTTCAAAACTTGATGAGAGCTATAGATGCCAGGCTTCAGGATCAATGGAGTGCAGAGATAGATCTACAGGCTCTCTTCTTTAGACTAACCATAGATTCTGCGACGGAAGTTCTACTTGGACAGTAAGTAGTACCTTTACTATGCACCGTCAGCTTTCTTTCTCAGAATGGTTTGTGGGTCACCCCTAATCATCTTCGATAACACAATGATAAATAAGCCGACCATGATTTTAGGTCTGCTAATAGTCAGCTTCTCAAACTACCAGAGAATCACGATAAAGTCGACGACACCGGAATAGACTTCGCGGCTGAATTCGACAACGCTCTATCCTGGACATCCCTTCGGTGCCGTTTCGCTGATAAATACTGGCTGGCCACCAGCAAAGACTTCACCAATTCTTGCAACAGATGCAACGAGTACGTGGATCATTTTGTCCAACTCGCTCTCACCAGAAACTCGCTAGGCAAGTCTCAGGATGAAGACGACGTATCCGGTGCCAAGAAAAGGTACATTTACCTGGATGCTCTTGCAAAAGAAACTCATGACCCTGTTGAGCTTCGCTCTCAATGTCTTCATTTGCTCTTGGCAGGCAGAGACACCACCGCCTCGTTATTAGGATGGTTGTTTCTCAGCCTTGCTCAAAATCCCAGTTACTACCAAAAGCTTCGCAATATCATTATCGAAGACTTCGGAACGTACGAAAACCCTTCTGAAATTACCTTTTCCGACCTCAAACGCTGCAGATATCTTCAGTATTACATGAATGAAGCTCTGCGACTTTATCCACCGGTGCCTCACAACGTTAGACAGGCGAACAAAGATACAACCCTGCCTTATGGCGGCGGCAAGGATGGGAAATCGAAAGTTTTCATCCCAAAAGGGTCAATGGTTGAATACAGCGTTTTTGCGATGCATCGAAGAAAGGATACATGGGGTGATGATGCCGATGAATTCCGACCAGAGAGGTGGGAGGGGAAGAAACTTGGCTGGGAATTTTTACCTGTAAGTCTGGATCTGACTCTTTATGCCGCTCAGAGCTCGTTACTGATGTTGAAAGTTCAATGGCGGCGCAAGGGTTTGTATTGGACAGCAATTTGCGCTGAATGAAGCCGGATATATTACCGTAAGGCTTCTTCAGCGATTCGATATGATTGAGAGCATGGAGACAGACCCGGTGATAAAGCATGACTATAAACTCACAGACGCCCCTGCCAACGGTGTAAAAGTCAAGCTTCATATTCCCACTGCATAAAGATGGCACATGGTTCCAGCTTTTCGTATCGTACAATTTTGTTCTTATTTTATCTACTGGTTCTTCGGTTTTGGATGCGCAGGACGAATCTGAACTTTGAAAGTTGACCATTTTTACATTATTTTGGTGTGGTATTGAGAAGATTGACGTCTAAAGTGTTGAGAGCAAAAATGATTGGACTGCGATGGGTCAAGCTTATCAGTTTTGCCCATGAATTAGATTCCGATCTCAGTACTCATCCCAGTTCCAGTTTGTCAAGAATAATTTCAATCTCCCCAGCTACAAAATCTGGATCATCCATTTGGATAAAATGCCCACAGCCAATCGCAATTTTCACACGCTCACATCGTCCTTCATCTGTTACACTTACCAATCCTGCATTATACCTTGCCCAATATCTACATGTTATTAATTAGACAACTATCCCGAACAATAGACTTAACTCCAAAGAAAAAAGGAATTAACGCACGGATTCGTAAACTTCATACTCATACTTCTTGGTGTCCCCATCCTCTCTAAACTCACATCTGCAAACGTGGCCGGATCATGCCCTACAACCGTCAGCCACGGGCCCTTTCTACCCGTACCAATAAGTTTCGGCCGATCAGCATACGGTAGTAACGTCGGTCCAGTTCGTCGATCCATAGATTCAGCGTTCGGAACAGATAAATCAAATACATTTATTAATCTTGTCCGTGCCCCAATGTATTGCGCGAGCGTACAGTCTGGGGCGACCACAAGAGATGGATCAAAGGTTGGGGATGATGGGTCAGGAAGAAAATCGCTGTAATTCACGTTTGGGATGTTGGAGTCGAGGGCGAGGACCGCGCCGCAGATGAATGGATGGGTTTGTATGTAGAGGCGGGATATAGGGACCTAGTTGAGTGTTATTCCGAGGTCATTTAACAGGGAATGTGGATAAAAGACATCAGACTTTGACAATAAGGTATAGAGTGTATGTGTCGGAGCACTTACTCCAATTGAAGCAGCCACAAATATTACACTAAGTTTTCCATCTCCGACCTCATCTGATTGAAGACCAAACTTCGTCCTAGCGATCACTAGAATAATCTCATGGAGATCATTTGCGGCATCCATGAAATCATGCCCGTAACCCTTTCCATCATCTAAAGGATCCCTAGCTGTAGTTAAACCCTGCCCATAACGGTCGTATGTCAAAAGTGATGGACAGTTCTTAACACGGGATCGAAGGATTGAAATACATGATTCCCAAGAAGAGGCAGGAAGTCCAAGCCCATTTACAAAAATAATGAGAGTGTGATCTGGTTGGACACTTGATTCTTGGAGGACCGAAGCAGATGCAGGCGGGAAGAAGGTGTGAGATATGGGAGCGCGTGGCTTGGAGGGAATGGTGAGGAGTGATGGCGATATGTTAATCATACGGGGAGTCAGGGTTGTATGTTCCGTTTTGGCGGATTGATGTAGCATGGTTAATTTACCATTTATAACTTGTTTTCGATATTCAGGTGGTGTGGATCAATTGATAGATATTATTTATCTATTCAGCCTTATGGTAAGGCGGAGGCAAAACTTTAAATAAATAGGGCCCGGGTGTTCTTACCTAGTCTCAGATGCTTCTTATCTTATCTCAAAAAACTAAGCGAGCCATGTTCCCCATCCCTTGTAACCTTTCGAGTCTTTCCGACCAATCTTTGTGCTTCGGTAGGACAATAACAATATTTTCATCCCGACGCAGATCACGGTATAAAACATGGCATCCCCAGCTATCCCGCAGAAGCGAACCTATAGACACAAATCACACTCGGAAGAATCGAAGAATAAATGTATCTGCACCGCGGCAAGCATAGCTGCGGCAAAGGTATCACAGCGGGCACCGACGATCGAACGAGTTCTTACCATCTCAGAAGATGCCGTCTGGTCACTCCGCAAATCCGATCTCCGAAATCACTTCCTCACTCTTCAACAGTACACTCAATCACTCTTGGATGGGGTGCCAAGAACCGATTGTAGTGGAGATGCCCACGGTGATTTGAATGAGACCCACCTGTCCGAAGCCCTTCCCCCACTCCTACGCGTGCCACCGGAAATACGTCAATTAATATATCGCCATCTGCTAGCGCCGCCCTCCGATGACCCTCGTCTTGGCCCCCACCCCCGCCAACTCCAATCCCACATCTACCTTTCCTGCGTGTTTGAAGTCGCGGTCCTCCACCTCAATCGCCAAATATACCACGAAGCGCTCCCAATTTTCTACGGTAATCCCCTCCAAACCATCTCTTTAACCGTCAACTACAATCTCTGGGCGCACAAGACGCAACGCTCCGATCTAGTTCTCTCATCATCCCTTACCTCATCTATTCGAAATCTGTCGCTTTCCATCCAGCTCGGTAGTGAGAAACGGAAACAGAAACCCGAGGATTTTGAAGCTGAGGCGAGACTAAAGGAAGTAGCTAAAGGGATCAAGAAACTGAGGAAATGGTTAGCAGGAGCCGATATTCAAGTTCTAACAATTGGGTGGCAAGAGCCACCGCAAACTTATACATTGGAGCAGAAGAAAGAGATTTTGGATGGGCTGAGACCTCTGAGGGCGGTAAGAGTGGAGGCCGGAGATATAAATTGGGGCTTGGATTGGAACAAGGGAAAGAAATTTAGGTTTGACGTTGATTATTTAAAAGAATTGGAAAGAGAACGATCCTGACATTTGCATGTTAGGGTTCGCATATGTCGTAGGCGGTGCTCCGACTATGTATTTGACTGGCTCACCGAAACACTGCATGTAAGACAAATGTCGGGATACATAAACTTCAACTTTTCAAGCTGATCCATCCGTCTATTGCCATTCGTAGTACTATGACATTTCCCCATTGAATACAATTCACCCTAACGCCGCGCTATGCATCAAGCCCCCATTTTAGTATTGGAGTAACTTTTTCCCACTCTTTCCATCCACTTTCAGTGTCGAAAAAGAGCAGAATTGATCCTTAATGGCCACTACCTCATATGTTCCCTCCTGCGAAGACTGTATCGTCTTGCTGTGTTCATACGAGATCTCATGCCTGGTCTCTAGCACATGTGACTTCTGACCCTTCTTCGCATTCGTACTTCTTGTATATGTAAACTCAAAAGGCGGCACACCCCAGAACTCAAATAGAAGTTCGGCTTGTCCACCCTCGTGAATATCAACTTCTACTTGCTTTCCTTTACTAATCCTGACACTGGGCATTTCATGGATAACCTTCGTAATCTCAGTCTTTGCTTTACACTCACTAGCCTTATCCGAGACAGCGGTGATGATGAAATTGCCTGGCTTCTCGGCAATACGCCTAAAACTAGTATTTGGTGATTTTGCTTTCCTTTGCACGTTCTCAAATGTATAGTAGATCTCGAATGGGGGTGTACCCGATAATGTATACCCAATCCGTTCTCCTACGCAGTAGTCTGTACGCGAGTCCAAAGGATAGATGGTAGGGACGTCGTAAACTTGTACTTGTACATGAGGAGCACCATGTTCGGTTTTCTGCTGGCATCCTCTGGAATCGCGAATTTTTCGTACACTGACCTGATGAATGCCTAGAGATAAAACTCGATGAGGGATCCGGAAATCATAATTGTTAGAATCGATATTGGCAATTTTGACAGTTTCGGGTCTTGTACTGCTTTGGTGTTTGATATCAATCTCCAGGTAAAAGGGAGGGATGCCTTCTAATTTGATAGGAATGACTTCATCTCCGGCTAGCTCTTCCTTGCAATACTTGTAGGACTGTCCTGGTTTTATGAAATGTGCCGCCGGTTTCCTGTTGACCTTTTGCTCAAGAATGAGCGGCGAAAACTTCTTTGGGTCATGGTCATATAGATTGTCAGAAAGCTCGGAAAATTTATACTCGTAAAGGCCAGGCTTAATTGTATCCATGGCAACAGTCGAAAGCCCAAGACCTGCATCGAACTCTTTGTTACTGATAGATGCCGAGCCATGTTCCGGTTTATGACGAATTTGATATTTGACGTGATAAGGGGGAGCACCTGCGATATGTTAGCCGGGCCAGATGTGATCCTGAAACAAATTATTCAACTCACCGATAAGGTTGATCTCCACTGCGTCAATATCGCCTTCGCATACTTCATGCTTGACATATTTCTCCCCTTGCAATACAAGAGCTGAATTATCCACAAGCTTTATTTTCGGTCTGGGGAGCCAATCAACCTCAAACAAGGATGCCTTGGGATCGACTGTTCCAGGGCACTGGTTGTCGAACACATCAAGTAACTCGTATGTACCACGAGCATCAACCTTGACCGCATCATTGGTTGACATGGCTGTTTTCTCCAAGATCTTGCCAGAATCATCATCAACATTTCGATACTTGATGTTCCAAGGAGGCTGGCCAGTCAAGCGCAAAGGTAGCGGGATATTGGTACCCTCGATAGTCATAATCTTGTGCTTTCCGTCCAGATGACCAAAAGCGACTCGTGGTCTTTGGTGTCTAACCATGAATTTGACCTCACCATTAAGGAATATCTTGCAGCCCGTCTTGTCTTGGACGCTTGCAAGAGCGAGAGAATATTCGCCACCAGTGATTAAAGGATCCGTCTTGATCTTGTATATGTCACTTTCAATTCCAGTGACCTTTTGCTTTCGACGTCTACCGTCATGGACAATCTCGTATTCTAATGTAAAAGGTGGCTCGCCAGAAAGCTCGACATTCATCTCGACGGGCTCCTCAATACAAGCGTCGATATTACCGGCCGGTCGTCTAAGATAAGCTGAAGCTGGTGGCTTGACATCCTGTTCCAGAACTAGATCATTGCTATTCAATTTGTGGTTCTTGTAAACAGCGTCATCCACAGAGGTGAACTGGTATTTGAAATGGCCTGCGTCACGGGGTTTAAGCTCTAGTTGGTGCCGTAAGCCAGATACTTTCACTGATTCATGCTTAAGACCGCTCTTTGTAATTATGTTGTATCTTACGACGAATGGTGGGGTACCAATTAGATCAAGATCAACGAGTAGCCCTATGGAGTTGCCAGCACATTTATCGTTGATATTCTCAGCATTTATAGATAGCTGCGGCTCAGGTGGATTGAGGAGCAAGCAAGAAGCAGGCTCTCTAACTTCACCTTCACAGAATTTGCTTTTGACACCAACGAGGGTATAAAGACCTGGTTCGCGAATAATTGGCGATTGATGGGCATGGCGTGCAGAATATTCCTCGAAAATCACCTCAGTACCATGGTCGCCCGCAGGAGTCAAGGTGTCAAGAGGCGAGAACTTGTACGTCAAGGTGTGAGAGGTATCATCTGGTGTTCGGCCAGGCGATGCATATTCAACTGGAAGCTCTGTTGTCTGGCCATTCGCAACCATTATCGGACTCCTAGAATCACAGCCCGTGAGCCTTGCAAGAGGCCTCTCATGGACTATGAGACTCTGCTCCATGTGTGAATTTTTAGGATAGATGAGCTCCCCATCTTCACCAACAAGCGTGAAATTTGCAACATTTCCGGTAGCGTCGTGAATCTCGTTGATTGAGTATAACCACAACCCGCTTGGGGTCATGGATTCATTTAATGGGATAATGACTTTTCTTGCCTGCCCCCATGAAACATCCAGGTTCCCCGAAGAAAGTAATGTGCTAGGCCGAGTTGCACCCGAAAGCGGCGAAACAAAATTCTCAGGTTGGTTGCTTTGGAAGTGGAAACTGCGATCTTTGTCGTTGATAGTACGTCCATACACAATCTTTAATGGGGCCGTTCCCTCAAGTTCGATGGAAAGGTCAGAAAGGTCTCCTAGACACTTGTCCGAACTCGTGGACCTGATGACCGCTTTGGGACATTTCACAACAAGTGTGTCGGACATTCTTCGCTGTACTTCGAGCTTCGACTGATCTACAATCTTGTGAAGTCTGTATAATCCGGGTTTCTTCACAGTATAGTCGAGAGTGTAAACATTGGGCTCATCCTCCATCCTTCGAAAGTTCTTCATGTCCCTTTTCTTCAACTCAATCGTTTCGTTTGCATTTGTATCAAAGTCAAAGCGCAGTAGTTCAATGTGTACAGGTTTCGTCTGGTTGAAGTACATGGGGAGCTTGACGGTAGGGCGACTACTGTCTAAACAGAATGGAAGACCATCAGGGTTCAATGTTGCAGATCTGTTAAAGATTAGTATTAGCACGGCATGCTGTGGAGATATGCAGTTTTGGTTGGAACAAACCCTTCTGGCAATATATTGATAATTTGTCGACCCATAATCAAAGATGAGTTGTGCAAAATGGCGGCAGGTCGCACACTGTTCTCCGAAATGGAGAGCTCACTGTCAAAAAAGGTCTTTGTGAGAAGTAGAATCCATCCTTGGAGAGGAAGCTTCACATAATTAGCTGTACTGTCCCCAAAGCTGCTTCAGGAACCACTTACTCCAATTCTGAACATCAACACGAAATCAAAGATGGCATGTAGCCCAAAAGCTACATGGGATGTCGATTGTGACCACTCCAGCCATGGTATGCGGAGTTTCGGTACCCAGTATAGAAATAAGGCGTCCAGCATTACCCATTTCATGAACAATGGAAAGGACTCAGATTCATCCTCTATCAACTGCCACCAATCATACAAACGCCATACCAGCAGCAAGCCATATAATCCTGTAACATACATGCGCTGACTAGGAGCATCGATAAGTTCGACGGGTATTAATGGCGCATCGGATTCTGTGGCAGCAGGTGAAGCCGTGGGAAGATCCCGTAACGGGGATGTCACTCGCCCTGTTGGATTTCTTTGGCCTGGGCCACTGCCCGGAGTAGACGGAAAGCCAGAACGCATTCTCGGGGTTCCGTTCATCTTGTAGAGAGTCTATAATCAATTCATACTTTAAATCCTGACGAAAGTGGTTCGAGGCCAGCCAAATATGCGTGAAGTTAAATGTCGTGGATAGTGTGTGTGGTGTTTAAAATAAATGAGCGGGCAAGCTATTCGCTATTCGCAAATGGGGCCCTAGATACTTGAGCCAAAAGGATAGTAAATAAAAGAAAAATCAAATGGAGATGGATCAATTAAGGAATTAATCAATAGATCAATCGATCAATCGATCAGAAAGGTATGGGTTGTTGTGGTTGTGTATTAAGTGAATGAATGAATACCTTGGTAAGGAAGGTACTTTTCAGCTCAAAGATTGAAAGTTCAAAGCTTCAGAGCAAGAGGTCAAAGTTTTGAGGTACCAGTTTTGCCAGTGTTGTCTTGACCTTAATATTTATAATATTTAATAAGTCGCGGGTGCAGCGCAGTTCCTTGGAGGACGCGTCTCTTTTTTATTTATTTTTCTGGGGTTTTTTTCTTCATTTGATGAATTTTTGATTTTCGTTGTTTCCACCTGGAAAGCCAGCATTCAAAAAGCTTGGACCCCTTTCGGTGTTACTGGTGTACCATTGTTATTACCACCTCCATAGAATCTGGTGAATGAATACCGAGCAAATACCAAATACCAAATACCAAATACTTTATCCTTTTACTCTTTACTCTTTACTCTTTACTCTTTACTCTTTACTCTTTACTCGTCACTGTAGTCTGCTCTGTTGTGCTGAACAAGGTATAGTGACAGTGACATAAAAAGATGAGTGGATGTTTCTATAAAATCAAACGATTCATCAATCATCATTAATTAGTTCCAAGAAAGGCTTCCATTTCCATGACTTTCTTGTTGTTCCTAATCATACTGCTACCTGCTACCTGCTACCTACTCCATACATATACAACATACACAACATACACTTATCTATCTCCTTTTACTCCTCAACTAAGGTTACCTATAAATCACTTGTTATTATCTTTGACCCATACCCATACCCTCACTTTCGGCCACCACTACTTGCCATTTTGAACTTCCTCCTCTTATGTTTCTGTGGTCCAAAGGCTTGACCCGAAGCTTGGAAATTAGATAATTCAATTTTTGTCTACTTTCCCATGTCAAGATTTCACTATTAAAGCAAGCAAACAATGGATGCGCCTTCGATGTCGGAGGATCATTCGTTACAATCTGTAGTTTCGGATTTTGAGCAAAGGAAACGCTCCTTGAGGAATCAAAGGAGGTCTGAGTCTCCAAGCGGAGTCTCTACAGATCTGCGTGAGAATGGTACGGGGGCACAAGGAGTACAAAGTGAACAGATTTCAATGAGCTCCGCGATAGGTCGTCCCAAACGTTCCGCCCAAAGGATCAAGAGATCGGAGGCTGAGATCATCGATGATGCATTAAAGCCCCTGACGGATGACGAACGCAAGGCCTGGAAAGGGTGGTGTGAGCTGGAAAGTGATCCAGTAAGTTGCTTGTCAGATATTGACCTTCGTTAATTAACACACTTTCTTCACAAGGCACTTTTCAACTTCATCTTACGAGAGTACGGTGTCAAGGACGTCAAGGTCCAGGAGGTTCTAGGTTTAGAGGATGAAATGTTACAATATCTACCGTATGAGATTTACCCTCAGATGCTTGAAATCCGTACTGATGCTTCTCAAGGAAACCAGTGTACGGACTAGTATTTCTGTTTAAATACATAGATGATGACCTGGAGGATGAAGAAGAACTCCCAAAGTGTCCGAACCACATCTGGTTTGCCAATCAAGTGAGGAAAATCCCAAGATTTCACTTAGGAATTGACTAACAGGACTCAGACTACAGACAACGCCTGTGCTACTATTGCTCTTCTGAACATTGTTATGAATGTCCCAGAGCTTGATCTCGGAAACAGTGTCACCAATTTCAAGAACGATACCAAATTTCTCAAGCCAGCATACCGCGGCCAGAAACTAAGCCAAAACGAATACATCAGAAATATCCATAATTCATTTGCCCGAAGAATGGATATTTTAAACGCGGATCTCGCTCTTTCGAATGAGGTTTCCGCTTGGGAGAAAAAGAGGAAAACGAAAAAGAAATCTGGAAAGATCAAGTCCAGGTCAGATGATGAGTCGGGTTTTCATTTTATTGCATTTGTTCCAGTGAAGGGCGTTGTCTGGAGACTTGATGGCTTGCAGCGTCAACCCGTCAGCTTAGGTATGTAAAAGAAATAACCATTGGTCGAACAACGCTAACAATGCAAAGGGCAGTTTGATAATGACTGGATTTCCGTTGCCCGTGCCAATATCTATCAACATATTGGCGAGTACGGTGATGAATTGCAATTTAATCTTTTATCCTTGTGTGGAAGTCCCCTCCGCACCATTCCATTAGAACTGGCCCAAAATATCCAAGCGATCAAGCTTGTCGAAGCTTTGCTGCCACAGCAAACCCCCGACTCGAATAGCTTCACTCAGACCGACGTTGCGGGACTAATTAGGGGACCTTCAGAGGAATTTGGCGTTACAGACAAGCTACTTCAAGACATAGTACTTCCTTTGAGCACATGCAACATACTCGAGCGAGGAAGTACAGATGAGAGCGCCCTTGTCAAGTTGCATCAGCAGTGGGTTGCCGAGCAAAAGGCACTGCGCATCGCTTATAGAGACGAACTGTCATCGATCAATGACGAGAATGAGCAGGCAGGAAGACGGAAGGAAGATCACACGCCAACGGTCTATCGCACGTTAAGAAGTCTAGCTGATAAAGGCCTCCTAAAAGAGATAATGGAAGAAGTTCAGTCGACATAAAGTGGGCATTAGAACACGCTTCTTATTCCCGGTTTCAAAAGATCGAATTGTAATAATATATGTACATACCAACGCTAGTCGTCAGGATACTCGTCCCTGAAATTCGCAATGAACTGACCATTCTCCTGATCATATCGCTTGAAATATTGCCCTGCCACAATCATCAACGATGTTACGTCGGGCTGCTCAACAATATCTATATTGTCCTCGGCCACATAACGTATGCTGGCATCTTCTACGCTGTTATGCTTGTAAGCGCTT
This sequence comes from Sclerotinia trifoliorum, assembly GCA_905066765.1. NCBI lineage: Eukaryota > Fungi > Ascomycota > Leotiomycetes > Helotiales > Sclerotiniaceae > Sclerotinia > Sclerotinia trifoliorum. Next base: position 1,450,078 of record CAJHIA010000009.1, on the reverse strand, counting down.
CCACTGTTCAAAGTGCATATTGTGGATACTTACAGTACGTGATAGAAGCTTTGGTTCCTACCTCCTGGGTAGAAATCAATTTGATGCTGGGCTATCCAATTGGAGCCCATGTGGCACCCGACATCCCAACCAATTATCGCTGCTGTGTAACCATATCTTTGGTGGCGGAATACTTGCCCGATCCTAAATTTTACCCGATCCGTCCCATTAGATTTGCTGCGAGTCCGCACTTGCCTTGGGGTCGAGTCTACGGCACGGATCACCCTTAATTCCTCGGCTAGTTCAGAGTGTTCTGTGGTGGAGCTATTGTATGATGAGAGTATGTATCTTTCGATAAGAGCAACGTCCTCCGGAAATGATTTTTCGAATTTGGACATCAGCATGGGTACCAATTGATGTTGATCGTGACTAGGGGGTGCCGGTGTCGGGGTTAAAAGAAAGCTTGCCCAAGTGACTGAGTATATTGCATGATCCATTTCCACTAACGGTACACTTTGTAATCTGGTAGTCACGAAGGATGGGTCTTGTGCGGGACGGTTTTGTGTGTAAGGATACTCTCGAATCGTTGTAACTATATTTCTAGTCGTACGGAGCACGATATTGCTTGTAGCAGAGGAATCTGCGACAAATTCGGCAAACGATACTCCTCGGACACCCCAAGCTGTCCACATTCGCAGAAGATTTTCCACAGGAATCTCTGAGGTTGAACGGTATGGGTCTAGATACATAGGTTCCACGGCACTATCCTTCTGTTTCACTGGCTTGTCATCGAGGTCTATGAAAGGCTTTGGGAAAACCATAGCATATACGTGACTCGGCATACCACAGACCTTAGCATCAAGCCCGATTCTCCGGGCTACCGCACAAAATATTGCAACAGAAACCAGTGGTAGGGAAGGATGTTCTGGCTCCTGCAGCGCCAAACCAATATAGTTATTTTGTAAATCGCGGTAGTTGAGTTCGGAATTGAGTCCTAAAAGGTTACGTGCCCGCAGAAACTTAACCACTGCGAGGGCTTGTTGTCGGGTGGACATATAGTCAAATTTGGGGTAGTCAGCTCGTATGCGGGTTGCAAGGTCGTCGAGAATATCAGAGATCTATGCAAATATATTAGCTAAAATCCTACTTAAAGTAGTGATATAGAAAGAAAAACCATACTTCCTGCAGGTCCCCGACGTTGTCGTGTAAGATAAACATATCATGCGCCCCCAATGCTGCTTCAATAGGTACCTCCTCGCCCGCCGCAAGCTTCGACCAAACTGCGAGAGCCTTTGAGCGATGAATAAAGTCAAGCACTGCACAAGCATAGTGTCTATATATATATATTAGAGAAGAAACTATTTTGCGGATCAAATAGCTTACTTTCTGGCAAGATGGTCATTGCCACGGGAGCGACAGTGTCGCAAAAGCGTGTCTTTTGCATCATAACCAAAGCCTCCAATTTCTTCAAAGTTCACGATACGGTTGGCCCGACTTTCGAGAAGACGATTTAAAGCCTGTGTCGTTTTTAGGTCTACGTTCCTCCGATGCATATATAAGCTTTTCCAGTCCACATCTCCCACAATGCCGGCAAGCTTTTGAAGGAAAGAATGTGTCGCATCCCAGTACTTGAAGTGTACGCGACAGTGGTGCCGCCAAAGTAATGGCTCATTTCCCAAACGGTTGAATCGCTTTGAAAGTAGTTGAATATTCGAGAGAGTGTCGTGCGGGGAGCTGTAGTAAAGTATTTGTTGCACAATCTCATCGGGGAGAATGTCAAAACCAAAATCTCGGCTTACGATATCGACATGGTCGGGAGCCATCGCGGTAATGAGATAGCAGAGCGGTCGAAGTGGTGTTCTGGGAATTCAAATCTTAGATCTGAATTATGTGGCTTCAAATGATGAATGGTTGTCCTTGAGTTCGGGATTTGGAAGATTTGACTACGTAGTACTGGCGCGAAATGGTTCGGATGGCAAATCATTAGAGTATTTATTTTCTCTACTCTCCCTACCTACTTGCGACGAGATTAAACATATATCATTCCACAGAGCCTATCTGCTCAGAAGAAAAGCAGCCATACTGGGAAAATGTCGCTCGAATGATAATAAGAAGTCAGATAATACGATCTTTTCGTCCATTTGCAGTATTATGGATAATTAAGCTACTCGAGTAATTAAATTGATATCGAATTTTATTGTGGTATCGCCTACCAAAGATTTGTACATCATACCTGCTCGTGCTATTAGAACTACAGTACTACTCGTGCTAGCTGTTAACCTAACTGGCCTAGCCTACTTGGTACATTCTGTAATACTTTACTAATCAGAGAACCTCACCAGCTCCACCCGCTGTCAGAACTACCCCGCCATAGCAGAACAGCCCACTATACCATATCGCAGGAGAGTCGCTACAGCTATATATACAGCTACATAACGTGATCCAGCTACCACCATACCGATCAGTTTTTTAAGTCGTGTACAACTATTACTTTCTATCTAGTATACAACTCCTACTAGGATTACATTGTGAAAATTGAGAAATTCTTGGTCATTTCTTCGTACATTGAGATTGTATTGTAACAATAACTCATGTTGGTACGACCGGGCTATTTGTTAGATTCTGAAAATGTGGAAAGAGTGGTAAAACAATTGTTCTGTATTATTTCATTTATTCGAGAAAAAGCTGATAGTAATCATTCCATCGCCACCATTGGATATCATGGAGAAGAAAAAACGCCGTGAGTTCTTGTCTAGAACATTCCTACTCCCGCTCAAGGGGACAAATTGCTGGAACTACTTCTCCCACCGCTTCTTTCACATGACGGCGCAATATCTCTGCAGAGGAGTTTGTTCTGAAGGGTGAGTATAGTAAATACCAAACCTCTCCCTGCCATCTATGGTTTCATGCTCAATTTGTTTTTCCTTCGTCTCTTTGGGAAAATTCCTCAGAAGAAACTTGGAGAGTTTTTCGTCGATGTTATCTATGCGCATCAGTTGAGGAGTATTCCACTTTGTCCAATCCCACATATCTTTAACCTACCTTGATCGGCCTTTAAAATAACATCATCCCGGCATAACGGGCAGGCACCGGTCCCACGCCGCTGCATAAATACCGTACATCGAACACACAACACGTGGTTGCATTCCATTCTTATTGGCCGCCATACTATTGCAAGACAGACGGGACAAGTATAATCACTTAGCTGAGGTACTATCTGAACAAGGTCCTGCGTCATCTGGGCGCATACCGATCTTGCCATTGTTTCCGTCATAATAACATCGGATTGGATCAGTCTGGGAAATGTTTGCCTGGCACCCAGTGTTGTTCTTTTGTCAAATTCTACTTGTATTAGTTATAATTTGGGGAGATGTTGAGGTATAGAAGAAGCGTTTCCCCAGCCAGGAGAAACTTGACAAGCATAGGACTAACTTACTTTTCAATATCTTAGCAATGGCTTTCTGGTTGATCTCCTGAAACTGGAGATTTCGAAGTAGCGTAACGTTGATGCTTATGAACTGATTCACTAGGGAGGTCAGGAATCTTCGTTTAGAAAATGCCAGAATTCAAGATACGTACATGCTTTACGGCTAGGGGAGAGTTTGAATGTATCTACGATGCCTCTCTTGACTACTTCGCTTTGAAACCACCTGAAAAGAGCGCATCCAGTCAGTGGGCCGCGTACTTACGGAAATATGCGTACTCACTGTAACCGCTTTAACGCAGCTGCACTATCACGCTTGCCGTGGTCCTTTTCAAGATCTGAAAAGAAGATTCCCGCTTGTAAGTAAACATCAAACAATTCTCTCCATCGATACTGGTCGGTCTTTTTGAACCTTGAAGGTTCGCTGAGCTTGACCAGCTCTTTTGAAAGGCCACCAACCTCAGCTACCAGAGCCTTCTGTTCCTCATCTTGGAGAGCATCTAGGTTGTGGACATCTCCCTGTAGAAGACCGAAGAATTCTGCATCAAAGGTGAGAGGCACCTCGACTTCCCGGACAAGGGGTTGCTCTACCTCTTTTTCTGCCGGTGGCTCTCTACACGTCATATCAGCAGCCGTCAAACGGGACTGTCGTAAGGATACACTTACACAGGTATGATTTGTCTACTTCCATCACTGATAGGATCGATTAGTGCCACACTGGAAAGATCCTGATGGTGATTTACGAGATCCTCAAGATATCTTCTCGTGTCGGCCGACAGCCTGGCATCAACGGTGACTCCTTGTTCCAGCCGTAAAATGAGGGTGGGCCGGACCTTTGACCCTTTTTCAATCAATATCTCTAACAAAAACGACATCGACGTGGAAGGTTGGTCATACCCTTGAAGTCATACAAGTAAGCGGGCCCAGTACTAGAAATCTCTCTCAACTTAGCAAGCGCGGCGGGATCAAGGCCGCACTCTGCTAGCTCAGTCGCAATCTAGAGATACTTTAGCTTTTGCTTCTCATGGTGAATTTCCGACCAACCTTTTTAAGAGACTTCTTGAGCAAACCATAAGGAATGGCAGAATCTACCCAGCGTGGCGGAAAGCCTTCTCTGGCAAGGGCATCTTTGAATTCCTTGGCAAATTTCATGATGAATAGATGCAGTTCAACAAACGGTAATTAATGTATTGCTTCTGTAACCTTTTTGGCTTTGTCTGCTATAAGGCTATTAGAGTGAAAGATTCAAGTGGCATTGTTTGGAAAAGGGCAAAAGGAAGCTATAACGATGAGAATGTTATTCTTAATAATTAAGGTTAACCTATGGAGCAACAATTTTCGCGGCGTGTTAATAAATAGGTATTAGGTAGTAAGTAAATGAGCCAATATGAAGCTTAGCCTCATTCAGTGTGACTTGTCAATAATAATCTGATAAGGTTAACGTAAACCTCTGTGATGGATGTTTTTCTTCTTTGCCCATTTCGGCCACTCTCGAATCTCGAGTTCTCGTTCCTACTCCGTACCGTATACACAAGGCAGCTGGCAGTACTCTCTCAAAAGTTTTGCTTACCTACCTACTACTAGTGGATGACCAATTATAGCAAGGCAAAAGAAAAAGTCAATTATCCCGGTGATTAAAAGTTGTGTAGCGGTATCTGTTTGTGGATCAGATGAGAAGGGAAAGCACGTGGAAAGGTTCTTGAGTTGTGTACTCCGTAGTAGGTGATACAGCTAGTATGTGCGGTGTTAGGCTCAATATGGCAAGTACGATTGTGGATGTAAGATCTTGCTGCTCTGCTCGTGTTATCCTCAAGGTCGCTCTCTTCACACCAATAATACTAGGTAGGGAAATCCTTTTCAATAATAGAGAATACCGCTATTTTCCTCGAATGAGTTATGAGTACGAGCTAGGAGTTAGGCCAACTGTCTCGCACTTTCTAGCCACGTGCCATCTAACCCATACCATAGTAAGTACTCATCTACTTACCAATTAGTCACTAGTCGTGGAAATCGCAACTACTCGCAACCAACTGTTGAAGTTGAACTAACGGACGGTCAATTCTAGAATTCATAGCAGGTTGCTTATGTAAGACGGCACTTTGGCGCAATTCCCATCGCGGGGTTGACTAAAAAGAAATATATTGTCTCCTTTCTTATATACAGAGTACTCGAGTACACTTACATATGTAACTACCTAGGTGAACCAGTGACCATTAGCAGATGTACATTCAAAGATACATCCAGACACGTTCATAATTCATTTCCCAGTATTTGATAATTATCCACAACACAACAAATTGGTATATCTACATCTAACCCAATGGGTGCAGAACAATCTTCCCCGGGGAGAGATGCACAAAGTAATGGCGGGATAGTCATGAAAACATGTTACTATGAATTATTGGGCGTCGAACGACAGGCTTCGGATGATGAGTAAGAATTTGAATATAACTTCACAAAATTATCACAAGATTAATTTACCGGCTTTAGGATCAAGAAGGCCTACAGAAAGAAGGCGCTGGAACTTCATCCCGATCGAAATTATGGTAACGTCGAAACCGCCACCGCAAAGTTTGCCGAAGTTCAGTCTGCCTACGAAGTCTTATCGGATCCCCAAGAAAGGGCCTGGTATGACTCTCACCGGTTATCAATACTAGGAGGTGGTGATCCTGCGGAAGACGATTTTGCAGAAAATATTCGAATGACAAGCGCGGCACATATCGTAAACTTGATTGGGAAATTTGATTCCACCGTTCCATTCACCGATGCTGCAAACGGATTCTTTGGCATACTTCGAGAGACATTTGCGTCCCTTGGGAGAGAGGAGAATGCTGCATGCGCTTGGGATGGCCTTGAAATCGTCGATTATCCTGATTTTGGGACAGCCGAGGATAACTACGAGGACGTAGTCAAAGACTTTTACAGAACCTGGGCGAACTTTACCACACAAAAGTCATTCTCGTGGAAAGATCTGTATCGGACCTCCGATGCGCCGGATAGGGCAACTCGTCGATTGATAGAGAAGGAGAATAGAAAAGCCCGGGATGAGGCCAAAGCAGAGTTCAATGATGCTGTCAGACACCTTGTCTTGTTTGTGCGCAAGAGAGACCCCCGCTTCACTCCGAATTCACAAACGCAGGCAGAGAGACAGAAAATATTGCGTGATGCTGCTTCAGCCCAAGCAGCCCGTCAACGAGCTGCAAATCAGGCCAGGATGAATAATCATGTGGTTCCAGAATGGGCGAAACCGGAAGATACTGAAGAAGTCATCGAAGAATCATCCGAAGAGTCTGAGGTTGAAGTATTAGAGTGCATTGTTTGTAACAAAACATTCAAAAGCGAGAACCAATTCGAGGCGCATACAAAGAGTAAAAAGCATATCAAAGCTGTACATGCTATCAAGAAGCAAATGCGCAAAGAAAATAAATCTCTGCATTTAGATACACCACCAGAACGAGGAAATAGCACTTTTGAAATCGAAAGGCTTGAAATTACTTCAGGCAATGCAAAGCGTGAGTCTACTGTTGACGATGAAACAGATGTTGAGGAAGTGGAAGCTCCGTCATACAACAATGAATCGGCTTTCAGCAAACCGAATGATCCAGCCAACGATGATTCCGATATTGAAAGTCTAGATGATGATTACGCACCCAGAACAGCAGTTGAGGAAAGGTTAGCAGGAGAAATGTCAGTGGATGAAATCTCTATTAGATCCGAGGAGTCAAATCGTGATCAAAAGTCAAATAGAGATAAAGCACCAGATGCTTCTAGCAATACAACTCCTAAAAAACCTCTCGGAAAAGCGAAAGCCAAACGTGCCAAAAAAGCTGCTCAAAAAGAGGCTTCCGAGCAGCAGGGGCAAAGCGTGAGTTGCCTCCTTTCAATCATCGGTTGATGCTGATAGACTTCCAGTTTAAATGTGCGGATGTCTCATGTCATGAGTCGTTCCCCTCAAAAAGCAAGCTCTTCAACCACGTCAAAGAGTTCGGCCATGCCCAACCTGTACAGAAAGCTGGCAACTCAAAAAAGAGAAAATAGAGTGTGAGTGGCTAAATGAATTTTGGAGCATTGAGTGTGGTTTATGGTAGCTTTATACCCTTATTCGTACATCGAGGCGTTTTAGAGAAGGATGGTATTACTCAGGGCACAAAATTTAATGACCCTACTCATCAAAAACTATACACTAACTCAAGTCGTTTTGCATTGTGGTTATTTCCAAGCATTCCAACTTTCATAAGCCAGACTTAAGATTAATACAAAAATTTAGTTTGAAGACGGGTCGTGCTTCTTCAGAATTAATTTGTTTGGTGTTGTTTAGAGGTCATGTTCGAACTTCAGAGCCCAGGAGTGATGTTTGTGATGTCGTCCATGTCCATAGATACGCGCCTGGGCAAAACATGGATATCGCCTTTCAAAAATGCATCATTTTACATCGTGACTACTCCCAACCTCGATAGCTGATATCAATCTGGGAATATGTTTAAGGGTTGGATTGAAATGGGATGGTAGGAAAGTGTTGAACAGTACGATAAGTAAAAATGGATAGATAGTAACATCGACAACATTGACACCAATCAGGATTGTGCTTTGACATGAGAATGAATTAAGCATGGTTTCTATAGAGTCCCGCTACCCTGAAAACCTGATACGCCTAAACGCCCCTGATAGATTATTCCTCGGTGCCTTAACCATTTAATACGGTATCATCATCGTCGTCGTCGAATGTCTCAACCTCATCAATGGCCCCGTCCCGCTCCGCGCCAAGACCATGCAATGCCGGATCCCTATCTGCAACATGAATAACTCCCTTACCTTGAACCTCCCTGACGGCCCGTCGCCAGTCTTTCCAGTCGTCCTCGTCGCGTATCAAGAATGCAATAAGCATGCTAGGGTCCATCTCCTTTATGTGAAGTCGTCGAAGTCGGCGTGTATGGCATGAGTCAATATCCTCAAGAGTGTAGTCCTCTACATTATCTTTAAATGGCAGTGCTGGTCGAGTTTGGTGAGGATCCAGATAAAAAAAATCTGACTCCTGTACACCAATGAAGTAGTGCGAGGAGGACGGGCGGCCCCTGCACCAAATTAGTACATAATCATTCATAAACGAAGGCGGCTTACCCAGCTATTCCCACAGACTGAGGCATCTGTAAGGAGGATTTCAGCGCCTCCCAGTAGACAGGAGTTATCTTGTCAAGGCCCAGCCTTGTACCAACTAAGATGAGAGTCGGCGTGAACTTTGTGCTGTTTGGCTTTGCAATACTCATGAAGGTATCTTCGTACACGTCCGATCCATCGCCAGTGATATACACCCGTAGCTCCGACTCAACTTGGCTGTTGGTCAACGCCCTGTAAATGATTAGCTACCATTCAGATTTCTCCAAGATGGTGTTCTTACTGTATACAGCGAGCAGTAGCAGATGGTCCAAACCACTCTCCGGGGTGCTTCCCACAAGCGCTTGCACCATGCTCAACAAATTTGTGAATCGAGTACGGAGCTCTGGGATCGTCGGCAAATAAAGATAAAATCTTGCGTTCTTCGTTACTAGATGAGCCCCGACGCCATTCTACGTCATGGTTAGCCTGGATATAAAACAAGATAACATAAAGGAGGCGAACCTCTGCCCATCCTCAAAGTAAGTAACGCATTCGCCAACAGGCTCTGTCCGGACCTTATCATACAACCCCACCCCGTGTCAGAAGTAAAGCCTCCTTGATCAACAAGCTGACTTCTCAAGCGTACTGATAGCGACATGGCAGAAAGGGCTTTCGGGTCTTGCGACTTAGCTATGGCTGGAAAGTTGGATCGATATGTGAGCCATATCTTGGCTTCGAAATCGTCAAGAAATGCGGTTGGCCATCCTCCATCTGTGCTAGCTGTATCGCAATTATCGTATTCTGAGCTTGATTCAAGGCTGCCGACGGTACTGTCTGGTGGAGTTGTAGTTTCTGTCGTGGATAAAGATTGTGCGATTAGATATCCTCCTTCTTGGGGAGGAGATTCTGTAACAGCTGAGGTGGATGACTTGTCTGAAACAAGATATTCTTCACCTAAACACCAAATAGGTGACTTCGATGCGATATTGTTTGTAGGTTCGGGATCCCAGAAATACTGGACGAGGCGTTTGTAACGGCCTATATCAACAGTCGTCATGGCTGGATGCGACAATGGTTCGTGTATAGGTTGTGTCGAATGCACATAAGACTGTCGAGTATTGGGTAAGTTATGGCTGGGATGATACAATAAATGTAAACTCCAACAAGTTGAGAAATATATCAGAAGAAGTTGTTGTTTTTGAAAGTCTGGAGTTGGGGAGTTTGAATGGGTTGCCCTGCAGGCAGCTGATGGATGGATGTGATAGGTACCTAGCTCAGTTTAGTAGCTAATTGTCTGATATGTCTGATACCGTATGTCTGATTGTCAGATTCGCTTGGGAAGTGCATATACGGGAAAAGCGGAGGGAGAGAAAAAAGAATACATATAAAAATATAAATAAATACAGATATAAGTATAAATATAAATATGAGCACCTATATGGTTAAGGATATAATATAGTCAATCACCTCATGTAATTAATGTTCTTTAATCGGTTCTTCATTAATTCTACCTTTTAATGTCAATCAATTCAGTGATGATTTGATGACTGATTAGCTGATATGTACTTGACCCGCCTCCGCCCTCCGCCCTGGTAATTCCTCTTTGTTATCGATAAGGATCTGTTTTACGCTAAGCACTCTGACTCCTGGCCTTGGTGAAAAAAATACCCGCACGTACCTTGCTTTTGCTTGATCTGTATTAAGGTTATTAACTAACTAAGTGTAAGAGTAATTTATTTGGTTACCTATACTAGACCCACCAAATGAATATACTTCTATGCCAAATCTTCCTTCGTCTTCTCTTATTTGGCAGTATCCAACATTGATGCTTGATCCTATGCATCTGTACATCAAATTCTCTCCCTCAAACTGTGAATCTTTTCTCCATCTCATCGTAAAGCACAAGCTATGCCACGAAACAAACGAGGTGGCACTCGTGGAAGGGGCAATTTCACTCCCCCCAGAGGTGGCCGCGGAACTCCCAATCCTGGAACCTCTTTTATACCATTTGCTGGCGCATATGTTCCGCAGAGGCCTCATACTGGTAATGTTCACACATTCCTCGTGCAACTATATGCAGTTGCTTCCGCTGCAGCATGTCGATTAAGACTAACAAGATCGGCATATCACAGGCTTCACACTTCAAGAGGAAGCGCGCAACACGGAACGTCATCATTCATTCTGGAACTCTGATCAAAGGTTGAGGGATACAAAAGTGAGCTTTGTCAGTGCTGGAGAGTTCAAACCAACCGATCTCATCCAAGATTCTGAGGAAGCATTGGCTGGAATGACCTTGGAGTCTGCAGAACTATCTGAAGAAATCTTGGCTCAGGATGTACAAATGGCAGATCAGGAAAAGCCTATGGCTGCATCGTCTTCGTTGTTCATGATAGATACCGATGGCAGCAAGCCCGTTAAAACTGGTCTTGCACCTCCGCGTTTACGTTCGATCTCACCCGCTCGGTCGGACTCGAGCGAAGAAGTCATACTCTTTCACGGACGTAGTCAATCAGGGAAAGGAGATATCAGAATCAGACACGACGTCCCAGAATACGCGGACCCAATAGATGCTAGGATTAAGATGGTGGAAGACAAACTTCTTGAGCAACATAAACTGCTAGAAGAAACGTTGGATGAAAAAGAGGCATCCTTAGAATCCATTCCACCCGAGCTAGCAGAGGCTTTGAATAAAGAGACGTTTCTGGGGATGACGCCATATCAGTGGGCCAATTCGCCTTCTCCTAACTTTGAAGCAATTCTACCCAAGCGTCAAAATAAAGGTCGCCATCAAGGTCGCGCTAGACGAGGTCAGCAAGTAACTGGAAGGGCAAATCATAGTGATGAAGAAGATGCCATGATTGCAGATTACATCGCAAACATGGACCAGCAACAAAGCATAGATGATGCTAACCAGACTTTCAACAGACGCGAATTGGGGGGTGATGAAGACGCTGCTTGGCAAGATTACTCCTCTGCAGAAGAAACTCAGGATTCTGATCAAAATGAACGGCATGGATGGAGTCGTGCGGAGCTACAGGACCTTGATGATCTGAGTACGTCAGATGAGGCTCGAGGCAAAGTCCAGACTGTTTTGTCCAAAAGGAGTCGTGTTAGCGGTTTGCAGTACTTAATTGTCTGGGAACATCAGGATGTAGACGAAGCCAGATGGGTTCCGCTGCATGTGTTGCAAGACTCCAACGCGCTCCCGCTCATCGAAGCATTTGAAGCTGAAGAGAAGTTGATCGCCGAATTTGAAAGTAATGGAGATGAAGACAGTGACGACTCCGGTGATATTGGTGATGAGGATGATGACGAGCAGGATCTAGTTCAGAGGAGGATCGACAGAATGAACGACGAGCAGATTGCGAGGCTGATAGCTAAGCAGGAGGAGCTTGGTATGGGTGGAGATGAAATTTTACTGTTCGATGATGAAGTTCATGATGAGGATGAAGAAATCGAAGCTCCCGCAATTGATCTCAGTGGCTTTATACTGTCAGGCAGAAGAGGTAGAAAGGAAAGACGCCGTCGCCAAGATGAATTTCCGCCAGCAGCTCCATTGGCCGATGCTTATGATGGATTTGATGTAATGGACTTTGATCGGCCGAGTCTCAAAAAGAAGCCTAAAGGTCGCAAAGGCAAATTGATTCTTGATGACATCTCGGATTCAGAGCTCGAGGCCTCAATGCAATCAGCATGGGACAATGATCGTGCCAAGAAGAAGGAGAGAAAACAGGAACGTGAAATACTACGTGCACAAGGATTACTGACGGGCAAACATGGCAAGCCCGATATGAAAGCAAAGTACAAGGAAGGAATGAGTATTGATGATGTCAAGGAAGAAATCAAGAAATTCTTGAAGGGTGATAATACTACGTCAGTACCCTTTCCATTTCTCATATTTTACATGCTAACATAAGACAGGCTTTCTCTCCCTGCAATGGACAAAGCCGATCGTAAATTCGTTCACGAGATCGCCAATGTCTTCAAATTAAAGTCCAAGTCAGCCGGCTTGGGCAACAAGCGTTATCCTATCTTGTACCGCACTTCAAGAACAATCGCTTATGGAGAGCGTGCCTACGAGGCTGCAGCATCGAAACTTTCCCGGCGTTTTCTTCCTCGTAATGATGTAGGGAGAAGATCAGGTAACGGATCCAGGCGTGGTGGTCGAGCTGGTGGTGGTGGTGGTGGCGGCTCCGGTGGAGGTTTTGGTGCAGCGAGTTATCGTGACGGTGATATAGTCGGTGCCTCAGCTCCTGAGCTGGGCGTCGGGAACAAAGGAAGAGCGATGCTGGAGAAGATGGGCTGGAGTGCTGGCACCGCTCTTGGTGCTCTCGATAATAAGGGCATTCTTCAGCCAGTTTCTCATGTTGTAAAAACGACTAAAGCTGGTCTGGGATAAAGATTGTGCAATTACCAAAAGGGGATTTCCGAAAATAGCCGGGCGTGTATTTTGCCTCAGAAGTTCAAGGCGCGTCGCAGGCTAAGTTTAGCTTTTGTGGAATTAATAGAGAACGACTGGTGGCAAATTTCAGCTTCCTATGAAATGATTTCCATCGCATCACTACTCCTAGTAGAAACTGTATATCTGTCGCGTTTTATTGGAGCGAGGGGATATGGTGAATTAAGTTCATGTTTGAATTTCGTCTTCTAATTCCCTATTCTGATGTGAAGACGTTTGTTTATTGTACAGCCACGTACCCCGAAAACAGACCGTGAAGACATTTGCCCCCATAAAAATCAGACCTTCCATAACGCATTAAAAAGAAAACCCCAAGGTCCTCGGACAACAACAGCCATCATCTGTCAGATGATCCAGAGCTTAAGCATATCCGATATTCCCCTAAAACCCCAAAGAAAAGACAACTTATTTCGTGGATGAAGAGTACTTGGTGACAGCCTTGGTACCCTCGGAAACGGCGTGCTTTGCGAGTTCACCGGGAAGAATGAGACGAACGCTGCGAAATGTTAGAAATGGAAGAAAGGAAAGGCGATGAAATTGGATTGGCACATACGAGGTTTGTATCTCTCTTGATGAGATGGTGCTCTTCTTGTTGTAAGCTGCGAGCTTGGAAGCCTCGGTAGCGACGCGCTCGAAGATATCGTTGACGAAAGAGTTCAAGATAGACATAGCTCGGTTGGAAATACCAGTATCTGGGTGGACTTGTTTGAGAACTATTGATGAAAGAAAATGTTAGTGCTTGTTTGTTTTGTAAATGCGACGCGTTATTGTTATTGTTGAAAACGCGATCGGAAAGCGCGAGTGGGTTCGTACCTTTGTAGATGTATGAAGAGTAAGTCTCCTTGCGTCCCTTCTTCTTGCGTGGCTTTCCCTCGCCGGCGGTGGTTTTCTTGCCAGCGTCTGACTTGGCTGGGGCCTTCGACGCGGATGCAGGTGCCTGTGTTCCAAAATGTTAGAAACAATTATTTGAGCTCAATTAGAGGAATAAACGTACCTTAGCGGCAGCTGGTGCTTTGCTTGCAACTCCCTTTGGTGGCATTTTGAATATAAAATGTGGTTTGGTAGATTGAAAGATATAAGGTGGGAGTTGATGTTGATGTAAGTGTACAAATGGACGTCAGTTTGTTTTGTTGTTTGAAATTATTCGAAGTTGAATGAGTTGAAGGGAAAGAGATCGGTTTAAGTAAAAGGAAGACTTGCTAATCACTTCGTGTACACTAGCGCCAAGTGGTACACCAAATTCATGGTGGGACTAAAAAATAAATTATATGATTGGATACCGAATTGATGTGGGACCACAAGTGAATTATATGATTGGACAGCGGGTAGTGCCGAAAATGGTTTAGTTCTCTAGGGTAAAGAACTTATGCAGTAGTGAAATCACAAGCTGTGTTGATAAATTACCGGCGCCCTCTCAACTTCCCATCGTCAACAAATCCATTTTCCATCCACGCAAAACTTTCGACACAAGTTACTCCAAAATTCTTCATTGAATTAATTCATCAACTTCCTTTTTAATTTTATACCATCTTCATCATGACCGGAGGAAAATCAGCTGGGGGAAAGGCAGGCGCAACAAAGAACGCACAATCGTTAGTAGCATTTCCCTCCTTTCACTCACACTTTACGACTTGTTCAATTCGGCTTTTCACCCTCTTATCATAAATCCATTTCCGCGGTGCATTTTCAATCCTGAATTTTCAATGCTAATTTTTATCCCTCCAGCCGTTCTTCCAAGGCTGGTCTCGCATTCCCAGTTGGTCGTGTCCACCGTCTTCTCAGAAAGGGTAACTACGCTCAGCGTGTTGGTGCTGGTGAGTCATGCATTCGAAATATTCTGCTTTTCCATTTCTGACGCGTCTTTACCAGGTGCCCCCGTCTACCTTGCCGCAGTTCTCGAGTATCTCGCGGCTGAAATCCTTGAGTTGGCTGGTAACGCTGCTCGCGATAACAAGAAGACCCGTATCATCCCACGTCATCTCCAACTCGCCATCAGAAACGATGAGGAGTTGAACAAGCTTTTGGGACATGTTACAATTGCACAAGGTGGTGTTTTGCCAAACATTCATCAAAGTAAGTTTTCCGAAACACTGTTTGCCAAATGACATTTTCTAACATTCTTTTAGACCTTCTTCCAAAGAAGACTGCTACCAAG
The DNA here is from genome assembly GCA_905066765.1 of Sclerotinia trifoliorum. NCBI lineage: Eukaryota > Fungi > Ascomycota > Leotiomycetes > Helotiales > Sclerotiniaceae > Sclerotinia > Sclerotinia trifoliorum. The sequence goes on along the minus strand of CAJHIA010000009.1, from coordinate 1,434,967 downwards.
GGTGCCGGTGGAAAGCCTGCCAGTCAAGAGCTATAGATTTTCGTTTCTGGGGTGTCGGCTTGAGATGGTCTGCTTTTATGATAATGGGGTGTCGTATGGGTTTGGGTTTATGGTTACTTTTTCGCGTTCCGGTTGTACATTAAAATCCATGGCAATGGATTAGGATTGCTTTCTGAATCAATCTTATGAATGAAATCCGAATGATCATTCTTCATCATCTTCCGAATTACTTCACTTCAATCTTCACTCGTGCAATGAAATATGGGGTTTGAACGTGGAAATTTAAAACGCGGGACGCGTCTGTTTGTTTTGAATTTTCCCGAGGATGTGGAAGAGCTTCGCCGCCTTGACTGATGTTCCAACGTTCGACTTCCAACCTTGCAACTTAATTGTCACTCTCATTTGTTTTGTTTTTTTGGGGAGGGGTTTTCTTTTCCCCCCAATTTTGCACAACAAACGCGATTTCACTGACTTTGCAGATCGTGCCTATTTTCCTCGGGAACCTTGTTGGCCTGCATAGAAAGTCACTCGACGAGGTCACGGTCATGTATTCTGAAGGCTTATCTAAAGTGTACCGAAAATGTCTTCCAATTTCCTGGCGCTATGTACAATTTCTAGTTTCTTCCAGACTAAAAAGTCCACCATGTAGTCATCTATCTCCTATCTCCCTGCGTTGCTCAGAAACTTACAAGACCATCTTTGGCGGAGCTATAAAATGTTAACGCGGCCATATTGGCATTCGATAAATAATTTAACTTACGGTCGAGAATTGGTGCTGGAAGGTTGCGTTCGTATTTCGATCCTTGAAAGATAACATTGTAAGTATATGATGTGTATCCGACCAGCCAAAAGGAGACTTACCTCCAGGTGCAGTGGGTGGGCGGTATGGATCTGGGTGCTTCCACTTCTCAAGTAAATCCTCCGTCTCTTTAAACAATGCCTGCGAACCCAAATTAGTATATGCATCCGCTCGTTGTACCAATTAAGTAACTTGCCCTCTGTAACCTTGGGTCGTGGACGTTCTTTTGAGCCTCGAATAATGATCTGATGTACAATGCTTGGCCTCTCCAGAGATATCGATGTACACACCAGTCTAACGAAAGCTTTAGGGAGCGTCGATAGAGCGACCTGAAAGGGAGGTTTAGTACGGATGGCCTGTCTATGATGGAGGGTTGAGACCCACGATACTGTAGCCCTGGTAGACATTATGACCAAACCTAATCTTTTCTCCGCTGAGGCTTTAAAATGGATGGGTAATGCCAAAACGATAGTATATTTTCCCGACCACCCAAATAATTTATCGTCAGACTGACGCTATTGATCGGAAACGTCTAAACTGTGGTTGGTGGTTGGTGGTTGGTGGTCGCGGAATGAATATTCAGTAAGGTGGAGTGGAGGTTGATTGTTGGAGTTACGAACTATTAGACAGGTGTGGGAATATTGTGCGGGCGTCTGCGGGTACGAATGTCGGGACATCGCTTCAAAACTCGCGAACCCGGAAAAGACATCATACAGTAATAATTAACAAATCTTATCTTTTACCTATTTCTTTCCGCATGCGCGTTTGTTGAGCTTGGGAATAGGTTCTTTATTTCTTTTCCTACAACTCTCAGCGAGTTCTTCCTCTCTTCGGATCCCTCTCAAATCCTCATCTCCTCCCACAAAACATAACCTCTTGAATTTTTCTCCCCTTTCGAGATGCTTACCAGGAGGGTCTTAACAGCCTCGCGATTTTTGCGGGCTCAACGTTCGGCGGCACCGCAATTGAGATATCCTCTTCCAGTTATCCAACAATTTCGCAATTATGCTGACAAGGTTGTCAAGGTACCAGAGATGGCAGAGTCCATCTCTGAGGGGACTTTGAAGCAATGGTCAAAACAGATCGGTGATTATGTTGAGCAGGATGAGGAAATCGCTACAATTGAGACGGATAAAGTCCGTTTATTTCAACATACTCAAGAATTCATAGCTGATAAGAAATGTGTAGATTGATGTTGCCGTCAATGCTCCTGAAGCTGGCACAATAAAGGAATTCTTGGCGAACGAAGAAGATACAGTCACAGTTGGTCAAGATTTGGTCCGTCTCGAACTTGGCGGTGCTCCAGCGGGTGGTGATAAAGAAAAGGCCTCTTCGGAACCTAAAGAGCCAGCATCGAAAGACCAATCAACATCATCGGATCCTGAGCCATCGAAATCCAGAGAGCAATCCAACTCTTCCCCACCTCCGGAGAAGAAAGCAGAGCCAAAGGAGACTCCTAAGCCCAAACCATCGGAGTCCAAGAAGCAAGAATCATCATCCAGTAGTTCCGCACCTACGTTGGGCAACAGGGAGGAGCGTCGCGTATGGATCATCATCAGTCCTGTACACAATTTGTCCGGCTAACAATGTTATTAGGTCAAGATGAATCGAATGCGACTACGTATTGCCGAACGTTTGAAGCAATCGCAAAATACCGCTGCGTCTCTTACAACTTTCAACGAGGTTGATATGTCATCTTTGATGGAATTTAGAAAGCTCTACAAGGATGAGGTTCTCAAGAAGACTGGCGTCAAGCTTGGGTTCATGAGTGCCTTTTCTCGTGCATCTGTGCTTGCTATGCGAGACATTCCTGCTGTGAATGCATCCATTGAGGGTCCAAACGGAGGTGACACCATCGTTTACAGGGATTATGTCGATATCAGCGTCGCCGTTGCCACCGAAAAGGGCTTGGTTACTCCTGTTGTTCGCAACACTGAGGCCATGGACCTTGTCGGTATCGAAAAGACTATCGCTGATTTAGGCAAAAAGGTAATTTTCTTCTGTAGCATGTTTGACTCGCTTCTTGCTTACTGATTTGCAGGCTCGTGACAACAAACTCACAATTGAAGACATGGCTGGTGGCACTTTCACTATTAGCAACGGTGGTGTTTTTGGTTCATTGATGGGTACACCAATCATCAATCTTCCACAAACTGCGGTTTTGGGTCTACATGCTATCAAGGATAAGCCCGTTGTCGTTAATGGCCAAATTGTCATTCGTCCTATGATGTACCTAGCCTTGACCTATGACCATCGTCTACTCGATGGAAGAGAGGCCGTCGGATTCCTCGTTAAGGTTAAGGAGTACATAGAGGATCCGAGAAGAATGCTTTTGTAGACAAACGAAGTCATGATCTTGACTGTAAATTATACCTCAACTGCATAAATTTAATACAAGAAGAAAGATCAGAAAGCTCTTGGTCGTTCGGGCCTAGAAGCTACCATATCAATTTTATGTTTTGTTGTTACTCTTCGTCCCGATTTTTGCACAAGCGTTCTATTGAACACATCTGCTCCAGCATCACTATACATTGTGGTATGTAGCTGATGGATGATTCAATTATCGCGGACAAGAAGTCCGGCAACTTCTGCGGTAAAAGCTTCGAGCTGTTGAATCTGACATGGTGATTATGTCATCAAGACAAGCGCGGTGCTTTCTTTTGTACCTTCAAGTTCGACTAGTAATCTAAATATGTCTGTATGTGTATAGATGTATCACGACTTCTCTCACGCTCCATTGATACCAATTTAAGTCTTTTGATTGTACATGAGATCGAGTTGAAGTTAGTTAACTATAAATAGTCTATCTCCAGCTGTTTTTGTTCCCTTCATCCTTCGCTAAGCCTCATCCTCAATGGGCTGACAAAATTAAGGTAACGCACCTTGAATCCCATCATCATCTTATTGGGATCCTTAACCTATCTCACGCCCTCCTGTAACTTTGACTATCAATCGCAAGTTCACTGAGAAAATCAATGATCATTAAAAATCCGAGGGAGCATTAGGAAGCTTGGGCTACGTTGAGTACGTTAGTATATACATTACCGAGATAAATGGTGTTGCGCACCAGAATTGGAAAAACTATATCAAGTTAAGCCAGGACATTCCACGCAATCCTTTTACCAAAGATCTCAGGATTATTGATCAATCCTCCGCGCGCGCTCTCCCCTTACCAATTTCTGAACCATTTCACAACAAGGTTGTTTCTACCTCTCGTAATTTCCTGCACCTGGCAACCCTATGATGACAATAGACCTGACTTGAAGGAAATGAAACAGCTTGCTTTTCCCCGGTTGATGGATTTATACCCCTCTAGACGTTCTCTTTCACGTGCAGTGTATTGAAGACACGGGTGTAACACCATTGCCTACTTAAACCTTCGTTTTTGCTCTTCTCGTCTATCATTAGAAATACACGCTGTGCAATTCTCGTGTCTACTTCCTGCTATTTCGAAGGTTGCCATTCACTCCTTTTGTTACCTGCCTTTTTCTCCATAGTCACTTTTTCTGAATACACAATTTCACCTCTCAAATATACCATAGTTAGGGTTGTCTTTCTAAAATCTTTTAGCAAACAACATTTCGACCGTTTCCTTGAAATGCAAAAATATTTCACCTCTCTTCTCGCTCTTGCTAGCGCTGCATCGGCACTTACCCCCTCAGCCCCAACTATTGTTGCGCCAGCAGACCCAGCAGCGGGAACCCCGGTTTCCATAACTCCCCATCAACAATTCTCCAGCTCAATCGGCGTTCTTGGTTGCATGATCAACACTAACCGCGTTGCGTACTGGCCCACTTTCCCAGATTGTGGCGCTAGTATATGCTTGCAAGTCTCCCATGCTGGCCGCTCCGTCAACTTGCTTCATATCGACCAATCAGGTGGTGCACATGATATCTCTTATGATGCTTGGAACTATCTCTACGCCGGACAATCTGCTACAAAGAAACCAAAAGAGGGCGGAGGCATATCTGCTATATATACCATCCAGCCCATGTCAGCTTGCGCGGATTTGATTACATCTCCGGATAAAAAACTTCCATTCTCAGCGGCGAACTCAATGAACTATATATCAAACTGTATAAATACGGGGCCAAACTGGGTCGCACAAAGCTATGGACTATGGAACATTGCAACGAGTGCTTGTACATACGGAAAGGATGAAGAATGCACACTGAATTTGAAAACAAGTAATCAACCTACTTGTCCATCTCAGTTGGGCTTGCAGACACCGTTGACTTCAATGCCAGTTTTCGATTTGGAATATGGCACAGGGAAACCTGTCTTAGCCGTGTAGGCAGATAGATGCTGAACGGCGTGTGAGTGGTATGGTGGCGGCCGATGGTGATGGGCGAAAAGTACAGACTTTCCAAGAGTACTAGTAGGCGAGAGGACAAAAAAGCATGATTCCAACTTTGTATTAATAATATAAATCTCTCACCGAGCTGTGGTCCGATAAAGCGGGTGTGTAATAAGTATATTATAAATAATTGATTTCCTTTCTATAATTGTCGGCTTGCCGACACCATAACCTTGTTATACGCGAGGTTTACCTGGTAGGTGATGGAAAATGAGAAACTCGCTTAAGTGAGTCGCGATCCTGATAATCTGATTAGTCTAAAATACCCCGGTAAATAAATCTAACAAAAAGCTTGATATAAGTCTTATAACCTCAAACAAATCTAACTTGGAACTTTTTTCAACTCTATTGAAATCATTCAACTCAATTCACAATTCAATTGAAATCATTTAACTTTATTCATTCAATTCATCTCATTTAATTTATAATAATAATAATAATAATAAATAATATTATAATTATTATAATTATTATTTTAAATTAAAAATTAAAAATGTTCAATTATCAAAAACAAACTGATATTCTATTTGTACTTTAATATATATTCAATATTTAAATTTATTATAAACTTTTTAAAACTTAAATTTTCATTAAATTTTCTCGAAAAACTAGGAGTCCAGGGAGTGCAGACCTTTGGTATATAAAAGAGATATTAAAAGATAATAAAAAAATTAAAATTTTTGTTAACTTGTTAATATCAAAATCTTATTATATATAAGGTTTATATAACGATCTAATCGAGACAATTGTTGTTTAAGATTTGTATAATTGATAGTTGTAGGTTAAGGTTATTAATCATTGATTATTCATTTGAAAATGAATTCGTTATTAGATCAAATAGAATATAGGTAAACTAATTAATAACTAAATTGAATATGAAGCTTTTAAATTATGAAATTATTTTGATTATATATTAATAAATAAAAAGAAGCTTTGTAAAACTCAAAAGCTTTCTGAAATTCTAAAAGCTTTTCAAACTTCTAAAGCTCTTCATTATATGATCAATTCTAAGGTTTTTCTTTTTTTGGAATATTTATCCCAAAAGCTTTCCTTTAGAAACCTTTACTTTGTTACGAGGGATGCGATCTAGATCACGTGGAAGTGGCCTGGATCCTCGAATGATTTATAACTAGGCGTCAAGCAGGAGCTTTAAAGTAATATCAATAATTGCAATTTGTAACTAATAGTAGATTATACTAAATGATTAATCTTGAGTATAAAGTTTTACAAAAGGAATCCTTTTCTAACTATATAAACCTTCGTATCGATTGGATTATAAGGATCTAATAGATCTAGAATACGATTCTCTAGATCCTTTAGATTCTATAATTCATTATATAATTATGATCAGATTATATATCTGAATCTATTAAGGGTGGGGAGATTATATAAAGTATTTATTATATAAAGTATTTATTATATAAATTTATATACAAATTGTTTTGTTTTTTGATAAGATTTAAATTTATATAAATAGATTGATTGTTATTTTGTAATATTATCTTTTTTTTAGTTTAGTATTTATTTTAAGTTTTTATAATAATTTTGTTTATTATTTTTATAGATTTTTGTAAAATAGATTTTTCTTTTTTTCATTATATTATTTGTACGATCAAAGAAATATAAGGAACGAATCAAATTTACAAAATTAATTGAATTTTAAAAAGATATTATATCTTTATATATTTATTATGAAGATAACTTTTGTATTTATATTATTTCGAAAAAGAATTCTTTTCGATATAATGAATATGTATATTGAAAGGGTTAAATATAATCTTATAAATCTTTTTATTATAGATATATGTAATCTGATTCAGAAATAAAAGTATTTGAATAAAAAAAAGGAAAAGATAATTAATTTGATTATAATTATTATTTTTTGTTTGGTACAATTATATAAACAATACAAATTTCTTCAAGTTTGTAGTAATGAAATGATTTATTGAGGTTTGAAAACAATAAATGAATTAGAAGAATTCGAGAAAAAAGAAGATTTAAAAAAAGAAGTTATTGAAAAAAAAAAAAAGATCTTATCATTTAATATTCCTAATTCTAAAAACGATTCTTTTGTAATGTTTTTTCTCGATTCTTCTTTTTTCGATTCTTTAGATTTTAATGATTCGATTTAAACAATTTTGGATATCGTTAATAAAATACTTTTAGTTTTTTAAAATAATTAAAATCTTTCTTTAATTCCTAAATATTCTTCGAATATAGGAAATCTAATTATTTAATCAAATATTTGATTTTGCTTTTAATATATTTATAATTTAATATTGTTTCGATATTATATATAGCATTTGAATTGATTAATTTGATTTCTGTTATAAATATATCGGATGTTTTTGATAATATCAATTCGAATAAGGATATATAAAATACTAAATAGATGTTTATAATATATAATAGTTTTAATTTATAATTGATTGATTTAATTACTTTATCGATTTTGAATAATCCTAATTTTTTGTAATCTAATTTATTATTAGATTGTTTTATTTATATATTTTTTTGAAAAAGATAAATTTTATTTCTTTTTTTAAATATAAATCTTAAATTATATAATATATTATAATATATTACTATTTTTAAAATTATAAATTGTAAATTCAAAGAGAGTTGCTTTTGTAGATCTTTAATCTTTTTAATATTCTTTATAATTTTGTTTACATTTTTATTTTGTAATAGTATTGTTTGATATATTATTAAATGGAATTTGAAGTTAATATAAATTAATATAGTTTTTGTTGTTTTTGTTTTTGATAAATTATATATAAATTAAATTAAAGATAGTAATTCAATTTAATTATTTTGTTTGTAATTAATATAATATTATAAATAAATTTTTATTGTTTAATTTAATTATTTTGTTTATCTATTTATTTATAAATAAAAAATTATCGATAGTTTTCTTTTTATATCTAATAATATCATTAATGTAATCCAAAATTTCAAAATAAATAATTTGTTTCGATTCGAAATTATCTTTTCTGATATATTATATATATTGATTATATTTCTTAAAGATATATATATCAAATTATTAATAAATTATATTTTATAGAATAATATCATATAGATATATTTGATTAGTTTGTTTATTATTATTAGAATAATATTATATTTCTTTTTTATAACTAATTCCTTAAAAAAAGATAGTTTAATTACAAAATCTTATATAATAGATTTTTATAATTCTGAAAATAGATTAAGGATTTTAAATTGATTATATAAAATATATTTAGCAATTTTGTTTTATATATAGATATCATATTTCCTAATTATTCCTTCAATTATTATTCTTATTCTTAGGAAATATATTTCCTATTATAGTTTTACAAATATTTTGATTATTCTTTAATATCTATATATTAATAATTCGTATTATTTTTTGATAAAATCTTTTATTATTCCAATAAAAATATAGATTTTGTTATAGAAATAAATTATTTCTTCTTTAATTATAAATCCTAATTCTAATTCTTTTAGGATTCGTTATACAATAATATCATTCTTATAATAAAATAATAATTATAATTTAATCATATTATCTAATAATTTGAAAATAACAATCAATTGTAATTTGTTATATATTAATATATCATTTTCTTACTTTAATATTGTATATATTTTATAGATTTTGTTTTATAAATACTTTAATTTTCAATTAAAAATATCTATTTTAACATTTTTGTTTTCTTTAATATATAAAATTCTGAAATTATAAATTATCAAAATCTTCAATTATCTAATTTACTATTAATTTAATTCCTTTATTATAATAAAATAAATCAAATTCTTATAATCTATATATATCTATATTATATATTTTAATCCTTTTAAATATATTTTTTACTCTTTAAATATATCTATTATCGTTAATAACTCTTTATTATATATCTTATAATTTAATTCGATTAATAATAACTTTTATAAATAATAAACGATTAATTGTTATTTCTTATTTGAATCAGATTAACTCAATACAACTTCTATTATATAATCTAAAACATTTGTTTTTACAATTATTAATAATTCTAAATCGAAAACTAAAAGAATAGATTCCTTAATAAAAACCTTTTTAAAATCTTCGAATACCTTTTGTATTTATAAAATCCATTGAAATTCCTTTTGATTCTTCTTGATAATTTCTAATATTAAAATAACTATTTTGAAATAATCCTTGATAAATCGTTGATAGAAATTAGCAAATCCCAAAAAGGATTATATCTCCTTTATATTATTTAATAATTCTTAATTTTGAATTGTTTTTAATTTATCAAGATTTATTTTAAAACCTTCTGAAAAGATTATATAACCCAAAAATTCTGTTTTTATAATATAGAATTTATATTTGTTAGATTTATATTGAAGATTTTCTTTTTCTAAATATTTTAATACTTTATATATATCCAATATATATTATTTCTTTATTTTAAAGAATATAAAAATATTATCCAAATAATATATACAATAGATATCCAGATATTCCTTTAATATATTATTGATTCATCATATATATATTATTAATATGTTAATTAATCCGAATAATATAATTTGATATTTATATAATCCATATCAAATTTTGAATACTGTTTTCTATTCCTTATCTTTTTTTATTTTGATTAGATGAAATCTATTCTTTAAATCAAACTTAAAGAAAATCCTTGTTTTTTCTAATCGATTTCTTAATTCCGTAATTAATGAAAATAGATATCGATCTTTAATTATTATATTATTGAATTTATAATAATCTATATATAATCTTTTAATATCATTTTTCTTAAATATATATAATACAAAATTAATTATCTATAAGATTGATTCTTTAATCTAATCCTTTTTTAATATATCATTGATATATTCCTTAAACATTCTTAATTTCAATTTCAATATCTAATAGATTAATTCAAATAAAAATATTTTATTTTCTTTCAATATTACCTTATAATTTTATAATTTATATTTTAATAAAACCTTATAATTAATTTTTTCTTTAAATAGTTTTTTATATCTTTAATATTATATCAATATTGATATTTCTTTTTGTTTTTGTATAGAAATGATATTAAACAATTCCTTTTGTTTATTTTTCATTTATATAAAAGATTCATTTTCCTTCATTATCAATAAAGAACCTTGAATTAGATATCTTATATTGATAGTATTATTTGCTTTCAATTCCTTATTGTATATATTCAATTTTATAGATTTTATTATATCTTAATAATTGTTTTTGTTTGGAAAGTTTATAACTTCAATAACCCAATCAATTCTGGGATTATATACCTTTAATTATAATATTCCCAAAATAATCTATTAATTCTTTAACAGAATAATATCGAATTGGATAATCTTTTTATATTGATTTATACTCATTTATATTAAATAAATCTTCTATGAAATTTTATTATTCAATCTTATTAATTATTCATCAACTAATTATAATTAATATAAGATTTGTTTGATTTGAAATTATATCTCTAAATACTTTATAATTCCTAATACAATAAAATTTCTTATAATTTTTGAATCGATTATAATTTGAGTTTTTTATTTATTTATTTTAATATTATAATAAATCTATTTTATTTAATTTATAATATTTAGTTATCTTTAATTTATAATCTTGTTTTGATTAATTTGATTAATTTGATTAATTTTATATAATTGATTATTTTGATGATTATATAACGAAATATTTCTTCTTCTTTTTTTTATAAAGAAATCATCCTATAATTTCTTTATTTAACAAATAAATCTTATAAGAATTATTATAATAAGCTATTCAGTTTATTGTTGTATATTTTATCGATAGTATTTCTTTTAGGTTTTCTTTGATCAAAGAAGGTAATAGAATTCGGAGATGTTTCAATTTATAATAATCTATTTCGTTCAGATTTTCCTAATCTTAAAATATTATATCGATTTCCTTTTGATATTGTTTTTATTTATAATTATTATCTTTAATTATATTGAAAATATATAATTGAAATACAAAAATAATATTGAATTGATTTTTTCCGAATCTAATCTTTTTGTAATATCCTTTTTGATCTTATAATTTTCTATTTCAACAATCTTTGAATTGATAACTTGATTCATTATATCCGAAATATAACTTATTCTTTCGTTTTCGATTTATCTCCTTTTTTGATAATTTGTTTCTGAAAATGATATCCAATTATATTAGATCCTTATACAATTATCGATAATCTCGAAATCTTTCTTTGTTCTTGTAGTATTTATTACAATCTCGATTTCTATAGAAGTTGAGGGATCGATACTCCTTTTAATATTTGTAAAATATCTTATCCGTCTTGATCAACTTTTCGATTAATCCGTCCAGATCTCCCCAAATGTAACTATAATCCAATTTTAACCTGATTTTTACTTTGAACTTTTTTCTATAATAACTTATTATAATATTCTCTTTTCATTTTATAATATCTATATATTGTTTGAATTCTATAATATATTTCATTGCTAATCTTATTTATTTGAAATTATAGATTTTGAATTCAATATTATATAATTTATTAATATTTCCGAATATCTATTGTATTTCTTTTTTGAATCCAACAAATATTTCGAAAATGATTTATATTGAATATATTTGTTTCTTAGGATTATTCAAATAAATAAAATAATCTTTAAAATAAAATTGAATCTATTTAAAAACTTCTTTTCTGAAATAGAAAACAATCTAAATACTTTTATTAATATTATAATAGAATTTATTTTTATTAAATTTGAAATAAATTTCAAATTAAAATAAAAAGGTTTTCAATTCTTATCGATAATCTGTGAACTTGTTAAATAAAACAATTTTGAAGGTTTTGATAATAATGATTTCTTTAAAATCTTTTGTTTCTTTTATAACAATATCTTTATTTTGATTTATATCTTTTGAAATAATTGAAATTGAATTATTAGATTGAAAGATTTGAAAAGATATAATATTACTTTATCGAATCAGTATTTAAGATAATAATAATGTTCAAAATGTTATAAAGGATATAATTTAGATTATATAGAAATAGTCTAGATCTTCGAATAATTTATAATTAGATGTCAAATAGAAGTTTTAAAATAAAATCAATAATTGCAATTTGTAATTAATAATAGATTATATTAAATGATTAATTTTAAATACAAAGCTTTATAAAAGAAATTCTTTTCTAATTATATAGACCTTTGTATCAATTAGATTATAAAGATCTAATGGATTTAGAATACAATTTTCTAGATCCCTTAGATCTTATAATCCATCACATGATTACAATCAGATCATATGTCCGAGCTTGCTAAGAATGGGGAGACCATATGAAGCGCTTACCATACAAATTTGTATACAAATTGCTTCGCTTTTTGATGAGGCCTAAGCTCATGTGGACAGGTTGACTGTTACCCTGTAACATACTTTAGAATATAATATTCTTTAAAGTAATTGTTTTATTATAATCGATTAATTAGGATATTTATTCTATTTTAATATAATTGTTTAAGATATTTGTCTTAGGAATCCCGGATTCTTATTTGTAAACAATTAGACTTTTTAAAAGTAATAATTAAATCATATCTTTTTGATAATCAGTATTTAAATTATCGATATCAATAATATTATTATAATCTAAATTATAAATCGTGATATTATCCTTTTCTCAATTAAGCATCATCTTGATCGTTTATAACATTTCAAATTCTATTTAATAAATTATATTTTCTTTATATTTATCTATCTTCCTTTTTTCATTATAAATAATTCTAATTCCTTCAATAATCTAATTCGAAAAAAGAAAAAGGAATATATATATTTAATTACGATTATTGATTTTATTGATTTTAAAATGATTTCTTATTCTCATTATCGGTAAAAGAATTATTGTTATTTTAAAGATCTCTTCGATAAGTATTATATATATTGTTCAGAATATTGTAACGATCTGGTCGAGGCAGCGGCTGCCTGAGGTTTTGTATGGTTGGTAGTTGTGGGTTAAGGCTATTAATCACTGGTTATCCACTTGAAAGTGAATTCGTTACTAGATCAATTGGAAGGTAGGTAAACTAATTGATAACTAAGTTGAGCACGAAGCTCCTAAACTATGAAACTATTCTGACTATAATACTAATCTCTTCCGGGAGCCTTGAGGAGCCTACGCTCCTGGAGGCTCCATCACGTGATTCCCATCCTGGTAGGCTAATCCTAGCAATCCTTTCCTACCGTAATCACCTCAGGATAATCTCCTTCCTAGGATAATCTTTATCCTAGCCTATTTCGTAGAGTTAGGACACTTGTCCTATTACGCAATAGTTGCCTAGAACACTAATTCTAGGAGTCCTAGGTTCCTAATCGTAGCGATAAGGAACCCCCCTGTAGTCGGCGGTTAAATCACCGACACTTACAATACCACTATAATCTTAGATGTAGGTGATTTGTGACAAATATATACAAAATTCTATTTCTTCTAATATAGAGTTCTGCTTGGAAAATGATTGAGATCGTGAAATTCCTAAGGAATATGATTAGAAGAGTCTTAATTGATAGATTGATAAATTGAATATTGAAATTGCTAAATCCTTTATTAAGATTATTTACTTTATAAAACAAAAAATACAATTCAAAAAACAATATAATGAAATATTACATTGTAGATTCAAATATCTCGATGAATTTAATACTTTTGAAGAAAAAGAATGAAAAGAAAAAGAAAAAGAAATTCTTATGATTCTTTTATCGTTTTTTGATCAGTTAAACTTTGATCAATTTGATCAATTACCAATTGACCTTACCAATATCAACGAATTCGATTTTTCCGATCTTTCTTTGTAGAATATAATAAATTCTTTTTCTTTTTAAACAAATTTAGATTCTATCAATAAAACTTTTAGAACTTCTTCAAGTGTTTGATTTCTTTTTCGAATTTCTATATGTTTTCAAAATCGGAATAATTTTCTTATTTTATCAAGTATTTGATTTTGTTTTTAATATATTTATAATTCAATATCTTCTTTACTTTGTATTCAATATCTTGATTTGTAGATATGATTTCAGTTTCAAAAGTTTTTGATATTCCTGAGAGTATTAGTTCGAATAATGATATATAGAATATTAAATAGATATTTAAATTTTTCAATAATATCAATTTATAATTTAAGGATCCTTTAACTTTCTTGATCTTGAATGATTCAAATTTCTTGTAATCTAGTTTTATATTAGATCTTTTTGTTTCGATGTTTTTTTTCGAAATAAGTAGATTTTATTTTCTTCTTTTAGTATTGATTTTTGATTATATTTTCTATTATAATAATATATATTTCTTTTGATAATAAATTTTAGTTTTGTTATTATTTCTTTATGAATTTTTTGGAGTTTCTCTATTTGTATTATTACAAATTGATTTTCGATTTTTGTAATCTTTAATTTATAATATATAATCAATTCGTATCTATAATTAATATAATCCGGAATTATTTATATTATTTTTGAAACTGAATTATTATATAAAAATTATATTAAAAATAAAAGTTCTATTTAATTATTTTATTGATAATTCATATAATATTAAATATAAATTTCGATAACTTGATTTACTTTTTCATTTCTTTTATTAATCTATTAATAAAATATTATAAATATCTTTCTTTTTATATTTAATAATACTATTAAAATGATCTAGAATTTTAATATAAAAAGTTTATCTTTATCAAAAAGTATTTCTTTTTATAAAGAGTATAATAAAAAATCTTATTTCTAATACAGATATTACATTTGATAATTACTTTGTTAATTATATTTCGGAATCCTAGATTTCAATATTATCTTTTGATCCTCAAATATATTCTTTATACTCTTTAATATCTATAAACTAATAATATATATTATTCTATAATATATTTAAAAGTTATACTACTTGATAATTATATTTTATTTCTTATTTGAAGCAATCCATTGATAATTATAGATAATTTTAGTTACTTGATATTTTCTTTATTTTATTATATTATTATAAGTTTATTTTTCCAGATTTTTATTAGTTTATTCTTTATAACAACGATTTCTATTAGATTTGAAATAAGATTTCTATTTGATAAGGATTTCAAGATTGTTATCTTCTAATAGATTTTGTTGTTTTCGTAATCCAATAATTTACTTAAAGTATCTACTTTTGTATTATTCTTTCTTTTAATATATTTAATTATCAAATCAAATTTTATTAGTTCCTTAACCTCTCTAATTAATCTACAATTATCCAAGATTTTAATGATTATAAAAATTCAAAGATTTATATAATCAATATAAATGATTATTAAAAATTTAACTTTTTGAAGATAGATTCTTTAATATTTTAATGTTTTTATAATATTTTAATGTTTTTATAATAGTTATAAATTTTTTTTATAAATATTATAATTTTGTTTTGTTTTGTTTATTTTATTTGAATAATAAATAATAAGATATAGTTTCTTATTATTATCCTTTTATAAATAAACTTATATTATACAAATATCAAAGGTATCTATTTCGATAATGTTTTCCTGATTATTATAATAATTATAAAGAATAAATTCTTTAACAAATTTGTTTTTGATTTTCTAGAAAGCTTATTTCGTTTTTTTGTTCTAAATAAAAGTTATCCTTTTTTTAGTTATTTCGATAAAGGATTTTATCATTTTTGAAAAATCTTTTATGAACATTCAATAAAAGTTGATAAATCCTAATATAGATTATATATCCTTGATATTTCTAGATTGTTCCTAATTTTTTACTTTCTCGATTTTTTTTAGTATTTATATTTATTTGTCTTGATTATATAATATATTTTAAAAAGATTACTTTTCGTATTTTAAATTCGTATTTTAAAAATCTGAATTATATATCTATTTTTCTAAATATTTTGAATACTTTTAATATATATTTTTTATATTCTTTTTTTTTAAAAAAAAGATTAAGATATTATTTAAATAATAAATTACAAATGAATTGAATTCTTTAAGTATTTTATTCTTTTATCATTGATATATAATTAATATATTAATTAGTTTAAATAATATAACTATATATTCTTATAAATCTAATAATAATATAAAGATTATTTTCTATTTATAATCTTTATTTATTTATATAAAAATAAAAATATTCTTTTGATCTAATTTTCTATAGATTATTGCTTTATTTAATTTATCTTTGAATTCTTAAACTTTTGATATTAGATGTATATATTTTTGATTATTCTATTATTAATTTGATAATAATCTTTATAAAATTCGATCATTTAGATTGTTTTTTTTTGAATATCAATAATACATTGGATATAAAAAAAGATTTGGATTTTTTAATTTATTTTTTCTTTTCAATTTTAATTCTATCCTTTTTCTATATCTTTATAATATTAGGATTATATAATCTTAGTTTCTTAATAAAAGATATAAATCTCTTCTTGAAATTAATTTTATAATTCTAAAGCTTATATTTTGGTAGAATCTTCAAATCCTATAAATCTTCAAATAATTTAATAAATCTTTTGTATTATACTAGAATCTCTTTTGTATTAGTTTTATTGATCAATAAAGGATCTGTTATTATTATAATATAATATTTGATCTTTTAGAAAGTTTGTTCTTTCGAATTATATAATTATTTGTTTTTGTATCTATAATAGTTGAATATTAGAATATCCTTTATTTAATTAATATTTGGATTATACTTTTTAATTTAAAAAGTATCAAGGATAATTATATATCTGCTCAATAATATTATATCTATTTTGATTTGTTCGATATATCTATCTAATATGATCATTTTGATAGTACTGGTTTCTATATACTCAACCATCAATTCCGGCTTTTTTATCTCCTAACAATATTAGCTGATAAAAATCGTGTTTTGATTCTGTAAGGATTTCGTTCTCTTTAACAAAATCGGGATTTATAAATATTCCTATAGCTTTTAAATCAATCAAGTTTTTGATCTTTTGATTCTTTAAATTGGCTTCTATAATTAATTGTTTGATCTTGATTGTATTATTAAATTCTAATAATAATGATTCGATGATTTATTCTTCAATAAAAAGATTCAGTTATTAATATTAATATTCGTTTATATACAATAATTGATAAAATATAATGAATAATAATTTTATTAACTTTATTTGAAAATTCTGATAATATTCTTAATTCAAAAATAACTTATTATCTCTATTGATTTTGTATTAAATTCTACAATTTCTATTCTACAATAATATCTTCTAGATTTCTTTAATTTATAAATTATTATTATAGTATTTTTATTTATAATTTATATAAAAGGAATCCAAATTTATAATATATCTTCTAATATTATTTATACTAATATTTTCTATAAATATTATATTATTATATAAAAGATCAATAAAATAAAATGATTATAAGTTTAGTATTTTTTGACAAAGTTTGGTTTTCTCTCTTTATAGTAATATTAGATACACTTTTTATTTAGATAATTGATTAAATATTATAATTCGTTTTTTTTATAATAATTGATAAGATTTTATTAATTACTAATTCTCTTTATATTCCTTTTATTTCAAAAGATTCCAAAGATTAATTTTTGTTATCGATATCAATCTCAATATCGTTTCTAAGGTTTTAAATAACAATATCCAATTTCTTTAATAATTCAAAATTAGATTAAAGTAAATCTCTTTTCAATAATCCTATTCCCTTAAAATTTCCTTTCAGAATTCTTATCTTTTGAAAACTTTCTTTTTTGTTTCCGAATTTTATATATTTCTTACTCTTTATAACAAATGATTTCTTTTTTTGAAAATAATCTTTAAATATATATATATCTATTCTTATTATAAATATAATATAAATTATTTTTTTTACAGCTTTTCTTTTTATCAATATTAAAATTGTTTAATCTCATATAATATCATTCAATATTATCTAATTTTATTAGATTACTAATATTATGATATTTATTCTGATAATAAAGTTTCGAAAACTTTCTGTTTTTTTATATAATTCCTTTTTTTTTATTTATTATTTATAAAATTAATTATCAATAAAAATTAAGATTTCAATTAATTCAAAAGGATTAGATAATTTCGAAACTCTTATTAATTCGTTCTTAATGATATCTTTCAATCCTTTATAGAACTATAATTTTAAATAATCATTATCCAATATAATATACCCCAATGTATTATTGAAATTTAATAGTATAGATTATAACTAATTCAATCTGTCTAAATTGTTGTAATACTTTTTCAATTATATAATCAGAATCTATCTCGGATTTCATATCTTCATTCAATTGATCATCGATTATCTTGGTTATTAAATCATTGAAAAATGGTTCAATCTAATTGAATATTGTTCCTTGGAAAAAAAAGATCAATTACAAGATCCTTTATATAGAAACCAAAAAGAGTTGTTTATTAAAAATATAATAAAAATCAGTTTGTATAACAAAAGCTCAATGTTTATTATAATCTTTATAAAATAAATCAGGGATGAATATCTGAATCGCCTATTTATATTCCATTATTGTAACAACCTGAGTAGGGGTCTTGATAGGATTGAAGAAGGATGATTCGATGGGTTGTTGAATGGAAACTATTGTATTGTATATAGCTTAATTGTAACAATACTCAAAATGTATCGATCTGATTGAAGCAGTTGCTGCTTGAGGTTCGTATAATCAGTAGTTATAGATTAAAGCTATTGATTATTAATTATTTATTTGAAAATGAATTTGTAATTAAATCAAATAGAATATAAGTAAACTAATTGATAACTAAATTGAATACAAAATTTTTAAATTATAAAACTATTTTGATTATATATTAATAAATAAAAAGGAACTTTGTGAAGCTCAAAAGCTTCAAAAAGCTTTAAAAGCTTTCTAAATTCCTAGAATTCTTTATTATATGATCAATCTTGAGGCTTTTCCTTTTCTAGAATATTTGTTCCAGAAGCTTTCCTTTAAGAACCTTTGTCTTAGGATATGATATCCTTTAGAGTAATTATCCTATTACAATCGATTAGTTAGGACATTTGTTCTATTCTAATATAATTATCTAGGATACTTATCCTAGGAATCCTGGGTTCCTATTCGTAAACAATTAGGCCCCTTTAAAGCAACGATTAAATCATACCCCTCTAGTAATCGGCATCTAAATCACCGATATCAATAATACTACTATAATCTAAACCGTGAATCGTGACAGTTTATTTGATAGAAAATGAAAAACTCGTTTGAATAAATCACTATTTTGACAATCTGATTAGTTTAAAAACCCCAGTAAATAATCTAACAAAAAGCTTGATATAAACCTTACAATTTTAAACAAATCTGATTTAGAACTTTTTTCTACTCTATTGAAATCATTTAACTTTATTAAAATCATTTCAATTTTATTAATTTTATTTAATTCAAATCATTCAACTTATTGAATTGAATAATATTTTATATTATTTATAATATTACTTATTATTATTATTATTATTATTATTATTATTATTATTATTATTATTATTATTATTATTATTATAAATTGAATGAGATGAATTGAATGAATAGAGTTGAATTGAATGATTTCAGAGTTGAATGATTTCAATAGAGTTGAAAAAAGTTTCAAATTAGATTTGTTTGAGATTATAAAGTTTATATTAAATTTTTTGTTATATTATTTATTAGGGTATTTATTAAGGTATTTTAGATCAATTAGATTGTTAGGATTGTGATTTATTTAAATGAGTTTTTTTTATTTTTTATAATTTATATTAAATAAATCTTGTATATAATAAAGTTATAATATTGATAAATCAATTAGGGGTGGGCGCTTCCCGGACCCTTGGCTTTTCGAGAAAGTTTAATGAAAATTTCAGATTTTAAAAGTTTATAATAAATTAAATATTAAATATATATCAAAGTGTAGGCAGAATATCGGTTTGTTTTTAATAATTAAAAATTAAATTATTTAATTTAAAGATAATAATTATAATATAATTTAATATTATTATTTATTATATTAAAAATAATAATAATGTTTTATATTATTTATTATTATTATTTTGAATTGAATAAGATGAATTGAATGAATAGAGTTGAGTTGAATGATTTTAGTAGAGTTGAATGATTTCAATAAAGTTGAATTGAATAAATTGAATAAGTTGAATGATTTCAATTGAGTTGAATTGAAAAAAGCTTTAAATCAGATTTGCTTAAAATTGTAAGGCTTATACCAAGCTTTTTGTTAGATTATTTATCGGGGTATTTATCGGGGTATTTACTGGGGTATTTTAGACTCATCAGATTATCAAGATCGCGACTCATTTAAGCGAGTTTCTCATTTTCCATCATTTACTGGGTAAACCTCGTGTACAGCAAGGTTATAGAGTTGACAAGCCGACAATAATAATAAAATATTGAAAATTCGAAGATTTTAATATTCTAAAAGAATATTGAAGATTCGAAAACTTTTATATTTAAAAAAAAATATTAAAAATTTAAAAACTTTATAGTTTTTAAATACAAAGATATATAATCAAAAAGGATTTTTTATTTAAAATTAATTATAAATTATAATTATTAATATTATTTTAAGTTTTTGTTTGATATTTAATTATGAATTATTTAAAGATTCAGATTATTTTTATATAATCTAAATTATATTTTTTATAATATTTTGAATAATATTGTATATTTCTAAATTATTTAATCTTTTTAAAAAGTTTCGAAATGAATTTTAATAAATTAAAAATAATTCAAAAATAGGAATTATTAAATAACATAAAAAAAAATATAATTTTTCTTAAAGTTTATGAATTTTTATTAATATTTCATTAAAGATTATTTCAAGATAATTATTTTAATATTAAAGATTATCCAAAAAAATCAAAAAGATATCTAATAGATTTTATAAATATAAAAAATATTTAAATATCTCAAAAATATCTTTATAAAAGAAATAAAATTTTTTAATTTTCGATTTAGGATTGTTAATAATTATAAAAATAAATATTTCAGATTATGTAATAAAGATAGAATTCAATTATTGAAATTTGAATAAGAAACAATAATTAATCATTTATTATTTATTATTTATATAAATTATTATTAATCAAATTAAATTACAAAATATACAATAAAAATTTATTAATTATTCGTTTTGTTAATATCAAAACTTTGTTATATATATAATATATTACAATTTACCAAATATAGATTATAAAAAATAATAAACTTATTTAAATAAATCAAAATCTTGATAATTTGATTGATTTAAAATATTCCAATAAATATTCCAATAAACGTTTTAATAAATAAATCTAACAAAAGTTTAATATAAACCTTATAACTTCAACTTTATTAAAATCATTCAATTAAAATTATTCAATTCAAAATAACAATAATAATAATAAATAAATAACAATAAATAATAATATAATAATATTCTAATTTTTATAATTTTTAATTTTTAATTATCGAAGAAAAATTGATATTCTGTTTACACTTTGATATATATTCAATATTTAAATTTATTATAAACTTTTTAAAACTTAAATTTTCATTAGACTTTCTTGGAAAGCTAGAGGTCCAAAAGATACAAGTTTTTAATATATCTGATTTGTTTATAATTATTATTAATTAAAATTATTATAAAGAAATAAAAATATTTATATTCTTTTTAATATTCTTTTAATTTTTTATTAATATTTTTAATCAATTTTTGAGATTTTAATATTGGAAATTTATAATATATCATTATTGAAAAGTTTTTATATAAAATTTTAATAATTCATATATTGTTTTTACTTATAATATTATTATAAAAGAATTTTATATATTTTGTTTATTATTTATAAATATTCATTTCATCATTTTTATAATTTAAATATTATCAAAATTATTATATTTTAAATATTTATTATACAATTTAAATATTGGAATTATATTATAAAGAATCGATTATATTTAAAATAAGCTAATAAAATTTAAAGAGATCTTAAAAAAGTTCAAAACTTTTCATTATCTTTTTAATATTATTCGAAAACTTTTTTTTATAAATGAAAACTTTTTTATTTAATATAAAATCTTTAAAATTATCAATTTTTTTTCGATTAATTAACATTTTGTTTTCGAAGATTATAACAAAACCTCCTTTTTCAAAACTTTTGTTTTCGAAATTCTAATATAATTTTCAATCTTTTAATTTTCAATCTTTCGAATATTATTTATATTATTTTTGTATAATTTTTATATAATTATTAATATTCTTAAACCTTTTAATTCTTTAATTTCTTAATCTTTTAGTTTCATTAATTTCTATAATAATAATAATAATATAATATTTAATTTCTGTTTTATAAAATTTAACAATTTTAGGACTATAAATAATAATTATATTGTAATATGAAAATATCAAAAATTATAGAAATCTTTTTCAATTTTATCAATTCTTTCAAAACCTTTTGATATTCAATATTCGATATATTTTCGAAATATCGATTTTTTATACATTTTTTTGGTTTTCGAATATAATAAATAATCTTTTCTTATTCGATAAATATATAATATATAAGATAATAAATAATTACTTTTTTTTTGAGAATCAATATCTTTATTGATTAGTTTTATAATTTTGATAAATAATAAAGAGAAAGAATAATCATTTCTTTTTTCTAATTTGAAATATAAAATCTATTATTTCTTCAATTCTCTATTTTCAAAAATCAACAAAATTTCTATTTAGAATTCTAACAATATTTTTATAAATTATTATCATTTTTATTCATTCTAATAATCGATAAAGATAAATTAAGTTTTAATTATTCTAATAATTAATAAAAGTGAATTATACTTTAATCATTTAAAAGTTTTTGAATGATACAAAATGAATCTTATTCAAATTAATCGTTATTAATCTTTCGATAGATTCTTTTTAGGAATTATTATCATATTCTATTTTAAATTACAATATAACAATTCGAAGATATTAAATCTTTAATATTGCTTTTTTTAAATATAATAGTTTTAATAGAAATATATCTAATGTATAGCATTTCTTGAATAATTAAATAAATTAATTATTGATATAATATCGATTATTTATAATTAATTTTTATTAATAATCTTTGATTAGAAAAATAAATTATATTCTTCTTTAAAGATAATATTATTTTATAATTTTAAAAACATTTTATTTTCTATTTCGGAAATAAAGATTTATAATTTTTATTATACAATATAAAATCGATTCGACCAATGTATTATATAATCTTTTTCAAAAATTATTGAAAATATTTTATAAAAAGTTTGAAGTTTATTAATTTTAATAATTTCAATATTCTTCGATGTATTAATATTCTATCTTTTCAAAGATATTATCGAAAAGTTTTTGTTTTTTTTTCTTTTATGATATGATATGATTTATAAAATATAATATTTATTGTCAATAAAAATAAAATTCGATTATGTATTCTATTATATATTATATTTATATTTTTCGAATGAAATATTTTAAGTTTATTTTATTTTTTTTCGATTTATAATAATTTCGATAATTATTCGAAGATTTTTTAGAAGATTTTTATAGATATAATTTGAGAATGAAGTTATATATTTTTTGAAATAAAATTTGAAAATAGATTCATATATTATTCGATAAAGATTTAGAAAAGTTTTGATTATAATATAATTAAATAATTTTTATAAATTTGAAGAAAAAAATAAGATTATTTATAATATAATCAATAAATTGTTTTTAAAAAGATAAAATAAAAAGAATTATTAAAATTATATTATAAAAAATCAATTATATTCGGAATAAATTAATAAAAATCTAAAGAAATTTTAAAAAGATATAAAGTTTTTCATTATTTTTTTAATATTACTCAAAAGTTTTTTTTATTGTTGGTTTGCCGATTTCATAACCTTGCTGTACACAAAGTTTACCCAATGTAGTCGTAGAAAATGATGTTCGCTTAAGATTGCGATATGATTGGTCGAGAAATGAGTCGCGATCCTGACAGTCTGATTGGTCTAAAATACCCCAGTAAAAAATCTAACAAAAAGCTTAGCATAAGCCTTACAACGTTAAACAAATCTGACTTAAAGCTTTTTTCAATTCAACTCAATTGAAATCAATCATTCAACTCTACTAGAATCATTCAACTCATTCAATTCAACTTTATTCATTCAATTCATCTTATTCAATTCAAAATAATAATAATAATGATATAATTGAAAGATATTATATTAGAATTTTGAATTTATAAAAAAATAAAATTATAAAATAATAAAAATATATTAAAAAAAATTAAATACAAATTTAATATCTAAATATTAATTTTGATACATACAAGAGGCCTGTGCCCCCCGGACCCCTAGCTTTTCGAGAAAGTTTAGTAAAAATTTAAGTTTTAAAAAGTTTATAATAAATTGAAATGTTGAATATATATATTAGGGTGTAGACAAAATATCGGTTTGTTTTTGATAATTGAAAATTAAATATTATTATTGAATATATTATTATTATAAATATTAATATTATAATTATTATTATTATTATTCTAGGAAATTTAAAATAATTGAAAATTGAATCTGTTCAATAATTATAAAAGAAATTCAATCCTTTTTTAATTTCTATAATTTCTATAAATGATTTATTAAAAATTGTAGAATAATAAATAAATCTCTCAATAAATTTATTAAAATTAATATCAAATTTAAAATCAACAAAATATATAAAAATATATTCAATATTTCAAAGAGTAAATTTATCTTCATTTTATTCTTATAATATTATAATCATCGATTCCTCTATATATTTGAAATAAGTATTTCAAATAAAATAATAATTAATATATCATTACAATAATATAACAAAAACTGATTATTTATAATTTATTTTTTCAAAATTACAATTATCGAATTGAATTACAAAATTTATAATAAGGAACTGCTATCGATTATTTGATTATTTAATTACTAAAAAACAAAACTTATTAATTCTTTATATAAAATTAAGGTTTATATCGATTATAAAATTTTCGAATATTTTATAATGATTAAGATTTCTAATATTTAATAAGTTCATTAAGTAAAAATATTAATCGATTATAACTTTGTTATTACATATCGTTTTGGAAAGAATGATATTTTCATTAATATTTCAATATATCGAATCTTTAGAATTATATAAAAAAAAAACACCCTCAATAATTTATTAAGGATAATCAAATTAATACTGAAATTATAAAAGAAAACTTATAAAACTATTATTTAAACAAAATTATAATTATCAGTATCTATTTGAATATAATAATTCTCTGATTTGATTTAATCAATTATATTATTATAATAAACAAATCTAATAATAATTTGTTAGTATTCAAAATATAAATTATTAAAGACTATAAATATATATTTTTTCAAAATGATCTTTTATTTTATAATAATTATTTGATGGTATTCAATATCAATATTTTATATATTTATTTGATTTATAAAATCATAGATTTTATTTATGTTTATTGTTTATTTTGATGAAAACAAAATTTATCTTTTATTATCTCAATAATATTATTATCAAATATATATATAATTATCATCTTTACAAATATAATATTGTTTTATATAATTATATTTTTGATTTATTATACTCATTTCTGATTCCTGGTTAAATATAATAATATAATATTATAGAATATTATAATTTCAATAAAGATAAATATAAATATAATAACGTTTTAATTATTATCAATCAATTAATCAAATAAATGATTTTTATTCCTTATTATAAAATAATTAATATTTAAATCTAAATCAAATTTTATTTTTATTATATATATAGATATTATATTCTTTTTGAAATCATTATATTCAATTGTAAAAGTTAATTTATATTTCAATTTTGAAAAGAATTCTATGAAATATTAGAAATTAATTTTAAGTATTCAATTATTCATTATTCCCAAACAAATAATTAAATTGAAATATACAATCAATATCTTCAATAATAATTAAAATCATTCATTAGTTATTATTAAAATAATTAATCAAAATTCCTATTTATAATAAATTATATACAATTTATTTTTTTATATAATTCTTTTGAAAAATATGTATTTTATGAAACTTTATATAAATATATATTATAATAGTTATAGAAATAAAAAAAAGATATTAATAAATTAATTGATAATATATATATATACAGTATTTATATATATTTAAAATATAACAAATTTATTTATATATAAATAAAAAAAGATTTATTATATATTTAAATCAAAATATCGAAATTCATAATATTTATTGATATAAAATCGATTTCGATATTAAAGATTATATATAATTTAATATAAAAAATTATTTTACTTGAAGATTATTTAAGAAATTGAATTTTCCTATTCAAGAAAGATTCAAAATCATTAATTGTATTGATAATTCTTTCAAATTCGAATTTTCGATTATAATAAAAATCTATTTTATTTTTCTTTCAAATTGATTATATAAGATACACATCAATCCTTTTTCTGATCAAATATTCGAATTCTTATTATCTATTAATATCATTGATAATTCAAAATAAAAAATAAAAAATATTTCAATAATAAATAAATCACCAAAAATTTTATTATATAAAATTTTATAATTTAATAACGATATCGATTTTTTTTAATATTTTCTTTTTGATCTTAAAACATTATTATATTTATTATACAATTTCCATCTAATCAATCCAATACAATCTAATCTTTTTAATCGATTATTCGATTGAATAAAACTTTATAAAAACAAAAAAAATAAAAATTTATAATTATATAAATAACGATTCTTATATAAAATCAAAAGAAAGAAAATTATTCTTCAATTCAATAAATTAAATATTATAATTTATAAAAACATATATATATACAATTATAAAAGAATCTAAAATGTATATAAATTCGAAAGAATTTGATTATATATATACAAATATTTAAATTCTAAAAAGAAATGAATTATATTTATGTAATAATATAAAAATAATATATTCAAAAAATTATATTTATTATTATTTCAAATTAATATAAAAGAAAGAACTTAATTTATTTTTCTATTACTGAAATTTTTTTCTTTCAAAAAATTCCTTAAAATCAATTTGATCAATTTAATCATTTATCAATATAATTGATCAAATCAACCAAAAACAATTAATTCAATAGATTTAAAACTAATAAATCTGTTAAACTCTTCTTTTAATAAATTGATTTGATCAATTTGATTAATTTAATCATTTACTAATATAATTAATCAAATGAATCAAGAATAACTAGCTGAAGAATAATGTCATAAATTGTATATAAAAACGATTATATAATTCTAATTTCTATTGATAAATTAGTAATTTCTATACTTAGAATTCGATTTATTCTTTTTAATATAGAATTATAATCATTCTAAAATCGAATATATATAATCATATAATTACTATATAGATATTTTGTGTACATATATGAATGCTTTTTACAAACTATAATTCTTCAATTATAGATTTTAAAGAATATAATTTATTTTGTTTATTTAGCTTTTATAAAGCTCTTATACATCACAAATAATTTATAAAAACTTTTGTTTTTTTAATTTTTATTTATAATAATCTTTTTTTTAAGATTAAAAATAATAATATAATTTTAGATATATTTTTATTTAATATTTCATATTTCTTATTTCATGTTTCATATTTTATATTCCTTTTAGTTATAAATTATTTTATTATCCTTTGTTGAAAAAATAAATTTTTTATAAATAATATTTTATTATATTTCTTTTATATTAATATTTTTTTAACAATAATTATTTTTTCAACACAATATCTTTATTCTTTTGATTAATATTTTACATTTAATTAATCAAAAACATTGACTTATAAAATCTTTTTAATATGAAAGATTACCTAAATATAAATCAGTCTCCTTTCAATGATTATAATTGAAAAATTAAATATTTTTTCTTTCAATATTTTTATGAAATCATTTTTATCAATTTTTAAACTGAAATTTAGTATTATCTATAAAAGGAGATACCCGAATCTAAAATCCAATATTTTTATAAACCTACTTTTAATAATCCCATTTTTAATAGTATCTTTAATTTAAATTAAATCAATTATAATATTTAAATATCCTTTATTTTATAATATTATAAAGAATATTCTATTATTATTTATCATATCGATCAAAATTTAAAAATATATTTCTAAAAAATTCGTTATTAAATTATTCTATATTAAATAATGAAGATTGAAATCTTTTATTATTATTATATATTATTTATTAAATTTTATAATTTTTGTTGTTAATAAAAAATATGAATAATTTGATTAATTTATATTTTTTAATAAATATAGAATTATATATATTTATAATTTATAAAATTTATCAGGGGCCTGCGTCCCCCGGACCCCTAGCTTTTCAAGACAATCTAATGAAAATTTAAGGTTTAAAAAGTTTATAATAAATTAAATATTAAATATATATCAGGGTACAAGTAGAATATCGGCTTCTTTTTACTAATTGAAAATTAAATTATTTTATTCAAAAATAATAATCATAATATGATTTAATAGTATTATTTATAATATTTAAAACAATAATAATGTTTTATATTATTTGTATTATTTTAATGTTTTTAGAATAATAATAATATTTTATATTATTTATTATTATTATTATTATTATTATTATTATTATTATTATTATTATTATTATTATTATTATTATTATTATTATTATTATTATTATTATTATTATTATTATTATTATTATTATTATTATTATTATTATTATTATTATAAGTTGAATTGAATGAATAGAATTGAATTGTAAATTGAGTTGAATTGAAAAAAGCTTTAAATCAGATTTGTTTAAGATTGTAAAGCGTATACCAAGCTTTTTGTTCGATTATTTACCGAGGTATTTTAGACCAATTAGATTGTCAGGATCGTGATTTACTTAAACGAGTTTTTCATTTTCTATTACTCATCGAATAAACCTCGTATATAGCAAGATTCTAATATCGATAAACTAACAATTATTATGTATAAAAATAATTAATATATTAAAGAAATTTCTAAATTGTTTTATATAATAATTATAAATCTTTTTTAAATTATTATTAATTAATTTATTATTTTTATCAAAAAATCCATTATAATATACAAAAACCTTATAAAAACTGAATAAACAAAATCAATTATATTCCTTAAAATTTACAATTGAAGAATTATAACTTGTAAAAAACATTTATATATATATACAAAATATATATACAATAGCTATATGATTATATACAATCTATCTTAGAATAATTATAATCTTATATTAAAACGAATAAATCTGATAAGATATATACAAATTATCAATTCACCAATAGAAATTGAAATCACATAATTGTTTTTATACAAAATCCATAATATTATTCCCTTTTTCAAAAAAGCTTGTCTTTAAACTTTTATTCCTTTATTTCATCGATAATCATCGAAAATCAAAATCTAATAAATTTACAAACTTTAGATTAATTGTTCTTGATTGATTTAATCAATTGTATTAATAAATGATTAAATTGATTAATAAATTAATCAAATTGATCAATTTTAAAGAATTTTTCGAAAAAAAATATTTTCAATAATAGAAAAATAAAGTTTAAATCTTTCTTTTTATATTAATTTGAAATAATAATTTTTGACTATACTATCTTTGTATTATTATATAAATATAACTTATTTATTTTTAAAATTTATATCTTTATATATATATAATCAAAATTCTTTTGAATTCGTATAGATTTTAGATATTCTTGTAATTGTATATATATATTTTTTTATAAATTATAATATTTAATTTGTTGAATTGAAGAATAACTTTTTCTTTTTTGATTTAATATAAAGAATTAACAAGTTTCATTTTTTAATAATTAAATAATCAAATAATCGATAGTATTTCTTTATTATAAATATTATAATTCAATTCAATAATAATTATAATTTTAAAGAAATAAATTATAAATAATCAATATTCGTTATACTTTTATAATAATATATTAATTATTATTTTATTTAAAATATTTATTTCAAATATACAATGATTGTAATATCATAGAAACAAAATGAAGATAAATATATTCTTTAAAATATTAAATATATTTTTGTATATTTCATCAAATACAAATTTGATATTAATCTTAATAAATTTGGTGAGAAATCTTATTATTATTTTATAATCTTTAATAGATCATTTTTAGAAATTATAAAAATTAAAAAAGAATTGGATTTCTTTTATAATTATTGAACAAGTTCAATTTTTAATTATTTCAATTTTCTTAAAATCTATTTTTATATTTTTAATAAAAATAATAAAGTTTAAATGTTTGATTTATATAATATTAAATTTGTATTTTTTGACATTCATTTATAATTCAACAATTTCTAATTATTTGAAAACTAATTTGATACTTTTCTTTGTTTATAAAATAGATTATAAATATCATCGAAATTTATTATATAGAAAATATTTAGATAATCAAAAAGAATATCGTTTATATAATATTGATAGATTACAAATCTATTTATTAATTTAAAAGATATGATTTTGTATTTATATAATATATAATGAATCTGAAAAATAATATACTTTTTCGAAATAGAATTCATTTATATATAATAGAAAATTTGTTAAATATCGAATTTAATATAAATCTATATATTAAAAAATGGAATTAGTATTTTATTGATTAAAAATAAAGAATATCGATTTTTATTGTTAATTTGTCAATATTATAATCTTATTAAATATAAGATTTATCTGATAGATGATGGAAAATGAGAAATTTATTCAAGTGAGTTACGATCCTGATAATCTGATTGATTTAAAATACTGTAGTAAATATTCCAATAAATAATTTAACAAAAAGTTTAGTATAAATCTTACAATTTTAAGCTAATCTGATTTAGAACTTTTTTCAACTTTATTAAAATCATTCAATTCGATTCTATTAAAATCAGTCAACTTTAAAATCATTCAATTCAATTTTATTCATTCAATTTATTTCATTCAACTTATAATAATAATAATAATAAATAATAAATAATATTATAAATAATATAAAATATTATTATTATTATTATAATTATTTTTAATAAAATTTATAATTTTCAATTATCAAAAACAAATCGATATTCTGTTTGCATTTTGATATATATTCAATATGTAAATTTATTATAAACTTTTTCAATCTTAAATTTTTATTAGATTTTCTCGAAAAACTAAAGGTTCGCAGATGTAGGCTTTTAATATATTATTGAATTTAATAATCTGAAATATGTCTAAAATTTCAGATTTCTATTGGGTTTTTTGATAAATAAAATAAATGTAACAAAAAGAATTTAACTAAATTTGATAAATCTTTTATTGAGATTATTTATAATATAATTTTTAATAACTTTTAATTATTCAAAAAATATCTTGTAAAACGAATTATATTGTATAATTTTATAATTGTAAAATCGATAAAAAAAGAGAATATTCAATTTTTGTTTGGAAAAGGTTTGATAATATTTTTGATATTCAAAAAGGATATCAGATTCTGAATTAACTTTTATTAGTATCTAATCGAATTATCTTTAAATTTTAAAACTTTTAAATCCAATTAATATAGCCAATATTCGTTTTTTTTTATCGAATCTTTAATATATTATCGAATTTTTTCAAAATAATAATAAAAAGTTCAATTTTTATTTTTTTTATATATATATAAATTAAAAGATAATAGAAATAATAATATATAGATCGAATATTTTTGATATTGAATAGAGAAAAGATTTATAAATTGATAATAATAATATAATTGATCGAATAGAAAATGATTTGAATTTTTTAGAAATTATAGTTTTCTTTTTGATAATAATTTACAATAGTAAAGATTATTTTTGTAAAATATCAATCTTATTTGATCGATTCAATTGTCTATCTTTTCGAATTCAATATTCTTCAATTGACGATCTTATTATTTAGTATTCTATTAGATAAATCAATCGATTTTTTATTTTCGAAAAAATAATTAAATAAAAATAATTAAATTGAAATAAAAGATAATACAAGATTGTTTTATAAGTTATTCAAGATATCGGTGAAAATAGTTTGATTTTATTTGAATTTTTGTTAATTAGAATCTATTTAAAATAATATTATAAAAACTTAATTTTTGAAAAAAAATATGTATAAATAATTATTTATAATTATTAATTATTAAATTAAAAAATATATAATATATAATAATATAATCTTATATATTATTATAATTTTTAATTTCAATTGAAATCGAAAAAGATATAATTTTGAAATTAAATATAAAAAATAAATAAATAAGAAATATATTATTAATAAAAACAAATCTATTTGCTTTCAAATCAATAAATATTCTTGATCTATAAATATAATTATTCTTGAAAAAATATATAAAAAAATCAATATTTTTTCTTTTATTAGTTTTATATTTCGTATAATATTTGAAATGAAAACAAAATCTAAATATTTTATTTTAAATATTCTTCTTTTATTTATTTAACTTTCTTTATAATTTCGAAATCTGAATTATTATTAATATTATAATATTTCTTTTCTCCTTTAATAATTTCAATTTTATTAAAGTTTTTAAAACAAAATATTTGTATATATTTTATTACAAAAGAAAATGAAAAGTTTGAATGATTTAGATAACTATTAAATACAAATATTAATTGAAAAGAATCTATATAATTAATAAATGAATTTCGAAATAAAGATAGTTTCGGAAATATTGAATTTCTAAAAATAGGATTATCAAAACTTTAAGAGATGATTGTATATTGATATTATTAAGGATAAATTTGCAAACAAATATAAAGGTTTTATATTTTAGATAATATCGATTTTGTTCATTTCGATAAATTTTGTTACAAATTGATTTATAATTTAGTAATCCTTATAATACAAAATTACAATTTGTAAAAGAAAATCGAAGATTTTTATTCGAAATTTTAAAATAGAATTTTATTATTTATAATTTTTGTTTAAATAATCAATAATCAAAACTTCTTATATTATTTTAAAACTTTCTTGTAATAAATTATATTAAATATAATTTATATATTAAATATAATTCATAATTTGTATTAAGTATAGATATAATCGATTTCAATTAGATTTCGATAAATCGTAGTAAATTGTTCGATTAATTCGAAAGCAATTAATCAGAATATTTGTAAATAAAAAGTATAATAATATATTTATACTTTTAATTTTATTTGATCGATTATATGTATATATTATTGAACTTTATTTATAATAATATAATATATAATTCGAATTGTTTCTAAATCAATAATTATTATAAACTAATTTTAGATTCAATACTATCATTTAATTCGATAATTAGATTAATAGATTTTAGAATATAAAAGTTTCGATTCGAATAATTAATAGTATATAAATATAATCTAAATTAATTAAATCAATTTTTTAAAAGATAAAGATCTTAATTTTTATATAGATTTTTATTTTCGGAAATAGAAAAATAATTATTTGAAAAATCTGATTTATTATATCGAGTGATTGATTAACTCTTTTTTTGATTTTATAATTTTTTAATCTATTTAGGTAAAGTTTCGTTATATTCAATCAAAAAAAATAATAAATATCTATATAGATATTATTTAAGATTTAAAAAGAAATTGTTTTATTATAAAATTTATTATTATTATAATTTTCAATTGATAATTCTTTTCTTTTTAGTTTTATAATAAATTCGAGATTATTGAATATAGATCTTGTAATTAGAATAAAGAATTAAAATTATCAATTGAAATATCGAAAGTTTTAATTATATATATTAATATCTTATTTTTTTTTTCTTTAATTAATGATAATGTTTTTTTATTTTATTTTTTCTATATTTTCTTCGAAAGTTGATTAAATTGATTAAAGGGATTAAAAGGTTTTTAAAGTAAATTTATAAAAGTTATTCAAATTATATAAAAGAAGGAATTCGATGTATAATAAAGATATTGATATATTTTCAAAGAGGATTTATCTTTATCGATTATATCAGAATATAATTATTTTTTTGAATGAAACGTTTGACAAAGTTCATTTAAGAAAGTATTATTGAATTGAGATATTATTTAGAAGATTATCAAATAGTTGAATTACATAAATGAATCATAGATAATATAATATATAAAAGTTTTATAAAAACTAAATAAAAAAAATCAATTATATTCTTCAGAATTTATAATTGAAGAATTATAATTTCTAAGAATTATTTATATATATATAAAATATCTATATAATAATTATATAATTATATATAATCGATTTTAAGATAACTATAATCTTATATTAAAAAAGTAAATCTGATAAGATATATACAAACTATCAGTTTATCAATAGAAAATGAAATTATATGATTGTTTTTATATGAGATCCGTAATAGTAATTTAAATAATTTTTAAATTTCTTTTTATAAAAGTTTTATTAGGCTTTTTAATTAATTTTTATTTTTTTTATTTTCAATTTGAATATAAAAAGATTAATAAAATTTTTATAATAATAACAATGAATTTGTTATTTCGATTTTGAATAATCTAAATATTCGAAAGTATTTTAGAAAATATTTATAAAGTTTATAAATATATTTTATATTATAATCATATTTTTATAATTTATATATATATATATATATATAATATTTTCATTATTTTTATAAAAAAGTTTATATTTTAATATAAGATTTTTTTATTTATATAATTTCTAATTATTATATTAATTTATTATTTAAATAATTCTTCAAATAATTAATAAATATAATACTAGGGGTTTGCTTCTAGAGATTCAAAGGCTTCTGTATTTTAATAGAGTATTGGAGATTTGAAAGCTTTTATATTTCAAAGGAGTAATAAAAGTTCGAAAGCTTTATAGCTTCTAAGTACGACGATCTATATAATCAGAAAGGAATAAAACTTTGTATTCAAAATTAATCATTTAGTATACTCTACTATTAGTTAAGAATTGCAATTATTGATATTATTTTAAGTCTCTACTTAACGTCTAGTTATAAACTATTCAAGGATCCAGACCACTTCCATGTGGTCTAGATCGCAACCCTCATAACAAATACTAAATACTAGAACTGTTTAATTGAAATAACACATAAATGCCTCTATATGTGAAATCTCATACATAGGTGTGCCTTGGTGGCACTACAATGTCGTTTGTCAAATAGATCGAACTATACGTACTTACAAATCTTTGAATAGAGCTTCTCCCTTGCCATTTCTATACTTCCTGACAGCTTCCTCTCCAGCAGCGCTATCATTCTTGAAGGCTGCAACCTCATCATTATTCATATGTTTTGCAACTTGATCTGCTTGCCATTTCTTGAAAGAGAACCCTACACCCTCATGGCTGTAGTCTTTATCATTGGCTTGATCTTTGTGATATTTGACTCATATGAAATCGCTGTGGACAGTCTTGGGGTCGAGAGACAAAGTAACAAGTGCATTGATTGTAGCAGTTTTTGGAATAATTTTGAAGGTCCACGACTGTCCCGGGTTAGAAAGATTATTTAGAATCAATCAGCTAATTTCGTGGTGAATATCAATACCTGTTCATTTTTGAACTGAATAATTTCATCATCACTTCTCACAATTTGATACCCCTCGTTCTTGCTACCTTCAAACAACTTTGGGGGCGCAAACCATTACCCGGCCATCTTGTACGATCGTTGGCGTAAACGAATTGGTCGTCATATACGCAGTCAGGCGTATATCTTTTGATACGTTCGATGGTAGGTAGACAGCTATAAAGAGCAAATATGCCGTCAACGAGTGCTTGACGAGCGGGAGACAAAGGTAGAGATTTAGAAGGGTCGGGGTGCCAGTCTTCAGTTGAAGAGATTTGGCGAACTTCAAAGCTCTCTTCAGGGACTGTTGTAGTTGCCATGGCTGTGCGTGTAGAGACGAGTGAATAAGAATTTCCGAGTGGTGTTTGCGGGAGTATCCTGGTAGTGATCATGGGATAGGGTATTGCATAGAAAGGACGAAAGAAGAAGAGGATCAATGATTTATAGATATTTTGGACTATAGTTACCTAGTACGTGTAGAGCTTACTTATACGCGTGTATAACAAAGAATAATGACGTCAACATGCTGTAGGAGACTACGCAGACAGGCAGGTGCTATGTGGCGAGAAGCGCGCCCATTTGGATCTGTTAATTCTACAACTTCTAGTAAATACTCTGTAGAAATGACAAAATACCTTTTAATTCCAGAAGCCCGAAAGTCTTGACGTACTCCATTTATTGGGATGCGGGGTATGTGTATGTAATGATTGGCAACGTGGCGTTTCTCACACTCATATCATACCTTCAGAGCTTCAAAAATACGAGGAGCTGTAGCGTAACAGACAGATAAAATCCTGAACATTCACGCCATTCACACCGTAGTGTATAAATTTAAGAACTATTCGATTTTCAAATGCGAATTAGAACACTGAAGGTGCTATCAATAAGTCTCAAGTATTACACGTTTGCGATTGTGGAAGAGGACGAGAGTATAATGGGACACGGGGGCGAAGCGAAAGGGTAGTTTTCGGTGACTTTAGTCATGAAAAAGTCGCGGAAGTTTCTTGCTGTGCGTTTTGTGAGTGTAGTTGAGCTTTTTCTTTGATGAGAAGTTCATGTCGGGTTTGGAGCAATTCGGCGTTGGTCAATCGATCTTGCGTCAGCACAGATTCAGTTGCTGCAGTGGGATAGCTAGTATCTTGACATGGTGATTGAGGAACAAGTGAATTTGAGACCTGAACATTTCGAACTTTTAGTCTCACCTAGTATTTCAATCAGCAACCGTGGTTGATGAATATTGAGGGAAGTTGAGAGATATGTACCGTTTCGATTTCGATACTGCCAATTAATTTAACCCATCTTTGTTTCCACGGCGCGCATATACTGGCGCGCATATACTTCCGTCATCGGTCGCGTTTTCCAGCTCCTCTTCTGCTTACCCCGCCCGTCGCTTGATTTTGCATTTCCTTTGATCGTGGAAACACAAACAGATAGAAATGTCTTGTTTCCATACGAGGAAAATGTAAAGGTACTCTCTGACACAATGTCCGGAGTTCGCTTTCACTGAAATCGCCTGCGTTGAGCACCGATGGAATACAACTGACTCGTCAATCATTCCCATATCGATTGCAAATCTTAACATCACGGGGTTGTGAAGTCGTTACGACGAAGTATAGCTTTGCGGTTCGCTTGGTTTCCTCCCAGCTGCGAAGACATGATTTGACTATGAAATTCCTGCGACTGAAAAGTGAATCTTAGTGCTATGCTACCTGCCTTGATATACGGTGTATATTGGTAGCGATATCTCGAGAGATGGAAGTGCTCAACTTGTTACGCAGCAGCATGTACCACTTCGTCTCAACTAAGGCAAGTATACTTGTATCCCCAGGCACATCCGATTGGACATTGGAGTTGACATCGCAATAATCTATATTAATGTTATCGCAACCGTTGAAATTATCTAGAAAATATTTGCCCCTCCTTAAATGGACATTCAGCATCACGCAGTTTTATACGCCTCTATTCTTATCTTCCTTCCACAATTTTTGTTGAAACCAGCAACGGCCACGGTCAGAGAAAGAAAAAAAAATAAGTGAGAAAACTTCACGCAATCCCTTGCCCCTATGATTGGACGTGGTATACTCTTCAAAGACTTCGAAGCCTTAGATTCGTATACATATTTTGTCCGGTAGAAAAACCACCCTAATCTGATACTAGTGTTTTCTCTTCGATCTCGTTTGTGAATGTTGAACTGTATATGATGTACAGCGTGATATACGCGTTGTCCACTAAAACACACGAATATCGTCTTTCCTATCTCATTCCGAGACCCAAGTATATAGGCGTCAAAGTTTTGTATATCAATCATGAAATAAGGATTGAACCACTACCACGGATTGACTTCCGTGGAGGTTTTGGAAATTATAAAGAATTCTCTCTGCCTCTGGCCGGAATCAACTGCTGTCGCTGGCATTACTTCCAGAATATCATATACAATTTCGGTTGACTTAACCACAATCTGAAGGAACCTCGAAGTAGGTAATTAGTTCTTCAAGTCGGTATACGATGAGATGGATCTCCCCGGGAGATGGGCCTGCCGATTTCGACCAGCTTTGCGAAGACTCCGAGGATTCCTGGTGTTCGGGATTTGAAATGACTCTAATTGTGGAGTAGTGCATTTCGCATTTCTCAGATATGACATGACATGACATGACATGATCTCCTTACCTAAGAAAGACTGCAGCGCGGGTAATTCGTCGATGCAACAGTTTGCGATTCCAATGTCATGTATCGGAAGTACTGTATACCTGCCATTTGGCTACCAGACTCTTCAATCGTCATTGACCAGATCACTCCAAAGATAGATGGCAGGAGTGGTGGAGATATCAAGAAGATCCATACTTCAACTAGTCCTATCCGAATAAAGAGGATTCCCTAGCATATATAAAAAATATATAAATACGATCGATTCATCAATTGAGAGGATCCGAGTTAAGCTCAAAGAGTACAAAGAGAATTGTCCAGCATATAAAGGACATATATGGCTTGAAAGAATTAATTACCTAAATAGGTTTCAAACTTGATTTTTTATTATTTAATTATTTAATTGACCAGTTATAAACTCCTTATTCCTAATAATTATCGGGAAAAGTTTAATACAATGCCGATGTAATTGATTTATCCTCTTTAGTCAATGAATGTTCTTGTTGTACCTGCTTTCCCGCTTCCCGCTTCCTATCTCCGGCAACATTTTGTAACTTATGGTAATTAATCCCTCGGTTTGTTCTTTCTCCTCCTCCGAAAACGAAATCTTTCTTTTACTAAATAAATATCCTCTCATTCGTTGTATTTTGCTTGTTCAAAGGAGATTTTAAGACTTCTCCAGATTCAAATTTCTCGCATCGTGCTCAATCCATCTGAATAAATAACTTTCATATTATGGAAGCAGTACTCAAAGGGCGGGCTATGTGCCCATTTCTTCAAAAGACCTCCCCGGCAACTCTACGATCCCTCTCTACATCCGCTCGTCCTCATGCCTCTCCATGCGGCGGAAGTATGTCGAATCTGCAGACCATTGCAGGTCGTTGTCCAGTAATGGGCAAAGCTCTCGCTGTCCAGACTGCAAAGGCCGGAAAGGCCGGGTTTGGTGGCGTTGCTGCCACGAGGGCCATTCGAGCCTTTTCCGGTAAAGTTAGCACCGGAAAAGCAAAGCTTCATACCAGCAGATCGCATGAAGCAAGGGCTGTCGAAGACACTGTGTTCGGCCGTGAAAGTGGTATGTATTTCTTTTGAATTCACCCCATTATTCAAGTCGAGTCACATTCTCACGGAAGGTGAACAGTGCCATTTCAACATATCAAGCAAACGCGTCAGCCAAACCAAGCTACTCGCCATGAACAATCTAAAGGCGCCAAGTTCGATTATGAAGGCTTTTACAATGCGGAATTGGACAAGAAGCACAAGGATAAGTCCTACCGCTATTTCAACAATATCAACCGTTTGGCCAAGGAATTCCCCCGGGCTCACATGGCCAACAAGAACGAAAAGGTGACGGTATGGTGCTCTAACGACTATTTGGGAATGGGCCGGAACCCGCAAGTCCTAAAGACGATGCATGAAACTCTTGATGAGTATGGTGCTGGTGCTGGCGGGACCAGAAATATATCGGGTCACAATCAACATGCGATTGGTCTCGAGGCCTCAATTGCGAAACTTCATGCCAAAGATGCTGCGCTTGTTTTCACTTCGTGCTACGTTGCAAACGATGCGACTCTTGCGACTCTTGGTAGCAAGTTGCCCGATTGTGTCATTTTGTCCGATTCATTGAACCATGCATCCATGATTCAGGGTATTAGACATTCTGGCGCGAAGAAGATTGTCTTCAAACACAACGATTTGGAAGATTTAGAAGGCAAACTGGCATCTCTTCCGCGTGAGGTCCCTAAGATCATTGCATTCGAATCAGTGTACAGCATGTGCGGCTCAATTGGCCCAATCGAAGGAATTTGTGATTTAGCCGAGAAATACGGCGCACTTACCTTTCTCGATGAAGTCCATGCTGTAGGCATGTATGGACCACACGGCGCTGGTGTCGCAGAACATCTAGACTATGAAGCCCATCTTGCAGGTCGTCCCCAAGGCACCATCATGGACCGCGTGGACATCATCACTGGGACTTTAGGCAAAGCATACGGTTGTGTTGGTGGCTATATCGCCGGATCTAATAAGATGGTTGACGCCATCCGATCTCTCGCTCCTGGTTTCATTTTCACCACCTCTCTTCCGCCCGCGACCATGGCCGGCGCACAAACCGCGATAGAATATCAATCGCAATACCAAGGTGACCGGCGTCTCCAACAGCTCCATACCCGAGCTGTCAAAGACTCACTTAGTGAGCGCGACATACCCGTCATCCCAAATCCATCTCACATCATCCCCGTCTTAGTTGGAAACGCGGAACTTGCCAAACGTGCATCTGATATGCTGCTTGACGTCCACGGCATCTATGTGCAATCCATTAACTATCCCACTGTTCCAGTTGGTCAGGAGCGTCTTCGTATCACTCCGACACCAGGCCATGTTCGCGAGTATCGTGAGCATCTTGTTAACGCCATTGATTCCGTATTCACAGAACTTGGCATTAAACGAACCTCCGAGTGGGCCGCTCAAGGTGGCTTTATTGGTGTAGGCGAAGCTGGCGGCGAGTTTCCAGAACCTCTTTGGACCGACGAACAGCTTGGTGTTGATCAAGTTGTTAAGGAGATGAAGGCCGCCGGTCCGGTGGGTGTTATGGAGGCGCTTTTGGAGCGGGAGACCAAAGAAATAGCCAAGGCTCTGGGTGCTGCGGCTCAGTAGTGTTTTCTTTCACGCACTGCACACCTTTCACCTGCAAGATTTGCGGCGGAAGCGTGATCGAGAATTGGATGGATAGATGCTCCTCGGACCCAAAACCACGATCTTTTTGAGCTTACAATGATCTAGACGACAGTTATGTTGATGGAATGGAGAGCTGATATCACTGAAAGTTATGCGCACGTTGGCTATTTATATTGGTAGCGATAGCTATTTCTGCGGAATTGATTGAATCTGTGCCGATCAACTTGGTGCACATTATACTGAAGATCTTATACATGTTGATGTGACCTTGTGAATGACAGTGGCATTATGATATTAAGAACTGGAACGGCTCAACTAATGTTTCGTGGAGCAAACTAACACCATTGTCATGTCAAATCATTGGGCAAGGAAGATAGATATTGTTGTTCATCGCAGATTGTAGGTAAATGTTACAACCCACGTTGTTGTTATTGTTGGCGATTAAGTAGGATGATCCTGGAGTCAAGGCGATCGGGAATATATGTTTGTGTTGATAGAGTATTTTGCTATACTTCCAGCAAGCCTGCTTCTACGGAGAGTCCCATAAAGTCCATTTCCAGATTCCTCATGATGTCCGGGAAACAAGGCAGCAGTCTTATATTAACCGACCAGGCCAAGGTGAATTTGAGTTGACTTATCTATTGGTACCATCTGTAGTTTTTCCCTGTAATCATGTGAACATCACCACGTGCACACATAGTCAAACAATTGAATCTAGATGTCCATGAACGATTCATCTATTGATGACTGTCTAGATACGTGTGCTATTTGAGTTTTCCCACCTCTAGCCCAGGACAGGACACATGGAATTCTTCCTGAATTACCGCAGCCAAAGAAAAAACCCTACAATACAAAAAACTGTCAACTCCTTTACTATGCCTATGCCATCTACCAGTGTAGTGGAGCCAAAATGAGCAAATGCCATGTGTATGCCAAGAAACAAATCCAAGTTCAAGTCCAAGAAAATGTCCAAAGGTAGAGCAAAGCCACCTATGATAAGCAACGCCAAAAAGCTAGCCATTCAATGGTAGCGAGGCACATGAGAGGTATGCAAGCCAAGAAAAGAAAACAAAATCAGTAACAAGAAGGGGTATAATATAAACTGCTGTTGGTTTGATTGGGGTCATTGTCGTCATCGGTGCATTTTTTTTGGTGTCGTTCCAGATAAACCAGCCTCCTCAAGATGGTTATGGTAATATATTTCTTTCCAATTATCCATCTCATAAGCCTGACCCAGCAGGAAACAGGCCTCCACATATGTCCAGCGCGCTATCGACTGCTCCCTCCAGATGACTAACCCTATCTTTCAAACTCTTATTTTCAGCTCTCAGTAAGCCCACAGCGTCCCATGCCATCGACGCTCCCTGGCCACTACAATTTGAACATGTATTTGTAGGACTCGATTCGCTGGAGCCGATGCCTAGGATTTTCCTGAAGGCTGATGTTTGGGGCTTTGGTTTTGTCGGAATCACTATTGTAGGGTTATTGATGAGTTGAGCATCCCTTTGAAGTGCACCAACACGCCCAAAAGATGAAGGAATGTCAGGAGTACTGTCTCTTGTACTGTCTCTGGTCATGACAGTTGAGACTGTAAGTGTGGGACTCCTGCTTCTTGAGAAGACACTTTCTCCCCCACCACTTGCCATATCGTCATCACTTTCCCCGCTCAAATCAGTACTACCTGCACTTTTCCTCCATTTAGCTCTTATGTCTGGTGGAATCCCTAGGTCTTCTTCTCCAACCGTAGAACAATAGCTTGCACGATATGCTATCCTCGCTGCTTCTTCCGTCCTCTTCATCTGAGCGATATGCTGATCTCTCTGTTCCACACGAGCCTGTTTTTCCACGGCGAGTTGGTTTACCAAGTCCTCTATAGCAATGTCTTGTTCATTGAACTTCTTGGCCATATCTTCAAGTTGAAGCTTAAGATGTTCGGTGCGGATTTTGGCTTCTTCGAGTTCTTCTCCTTGTGCATCTTTCTCGGCTTTCATTTCATTGTATTGGATGGTGCGAAGTTTATATACGGTTTGGAGTTTTAATAAGAGACCTTCGGCGTTGCTTTGAAGGTTCTTGAAGGCAGCAGGCGAAAAAGGATCAGCTGCGCCGAGTGGAAATAATGATGAGTGGATGTCAAGGGTGAGATATTCGTCGCTATCCGGATCTGAGGGTAGTTGGATCGCTTTGGCAGGAGCTTTCGGGGAGGAAAAGAAGCCGAACATTGAGGAGCCAGTTGATTTCGCAGGAGGAGAGTTGAGTTCGGGGACAGGGAGAGTACCCTTTCTCTCGAGCTTTCGATTTGGTGATGGTTCTCTAGCACCTGGCATTTTCGGGTTCGATCCGTCTTGTTCTAATCCTGCAACTTCCAAAGGCGACGAACCAACAAACAAACCGCTTCTTCCTCCCCTTGACCTTTCGGGAATCCTTGTTCGACCACCGTTATCTCCAGTCAAGGACGCCATGTATTCGAAATGTTGATCCTCCTTCGTTGGAGAATTCTCGGGCGATCTGTGTGGGCTTGGGGGAATTTGACGCGTACTCCAGGAAGGTAATAGTTGCGTAAGGGAGCGTTGATGTGATCGAGGTCGTCGCAAAGGAGCTCTCTCTTCATCCAAAGACCCCAAGCCGTTTCCTGAAGCGAGGGCTGCAGTTGCAGGTAAGAGAACAGAGTCTTCGGTTCTGTTCTGATTTGTTCCTCCGGATAGCTCATCTGCAGATTGGGTTTCCGCCCATACTTTCTTTAATGGTGAGGCCGTTCGAGATGTATCTGGGGTTAAGGAATGTGTCCGTCGATGTGTCCGGGGCTGTATCTTGCCCTGTGCTGGCAGCACAGGAGATTGGAGATTTGGCATAATGAAATCCTCGGCATAAAGTTGTCTCGGATGCTCTTTCCGTTTCTATTACTTCAGCTCTTTTGGATTGGTAGCGAGTATCGTGGCTTTCATGAAATAATACTTAGGTAATTATGGATCATAAATATCCTTGCCCCTTCCTTCTACACTGTACATGCGAGGATGGCTTTACTGATGTGCCAAAGGGATCATCCGTGGATGGTTTCGTCAGCATTCAGAATTGATTTACGGGCGTGCCGTCACGAGACAATATCGATTTAGGGAATGTATGTTTCGAATATTCTTCCCCTCGTGCTGTGTACATACAGGATGTCTC
This sequence comes from Sclerotinia trifoliorum, assembly GCA_905066765.1. Taxonomy (NCBI): domain Eukaryota; kingdom Fungi; phylum Ascomycota; class Leotiomycetes; order Helotiales; family Sclerotiniaceae; genus Sclerotinia; species Sclerotinia trifoliorum. Next base: position 1,390,633 of record CAJHIA010000009.1, on the reverse strand, counting down.
GTTTCTGTACGGAGTATTGAGTATTTCCTCTCGGTACAGGGTCTAATATCCTGGCCAAATTTCTAGATTCCTAGACTCCGTAGTGTAGAAGTACTGTAATATACTTGTAATATAGTGTAATATAGTGTAATATAGTGTAATATAGTGTAATATAGTGTAATAGTGGGTAGTAAGTAGTAGGTAGAGTGGGGTTATCCGAAGCCAAATTTTGAAGAATGCAGCCGTTGATCATAGGAAGTTTTGGGTTTTGGGTTTTCGGGGTTTGCTGTTATCGATGTGATGGATATGATATGATATGATATGATATGATGTTGTATAGTCAAGCACAAATACCTATACTTAAAAACAAATAGCAGTAAATAGATTGTTACTCAATGTAAGGTTACAATTATCATTAAGAATCAAAGATATGATTGATATATTCATAAAAATAGAAATTAAAGAAAATAAATGGAGATAATTGGCTGAACTGGATACCAATGTATCTTGTGTGTGTATGTTATGTACGTCCTCTGCACATAATGACAGTGGTTGGTTGTGGTTGGTTGGTTGGTTGGTTGGTTGTCTTGTGGAATGAATGTAGAGTGAATGAGTGAGTGGGTGATTGATTTGTATGTATGAGAGTGTACAATGTACATAAGTAAATACTACATACTACATACTACATATTATACCTATATACTACATATTATACCTATATACTACATATTTATATACTACATATTTATATACTACATATTTATATACTACATACTTACATACTTACATACTTACATACTACATGCAGACATCTGACATACAGAAGCTCGGGCATCCATCCAGCCATCCAGCCATTCAAGTCATCCATCCATCCACTTTACTGTGCTGCGGACCATGAAAAATGGAAATGACAAGAGGTTGGTGAGCCAGCCCGCAACCAAGATATTGATTGTAATTAATAGTTATTATGAAGATTCAGTATTTCATATGTATTGCTTTCTTTTCCTTTTCCTTTTTCTATTTTGTATTTTCTATTTTCTTTTCCTCTTCTATTTTATCTTTATCTTTATCTTTATCTTTATCTTTATCTTTATCTTTTTCTATCTTTACTTCTCCTTCTCCTTCCCCTTCTCCTTCTCTACTCCTATCCTTCGTTTGAAAATATTCTATTACTTTCTTATTTTTATACAATCAGGACTTCCCTTTCACTCCCTCTGCATTCCTTCTGGACTTCATCATTCCTCGGGTGTTGGAAAAGTCCGTTCTTCTCCCAAACTTAATATTGGAAAATCAAACAAATCAAACAATGAATTGACTGATCCCCTGCCAAATTTACAGTACCATTCATTCGTTCCATGTATTTTTTCGTCGTTTCTATATCCACTTTCTAAACGTACTTTTGAAAAACGGCTTGCTCAGAGTCATATGCCATTCTCGCACCAATCAGTCCTGCAGCATCTATGTACCGCTACACACAAAGTACAACAACAGTACAATAGCGGTACACTGCACGTTGCACCGCACACTGTCCTACTCAGCTCACACAAATGTGTACATGGTCATTCCGATCCCGCCTTATTGGGTCGATACTGCAGGACTCAACTGAGATATGCAACAAAAAGCCGCAAGAATCTGGCAAAGCAAGAATACCAAGTAGCCTCAAGCTAATTGATTACACAAGGGATGTAGTTGAGCCAATCAACTCGGGGTTGCTGTTCTCCTCTGCATAAAGGGACATACCACCATACCTACCTACCTACCTACCAATATGACTTTGAGCCGTCTTCTCATTCCTGTCCTTGTCGCATACAAAGACCTATTACATACGCAGTGCAGTCAGTACCCAGTACGCATCGGCCGGCCTCTTTCTCCCAGCCAATCTAATTTCTCTTCTCTTCCCTTTCATCCAACCTGCCTAAAAATAGTCCCCACCACTACCAACGTAGTAAAGCGCTTCTCTTTTATGCAGGACTAAAAACCTAAAATCTGCAATCATCGTCAAGACATGCAACAAATATCCAACAGCGTCACTCCAGATATGCAACAAATCGTTTAGTCATTATGGGGTATCATGTGATTTCATGTTTTCTTCTTCTTCCCCATTCCTCATATTTTATATTTATGGGTGTCAGTCACACTACATTCTACCCATGACACCAGATCAACGGGCGAATATATTTAAAAGGAGAAAAGAAAGTAAAGCAAGTGATGATATGAGCATCACGAGATGATCAAACACGTGCAGATCCTGTGCTGAAAGTCCTTGTTGCAGGTCTCAAAATGGGTGTTTGCATAATCGGGAAAGAAAAACCTGCATAATCTCGGGCTAAAACTGTTAAATGTTGACCGTACCACCAACAAAATGTTGTCGTGTTCGTCCGATGTTTTTCATGGAAGTTTGGATGGAGTAATGTTTGGCGATCACCGTCAAGAAAATAAATATGTCGAGTACGTGCGTGTAAATTAGATATTCACAGCCAGCTGATGCTTGCCCATGATAACTGAAGATGCCTATTACACAAGCACAAATATGTAGCACAGAGGTAGTAGCACTTACCAGACCTACACGACTCTGACGCTTTAAAATGAGGTGTTACAGGTCTCTAACTTGTGAGATGCTCGAAACCACAAATAAATATAGATGCCTCCAAAATCATTTGTAAATACCTTGTACCAAAGCATTCATGCCGATATCTACATACTCCAAATTTCAATCGTCAAAGTATAAACATGAAAAGATTAGTGCCTCTAAAAGTTATGGAATTTTGCACCACACCATTTTAAATTTTGATCCTCGTAGACAGTTAGACTTGTCATAATCAGGTGAGGTGATGTTTATGGTGATGAGCTTCAATCCTCCACTGCCAAATCTGAAGAAGAACTACGAAACCTCATGGACCTGCACCGAAACGATTCCCTTGACTCGGGGTAGAAACACATTGCCGTGAGCCCAAAAGATTCAATGCAAAAGAAGAGCGCTAGTGATTACCAGAATGCCCAATACATGCCGCCCAAATTCGCCGCTACCATATGCTTGTGGGTATCGAGAAACACAAACACCACCCTCTCTTGCCCCAAACATCAATCCTGCTGCTGTCTTTCATAGAAAGTTGTCAAGAGGACCAGCCTCAGGGATCGGGAAGCATTGAGACTAAGCGTTCTTTCCTGACCCATTAACCACCATCGGCGACTTTGGAGTCGCCTCTCTCTCGGAATCCGCTGCTACTATGGCCACTGTAGCTACCGCGCTTTCCTTGGCCGTCGCCGTCGCCGTCGCCGTCGCCCTCTCCCCATCCCTCTCCTCCGTCGTTCCATCCTTCGCATCCTTCTCTTCCTTCGACTTCCGCAGATTCTTCTCCTGAGGCGCCAGAATGCTTGATTTCGAATGTATGGTGACCTGTGATGATACCTGTGATTTCGGTTGTCCTCTCTCCCTCAAAGGTAGAATAGAAGCAGAAGCAGTGCTGATCGGTCTTATGGGACTTTGTCTGGGCTCTGCCCCTTCTTTTGCAAGCTTTACCCGCAGATTTCTTCCCTTGAAGTCTACCCCGTCAAGCATATCTACTATTGCTCTAGCCATACTATATGTCTCGAAGCTGAGAAATGCATGGGACTTTTGCCTGCCATCAGGGTGTTTCTCGATTTTCATACTGCACAAAGCAGCAAGGGGGTTTTCAGCCGATGAAGTATCCAGAAATTTGGCTTTGATGCCTGCGTGTATGAGATTTCTCAAATCAGTGGTAGACGCATGGTGAGGGATTTGGGTGATGATAACTTTGCTTTTAACAATTGACATGGTGTCGTACTGTTCGGCACTCGGCAGAAGAGGGGGGGACGTTGTAAACGTTTGGAGAGGCGATATAAACATGGGCGTGCTTGGCGCAACATCGCCAGCATATAATATAGGATCAAAGGTGGGTGGTAATGGTACATTTGGATAGATCCCAACACTTCGGATCTGTTGAATCTGAGTTTGTTAGGCTGTATCATGGCAAAGGTAATGAGATACTTTATTCATACCTGAGTCATACCTCGATCATCAAAAGTAGTCGATATCGAAGTGGTGGTTGAGGTGCCACTTGGTAAAGGTGCCATTTGGTAGAAAGACATTTGTTGAATGGGCCCTGAGTGTGCTGATGACACTAAAGGCATTGGTGCTGGAGGTGTGGGATCCCTTGCGGGGCTTTCGCAGGAATATTGCGTTGTCCATGGCATTGCAAGATCCCGCACTTGGATAGATTCCGTTTCATTGCGGCCATCTGCGCACAAAGCACGATTCTCCATCATTCCACCTTGCAGATACTCTGTGTAACTTTGTCAGCACCATCTATTCATAAAAGATGAACTTACGAAGTGCTTCGAGGAAGTCTTCTTTTCCACGGACCGTCACCCAACCACAAGTAGATTCAGGATATACTTGTGCATGTTCAACTGCAAGGAAATGTCCCGTACAATCTTGATTACGCGCAAAGTCCTTTAATCTTTGCCACGTACATGACCATGGGAGGTTACTAACCAGAATATAGTACAGGCCAGTAACATCACCGGGTAAAACTTGAGGCATGATGTTTGGTACGAAAGTCTGACTACAATAAAAGAATGAATGAATGTTAAATGAGGTCTAATTATGGATAACGAAATCGTAGGCTACAATACTTTTATGGAGCTTTGAGCTCTAAGATATATATAGGTTTGATGAGTCTTTATTGAAAGCCTTAAGTTTTAGTAACCAACCAAGATATTCTAGGCATTCAACGCATATCAAAAAAGACATGGATTAGATTGAACACTTAGCTACGGCAAAGGAAAGCTGCGCATTAAGCAGATGAAAGCTTCAACGGTCGGTGAGAACTATACTAAGGCCTCTGGGTTACAAGAAAAGCAAACGGCTATATGCAGGGCCAGATGACTATTCATGTGTAAAATGCATAATCGCCACCGCGCTATTTGCCCACAGCATTTCCCAAAGTAAAGAAGAAAAGAAAAGGTCTGAGATCCATGAAAATCAAGCTGTGTAACGTATGGTTGGTCTCAACGAGAGTAAAAATTCTAGATTCCAAAGTTGATTTAGATACCCCACAATCTGCCTGATATCTATGCGAGTAGCCTAGTCTCCAGAATATATGTTCTCCATGACTTATTCGTGATCGGGAAGAGAGCGTTAGGATGCTATGATCTTGAATATGGATCTCGATATCAATGTCGACCGCCTTCATCGAGCTATGCCCCTCCTTATGCACTTTGCAAAATATGGGTTTTGTAAAGTAATAGTGGCTTAAATTACCAGCATGAACCAAGGTGGGCGGTCAAACTACTCTAATATGGAGAAGCTGTAAATGCCATTCGACTGAAAGAGAAGCTATAAACTATATGACCTGTCAGATTCTAATGAGTCGATTTGGAACAGGGCCGCCCGAATCCGACCACTAGGTAGTTCCGGCATGAAAAAAACCCCCCCAACCTATTTTTTATGACCAACCCAGAACCGGTTTCGCGGATACTGATTCGGATTATTCAGATGCAGCGAGAAATTAGGAGAAAAATGTTCTGATTGCCAAAACATCTTTTCTCCCAGAAAAAGCGTTTCGGAGGTATTGGCTCATCAAGCTGCCAAATATTCTAGAATTTTCCTCTTGTTCAGCGGAGTTATGTGCAGCTGGGAAGCCTTTGTGTAATTGAAGACCTACATACTTGTTGACTTCAATGCTGCAAGCCAACAGCAGCGAGCTGTGTGATTGATCGGCGTTTAGGATTTATTTCAACCCAACGGGCCAAGGAGGACAGAGTGATTGCAATTTAAACCACCAACCCGGGTTAAGATTGAGATTTGTATGCAGCGTGGTGCATTAATACAGGGTAGAACAACACGACGACAGCAGAAGTGGTGAAGCAACCGTACAGAAATAGACACATTGCCTAAAAAACCAAGATGCACACCACGGTTGGCCGTATGAGCTATAAATTTAAACTGTTGGTGTTACTTAAATCTTCCCGGAAAAATCAAAACGCGACATCCGCGAAAGTACAGAAGCAGTTGATATTTTTTTACTTCTAATGGAGATGTAGGATTTGGCGATCGATCATTTTCGGATCACAAAGATCCCTTCTCAAGTCGGTGAGGGGGCAGCCTGCTTGCCTTTTCAAACCGAAGATACACAGAATATGTACGCAGATGCAGCATCAACATGACTCAATGCAGCGATTCACTGGCTGTTTGCTAATGCGACATTCCCAAGGCGCGATCCGTTTCCTTCAAAATTCGATGAGATACGATGTCTCCTCGATGAAATTGGCATGCATTGCCAGCCTAGCACTCTAACCATGCAGAACATATCGAGTCTTATGTCGCAGTTGACATCTTCCCCCGCATTTCCATCCAGTCGTACAGCATACGTAAAATTATGGTAGGATTGAGGTTTAGGAAATACACAGCGAATACTTGCCTATCGATATCAATCAATCGGGTGTGAGCCTGGTCGCCCGAAATGACTTGGGAAATAGTGAGGAAAGTTACAGCCTCCAATGAGAATGTCCGAAAAAACTAGAAGGGCTCTCTTAAGAGCTTTCCGAACCAGGAACCAATCGCTCTGATACTCACTCATTGGTCATTATCCTCGACCAGCCGGGGGACATTGACATCATTTGAATATGCTACACAATTCGCGTAATATGATTCAGTTGAATTTTTGATAAAGTATCGACTGTTGAGGAACTTGTGGAAGGTCATTTGAAAGATCCATAGATTTTTAATCTTTGAGATACCTGAGAAGTTTGATACTAATCGCCATACCTGAGAGTTTGGCGTTTCTTGGACCACACGAATGTCCCATAATAACGTCTTGATCGCCAAGTCAACAGCATTTGTTCAGTGCCGAATTACGCGAAATACCCTCAAGAGGAGACTAACGATAAAACGGAAATAAAAGCCTAAGCTGAAATCTAATTCTACACAATGCCCATTGAAGAAGAATGGGAAATTAAGAAGGTGTGTAATACACAAAATACAAGGACAAGGGGACAACGAAGAGACCGACACCAATCAAATCCAACTCGCGCCTGCGCCTGCGCCACAAAATTGCTCAACTTTAAAAAACAAGGAATCCGCCTATCAAATCTTCGGTCTATGCTCGATAGCTTTGTGCGACATATGAAGCGACGGGAGTAGAAAAGCTATAAGCTACATAGCCGTTGATGGAAGAGGTAGTGGTGACGATGGAGCTAGTCCTGCTAGTGGTTGAGTGTGATGATGAGCTAAGACTGCGAGTGGTGGAGAGGGAGCTGCTCAAGACGGAAGTTGTTCTCACACTACTGGCTGGAAATGCATGGCCACTACCGTTGATGCTTCTAGTTGGTCTGGAGGAATCTGACGAATGTGGGAAGCCGGAGCTGCGAATACTGTTTGATGGCTTGAAAGTGATTGATGAATGTGCTAACCCTGTTCCTGTCTCGATGTGATGCAGTCTAGTTCCACTGCCGATTGTTGTATTCGATCCACCAGTAGGAAAAGGTACCTTCGATGAACCAGGGGCGCTAATGCCCAAGTCAGAATGCGTGGATGTGGGACGGCCGCTGCCCGTTCCTCGAATATCGCCGGTTGAATATGATGTGCCGGTTGGTGCATGGCTTGTGGTAGTCTTCTTGCTTTTGGCAGAAGATGTAAATTCGTCATATTGCGTTCCCGACTTAGGATTGATGGCAAATACCATGCCTGACTCACACCCATTATTTTGACGACTAGGATAATGTTAGTGGAAGATGTTTAATCTGCAAAGGGCCGACACACCTAAAGAAAAATAGTGGGCTCCTGGCGTTTGTGACGGGGAAATCAACAAATGTGGTCATGTTCTTCTCCAAGACGGGCTTGAATCCAGAATCATACACACCATTCATAACGCAGGGGGCCGTGACATCACAAGAAGTGACAGTGTGATTTGTGGGGTAGAACTTAAATCGTACAGTAGCTCCTTCCTCCGCATCAATATATTTGGGCGAGAAGGAGAGAGTACCGTTTTGACCAACTGAGATGACGTGTATTGGCTGCAATGACTTTCCGGTTCCAGTGGGTTTGTGTGAGCCGGTAGCTCCTGTTCTGATACCGCCTGTTGGGTAGATATGGTGACTTCCATTTCCATAAGAGTAAGGTGCCGTAGTAGGTTTATCGGTAAATGATGACCCACGGGTCTTAGTTCCAACCAGACTTGCCGAGTGTGTAGGTGGTAAGCTAGGAGTCGAAGTGGCGCTTGCGATCTTGGTTATTGTTACAGTACTAGGCTCACCATAAACATCTATTGTGACATCAACAGTGATGATCTGAATCACAATGACTTCTCCACCTGAACCGTAAATAACCTCCGTACAGTCATAAGTTGTTGCACCGGTAGGGCAGACCTGGACTGTGGATATTCCTGATATCACGTTCATCTGTGTAACTGCTCCAATAGCGTCAGCCGAGGGGAGAGATGTAACCTGTGCTCCTAGAAGCGATCCTGTTCCATCGATAATAGGGTTGGAAGTTTTAAACAACTTCAAAGATGATGAACTAGATCCGGAGCCTCCAGCAATCACTGTCCCTGCATTGTCGACCGTGATGGTTTGAGCAGGTGCTGTGACAGTAATTGGTATGGCAGTAGATCCATCCTCATGTGTGACTGTCTGATATATCGCCGTACCAGATATCTCTCCGTAATCTCCGAGAGTGACGGTAGAAGTTACGACCGAAGATTCTTTGACAGTTATAGTAGTAGGCTGATAGACAGTAGTCGTGACAGGCGAGCAATCAGTATCCAGAGATGCAGCCCCGATCCCAGAAAGGAGAGACAATGCAGCTGCGCGTGAAAGTCTCATAGCGGGAATGTGAACAAGAAATGTTAAAGACACTCAAAAACAACTTAAGGAATAAAGGATGAACTGGTAAAGATAGCAAAGGGAAAAAGTTTCTCACGAAAAGAACTTTGAAAGAAAAAAGAAAAAAAAAATTAGGGAACACTGGCTCGTTGTAGCAACGGTCCGCACGGCTTATTATAAGAATTGGTCTAATGGCATTATGACTGAAAGGAAGTGCCACAGCATAGGTTTTATGGCTTCAAAAATCCCATGCTGCACGAACCATGCCGTGAAGGTTACACTCTGTAGGATTGACAAGAGCTTTAGATAACTTGAACACAGGATCACCAAGATTTTCAAACTGCGCTTCAATCTAGAGAACTATGTTGTTGGTAGGAACGATCAAAGAGCTAGGTAAATTTCGTAAACTGAGTTGCGGCGCCAATGATGTGGAAATTTGCTCTTCAATTTTGTTTCTGAAAGGATTTAGGATTTGCGGTGAGAACCAAATTGTGTAGCATCGAAGGATTCAACTTCCCAATCCAGATGGCAGATAGTAAGCATTTCTCGAAAATAATGACACATCAGCTACTCACATACGATTATATTGAAAATAGAATTATTATGCATAATTATTAGTTCGTGAGTCATGAAGCGGTTCAATCAAATGTTCAATCTTCCTCCGCAGGCCAGGAACTCATGTATCGTGACTTTCTTGACATTTTCATCTCCTGCAAGAAACATCGGGAAGGGGAAGGAAAACCAGCTCTGCGCCTCATCCGAGAGCGATACATGACGATGGTAAATCCAATGTGTGTTGGGGGAGAATATGGCTGTTGCTTGCCAGAGATGATTAGGTAAACCGTCCTTTCATGTCACCTCTGCTTCACTATTGTTTACTTTTCGCCATCGGAGATTCCCTCTACCCATGTGCCACTCTTTCCCCCCTCTTTCCTCACGACTCTCAACCCCTCAACTCGCATGCCCTTATCCACAGCCTTACACATATCGTAGATTGTCAATGCCGCCGTTGAAGCGGCTGTAAGTGCCTCCATTTCGACCCCCGTTTTCCCATCGCATGACACACTGGCCGTAACTTCCACGCTCCCAAATTTATCGAGAGGAACATCCTCTGAAACAGATGACGGCCATTTATATCCATCACCTTGTCCTGTGCCAGACCATGGAATTGAAGTCCTTGAAGCGGAGGATGAAGGTCTTGTGCCTGTTCCACCTTCGTGCGAAATTTTTAGGTCGATGTTGACATGTGTAATGGCAATTGGATGGCATAGAGGTATCAAATCAGAAGTTCTCTTGGCAGCCATGATGCCTGCGACACGAGCGATTCCTAGTACATCACCTTTCTTGGCTCGATTGTCACGGATGAGTGAAATTGCTACATCATTGGAAAAATGAATACTGCAGACAGCAACTGCAGTTCTTTTCGTAGACTGTTTAGAAGAGATCGAAACCATATGTGCATCACCGGATTGTGTAAGATGAGTAAGCTTGTGCACCCCTGATTGGATTGAACCTGACAGAGTGTCTATCGAAGACTCTTCTACGCCACTACTGGTATTGTTGATTTGAGCCGGAGTAGATTTGCTGAAGTACAGGCGTGCAGAATGAGGAGGTATATGTGGTAAAAGATTGAAAGAGATTTGGTGGTATCGACCTGAGGGCCTACTTCCAAAACATTGAGTGAGTGCCTTTGGACGACGATAGTATTTGTCATCTAGATAAGATGTCAGTGTTGACTACGCATCATACTGCAGAAACGCAACATCTTATTTGCACCTATCTAGATTTCAAGATATTGATTAAATACATCAGGGTATTAAAAGACGCCAGAACGCAAATAACTTCATACTATCACATCGCTAACGTATCTCGATGTAAAATGAAACCTACCCACCTATTAAGATCATGGGTCTGTTCTTCATATTTTCCAATTCGCCCATGCCGGCGTGCTTTTCCTTCTTCCGACTCACAGCCATTCCAATGACCTCTAGCAACTCTCTCTCGTTGGGAGAGCTTCCTAGAGGGCTGTGGGCATCTCCAAGATTCTCTCTCCTACCCATTTCTATCTGCTTCATCGCTTCAAAAGCTTGCTCGTCAATGGGATGATTGCCATTGGACTTCCTCAGGATGTCCCTCAGGGATACTTCGGCATTGCCAAATAAGCATACCTTCAAGTTGCCATCACTCGTAATGCGCAATCTATTGCAACTACCACAAAAATTGTGAGTCATGCTTGTAATGAATCCCATTTTCCCCACAAATCCAGGAATCTCATAGGTCTTGCTTGTGTCATTCTTGTGGTCTGCTACCTTTCGAAGTGTAGGATACTTTTGCCGTATGATATCAAGCATTTCCAGGTAGCTTAACATTTTACCTTGGCTCCACTTGTTGCCATCAAATGGCATATATTCGATGAATCTAACTTCGACATCTTTGTCTCGACCTAATTCGACGAAGGGTATTATTTCTCTTTCATTGAGCCCACGCATTACCACGCAATTGATCTTGAGTTTTATGCCAGCGCCTAATTTGTTCATGTGCAGTATCTTGTCTATACTTTTCATCACAGCTTCAAAGCCTTTCCTTCGAGTCATAATCTGAAACTGCCATGGATCCAAAGTATCCAAACTTAAGTTGATCCCAGTCAACCCTGCTTCCACCATACTATCCAATTTTCTTGCAAGGTTTAGCCCATTTGTGGTAAGACAAAGCTCGCGCAGACCTTGGGATCGCAAGGCTCCAATCTGTCGCATAAGAGGCAGTATATCGCGACGAACAGTCGGCTCACCACCGGTAAGGCGGATCTTCGAAACACCTTGGGAAACAAATATAGACGATAGGAGCACGATTTCCGGGGTCGTGAGGAGATCCGGCTGTGGCGATTGTGGGACTCCCTCTTCTGGCATACAATACAAGCATCGCAGATTGCACTTTTCTGTGATTGAGATTCGAAGATAATCGTGTTGTCTCTGGAAGTTATCGGTAAGAAAGGAGGAGAAGGGCTTGGCATTTTTGAGTCCATCCCTTCTGTTTTGGGGTCTGCTAAGTGATTCAGTGTCTTTGTGCAAAGGCAATTCATGTCCAGCGAGCTCTTGAATCGATGTCGCGGTAGTGGATATTGCTTTGTGTATTTTCCAGGACAACAAGTTGGGCCTGCCACCCTTAAGTACACTTTCTCGGAAAGCTCTTTTCAAAGACAACATCTTGGAAGAAAGGAGTTGTTGGTATGCTTTGGTAGAGGTATCTTGGAAGAAAAGACACGATATGTCCTATCAAAATAGGTGTCTTGAGCTTCCAATATCTAGCGGCGCAAAGGCAATTGAGTGCCCTTCAATCATTTCGAACATCGAGTAATCCTATTGCCCCATCTCACTGAGTATTGAGTTGAATGGAAAAGTTATGCTTCCTTATCGTCACGGTGACACATTATCTCAGTTCTTAAAGAGTTAGAAAAGATTTTGGTTTGTAATTGTAAGAGTGGCGGAGGCTCTTGGAGGGTCTCGGAACTGGAGGGGCAGCAGCGGGTAACTATTCATTATTCATTATTCATTATTCATTATTCATTCCTTACTCATCACTCATTATTCATTTTCAGAGACCCATTGATTTTCAGATTTCTCCGAGTTGCCGGATTGATAAGGTTAATACTTGTGGCTTACTCATCAAAAGCTTATCGTTATCGGCCCGTTCTACTTACTGGTATGAACGCGGGGCTTTCCGGAGATCCCCGACAGTGCAATTTGGTGCAAATTGGAAGTGTCTACGATATCAGAACTTTGGAAATCTTGGAAATCATTCATAATGCAATTTTCTCGCCCTTTTGAATGTAAGTTTTTGCGCCCGAATCCTTTCATCCTCCTATAAAGGCATAAAGTTGACGTATATATATCTTAGCATCAAATCAATCTCTTCCAAGTCCCAATGGCGCATATATTGCCACTATCCTGCCATCGAGGCTCCACATCAGAGAGACGCGGTCCCTTGATATAATACGCACTATATCACTTCCATCTGAGCTCGCATCATCAATAACATCCTTTATATGGTCATCCTCTTCCAATCGCTTACTTCTGGCGTCTGCAGATGTCATACGCGTACTTTCTCCTAGCGACAACTACATCTCTGCAACAATTAACAGCCCGACCTCGGGGACTACGAAAACGACCTTTATTTCATTTGGAGGCACCGATGATGAAGTCTGCGTCTTTTCAGAATTTGGTCTGAAATTAACTATATTCAATCTTAGTACTTCGAAATGGGTGGAAATTAGCTCATCGAAGCTATTCACTCCTGGTACCGCGGCAAAAGGATTCTCACATCGTCCGCGATCCGGGAATCTAACTCTTTTGACCAGATCTGGTGGTAAAGATGTAATTAGTATACACAAACCAGGAAGCTTGGAGGTTATAAGATCATGGTCACCAGAAACAATTGACGCTCAAGGAATAATGTGGAGCCCAGATGGGAAATGGATAACGACATGGGAATCTGCCAGCCAAGGTCACAAATTACTTGTCTATACTGCTGATGGCCATTTGTATAAAGCTTGGACTGGTCCAACGCCGGCCCATGAGGAGGATAAGGATCTCGCTTTAGGTGCCGGAATAAAATCCATCGAATGGAGTCAGACGGGAACACATGTTGCCATTTCAGATTATAGTCGAAGAATAGTGCTGTTGGCTGTCCCGACCTTCTCAGAATCTATGATTTTGTCACATGTACTTTCCGTAAACCCTACAGATACTCTACACGTACGTTCACCCATCTCTAACCTCAACACAGCTATCTCTGACTGCTTAGATCTGGATTGAGCGCATATTGCCATCCCCCCATGGTGGTTTCACTCGAGAATTCGTTCGAGCGAAACAATCTACATCACCCCCAACAGCAAGTGCTATTCCAACCGCAGATCCAAAGACAGGCACTAGTATAATGACATTCGACATATCTGGCACACTATTAGCAACCAAGATTGAGGAAATGCCATCCGCAGTTTGGATCTGGGATGTCGGGTCTCGGTCACTCAGGGCACTGCTGATAATGCACGCCCCTGTAGCTCGGGTAACCTTTCATCCCAGTGTCAACGAGCTTCTGATGATTAGATGCGAGGGTGAAGAAAACAAAGACCGCGTGCAACTATGGGATCCATCTTGGATCACTCCAAGAATTATTACTTTTGGGGTGCAACTGCCAGAGGGTAAGGCCATTGGAAAATCAATCATCAGATGGCTCAATGTAGTATCTGCACTACCATGTATTTTTTTCAGCGACTCGCAAGACTGCATTCTCATGTCATTATCGAAAGCAGATGATGCGGAAATGGTCCCTTGGCATGTTTCTGAAGCAAGAGAAGTTGATATATACGGCCAAACAAAGGAGTCACCTTTGAACCTCGGTGGAGCTGACGGCAGGAAACTCTTTGGACGCGCAAAAGCTGACAGTATCGCTGACAAGGATAACTCATACTTAGACATGAGCGAAGGTAGTGAGGAGCTTGACGATACCTTTCATTTTCGGAAGCCCGAACATGCCTGAGTCGCGGAGAACTATTTGATCAATATGCCATGCCATTTCGCGAAGGGAATACAGGAATATACCTCTTCACCGCGAGCTGTCACTAACTCCACAACTATTTGATGAGAACTACCATGAGCGAAGATATGGTGCGTCTAGTATGATTGTCTTCCTATGAAGATCCAAAGACAGTGAGTTGCCCGTCTTTGTATGATTTATTGTGTTGTCTTCGAAGCTCCTTCGTACACCTTTCTCAACTCGATTTTGTGACCTTGCATTGAACAGCTGTTGTACTAGTTTATCATTGATCTATAAGAACGCTAGAAACATAGAAAGTAATGACGAAAGTCAGCCACGCTTAAGAGTAACGAACCAAGGGATTCAAATTTCTGAATGAATCCTCTGTGTTCTCCTTTTTATCCACCCCACAATCTACTCCACAAAGGGCGGAGCAGGGTGACGAGTTTGAATTCGAATCAAAACTTAGCCGAAGCTTCGGATTCATCTACCGAGGAAGGTTATTGATCGTAATTAGCAGTATTGCGTGCACTTATTCCAATACACACTTATTTTTACATAGACTCATTTATGCATCCACATCTTTTTACAAACAGCTACTTTAACATACACTTATTTCTACACACTCGGCTACTCAGCATCAAGAGTAAACCTACGTCGAACCTAAATCAGCAGCCTTTTCAGGGGTACGACAGATGGATTCCATGGATCCATGGATGTACACTGTTTGTATGGATGGCTTCCATGTTTCCACAGTGATTCTGGAAAGTAGCTCACCATGGCTCTAGAGTGGGGATTATGCAACAATTAAATCTTTGGGTGGGGAGGGAGCTTGTTTTTCGCGCACGATCTCCAAAATAACTCCATAATAATTATCTTCGGCGAATAGCAATCCTGATACGACATGGAACAACCGATAGAAATCATCATTTGTTCATTCATTTGTTCATTCAATCACAATCGGCTGTTGATTTATCTGTTGGCAACCAGATACCTCATCTATCATACATCATCAAACTACGGTATCCCTTCTTCTATTGTACCTCAAAGTTCAAAGATCAAAGCATACCAATCCTATTGCACCTAGTATGTTTTCAAAATACTCGACATTGGGAAAGCCTGGGAGTATACGCATAGCGCTAATAGCCAAGTAAACAAATAACTTGGCCGAACCAGTCCCCAGTGCAATCCCTTATCCAAGCTATTGCTCCAGGAAGTCGAAGTTACTATTATGTAGAAACCCTGCTTGAGCCCCCTGAAGGACCCTTCAGACCCGGGTTTGAGACTTTTGATGGGGACGCTGCACAATTTCGATGTCTTTTCAAACAACGTTGTCCATTGCATTGGTCCAAGTGTCTGGAGCATATTAACTTCTTTACTAGCTGTTCGCAATTGTCCCATATCCTAAACTTCCTCATCATCCTCCTCCTCATCTTCTTCCCTTATCCTTCCCTCTGCGCAAACTTGGATCCTTAATCACCTTTGGGTCTTCTCGGAAAAGATGGCTTCTATCATGGAGAATGCTTCGATTGAGTCTGCAGCTGCAGTTGCCGTCAACCATCCCTATTATCCGCTTGAGATGGAAATAGGTAGTTATCTTGCAAACGAATGGACTGTACCTGCTCTCCTGAGCATATTTTTCGGTGCTTGCGCTGTGTTGTCAATATGTACTCGCACTTTTGTTGCCAGATCATATCCCCTACTGCCAAGCACTGAGAAGGCTGCCATATGGTGGTTAGTATTATGTAGGTCTTTCCTATCAGTATTGTTACGCTCTCTCCTAACTTGGATTATAGCTGGCGCAATCCACCTCCTCTTCGAAGGTATGCGGCTTCGAATCATTTTATAAAGAACGATGGCTAATCGTAGCTTTCCAGGATATTTCTCGCTCCATCACACTCAAATTATCAAAGATCAACAATTGTTGGGACAACTGTGGAAGGAATATGCGCTGAGTGACAGTCGATATTTGACATCTGATCCGTTTGTCCTTTGCATGGAAACAGTGACAGCAGTAGGTCAATTGCGAGGCCTCTCCATATTAGCCATAATACTAATAGCTCCCCGTACAGTTTCTATGGGGACCTATGTGCTTCGTCGTTGCAGCCTTCATTGCGACTGGCCATCCACTTCGACACCCACTACAAATCATCGTGACTGTAGGACAGATATACGGACTTGTTCTCTATTATGCCACCCATACTTTTGATTACTATCACAAAGAAGTCATTTACTCTAGACCGGAATTTTTGTACTTTTGGTTCTACTATTTCTTCATGAATTTCCTCTGGATGATCTTCCCGGGCAGTAAGTCAAACCTTCCTCTACAGAAGTACAAGCGCTGATTTTTATCCAAGTGCTTCTAGTTGACTCCGTACGTACTATCGCACGCACCTTCACAGAACTGGACAAGGTCAACAACACTAGGAACATGAAGAGATTTGCAAAGAAAGCTCAATGATTGGTGGAAGGGCATGGCTGGAGTTGGATAGAGCAGTAAATACAGACATGTCACCCGTGTTCTTACAACATACGTGTTACGGCCTATTCTATCATGGGGAAGATGAAGGGAGCGTTATAGATTCGAAGACTATAGTTAGATGACAGGATATATAGACTGCTGCCGAGGAAACAATTCATGCATGTTGAAGAAGAGCACACATGTCGGTCAAAAGGAATCTAGGCCTTCATCCGCGTATATATAGAATTCCTAGAATGATGTGTAATCAGTAGAATTATTCTTTCATCGGATTTTATTTTCCCAACATGCTTCTATAACTCACATCTTCGATATGTCGTTAGAAAGGGACCGGATCAATATGCCGATGACAATGCAAGAGGAGAATGGAATGATCAATCCCTCTTAGAGTAAGCTAGTTGTGGAGGAACTATTTATTTCAAGCTTGAAAAAATGTCTGAGATACTTACGATATAATTCATCATGCCAAATCACGACATTTCAGCGTGGCCGACCAAAACACTAAAATCTTTCTCCAGCAAAACATGAACCGTTGACATAGGCTTAAAATTGTCTTTCTTGTTGTATGAGATAAATACTATTACATTATGATTATTTGTCATATTGAGAATACAACACTGCGAATCGAGCAGTGCCTATCTCGAACCATTAGAAATTCCACCCTCTATCATCAAACCCCCATCACCAAATGGCCTTCGAATGATCAGAAAAGTGTACTCTGGTGTACCAGCAGCCAAACAGAAGATACGTATCAGGGACCATACAGGGTCAGCCCCTCAAATATGCAGATAACTCTTCATTCATCACCATCATGCTACCTACACTAGCATGCTTGTCGGGCTTCTGGCTCAAAATGCTCACTTTCTTCTGAATCGGTTTCGTGATAAACAAAGGTGGCGGTTCTATGTGGCTTTTACCGGATAGAGCCGGGGAGAATACTGTACCGGGAAAACTTTCTCCCAAGTCCATATCCTCGTCGTATATGCTCACAGAGTATGTACTGATTGGTCTGGGCTTTTGCAACCGTTCGAATGCGAATGTTTGGCCCCACAACTCAGCTTCAGAATAGGTCGAAGAGATTGAACCTCGCCGATCATCGAATGTGGATGAGCCACTTCTGCTGGGGGCATCACTGTCAAAAGACTCCAAGCTGGTGCCATCTGGATCGTGGGAGGAACGGCACCATTGGTAGGACGCATCATTTGCTGAAGTCATGGACGATGGTTGTTTTCTGTGGATGGTTTGTTCTTCTTCCATAAATTCCGTTCTCGAATCATCGGCAAAACTGTACTCGAGACCGTGTCCAGACCCCTCAATTAGTATTTCATGATGAGTGTTTCTCCGTGGAATAGGATGTTTGAGCTCCGGCATCATCGGCAAGGCGCCACTAACATCAGCTTTAGCTATCATATTGCTGGTTGACAATGTGGTGTCGGCGGCACTTTCTTTCCTTCGCGACAGTTCAAATTGGTCTTTCTGGGCCAGATATTCGCTGAAAGTAGCTATAACATCAATCGGTGTTTCCCCAGCATTACAAGGGTTCGACCTGATCAACGAGTTTCGGTAGTCTCTGTTCACTTGAGCACTCTGCGTACGAATTAAATTATAACATGAACGTCTGTCGTTCCACAGTGGGCATCCTCCAGTACGAATAGAAATATTGTAAGCAACGTTTTGTGTAGCACGTACCTGATCAGGTATCTCCGTCGCCTGAATAAGTATTTGAAGTGAAGAATATATCAAGACCCAACGAACCTTGCGGCCTTCCGCCTGGGAGATGTTCTCGGCTGTTACCATTCTGGAATTGACTGGGCCAGCGCATTCCTTCTCGAACCGCAGGTAAGCACGAACAAGCGTGCAGTCCGTAAGATGCTGTTTCTGTCGATTTGTGGCCATATCAAGGGCGGTCATTGGACCGAGGCGAGGTTCATTGTGAGATTTGTCACTCTTCGGAAACATCTTCGTGGTGAAAGTTAACCGTTTGCTGAGTGGTTTGGTAGATGGTTTTGCATTATCATCTGGAAGCAGAGGTAGAGAGTGAGGTAACGGCTCGATCTTGTATCGGGCATTGAAGGCCGAGACCGCGTGTAGTACGTCTAACTCTTGCTTACTGGTACTTGTAGGCTTTGCGATAGTCTCACTGGAGTCCGCCAGAAACTCATACAGTTTCTGAAATTCGGAGCGCATCTGCTTAAAGAGACTCTTGGGAAAAACCTCGCTTCCAGAACTTGAAGCCAATGACGGGTAGGAACCAAGTTTTGCGGTATAATACCTCTGCAGAAATGCTCTAAACCTTTCGAGGTGGATTTGAGCATCGGAGCTGAGCTGCAGGTATGTGTCGGATAATTCTTCTGTGAGGAATCCACTGAGCATTTTGCCACAGGTGTCAAGTCGAAGATCCATTTCCAGCCTTGCTCGAGAAATGAAAGCTCGATCTTGTCGACTCAATGACTACACGTGAGGTTAGATAACATGTTTCCAGAAGGAAGTATGATGAGATAATTCCGCACGCACCTCGAAACCAGGACTATTATGAAGTCTCTCGCACATCCCAGCACAATGTGCAAGTGCATCAACCCACATATCTTTAAAATGGAAATGTTCTGCAAAGTACATGATTGCAAGGGCATGGTCTGGCGCATTCCTCATATCCGCATATCCCTCTCCTTCAATGTAAGCTACAAAATCGTCCACATTGTTGACATTGGCCGCCCTGAATTGAGACATAGTGTTGAGAAGCCCAACCAATGCACTGCCCAAATCTGGTCCGACCAAGGACTTCTTAAAAACCCAAGCGAAGAAGTTTCGAGTCGCCGTGTGGTGGAGGAAAGCCTCTCCTCGTTCTGCCATCGTAGGAGCTGGGATATATAGCTCTACATAGCCACCATCACTGGCACCCGCGAAATATTTATCAAAAACCCTGTTGGTGCCCGAGGTTGGCAATCCATTAATGTCTTTCGGCATGAATGCGTCAAAGAGTGGTTTGCATTTCGCAGCAATCAATGCACTCAGTGGCACTCGGAATGCTGGTCCTCTCATTGATTGTCCCCGGCCATACAAATAAATCAGGCAATCTCCTTCAGGGTACCATAATTCAGGATCCTATACTCCGTAAGAATTTTTGTGATCAAGAAGCACAATCACGGACATACCCTTCTCAAGTCATCCCACGGTGTCGACCTCCGCGCCTTTCCCTCCCACTTTTTAATTCCCATACCATCCGTCGTCAACGTATTCGTACTCGATTTGTTTCTTCGATGCGTGTTTGTTTCCAAACCCAGCGGCCAATTCTCCTTTGGTGAAGTTGGACAATCATCCTTGTATGTATATTCTTCTTTGATAGAAGTTATGCCATGCATCTTTCGATCATATTTTGAGGGTACGGGTCTAGAAGATGCAAATGGTATACTGTCTTTTGGAAAAGCCATACTGATAATGATACGCTCAAGATCTTCAGCCTAAATGACAAAGGGATCTTCAATGGCTTGAATAGGTCAACTAGGGGTACTTCCGAGAGGCCTTAGAAATTCTTAGATTCGAGCGGTTTGGAGAAAGCGGGGAAACATATCAAATGAATCACGAATGTTTTGGAAAGGAAGCCCAATACCAGATTAGAGCAATAAGAAATGGAAGAAAGAAAGAAAGAAAGGACGAAAATGTTTTCTCAATATCTTCCCAACAGGAAAGTGTTTGGAAATTTAGCCCGAAAGAATGCGAGAGAGTCCATATGAATAATTCTGCCCGTGGCCTCGTATATTGTCATTCTGGTGCGGGAGCATCTTGTCGTGCTACGAACATCCGTAATCTTATTTTCCTGCACATGCTGAATTGCTTCGTTACGCAAGGTGAAGCTCTCACGGACTTGGTCAATTTGTATTCGTGCGTGACTTGCATGGCGCTTGAACTTAAGAAGAGTTGGCATGGGATAATCCCACGAACACGGCCCTCAACCTTTAAAGCTTTGATCTAAAGCGAAGTTTGAAATGCTAGTTTGGCTGATTTTGTATATATGGAACCGGACCATATATATTGTTATCAAAGTTCACTTGTAGATTTTATGTGTATTGGGTATGGAAGTTTCCGCTTCTTCGTGGTGGTTCGTTCGATGGAATTGATATCATACAGAGCCTCGAACAAATTGGAACAAAACCTGGGCCCAAACGAGTTTTGCAAAGCACATTCTACTTCAATATCGACGACGAGCTCAACTGGGAGTATCTAAGCAGAATCTTGCTACAACTGAAGCTTCCAATAGAGCTTTCCATATACCTGAACAAAGTAACCGCGGGCTGTGCAGAACGAATCAAATTGACAAGTTTGGCGCCGATAGGAAGGGGACCAAGCGGTCTTCAGACTTCAGGAAAACAGTTGGCGTAATTCTTGCGCTAAGACGCATCTTTTGCTTTTATGGTGTATGGGAATCGGAAATTAATACCATTCAATTTCGACAAAGGACCAGATTGAAAATATATCCCATGCATAGCATTTGTTTGTGGTGGAAATTAATTGCGCGCTACAGACTTTGAGATGTGATGGATATGGGATGGGCCTTTGAACCGAGGGTTTATACATTAGGTTACGCGACAAAAGTCGTCCCAG
The DNA here is from genome assembly GCA_905066765.1 of Sclerotinia trifoliorum. Lineage (NCBI taxonomy): Eukaryota > Fungi > Ascomycota > Leotiomycetes > Helotiales > Sclerotiniaceae > Sclerotinia > Sclerotinia trifoliorum. The sequence goes on along the minus strand of CAJHIA010000009.1, from coordinate 1,369,200 downwards.
CTTGGAACTACATTTGTAGAGTAGAAGTGTCTACTTGACAGAATAATTACCCTATCGCAAATCAACAGCCATTAAAGAACTTGTGATTATACCTTGACTTTCGCGGATTATCTTCGCTGGCTACAAGCGCTTTGACATTTAACATTCGATTTTTGTTGACTTCCGCTTGAGACATGTACTTCTTCAAACACAATACATAATATGAGCAGTATAACTCATCTCATCTCAAACAATAATCTTCCGATATCCAGAACCGTTCCTTTCAATCATCATCTCCAATCATCCTCAAAGATCTGGTGATTTACACACCGACAGCCACTGCCACAAGCGCCTGCCTTCGCCATGATCCCCATATCCTCGCACTTATCAACAACAGGATGAAACTAATGAATTGAAAAGTTTCACCGTTGATGCGCGGTGCACGAATCGGACGATTGTAGTTTATAGGCTTATATGCGGAGCATATCTTTAGGTATAGGTATTTCTCCGCAGAGATGAGATCACGAAACCACCAAGATTCTATCATTCTATAGAATGGATGGTGCTTGCATCATTAATGCGGATCCGTGGAGAAGAGGATGGTCAGGAAACGGGAAGCAGTTTGAATGGGTGTAACTTGGCGATGGTCATATTTATGACTGGAGCGTGGTTAGCTAACTCCTTCAGGGGAGTAGTTGAGTAAGCGCCGTGGGGAATTCCAAATATTCCTTTGAGTTATCAGTTTTGGAAATAAAATAATATATATTTAGCTCGCACACTGGGATACTTGGGCGGGAGAGTGCTGAAAACCCATTCAAATTTTACATCAATGCAGGCTAACGAATATCTAATTAATGTACATTTAATTAAACAGACGCATTCTCGTCATCTCGATATTGTTATTGAATGTGAAACGGGAATATTTGACATCTGTAGACGGATAATTTGGCTAGGTGAGCATACTTGTGATATTTGTGTGTGATGATTAGATTTCTGGGTGGTGAATTCGAACCTCTGGGCAGAAGCATAAGTTGATTTTCGGTTTGTTGCATGTCTGAAATGTGAGTCATGATCTTACTTCTCATATCAGTGAATAGCATAGTATGTATGATGATCGTATGTTGTGTTGTATGATTCGTTGCATATCTGTCTTCCATGCTCATAAATTCTCCTTTCCGTTGACGGACAACAAGCGAGTTTCAACAAACCTCGAGCAAGATTCGTAGGCAAATACATACATACATACACATTCGTGAGCATCTCCTGCAAGAAAAGTTCGTATTGATCATGTGATCGATAGACCACAAGATGAATTGAGTCGTAACCAAGTAGCTATCCACGCAATAATATTCAAAGACGGTAGAATAGACATCCGTAACATCCAGCTACGTATACCGAGCTTGCTGTGAAAAGGTAACGCAAGGCCAAGTGATACACCTCGACCGTTCTTAAACCATCTCCAAGCTTATCTATCAATGCTTACCAAAACCAAGTTTTCTTTTGCTTCCTTTTGGACTCCGCAGCTTCTTGTTCTCTTCCTTCATTTATAATTTTTAGTGCTTCTTCACCTTTTGGAGCTGTAGTCAAGTTCTCATATCCTCGTTCGGTGATCAGAAGATCATCTTCGATACGTACCCCACCTACCGGGTAGTATTTTTGTAGGAGTTCCTTGTTGATATATTTTGCGTATTTGGGCGATTTGAGATAAACTTCTTCCAGGGCGTAACGAGAGAAATAGCTTGAAGTCAAATTGTTAGAGCATGAAACAAGGGGAGATGGAATGAACTCACATTCCAGGCTCGACCGTAACAACCATATCCTTTGAGAGGATAGCTCCACCACCTGAATTGAAACCAGAGTCCGAGAGAATTTGGAAATAGGCATCAGTCCAATCGGCAGGCTTTTTGTTGAAGCCAAACAGACGATTCGTAATGATCATACCACCAGGTCCGACATCATGAACCTCTAGGCCTACGTAATGTCCCAACTATAATAGTCAACTTAACGGATCGTGCGAAGGGAGGAAACAAGCACCTACACCATGAGGAAAAAACGCTACCGAAACGCCCGCCATGTAGAGTTCATTAAATGTTCCCCCTTCTATAAGTCCTAGCTCCATGAGACCTCGCAGGGCAACTTTGTGAGCATGCATATGGACGTCACGGTAGTTTGCACCTGGCTTTAGCATTTCAATGCACTCGTCTTGCATCTTAGCCACGAGATCGTAAATAGCTTGAGCTTCTTCGGTATATTCTCCGGAGATTGGAACCGTTCGGGTAACATCCGAGGCATAACAATCCCACTCACAACCCGCGTCAAGACACAGTAGCTGTCTCCCTTTCAGAGGCTCATTGTTGGCCATGTAGTGAAGAGTGCTGGCATTTTCGCCGGAACCAGCAATTACACCATATGCTTGAGTTTTTGCTTGTCTAGCAATACACGTCGCTGTGAAAATGGCTTCGATTTCTGCCTCGTCCGAAAGAGAACGGAGTCCACGCAGAACATTAATATGCCCTTGTGCTGTGATCGCACTGGCCTTCCGTATCATCTTAAGCTCATAGGGACTTTTAATAGCTCTGGCTGTATTCATAGCTTCCTCTAACTTCGTGCTATCAAATGGAGACTCGCTGATAACAGATCGGCATCCGTTTTTGCGAGTAATCTGGAGCTCCACATTATTTGGCCTTTGGTAATCGTGTAGTAAATGAATTTTCCCGGGCTCGGTATGGGCATACCAAGTGAGATATGAATCAAGATGAGGTAACGTTTCTACATGGTCAAAATCGTATTTGGCCATTATCTCCTTGGCTGTAGGGCGAGATCCGTTATAAATGACGGATCGGCCGGAATTTGGTGGTGGAACCCAAAGCCATAACTGATCACGATGAATGCTGTAGGTGACGATACAGTCAGGAAAATTCACTCCAGTGAGATAGTAGAAGTAGCGACGTTGTCGGAAAGCAGGCTGCATATCAGAATCTTCATAATTGAAGCTTGGTAAACCAGGAAGATATATGAGACCCTCCTGGAGCCCCAGATATTTTTTGACTTGTCGCGCATGAAGCTTTGCTATTTTGACTTATCAGTATTGATAGCATTTTGAACGGAGGTGGTTATAGATAAGCTAAAGAATTGATGAATTAATTAATTGACGACTGACCTGGATATTTCTCAATTGGCTTGGGCTCATATTCTATTGACCTGCTCGAGCTATCAATACATCTCCTTCCAGTACATGGTTTTAAGACTTGTTTACAAAGCATCAAACTCATCAACCTCCTTACAGGACCAACTTCCCCTTGAGGAAGGTCGAACTTCCCTATCTTTGTCTTGAGGCGCGAATGAAGCCATAACTGATTGGAAATCCATGTGTAAAGCAATGGAATGTTGTAAGTAAGATCTACAATTGACAGATAGTTGTTGTTGTTGTTGTTGTTGTTGTTGTTGTTGATGAAATGAGGTGGTCTCTTGTCCTATGTCTTCTTATATCGTAATACTCGAGCTATACGCACTGATTCAGACGAGGCACGGTGTCTCTCGTATCTCCCTCTATCTCCATCTCTTCTCTCTTCTCTCATATCTCTCCTATCTCATGTCTCGGCTTTAGCTCGGCCTACAAGTCTTATAGATAATCATCCTGACCTCTTCAAATTGACATCTTCAGATACATCCATACGATACATTCCAACTTCCACTCCGATGCATCATACAGTGTCAATTGGAGTAGCACAGCAGGTAAGATGGCATTGCGATGAGGTTTTAGCATCACCTGTCATCACCCACGTATCATCATCACTTATCCTAACTGTAAGGTTATCGTCTTGCCTCAATAAGTCAAGTCATCAGTCTGAAGTCTTGTCAGATTGACTTTCAACCATATCCAATGGTTCTCTCTCACTGCCCCAGCCTTGAAGTTGTGGACCCTTGCACTTGCAGATATTTCTCCAGCTTTCGAGCCTTCACCCATTTAACCACCTCCACACCCCGCACCAAAATTTTGCGAAAAACAGACAACTTCATTTCTGAGATAGGTGCAAGACTCCTTTCGATGCTAAATTCGTTTACAAACGTCTACACTGCATTTTCCGCCATTCAAACTCGTAGAAGTAACATGGCCGTGTCTCAACCAGAAGCCATTGGTTTCTCAGGCTCCGGTGCACGATTTCAGCGCCTCAGCGATTTTGAGAAGGAGCAAGATGACTTGCAAGCGCAGTAAGTTCTCGATGGAAAAACGGTGAAATTCGCAACATACTATTCATACAATTTTCGGATGTTGTTCTCTGAATTCATCTAGTGCATTTATGCAGTTAGTCATATTGATCAGCTTTGTAGGATTGACCAAGAGAATTTAAATGCAAAATTTACAACGTCTCAAAGTGTTTCACCGGCCAATAGAAGGGCTAAGATCACACCAGATGTTGCTGGTATACTGCTTGAGAACCAAGCATTGGAGGAAATGGGAGGGATAAACTGGGTTGGAAAACTACTTGGTTAGTTCTTAGTCACGAGGCTATACCCATTCACCGTATATCCTAATAGCCTTCAGAATATCACCAAGCCAATGCAATCAATCCTACTGCAGAATATTCAGAGATTGAAGTATCCCCACAGAGATTCACCTGCTCTGTAATCATCAAGCAAAACAGCGAGCCTATCAGTAGCCTGACTTCCTTTGCTCGCAAGAAGGATGCTAAGCAGTTCATCTCCAAACTCGCTATCGACTGGCTCATCTCCCAGAACCTCATGCCGTCCACCGGAGCCGTGAAATTTCCCAAAGCCCCTGTTGCCCCCCAAACTCCCCTGGCAAAAACATACCGTGCACCACTCTCTCCGCTAGATTCGACCTCAGCTACCATCAGTCCACGAGAAAGAAGTACCTCACCGACTTCATACCCAGGGCTGATTCCAGATCTATGCCGGGCGCTCGGATTTAATGTGCCCACCTACAGAATTGTGCCTATGGTAGAAGGCTCTCCAGTCTATCACGGCTTCGCGGATTTTGGCTCTGATCCCAGGATTCTCGGCAAGATTGGGGAGTTCAGAGACATCTATGGCAAAAAGAAGGCGAGGGAGGTTTGCGCGAGAGAGGTTTGGTATTTTTTAAAGGACATCGAGAGGCAAAGACTTGAGGGAACTGAAAACCAGGAGATGGAGATCAAGAGGAAGAGAGAGGAAACGCGTCAAAATCCGGATGTGAAGGGGCAAAGTCATATTGTTGCCGGGATTTAAGTGGCTTTGTGGTATTTGTTTGAAACGAATGATGGTTTCTAGACTGTGATGGGGTATTGGGAGAATAGGTTGAAGGATTCCATGTAAGGGTGCAGTTGAAGTTGTGGGATACTAAACATTCAGATGTTAGGGTGGAATATCATTGCATTTCATTCAGACATATCTGAGGTATCCCTATTTCATCATACTACATACTTCAAAGAACAATTAAGACTCACCTTCAACTTTGAGGAAGTCCCCTATTCTGCTTTTCTTTCTTCTTCCATGATAAGACTATCTAACTCCACAACACCTCACCCCCACTCAACAGCTAGCTAGCCCACGGTCCCTAATACTATTAATACCTCCCTACCTCCCTACCTCCCTCCCTCCCTACTTTCCACACCCTTCCACACCAATACCCAGAGAAACAACCACGAAAAGCCCCAGGCACACTCATTTCTTTCCTCACTTCTCCTACTTCTCCATCCTCTTGTCTGCTGTTTCTTAGTCTTTTTCTCTCAACTCAGTCAACAGAAGACGCAAGAACCGTTAATTAGCATTTATATTTCAGATTCAGTATCCCAACCAATAGCGAGTGCACAACAGCAGATAATTAACATAAGGACATCAACGCCGACGCCTAAGCCAAACACGAGGTAACGATAAGACATGGGTCCGCATCTTTAGCCATCAAGCGGTTCAGCACGGTATTGTTCCTCTCGGCAATCCATTTCCCTTGCGAGTTGGCTCGGATTGAGAGAAATAGGTGCTCCGAAGGTTCGCAACGCAGACAATTATCAAATAAATACAAATCGATGATGTCTACGCACGAGTAAATTGTTGGCAGAGGAACAATTTTGCACGAGATAATCACATAATAGAATTAAAGAATATATAGCCAGTAAATATCTGTTTTGGGTATATGATTTTATTCGTAACCATCCACCAAGGAGCTCAAGCACATTTGATACAACAGGGGATTTTCCCCTTCTTGACTCATTGGCCTCATCATATGTCCCCATTGTTCCCACTCTCAACCAAGTGAGTGCTCTGTTCCTGTTCTTGTTCCTCTCCATCTCTTCCATCCTCCCACTCCACCAGAGAACAAAGGGACGATTCATTAAAATCTTACAGCGAGGCGGTAACGGTGACCTGCCTATTTATCCAACGCCACGAACTTATGCAAACGCCCTTCCATCTTCGTCCATCATGAGAAAAACCGGCGTATTGCTTATAAATTTGGAAAAGAGAGAGAGAAAAAACAAAAACAAAAAAAAAACGCCGAATGGTAAACCAAAATTTGGCATACAAATCAATGTGTGCTTATAATGCTTGCGAAATGTGGTATAAATAAAGCATTGGTCATGGAAATTATGGTGATATTCTGTAGTATGATAGATTCTATGTGCTTTGCAAAATACTCAAAGGAAATCATCGATAGATCGAGTAATAGTCGCTTCGCCTGTTATGGGTGGACTTCGAGGATCTTGGGCGGGTGGGAGACTTGGGTGAATTGCAACGGTTGGAGGGAAGAATGTTGTCCGCTGAAAATCGAAGCCACGTGGAGAAAAAAGGCTGGGTGTTCCCTTGGAAGACTCTTGTGGAATGACACGTGAAAAAGCATGTTCGAGAGGATTGCGAGTCATCTCACTTATCCGTGGCGACATTATACTCGATTGCGCGTCATCATCCTGTGGTCGAGGGGACATCATGTCAAGCTGCCATTTGGTTTCTTGTAATGGTAGCCGCTCGATTTCGGAACTATCTCCGAACTTTGTGAAGGGTTCAATTCGTGGAATGTCACCAAATCCGAAGTCAAAACGACTTAGGCGATCAATTGCAGAATTGCAACCAGAGTTTATCTCTTCTTTGACTTCATGATCCATAATCACAGGCTCTCTGACAGCTGAATCTCTGGGTGGGGAAACAGGAGAAGAATTAACTCTGTTACGGCCGAGAGACGATGCTGTATCGAGATCATTGGCAGATAGCGATTGCCTGTGCCTACTCAGGCTCTCATTCTTAGTAACCATTTTCTTGTTCTCAGCGATCTGTTTCTCCAACTTCTTTCTTTCAATAACCTTTTTGAAGTCGTTTAATGAGAAGAGCAGAGACATATTTGGATTGACCCAACGTGACTTCGATTGTGCCAAATTGTATGCTTCGTTTGCTGATAGGTCCTGGTTGATATACATCCCGTATGCTATTATCAAGGTTGCTGATCGGCTGGCACCCTGTTGACAATGCACTAGAACTTTTTTTCCCTCCTTGGCTCTTGATTCTATGGTTTGGCATAAATCCCACAATTCACCTTGCACGTCTGTATTATGATCCCAGGGAATGTGGATGTACTCGGGAATCTTCATTTCCGAGGTGCTAGGTCGTGGTGTGGATGGGGACGATTCTGTAGAACTCGATTCGGAACCAGCCGATTGAGTCTCGTAAGCAGTTTGAAAAGAGGAAATGGTTCCGGCTGTACCAGGGATCTCGGCGTACGGATCCACAAAGTTGTCCCTGGATTCTATGCTGGTATGGCTGAGCCTCTTTTGTTTCTCCTCTTCCTCCCTCTTCATCTCCCTAAGGTTTGCTTCGAACGGATTTTTGACTTCCCGTGCGACATTAATCACAACGTCAAATTCTGCAGCCTCCTCCATCCTAGGCTCCGAATATAGATGTATGGTCGGTTCGTGCATAAGGATTGGACCGTCAGGATATGATGGGGACTTGCAGTCCTCGCCAGTAGGCGGTCTGTCAAACGAATCACCGCCAATAGACATGCCTGGCGCTCGAGTTGCCATTTGGACTCCTGTTGGCGAGGGTGCATCGTCTTCATTGATGGTGAATGTATCCCTCGGCGGGCCAGATTCTTTTAACCTCGAACCACCAAAGCCTCTAGACGGATCACCCAATGTCATTCCACCACTAGGACCAAAGCCCGGTGTCGTCATTGAAAGCATTTGCGGCGACGAGACAGAATGTTTTAACCCTCTGCGTTGCAGCATTGACGAGGTTCCTTGTTGCCCCAAAGGTTCTGAGTTCATATTCGCTGTTCCCGTATTTAAACTTAAAAGACTTGGCTTTCTTCTAGCCTTCAGTGGTGGTGGTTTGATAAAAGACGGGGAGGGCGGCTCTGAGGCGAATTCATCAATGCTTGGCCGGAGATTTAGAGCAAGACTTTTGGGATTCTTTTTCCTTGGGGAAGGTGAAGTCATAGGCCGTTCCACGGTGATGGGCGGCGGCCTTGTATCTATTTCACCCATCTTCAGATTTTGGAAAGAATCTAGGCCAAACGAAGATCCGGTGAATGAGGATAATGGGACGATCGTGATTGGTGATTCAGGTGACGAACTTGGTGATGGATCTGATAGTGAAGATGAGTCTATCGTCGACACTGTTGTGGTTGGAGAAGAGTCGGTCGAATCGAATGCTTGTGTTGAAGTGCTTTCCCGATGTTGATGGGAATGTATTTGAAGTAGGTTGCTATCGGTCTTGACTTCTGGCATTTGATGTGTTTGCTGATTGTTATACGGACTAGCCGATAATTTGGTGGGAGTGCCGCCTAACGCTGAATCGTCCATCATGTCCGAATCCATGCCATATACTGACATGAACGTAGGTAAATGATTCTCGTGTATTCGGAGACCAGCTGCTGATGGCATCTTCCGTCTCCCAGAAAGATCGCGACGCTTGACAACTGGAGCCTGCGCCAATAGTTCGCGTGTGCGTTGAATTGATTGTATGCCCCAATATGTTTTAGATATCCCACTTAAGTCCGGAGAAGCGGGTGGAGAAAGTGTAATCGCAGTAAAGGACCTTTTCAAAGTTGCATTGTTAGCCATTGCAATGCTTGTTGGACCAGCCATCATTGTTTGTTGAAAAAGGGACAATAAGTATAGACGTCTTTCTTTTGTTGTTTGTTTGTCGATACTATGATCAATGGAGGCAACAATAAGAAAATAAAGCAAGCTTCAGGATCCAACCCAAGGAAAAAAAACAAATTCACTCACTAGAAGTTATGAAAAGATGTTGAACAGTTTCCCCAATCGAAGGACAAACTTCAGAGTCCGAGTCGACAACAATGAGCAAGGTAAAATGCGCCTTGATGATAATTGCGATTGAATATGGGAATGGCGCAAGAAGTGAGCGGTACAAGAGAATGATTGGAATGTATACAGCGAGAAGTCGTAAGAGAAGTTTGAGGACCAAGCAAGAATTACCTCGAGGGGTAACCTTAATCTTGCCTTACCTGGGTGATCCACGCGAGACGCCGCAAAGTTATTATTATTTCGAAGTATGAAGTACCCAGTACTTCAGTACTAATAAGGGACGTGAGGTCGGGATTCGTATGCCTGGGGTCAAATTACAAAAGAGCGAAATGACAGGATATAATGTTATTGTTTTAAAAGACCAACTTTTTGGGTTTATTTTTGTTTTTTGGGAGGGTTTTCAAAAATTGAACCTTTTTGGGAAACAAGATTGAAGGAATTGAAGGAAGGATTTTAAAAAGTCAAGAGAGTTTCGAGAAACGAAGACGTCTCGACAATGTTGGTGGTGTTGGCCGGGGTTCTGAAAAGGTTTAAAACTAGTCAGCGCACCGTTCTCAGCGAATTGGGGGTGAAATGCAAGGGGTTTAAAAATAGACAGGGCGGGTAAAAAAGCACCAAGCACCCAGTTAAAATCGTAGTAAACCAATTAAAACGTTCCCTTACGGTGAATTTGATTTGCCCTTGGTTTTAATTGCCTGCAACTTATTAGAGAGCAGAGTACTACCTACTTATGTACTCCGTCCCTCTCAAGGGTTCTGCCTTCTTTAAAAAGGCGGGTGTGCCCAACCAAATCAAGCCTTCCGTCTGCAAGAAAGCCGGAGAGGATGGATGGATGGATGGGTGAATGGGTGGGTTGGGTGGATGGGTGGGTAGATGGGTGGGTTATTGATGAATGAATGGATGGATGGATGGATGGATGGATGGATGAATAGATTCGAGATTGGTTCGATTTGATTTGATTTGATTTGACGAGATGAGAGAAGATGAGATGAGATGAGCCGTGGAAGTGTGTGTGTGATTGGAATTCAAGGTATGACCAGGTAGGTATGCATACAGACAGGTAGGTGTATTTGTAACTATCTTTCTTTATTGATGGAATAAAGTTGAGTCGAGTCGAGTTGAGAGAGGTAGTGAGTAGGATGTAGTCGGCAGTAAGTAGTCGGTAGTAAGTACTAGGTAATCTGTTTATGTTGAGGATCTGTAATAGACTTCCCTTGCGCGCGACAATTCCACACAACACAAACCACTCGTGGGTATGATAGACAGATAGATAGATAGCTGGAAACCTTGGATGAGAAACGAGACAAATTTATCCGATCAGATAAAGATGAAGGAACAGATGGTTGTTATGTTTGATTCCCGTGGGGTATTTCCAGTAGGGCTGGTATATCGTCTGGGGTACCTCTGTAATAAGTGTATGTGTGTATATATATATATATATATATATATATATACCTATGTATGTGTGTACTTGTGTATGTATTGAAGGAATCAGTCGAAAGTCAATATGATGTGATGATTATGTGCGATTTCGGGTAAGGTAGGTAGGTACTGGGTAGGTACTAGGTAGGTCGAGGTCGAGAACAAAGGAATGGCCACGGCTTTTCAGTCGCAAAGAGAGTTCGAGTAGGTAGTGTAGTATGATATGGTATGGTATTTAAGGAAGGAAATGATAAATATATGAAATTCAAGAAGCGGAGAGGGATGATGTCAGATAATGAAATACATCATGTAAAAAAGACAGTGAAAGAATAAATCAATTTGGTATAAAATGAAAAAGTAGATAGATAGCTAAAGAAGATAGATATATAATGAAATACAAAAGGGTATATTATATTGAATTAGTAGGTAGATATAGGTAGGTGGAATTTGTGGGAAGAAAGTTGTGAGTAAATAAGAAGACGCTTGAATAAAAGATTCTGGGGATTTTGGGCGGGAAAGAGGCAGAGAGTACTTCCGTAAAGAGGCTTAAAAGGAAAACGCAGCCCAAATTCAAAGCAACAAAATTGACATCGGTGCATACAACAAACAACCTGGAACCCGCTCCATGGATGGCTTTGTTGTCTAGGACTTCAGGCAGATGGGCCAAATCACAGTCAATCATAGTCAATCACAGTCGAATCATAAAATCATAAAATCATAAATGGATTATCATTTACAAATTGGTATCTGTATTGCCTTGTATTGCCTTGCGATTTCACACTTCACCACTTCATACTTCATACGCGTTGCCAAAACAGATTCGCTGCAACTTGTCTCTCCGTTTTTAATTGGCCGTAAATATCCATGGAAATATATGAAACAAACTATGAAAAAATAATGTCACATTTGGAAAATATCCGACGCCCCCACCAATAAAATGATGAGAAAGAAATCTTTTACCTTGTCTCATATTTCGAAATGATTGGGAGGTTTGTCAAGGGTTGTCAAGGGTTTTCAAGGGTTTCCAAGATCTATCAAGGGACGGGACAAAATTGTGCTTCGCTTTGATGCTCCAAGAGGGAACTTTGAAGGTCATACCACGACCGGTACACCCACCATTCGACAAACATAACTCTACTAGGTAATTTTTCGCCTTTTCCGTCTGGCCTTGAGGGAGAATGGAGAATTCGAAGACGGAAAGAAAAAGCAAATCATAAATGAGGTTCAGTGTGGCTCGGTGTGGCTCGGTGTGGCTGGGGGTTCAATAACCCCATCAGTTACATCCGTCCTCCTGATCTTTACGTCCATCAAAACATATTTGAATATCCCAAGAGAGAGAAAACCTATGAAGCAAAGGAAAAAAAGTCAAGATAACTCTTCTCGCTCCTGAATCATTTTCCTTATCCAGTTTGCCCAGCATTATCCAGCATTGTACGGCGACCGACTTGTGGGGATGAAATTGAATCTCGACCGGCTATCCCAAATTCAGCTCAGGACGAAGCATGATCCAGGACACTGCACTGCATTTGAGGAACCCCCCACATGGGAGATCTCATTACAACGGTTGGTAACGAGACGAATGTCGGATATTCAGTACGAGTGCGAGATGGTCGAGGGAACAGCTCAGAAACAGGGCGACATGGTGTATGAGAAGGTTTGTGTGAACAGGATCATCGACAAGTAACTAGGCTAGCTGTGTAGCTGACCGATCTGCGAGTATATCTGCATAATGATATCCCAAAGCTATGATCCAAGCGAGCATGAATAATGAGACGGATGTGAAAAGGTACAAATTTCATGCCCCGAGTTCGTCTCATCCTTTTTCTTGGCCTATTGAAGCTTTGTTCATTTGGAGGCCTTCTCAAGGGAAGGGAAGAGGACTAATTTCGGATCCAAACGCGAGATAATTATAGATATACTAAAGAGAGAATTCACCGTTATGCTAATGAGAAATTGATTCTGTTCAGGGACGAGCTTGCAAAAGCGTTGCTTTACGTTATGCACCTACCAACGTATGCAAACCTCGGTGTTTCATTTTAACATGGCAAAATTGGAAAAGTTGAAAAAATTAATTTATCAAGAGATGTCTGGCAGGATTGTGTTCCAGAGACAGAAACTCAGCCGCGATCTACTTACCTGTATCCACAACTAGGTACGGTCATATCAATCTTCAAATCGCCTCAAACAGTGGATTATGCCATGAAGCCGGAGTTGAGACGAATATTTACCTAGCTGACCGTTGGGAGTCGAGAGTCTTGAGGGGCAATTGCCTTCACATGCAATTTGAAGACTTTTTAAAGGCAATTGATTGGCCGGATCTTTTAACAAGTTAACAACGTTCTATTAGAGACCAGATTTCATTTCCCTAGCCAATCTCTCAGTACACTTTTGGCCAGACCTAATAATTCCCACCTCCGCATCAAGGACATCTCTTGGGTCAATAATTATTCTACCCTCATGGTCCTGGGACATCCATGGTCCTTGCCCCTGAACCTATGTGCAATACAGTGATTGAAGAGGCAGAATAATGTGAACATTTCTCAGCTATATATTCTTGTTTTCCTGTAATTTGATGATGCTATTAGAAATATAACCCTAATTCCTCTTTTGAGATGTTTTGGGGGGGGTTTCTTTTCTCCTCCGTTTAACCTTGGAATTTATTTTACTCTTTTGTTATAATATATCCATTATATTACTGTAGTCCACAGCTGCTAAAATAAATGTTATGCAATTCTCAAGTATCTGTCCCTCCTCGACACTTTTTAATGAGCACTTCATTATAATTGGAGTGTTGGCTGTCCATCGGAAAATTGAATCAACCGCGAGTTCATCTGTCCTACACAAGAACTGACACCAGCTGGAGGTAGGGCATAGGTAAGGCGCATCGGTATGTATCCACAGGTGGGTCTTTCAATCCAATCGACTGAACATTACCACTACTGTAGCACACCCCTCGAAGCGCCTTCACGCCGTCTCGCCTTCTACACATGGAAATGGCCACTTTCAGTGTCTGGCTAAGAAGCTGCGCGGTGTGTGTGGGGGAGAGAGTCCTACTATATGGAGAGAAAAAGTTACATCCAACGACAATGCATACTTACAAGCTGATCAAAGGATTTCTTCCCGCTTCGGCAGTCAATCTTGACCACTCGAGACTTAATACCAGCCATGCAGCGATCTAAGAAATTTGACTTGCAGTTCAGGCTCCACGATGCTAACAAACTTCCTCCATGGCACGCACCAAAGCGGACGCCTTGTCAAAGCACCGCTGCGAGTAGAAACTTGGAACAGGGCTCTACACATTTGTATGTATTACATATCATTGATGTATGTATTGATTGTATGTCACATTGATCGAAATCACACCCAGCGTCTCCGTGCAGTGTGCACGATAGTAAATGAGAGCAAAGCTATTTTTAAAAGTGGACTATGGAGTACAGGATTTGGATGACACCAAGTATTTCTCCGCCTGGCAGTGGCCACGGCCCGAACTAAGCCTGGGTACGGAGTGCGATGATTGAAAAGTTCCCTTCCCTTCCCCTCACCATCACCACATCAAAGACATAACATGCATATTGTAGGTTACTAGGGACATCAATCGTTATGCACGTCCCTCGCTTTTAGCAGACAATGTATGCAGTGAGAGGTCATGGTGGAGAGAGGAATTGATTAATTGCATGCGCCAGTGTGAAGAGAGGGTCAACTTTCCAGACTCAAGAGTGTGAGAGGTTCGGTACTCTTCGAATCAAAAGCCAGTGGAAGGCATCGAATATGTAAGAAGATTTAATTATACAAAACTCTGCATGAAGACCAGTATTGACCATTATTATGCTCCACCTAAGCTTAAGTTGTCAAGGTCGATAACATTTCCATATCTATCTTGATCTTGGATATGATTTCAGATAAGCATGGGATGTATGTACATTCATATATACATATACATGTATACATCCATACATCATTCATACAGACATATATACATACATTCATACATTCATATATTCATATCATCCAGCATCCATCCATCCATCCGTACACACACATAATACCAGACTGAACAAGGATTTCATTCCCAAGGAATACCTAAACTTTGAATACGTAGTAAGTCAGTCTTACCTGGTACTTAATCCATGATGGAAAAGAGATTTTGCGCAAAAGCCCGCCACGAACTTTAGGAAAGTTTCGGAAGCCCTAATGCTCACGCGAGCGAGTTGCTAAGATGGAAATTACGGTTTATTGCATTTTTGACAGGGCCATTTATGCGATGCTGCACCACCAAGAAACCCTTCCATTTCGATAAAAGTGACATGAACCCTGTGAGAAAGGTAAACTATTGATGAAAAGAAAAGAAAAGAAAAGAAAAGGAAGGAAGGAAGGAAGGAAGGAAAAGAAAACAAAAAGTCGTCGATACGAAGGGAAGCAGGTACTCGAGTAGATTAGTAAATAAATATATTAATAAATATTGAAATGAGAAAGAAAACAACCGAATCTCCTTTTAGTCGATATATACTTCTCGTTGTGCATTTTCGTTCCAGATGAGTGAATGTATGTAATGTATATATTTCACTGTAATCATTGCTTGCTATCTAGATAGACCTTCACGTTGTATATATTATATCCATAGCCATATTATATATAGCAAAGACTACCTATTCATGACTAGACTAATCTCTAATTCTCCAGTTATCATTTATCTAATACGATTCTATATTCTATAGCTCGGTTTTGTTATGAGCACGGCCATCTGCTATCAAATCTTGCCTGCGGATATGCAGTAGCTAGCTGCATGGCTTGCTTGATGACGGAACCTGACCTTCCTCCTTCCTCACACCATTCTACCTAATCAAGTTCTAACCTTTTTTCTTTTCTCTTCCCATACATACATAGCACACTCCCTACCTACGCACCCACATCCAATTTTTTTATTCCTTTTTTTTTTACATTTTTACATCTGACATACAATCAAATCTTCGCTTTGACTTGATATGTTAGACTATTTTTATTCAAGATGTCACAAATCCCGCAGTCACCCAGTACAAGGTCAAAACCAAGACCAAGACCCTTATCGTTTCACTCCCATAGAGTTGATCATAATTCCTCGAAATTACCCAGAATACGTTATGCGCCCGATATAATTACACAAATACCAACCACCGGAGAAGAAGAAGCAGCATATCATCCTCACTCAACATTATCACAATCAGCTGACTCAAATATGGCGACTGCTAATACTGCAAATGCTGCAAACACTTCTCCCATCGCCGTCAATTCCATTGTGAATGCTGAGGAAAATAATCATAATAATAATAATCTAAAACTTAAATCTTCCAGTTTTGATTTGAAATTCACCGGGAATCATTCTACCGTTGCGACCCCTTTTAATCCGACAAATCCAAATAAGAAGGAGCCATTTCGTACGAGGATATTAAATTCATTCACTGGGGGTCCGGCTAGATCAGGGTCACCTAAATCAGCATCGTCGCGTCGAACATTATCTTATCCCACGCCTACACCCAACAGAGCTTCAGTCACGACCAATACTTCTACGAAACTTCAACACGAAACAGTATCACGGATTCTCGCACCGGAAAAAAATGCAAGGAAAGTGCCTGCTCACCTCAATGGCCAGAATGGAATGAAGCCCGAAGTCACAAAAGAATCAACCTCGACCATGTTATCTCCAGGAGCATCATACGTCTCGCAAACAACGAATTGGATTGCGGACCAATCTCACTTGGATCAAACTTCTCCTCCCTCGACATCATATGCACCACAATCATCTTTGGAGAATACACCATCGCGACAGGTCCTTTTACCGGCGAGGGGCTTCAACAACAATAATAGAATGGAACCCGACCTGTCAGAGAGGGAATCTGCATTGAGGAGTCTAGAGGGACGGAATCCTCGGAGAGAATTCCAGGATGAACGAAATTCTGATGAAGCGGACTTGTTCTTGCAGGTTGCGCAAGAGGAAGATGATATGAATAGGCAGAAGAATTCAGCCTTCAATAGATTAGATTCTAGAAAGGTAATACATTTTTGTCTTCCTTCCCCATGTTTGCAGTTGTACCTTGCATCGGGATATTTTCCAAAAGTGGCTTAAATATCTAACTCGTCTCGATAGTCCCGCATCGCTATGCGCCAATCTCTCCCTGCTCCTAACTTCCGATCTGCGTATTTTCGTCGTGAAGCCGATCAAGAAACAAAGCCAACAGCTCGTTACGCGGAAGAAGCAGAAGGTCTACCACAAGTATTGGGGGATAACTCACCTGCAAGGACAGGACATGCGAGTTCAACAACCTCTGTTCTGAGCGAGCAAAGGAAGCGATCGTATGCAACCGCGGCTCTGTCGAACCCTACAACTCCACGAACGAATAACCGGGAAGGCGACTACGAATCACAGTCATACCTGGGGCGACGACCATCTATACAGGATCGAACAATTACTGCCTACCGACAATCCAATTTGTCCACTTCGTACTCCGTTCCCCGACCTACTACTTATCATTCTTCTCCACTTGTGGCGCAACCAATGGAGATCGGCGAACAACATGAAACACAGCGTGCAACAGAAGGCACTGCGTCGACCGTGTCCACCACTGCACCTTCAACTGTTTGGGACGAGCTAGATGATCTGAAATCGCGTATACATAGATTGGAGTTGACGGGCAAATTGCCGACAACATCTGGTGCAGCAGTCTCCCGAGCCACCCACGAGCGACCTCCCACCGCTGCTACAACCGAAACTACCATGTCAACATCACCAAAACGTGGACGTGGTAATAGCATATCGCCAACTGAAGCTCCTTCCGTAGATGTGTCTAAAGCGGAGAACCATCCTCTCTTGCGATCCGCATTATTAAATTCGAAGCCTTTATTGGACCCCGAAATATACAAGTCTTTGGAGGCTACAGCAAATGACGCTTTAGCAATCTCTGCAATGATGGGAACGTCCGGTCAACCCGGGCCAATATCAAGTTCCCAGTCATCCATTGGCGGAGCACATTCCAATTTCTCCGATCGACAAGTCCGTCGAAAGGCAGACAGTTTATGTCGCAGTTTAACGGAACTTTGTCTTTCATTGTCGGAACGAAGACCAAACGATCACGATGCTACTCTGACACAGCTTCGACAGAATGTTCGTGGTCAGGATGTCGAAATTCGACAAACTGTAGAGCCTGTTAGCCCAAGGCAGCCGCCTTCAAGTGATATATCAAAGTTAAAGGCGAGCCCAAGATCATACAGCCGTCTCGAGGCTCGAAGAAGCACCCTTCTGGGAACAAATGCATTGCCGACTTTGAGATATCCACCACCTGAGAACACGACACCAGCGCAAAGCTTAGCGGCAGGACGTCGTACATCTCTGTTACTTCGCAGTCGGCGCGCTGAGACAGAAGATCCCCAAGAATCAGTGGAGGCTCGATTTCGAGCACCCTCAAGAGCTAAAACAGAGGTCGGACGCAGGGGAGAAATTCCGCGGGAGGAAATGCCACGTCCTCACTTCCCCGAAGACGATATGAGATCCAGCACAGCCACATCATCACTAGCACTCAGAAGGTCATATACGACAGCCCTCAGTCCTAACAGGGCGCCACAGCCCTCTCCGCTCACACAAATCAACACCGGCAGAAGATATTATGAACGAACACCGGAGAGAGAGATTCTCGTAAACTCAAGTCTGAGCGGCAGTGGTGGTAGTCGTAGATATCTGGAGCGAACTCCCGAGAGGGATACTACAAGCCTTTCAGGAAGATTGGCCGAGGAGCGCGGGCAGAGAAAAGTATCTGCCCCTTTAGGATTGGGCGGCAGGAGTAGAGCCGGCAGTCTTATGAGAAGTAAGGATCCATTAGGCCCTTCGCAATCTGGTTCTTACCAGTAAATTTCATTTATGATTCCATTTGTACAAAAAGAAATTTGGAGTTCGGCACAGGTTCCTTTCAGTGCTTTTGCGCACGGGTTTATCGGGAGGGTATTTCTTTATATTATTTCTGATTTTATAACCATAGGGAGAGAGAAACATTTTCAAGATACCCCGGGTACATACGATGGCACGATTAGAGGGGTTTGTGGATTACATATCAGCGAGGTTACATATTAGTGAAAGGGATTAGGGCATGCTCTTTAGGTACATATTACTGCTTAGCTTCGACTTGCGGTTTAGCCTAGGCGGGGGTTTTGGGTTGCTTGCTCTTGTGGTTGTAAATCACCTAAATCGTTGCTGGATATGGCTATTCAATTGGGATTCCGCTTTGGCATATAAGGAGATAGACCCAAGGTGGGAGGAGTCTGGATTGAGCATAACAATTTTGGAGAGGTGACAGACTTTCTACTTATGAATGTATTATATTATTATTTACCAGCAATAAATATTTGTAAAAAAGAATATTTCCAAGGCATTTTGTCAATAATATCATATCGCGCCTTTCTGCGGTATAGCGTAGTGGATTGTATTTGAAGATTTTGAATACACTTCAACTTGAGTTCCTACAAACAACTATCTTGAGAAGATCAAGTCAACTCTTACCTGACGGTATTATTCACGCCAAAAATAGCAAATTTTCCTTGGGATTTCGAATTATACATACTAATCACATCTCACCTCACCTCACCTCACCTCACCTCACCTCACCTCACCTCACCTCACCTCACCTCACCTCACCTCACTGATAACCCTTCCCTTGTTATTGCCTCCTTTATAATTAGAAATTCCTTTTAGATCTTATAAGCGAACTAAATGCGTACCCCACCACAACCTCTTCACCAATGCTTTATACCCCGCCATAACGCATGATCAAACTCATCAACTTAGCTAGGTACTTAAATGTACAGACATTTCCTCCGCAAGCAAATCTCGGGAATTCGTTTTGAGATACTGAAATATTACGGAACCGCATCTAAAATACATCGTCTTTATTCACAAGCTTTCAATTTTGAAATACACGGTTCAGCCTCGCATTCTTGCTCGCAAGATTTGCGGCGCAGAAGTACAAATATGGCGGATGTGAGCGCGACGGACATGGCTGCTTTGGTGGAAGATGTCGATGGAGTGGATTTGGTTAAGAAGGGTGGGAGAGGTGGAAAGGGAGGCAGAGGTGGGAAGGGTGGTGGTGGTGGACAGAATAGAGAAGTGGTTATTAGTAAGGCGCTTTCTAAGTTGTTGAGACATGCGGCCGAGGATGAGGGTTTGAAGTTGGATGAAGAAGGTTACGCTAGATTGGATTTGGTGGTGAGTTCCTTCTTGCCTTGTGTTTCATGGAAGGATGGGGAACACGTGTGTGAGAGAGGAAGCAGTATGGAACTGGAACTGATGAGAATCACGTGGCTATTCTTATACTCTTTTTTATGGTCATAAGATGTTACAAGTAAGAAGTATGAAACTGACATATATCCTAGATGCAATGGCCTCGCCTCAAATCTTTAAAACCCACATTCGCCGATATCCGCACCGCCGTCCACGATAATGCCAAACAGCGATTTTCTATGAAGGCCAATCCCGCACTTCCAACACCTCCTTCTCCATCCTCGGAGAATCCATCGGATTGGATTATTCGTGCTAATCAAGGCCATTCTATTGCTATTGATTCAGCTGCCCTATTGGTTCCTATTACTATCGAGGCGGGAAATGTCCCGGAGACTTGTGTACATGGTACTTATTTTGCATTTTACGAGGAAATTGTAAAAAGTGGAGGATTAAAGAAGATGGGGAGGAATCATGTGCATTTTGGAACAGGAGTACCGGAAGAAGGGGGGGTTATAAGTGGGATGAGGGGAGATGCAGAGGTATTGATTTATGTGGATGTTAAAAAGTGTTTGGAAGAGGAACCGGATGTGAAATGGTGGATTAGTGATAACGGGGTTGTGTTGACTGAGGGGGATGCGGATGGAGTTGTAGGAACGAGGTTTTGGAAGAGGGTTGAGGGGAGGAAAGAGGGCGGTATGCTTTGGGAGGATGGAGTGAAGGTGAAGGAGTTGGATGAAAGTTTAAGGAACAGAAAGGCGCCAATGGGGAAGGGAGGAAGAGGTGGTGGGGGGAGAGGACGGGGAAGAGGTGGAAGAAGACGCGAGAGAGGAAGTGGAAGAGGCGGTGGAAGAGGTGGGAAAGATATGGGTGAAACTGCTGATGCTAATACTGAAGAAGCTAAACCTGTAGTGGAGACATAGAGATATCGAATTCTACAACCGGAACCAGTAAATCCAAACCGAATACTTACTATTCAGCCTTGCCCTGCGTTCTCATGTCCAGCAAAAGATAAACACTTCTAATCGTAACAGAGCCTTCTAATACTAATATATAAACACAATCAAATCCTCTATCAAGTTTTTACTTACTTAATACTAGACCAGCGAATTAGCAAGCTTCAAATGATGGAGTTCCCGAACAGACTCTTGAATCTCACAACAGTCTACTTGCTACACATAAAAACTAACTCACCTAAGATTATCTACATGTTACTTTTTTACCCCTCTTCTAAAGGAGAGAAATTAGAGATTGAAGTGAAGTGATGCGCATTCCGTTTATTAGTAACTATTAAGATTAGATGATCTAGGAACAATCAATCAGATGAGTTTTTATATATATATCTCTTCTCCCTTCTTCCTTTTTTCTCCCTGCTTCTCTCTCCACCCATATCCCATACTCCATCAACCCCCCCCTTACATTTACATTTTCCCACAACGTGAAAACACAATATACCAACCAATCCCAACCCAATAAACCAACAAATAGATCATAACATCCCTCACCCACCAAAATCAACTCCCCATCCACCCGTCCATCCTTCCACTCACCCATTTACTCTCTAAACCTAAACCCAAACGCCATACCCCAACCACTCCAAAAATTTATCAATAAATCTCCTTCCAATACACCTGCATGCATCCCGCGCATACGCTCCCCGCAAGCACCTGCTGGCCGTCAAAGCTAATCTCCTATATATGAGGTCTACTTTCAAGATAGAGATGGTTTGTGAATGGTGCGCTTGCTGTGTTGAGTGTAAGGAGAAGGCTGAGGTGGCTGCGGAAAGGGTTAGGGTTAAGTGTGAATAGGGGAGAAAGGAAAAAGGAGATTAGGGCATATGTTTACATATATATATAATGTTGGTATGTGTGATGCAGAGTGGTAAGTTAATTGTATATGTGTTTTGTCTTTGTATAATTCTGGAGTCTATTTCGGTGTTACTGTTCTTACGTGTTTGTGTGAACTGCTGTACATCTTCAATGATATGAGGTGATTTCATACATGTACTTGAAAGCTATACCTCATCATCTAAATTTCAACTTTCCCTCATGTTCCTGCCAAAAATTCCTACACAACCTATGTCCCCAATGTTCAATCCACCATTCTCCAAAGCTATCCTCAACTTTAACATCTACTTTAGTCACTCTTTCTTCTCTCTTGAGCCCACAAATCACACACGCTTTTGGTGCCGTCAATCCCCCTTCCTGATTCTTTACATGCATTGTATCCCCTATTTCCGGGATCGTTAGATGTTTTGATGCATCTTTAAGACTCGTATTGGCTACAGCTACAGCTGAGCGAAGTCGACCTAGTTGTTCTTTCCATACACGGATCGCCTCGGCGGCCTCGCGATCTTCACGAGCGATTTCCGCTTTGTCGACGCCCGTTAGTTTCATGCCACCTTTACCTCCCGCAGGTCCAATACTCATACCCTGTGAGAGATGAGTATCCCGCTTCCAGCGAAATTTACGCCCGGCAATAATATGCGCTGCGACGGTGGCTATGAGAAGGTAGGCCCGGAGAAAACTGATAGTGGAAGGGTCGGATATGATGCGATTTTTTAGAGAGAAGGGCTGGTTGGCTACCGCTTTGAAGAGAGAGGATTGAGGGAGATCAAAGAGCTGGGGGAAAAGGGTCAGGAGGATTGAGGGAGGTGGAATATTGGTGGGAGGTGGAAGATCAGACTCCGCTGGAGTGGGATCCGTGACTTTATCGACGGCATCCCAGTCCCAAGCATGAGCTGCTACTCCGGAGTTAGGTTTTGTGCTAGTTATTGCCGGGGATTCAGCTGGAAGATCAGAGAAGTCGCCCCAGTCATCATCTATGTCTTGGACAATGGAAGGTATGGCAGGTGAGTCAACAAAAGGTGCTGCTTTTGGAGCTTTCTCGTCATAGGATGGCCAAGCTGTCAAAGGAGAAGCAGATTTAGGTTTATCTTCAATCTGGGTTTTGGCGATTTGTTTGACTTGCTGAGTAGCAAGAGCTACCTTGGGAAATGGATTTCTTTGTTGGAATGATGGTGATTTGGGTGCTTGTGGGTATGGCAATGAAGTACCGAGATTCGGCGACTTCGTCATGACATCAGGGGTCTTCGTCCATGGCTCTGTATTGATGGTCATTGAATTGAAAAAGTCGTTGAGGGGTCGTGGAGGTGGGGTTTGGGACGCAGAAGGAGTAACACTTTCAAAATCCCCGAATTCATCATCTTCATCCACTTCCTGCTCCGCATCAAACAGAATTTCTCCGTTCGACGAACCCGTAGATGGTGGCAGCGTTGGGCGAGAGTTTGAAGATCTCATATGGTTATTTGATGCAGTTAGAGATTCTGGCATATCATGAACATTATTGTTGATAAGATCAAGGGTTGACCTGCGCACTATCCCAGGGTTTGGCTGAACAGTGTCACTTTTAAATATGTTTCCTCCCTGGTAATTCGGCTTTGCTACATTGACGGTTGGCCTTGGGGGTGTAGCTGCGACGCCAAAAGAACCCCATAAATCTTCTTGGGGAGTTCCACCTTGTGCTGGATTCATTGGACTCGAGAAGCTGGTCATATCCCCCCATATATCATCATTTTGCTTCGCAGTTTCCGCTGGTTGCTGTTTCGACTGTGCCTGTCCTAATTGGCTACCAGAGTTTGTCCCGTCGAAAAATGAGAAACTCTTGCTAGCTTGTGGTTGAGTATCTTGAGGTGATTTATAGAATGTATCAAATTCGGCGAGAAGATCGGACGACATGGCTGTGGAAAAGGCAATTCCTGGTAAACTTCTGACTTGCTATGACTTCATTGGATTCGTAAGTATCAGTACCTCCCAAGTTATTTGGGGTCTATATCTTTCCAAGTGTTGTGTATCGGCGCTCGATGGATAATAGTGTCGAGGCAGAATTGATTTTGAGACAATTGATCCGGAACAAGATAACCTGTCTCTGATATATATATCTTCTCCATTCAAATACCACTTGCACGGAAGAACAGACTTACCTATTTATAGACTATTCTTATGTGAGCTTCGTCTTAAAATAAACATATAGATATCTTCTCCGACAGAAAATCAATGCAACTTGCGAAGAAGTAACTGTTGGAGTGAATGAAATCACTTAGTAGATCATGATTGGATAAAGAGTACGAGATACATTAACGGCCCTCTCGAGGTCGTGTCTGATTAAGGAAGGCTGACAACAAGGCTGAGACATTTGAGAGAGTTTGATTGGTATGCTTTGAGTGAAACTGACGCTAAACAAACATGGCTTAAATCCGAAGGTTGAACAGGGACAAGGCTCAGCCTGAACTCCAGAATCAAGTTAGTGATCACTCGTCCAATACTTCCCCCCCACTATCCATGATTTAAATAGGATCATTGTCATACCTCCCTTTTCAGACATCATCACTGCTTGTAGTAATGAGGTCGTTGGAAGATTCCAGGTAAGTAATCATGGAATATTATCGTTTTCCTGCTCATATTGTTCTAATAAAAGAGTGAGGAAAGAAGAAGATGGCAGGTGACGATCAAGTCCGCATCAAGCCTTGTCGAACTCAAGAAATCAGTGAGAATCGAGGGAGAAGATAACCCTTGCAAAGGGGGGTTGCGATCCATCTGTTGGAAGGTAACGTCTAGGTTTCATTTCTGTCTACTTTTGAGTAACATTTCTATAGACGTTCTTGTTGTTTCAAAGTACCGAGATCACAACTTGGACACGAGGGCTTGAGGATTCACGAAGCGCTTATACCTCTTTAAGAGAGCATTTTTTGAGATTTATTGATCACCCAAATGATTTAGGATCTTCATTAGACCCTTTGGATGATGATGAGCACGTGAGTTCTTTTACTCTCGCACTCGATTAGTTTGTAAATCTTGTCCAAGTATGCTGAGAGACTTCAAGTCGCCATGGAATACCCTTCGAAAGGATGAAGAGATTCGTGCCGAAATATTTCAGGATATTGAAAGATGTATGCCAGAAGAACCATACTTTCGTCAAGCCGACACGCAACGGTTCATGTTAGATGTGTTGTTTGTTTTTTGCAAAATCAATCAGGATGTAGGTTATCGGCAGGGCATGCATGAGATACTGGCTCCTATCCTATGGGTAGTCGAGCGAGATTCTATTGATCCTGGAGACATTAATTGTGATGACACAACCGAATCTGAAACAAGTTCATCAGGCTCAATTATGGAGCAGTGCTTGGATCGTAGATTCATCGAGCATGATGCCTTCACTCTCTTATCCCTAGTGATGAGATCGGCTAAATCGTTCTACGAATTGGGTGATCCTGGTCAAAAGACTCCTCAAAATGGTATTGGAACACCCCAGAACGGCGCTTCTCCTATTGTTGAGAGGAGTAAGCGAATCCATGAAGTGTACCTGGCTCGTCTCGATCCGCAACTAGCCAAGCATCTTACAAATATTGAAATATTACCACAGATATTCTTGATGTAAGCAAAAACAATCGTTAAGCTCTTTCATTGTTCACCTCTTGACGATTCATGTAGACGTTGGATTAGATTACTTTTTGGAAGAGAGTTTCCTTTTGATGATCTATTAGCAGTATGGGATATTCTCTTCGCGGAAGATCCAGAACTAGATCTTGTAGATCTTATCTGTGTAGCGATGCTCCTTCGGATCCGTTGGCAACGTAGGCGATTCAGCTTTACATATTGATATACATGGCTAATCTGATAAACTAGTATTGGAGTCGAATTACTCACTGGCCCTCATGTTATTACTCAAATATGATTGCCCCCCAAGTCCTCAAACACTGGTCGATGATGCCATTTTCCTGCGAGATAACTTCAACGTTACTGGAGGCTCCAAGGTAATTCATAAATATAGTGGTCGATCCCCACGGCGAGATAAATCGTCAACGCCACCCGGCACTCCTCTTGAAGGAAGTCTCAGCCCTAGACAGATACTCATGCGAAATAGGTCGTCATTAACTACCCCTACTCGGTTCTTACAGCAACAAGGGGGAGTTGAGGCATTGATTCATGGCGCTGCC
The DNA here is from genome assembly GCA_905066765.1 of Sclerotinia trifoliorum. Lineage (NCBI taxonomy): Eukaryota > Fungi > Ascomycota > Leotiomycetes > Helotiales > Sclerotiniaceae > Sclerotinia > Sclerotinia trifoliorum. Next base: position 1,343,312 of record CAJHIA010000009.1, on the reverse strand, counting down.
GGTGCCGCAAAAGGAGTGTATAATAGGGGAGAGCGCCTCGGCATCAATCAAGCTGTACGAGATGCAATGGAAGAGGTCAAGAAAAATATGCAAGGACTACAAACTCCACGAAGCATTAATTCCTCTAGAAGGACCACTGGTGCCTCACGGTGGTCCCTTGACGACGGGCGTGTGCTCCCTGCCTCAACTGCTATCATGGCAACAATGAATGAAAGAAATAGGCAATTGGCAGTCATGCTAGATCACGCAATGAAAGATCTGAGATCTGTTTCTGTGTCACAAGAAACTGACCGAGAGAAGTACATCGAGGCAATGGACATAGCCATCGCGAAAGTTGATTTCGTGAGAGTATACTTGGAAGACTCTACCATGCCACTTCCAATCCCGTCACCAAATATCGATGACGAAAGTGAACCTGCTACGCAAGAAGCAGATATACCGAAAGTACTATTACCACCAATTTCATATGATGTACAAACAACTCCACTAGAACCATCCAGCATAACTTCGGACTCGGGAACGGTTCTGATAGAGAATGCAGGTGACCTAGGCACCCGCCCGGTATCAAGACCTGACATCAGCCAAACTTCAACGGACGCAAAGGTCCCTTACTCCGCTGAACCGCTCGTAATCATTCAGCCATATACGGAAGGGGATGGTATGAGATCTGCGATATCTGAGCGGCCCGAAGCACCAATTCCGACCAGGTCCAGCATTGCCCAATCATCCTTCTCTTGGATGTTAGAACCTGATCAAGCATCTATTCCCACTAACAAACCATCGTCTCCAAAGTCCTCTTCTCCATTTTTGAGATCTGGAAAGCGGCCCACGTCAGGAGGTCGCGAAAAGGCGGCATTTCTGTTTGGTGAAGATGATGGTGACTTTCAACTCCCATTACCAAAATCTTCTCTACTCAATACCGAAGAAGCTTTCAAGCTTGAAATATTGAAACGAATGGAGGAGAAGAATTTGAATGAGCATACAGAAGAATAGTGTGATTCTCATCTCATTTGTCCATCCAGGACCACACTTCGTTATTCAGACCTTGAGTAGAGGCAAGTCTATCAATCCACGAATCACGACTGAGCATTGGCATGATCACTTGTTACAAGCCATGTATAAAATGTGATAGAAAGGGGCGAATGAAGTGATGTTCTCAAAGCAGCTGCGAGCCTGACCTCTTTTTGAACGTCGGATGGCAGAACACTACTGCAAGCTGGCAATGCAGGTATACGCGAACATGTAAGAAGCCTCCAATTCGTCCAGGGTTCTCGAGTAACACGGTTCAAAAGATGGTTACCCACCATATTTTGTAATTGACCTAGGAAATTCTTCCGGATTTGCAAGGTCTAGATATAATGGGATCGCCGTTGTAAATCAGGCGGTGATGGCCATGAGAGCCAATTAATATAGAATTTGTTTTATATGATAACGAATTTACGAAGTTTCCAACTCAATTTTTTCTCATCCTCTTCATACCTGTCTTTGATTTCTATTTTACCATAGATGAGAGCCAATGTAGACATATGCGTAAATCTTGTACGTCAGCAGCAACTCCCGTATGAATTATCCCGACTATTATCTTTTTAAGAAATAATACTCTGTTTATTATTTAAAAGATATAGATTTTGATCCCAAAAATAATATGATTATCTTGGATTTAATTTTATTTTAAAATAAAAATAAATTAGATTTAAATTTGTAATTATATTAAATATAATAATTCAAATCTTATTGTCGGTACATCATGTGATCAACCTCGAAAGGGAGCCGTACGACTAGTGCATTCTAGCCCGTACCTCTTTCAATATAAATAGGTCTCTCTCCTCTAGATAGATAATAATCATCCATGAACAAATACAAGAAGATACTACTATGCATTGCATCGTATCACCGAAGTGATATCAACACTTATAATTATATTATAAACTAAATTTATAATTGTATTAAATATAATATTTCAGATCTTATAATTATATTATAACTAAATTGAATCAATTAATATAACTTTTAAGATTTTATTCTTAATAGTTATAAAGTTATTAATTATTAAAAATAAAATAATTAAAAAAGAAAACTTTTTTTATAATAATTATTGTATATCTTTAAATCAAATATTATAAAATGGGTTAATTATTATGTATTATAATCTATAAAAGAACTATTAATAAAAATATTATAAGTTTTAATTCTTGTAAAATTTAAAAATATAAATAAAATCTATTTAAAAATAAAAATTAAAAATCTAATTTAATTAATAGAATTTGATTTAAATCTTTTACAAAACTAATAATATATTTTTAATAATTTTATTGAAAAATTATTCAATTTTTAATTTTTTCAATTTATATATAAATTATATAAATTGAAAATTAAAAATTCAATCTTTAATTTCTTTTGAAAAAAAAAATTAATTTCTGAAATTTCCAGAACTCTTTAGTATTCATATGAATATATATTTCAAATTTCAAATAATTACAAGAATTTTTTATAAAGTTGTTAATAAATGAAAATTATAGGTTTTGAGATAAAAGAGTGGTCTAAAAGTGGGGTACTTATGCGTTACCCCACATCCGAAGATTAACTTGATATTTTCAACGGCACGGCAGGTGTATCCTAATCAATTTAAAAAGAGAAAAGCACTTTGCACATTTCCTCTCACAAACAAAGAAAGGAATATCATCAATTTACTCCTCCCTCCTCCTCTTCTTCCTCTCCCCCTCTTCTTTCCTTCCCACTCCTCAACCCCCAACTCAACCTTTAAACATAACCCACCATCTAAATCTCTTCCCCTCGTCGAATCACTCGGGTCGACCCTTCATTCTCCTTTATCTTTGCGATAACACACCTCGACTGTTCCCACAAAGCCCACTCTCATAACTTGCCTCTCTCTTGATATTCACAATAAAGGTATGTCCATAAATTAAATCCTGTTCTCTTCTCAAAGTCGCAATGTCCGAGTTTGCATTGCATTTCACCGGCGCATTCACTTTCGCATACGGATAGTAGCATATGTCATTGTCTTCGGATTGTGAACCATTCAATCTTGCAACTACAAACCCAAAAATCTAACTTCCATGAACCAGATCTACTCTACTCAACGTTACCTCATTCAAGTTTCTACATTTCAGAAGTTGAATTTGAAACAAATACAAAATGTCTTCTCAAGATAATCGCGACAATGCTCCTAATGGTGATGAGCTCACTGATTCCATGGATCGCCTACAAGTCAACGATGAGGCTCGCCTCGGCCCCGATGGCGAACCCCTCCCAAAAACCGATGAAGAATATGCAGAGTCTCAACTCACATTGAGAGCTATTGTTTCTTCAAAGGAAGCTGGTGTCATCATCGGCAAAGGTGGCAAGAATGTCGCTGACCTTCGTGACGAGACTGGTGTGAAAGCCGGTGTCAGCAAGGTTGTCCAAGGTGTTCATGATCGTGTCTTGACCATCTCAGGTGGATGCGATTCTATTTCAAGAGCTTACTCCATCGTTGCGAAAGCTTTGTTGGAGGGCGCACCACAAATGGGAATGGGTGGAGTTGTATCCAATAATGGCACTCATCGTAAGTTGAAAAAACCATGTTTTTCACATCAACTCTCTATCTAACCTTACTGCCTAGCAATCAAGTTGTTGATCTCCCACAACCAAATGGGCACCATCATCGGCCGACAGGGACTTAAGATCAAGCATATCCAGGATGTTTCCGGCGTTCGCATGGTCGCACAAAAAGAGATGCTTCCACAATCTACCGAACGTATTGTGGAAGTTCAGGGTAATCCCGAAGGGATTCAAAAAGCCGTCTGGGAAATCTGCAAGTGCTTGGTAGATGACTGGGCAAGAGGCACCGGTACTGTTCTGTATAACCCCGTTGTTCGCACTCAAACTGGTGGCTCGGGTGGTATGTCTCAAGGCAACCTCGGAGGAACTGGTCGCGAATATGGCAGCTCACGTGTTATGCGCACTGGAAATGGAGCCGATTTCAGTGAGGGTGCTCCGCGATCATATAACCGCCGCTCCGACTCAGATGCTGCTCAACGTGGACCACCTACCCACGATGAAAATGGAGAAGAACTTCAAACCCAAAACATCAGCATTCCGTCTGACATGGTTGGATGTATCATTGGTCGGGCTGGCTCCAAGATTAGTGAGATTAGAAAGACTTCTGGGGCTCGCATCTCCATCGCTAAGGTAAGGATTTTCTATTCCAGAAGGGTTCACAACTCCATCTCCCAAGATATCTTTGCTAACATGTAACTTAGTCTCCTCACGATGAGACTGGAGAGCGCATGTTCACCATTATGGGCACTGCTAAGGCCAATGACTCTGCTCTCTACCTTCTCTATGAGAACCTTGAGGCCGAGAAGCAACGCCGCAGTCAGGGCAATGCTCAAGAATGAATCGCTGGCTCAGTTTGAGCACATCAATTTTTTTTCAGGCAGGCAAGCTTTGTCTCAGGTCTATCCAGATTTGACTTGCCGCAAGGCTGATATTGATGCGATGGTGGTTCTACCTTGGGATTCTTTGATAATATTTCCTTGGACCGATATTTATTTCCCCCACAAAAGCAGTTCCTTTTACCGTTTTCACATTTCCATTCTTGCGGCGTGGAATTTTACCGAAAGTATGGTCATTGACGGTTGCATGGTGCACACGTGAGTTGCACTTTCGCAAATGTCATTTTCCTATTGATACAGATGATTCGCCTCCACATTTGACAACCAGAGATACCGACCTCCTATCTCGACTTTCAGCTTTCCGACGTCCCAAATCGAACGAACGAGAATCGACCTAATCTCGTCATTCATGCCAGCTATGACCTGATAATTCTCTTACGTTACGAATCATGATATGCACATTACCCGTTGAATCACCTGCCTTCGACACAATTTTCAAACTCGTCTTCCACATCGCTCCTTCGATCACAAATACGGCCGCATCACAAATAGCCTTATGTCTTCTCGGCTTTTAATCTTGCACTATGAAATGGGCCCCATCGACACATCCAGATATGTTCTGAGAATGTAGTAGATAGACCATTTGAGTAGACTAAGAACAATACGAGTATCCCGAACTATGAATTTACTCCAATTACATATCATAAATGCAACAGCACTGAAATAAATCCAATGCAAATGTCCAATTGCGAATCATCATGTGTGCTGCATGTTTGAAACTTTGAGACCATAACCTGTAGTAGTCTATTCCAATGTCTGTATGATCTGGGGTATCTTTTCCATTCTTTCCAAATCATCCTCTGCTCATTATTGTTACTTTCGAAACCCCTTCCCTTCCTAAATATCATCATCCTCTGCCACCATTATAATCTGCACCCCCTGCCTTCCTGCACAACTTAACTATGTCCGCCTCATCCAAATCCTCCACACCCCTCGCATCTATTGTCACACTGTGATGACTCAACACGGCCCTGACGGCACCACTCTCGATGCTAACCCTTGCCTTTCTCATAACCTTTGTCTGTTCCCCAATCCACACAATGAAGGCGAACTTGATTCTTGAAGATTCGCTATCGTTGGCGTATTCCACACGTAGATAAGCGTATTGTGCTTGGGTAGGGTCCAACTTTTCACGTAATTCGGCAAGGCCACCTTCTCCGGTGGCCGTAAGGGCGAGAGAGTTGCCGGTTTTGGCGTAGGATATTATGAGCCAGTTGGTTGGGGATTTGTCGGAGCGGACATCATCGTAGGCCGCGAGGATTTCGGGGGAGTTTGCATTGGCCATTTTGGGATTGGGATTTGGTCCTGAGGGAGAAGGAGGAGAGGATGGTTGTGCGGGGTGGAAGGGAAGAGTTGAACGGGGTTCGTAAGTTTGAAGTAGAATAGTGGGGTGAAGTGAAGATGGCTATTTGCACTTCTGGATAGTGGGAATATGACGTTTTCAAGTATAGTATAGATTTTGGTGGTTTAGTCACAAAATTAGGTACTTGTAGGAAAGAAGAAGTCAATTGCAAAGCAGAATGAGCAGAGTGAGCAGAATAACCAAAGACCACTGAGAAGAAAATGTAAAAAGGAGAGCCCCACGAACAACAAATGACAGCTAATGGGTCCCTCCCTAACTTACTTAACCTACCTAGAACAATTGCGGATTGAAACTATTCCACGTCTCAGTGAATCTGACCGCCTTTTTTGTAGGGGACCATGTGTGTGGCTTGTGCATGGGTTTCGAGTTTATTGTGGCTGGTACATGTGGCTTGCAAGTGGAAGTCAAGGCAAAATGGTGCGCCAACCTCGGACTTTACATGGGGAAATAAGTTGAGGACATTTGGCAATTGGAAATATATTAAGTAGGTACCTAAGTATATCTTTATCAATTTTCCCATCGCATATTTTCTTATGTACTTTCTTTCCGCTCCTTTATTTTCTTCTCAGTACTATTCTTGATACCCGTTTCCTTTGGCTAGGTATTTTGAAGTCTGCTTTGATCATTGGGGATCTCTCTCCTTTACTTTACTTAGCAATTGAACTTTCCAATTTCCCAGCAGCATCTGCAACAACGGGTTGTTGAAAGATGGCAAGAATAAAACAAGCGGAACCTTTGCATCGCAAACCATCTTCAGAATACACGAGTAAATCAGGTGCGACTGGTTCAAAAAGTTTAAGTGCTAGGAATCCGAATAAGGAAATGAATGGGAATGCGCCGGCACAGAATGGTGCGCTTAAAAGTGATGCGCCGTTGAAAGCGAAGGCACAGAAAGAAGCTGGCGCATTGCAGTTGATCTTTGCTGTTGCTGGAATTTACGGCAGTTTGTGAGTGACAGCGCCAAAGGAGACTATCAAAGGCCTCAATTGAGGGGAGAAGAATGCTAATTGTATGAATATATAGTCTTACTTGGGCACTCCTTCAAGAACGACTTACCACTACTCCATACGGACCAGAAAATGCACCCGAAAAGTTCAAATTCCCCGTCTTCCTTAATACAGTACAATCTCTTTTTGCCGCCACAGTAGGCTACATCTACCTGAGATTCGACACCCCCGCAAATAGCAAAACACTACCCATCTTCCCAAGTCAACGAATTCTCCTTCCCCTTTTCATCGTGGCCGTTACCTCCTCGCTCGCCTCTCCTTTTGGCTATGCATCTCTCGCCCATATTGACTATATAACGTTCATTCTCGCCAAGTCATGCAAGTTGCTACCCGTCATGTTCCTGCACATAACCCTCTTCCAGAGACGCTACCCATTATACAAATATCTTGTCGTCCTTGCCGTGACAAGTGGTGTTGCAGTCTTTACTCTCCACGCCGGGTCCCCTCATGCCAAACCTAGCAAAGCGGCACTCAACCCTGATCGCAACACTTCATGGGGACTTTTACTCCTGGGCGTCAATCTTCTATTTGATGGCCTTACAAATACAACACAAGATTGGATCTTCCAAACCTTCCAACCTTATAAAGGACCACAAATGATGTGTGCAAATAATATCATGAGCACTTTGATTACAACCTCATATTTGTTATTGTCACCATATCTAGTTCATACAGGATTGGGAGAGTATCTAGGTATGGATTTGGCAAGTGGGGCAGGAGAATTAGCTGGAGCAATGGCTTTTATGCAAAGACACCCCGGCGTTTGGAGAGATGTACTTGGATTTGCAGCTTGTGGTGCTGTGGGACAAGTCTTTATCTGTCTGTCTTCCCCTTATATCCTGATTCCCGCTTCTTCAAAACCCCTCTCAATCTTAAAATTAAAAAAGCTGACAATCAAAATAGTCTACACACTTTCAACATTTTCATCTCTCCTCCTAGTAACCATAACTGTTACCCGCAAAATGCTCACTATGATACTATCAGTAGTATGGTTTGGTCATAAACTGGGTGGTAAACAGTGGATGGGTGTAGGTCTAGTTTTCGGTGGAATCGGTGCAGAGGGCGTCATTGCCAGGAGAGAAAAGGCGGCTAAGGAAAAGAAAAGGTTGGCTGGATCCGGAAAGAAGGAATTGTAAATACAGTCATGAATGTAGGATATTGGAGCGGTCAAATGATTCCCAGAATATAAACTCAAACCTATAGAGATGGACCGAAGGCGTTCGGATTACATGGTATCATGCTATATTGGTATCGGGAAGGGAGGACTAGATTTTGATAGGGGAGAGAATTAGAAATAGATATGCAAAGGAAGTTTTTCATTGGCAACAGTTGGCTTATTATAGATACCCAACATATCCAACATACGACACACAATTCCGTTTATTTCATCTAAATTATTGGCTGAAATCTCATGATTACCTAGTGGTGAATATACTCCGCCACAAAGTGCGGATATAATCTTCAAATCATATTTTTGTATTTATTTAAGATCCCATCTCGACTTCTATTTTCTCAATTTTACTTCTGGATGTAATGGAATCTAAAGGGAAGCAGAGATATTGCGGTGATGGCAGGTGGAAATCATCAGGGGATGGAGGAAGAATATGATCTTGTTATTATCGGAGCGGGTATGGGACTTTCTTTTCTAATTTCTCTAATCTTTCTACTCTACTCCCTTCATTTACATATTTACTGCTTTACCCTTTTCCCTCCCGAGCAGTTTAGCTAGTATTTGACACATATTTCACACTCCAAGTAGGTCCCTCCGGTATAGTTCTCGCTCGCTTCTACCTCTCCATCCACCCTACCCATCGTCTCGCCATCCTCGAACAAGAGGAAGTTATAGGCGGCGTTTGGAGTTCAGGTATTATCGCCCTCCTTTCGATTCTCCGATTTCATCCCTCCCCACCTCTTAAACCACCTTCACCTCTAACTCTCAAGCACAGCACGCCAATACCCTGGCTTTCGTTCCGAATCTGGTCTTCGCATGTCGGGTTTCTCGGATCGTCCTATTATTCTTCCTCCAGAAGCGCATACGTATGATGATACTTTTGAGGCGAAATATGTTACGCAGTATCTAGAGGATTATGTAGATGTGCACGTGCATGATGGGAAGAGTTTAAGGGAACGAGTAATTTTTGGGTTGAGGTTACGGGAATCGAGAAGGTGGTTGGGAAATGGTGGGTGCGGAGTGAAAAGGACAAAGATGGAAAAGAGGAGAGTAAGATAAAAATACCAAAAGGTTGGCAGTAGCTACAGGTCAAAATTCCTTACCTCACACACCCTCATTCCTCAATCAAGCAAACTTCAAGAGCCCCATCGTCCACCAAAAACATTTTGGACAAATCGCCATGTCAGCCCTCGCACCGGATTCCCCTACACATCAATCACAGTTTCTCGGTGGCGGCAAATCCGCCACAGATATGGTGTATGAATGCACCAAAGCCAGCAAGAAAGTAACATGGATAATCCGACGATCGGGAGAAGGACCCGCCATCTTCGCGGGTGCCAAAGGACGAGGCCAGTGACGAAACGGGGCAGAGATGTCCGCCACTCGAGCTTTTGCTGCGTTGAGTCCCTCCTGTTTTACGCCTCAGACATGGGTATCTAGATTCATTCACCAGTCGTCCATCGTCAATAGTATCGTGTCGAAAATATGGAAAGGAGCTGATGAAGATGCTGCGAAACTCGCGGATTTCGAGAGGGAAGATGCATTACCTGGGTTTGAAGAGTTGAACCTGATAGTGAAGTTTATTGGTGTAATGGGCCCATTGGACTTATCCACCACGATGATTTTTGGGACACGGTGGCAAAAAATGTGAAGGTTTATCGGGACGATATTCAAAGGCTTGAATCTCGTGCTATTATCCTCGAAGATGGGACCGTGATTGATACAGATATGTTATTATGTGGAACGGGATGGACCCGAGGGTATCCCTTTCTTACTCCGCAACAGACACGCGAATTTGGACTTTCACACCCGGCGGAGGACGACGCATCATCCGAATCCAAAATATAAGAATCCCTCTCCGAAAACGCAACTCGAGAAATCCTCTTCTCGTTCCCCAAACTCCGCAATCCTCCAACTCACCAACCCAAACCCAAACCCAGCCTAAACCCCACCCGCCTCTACAACCTCCTCACACCACTCTCCGACCTCCCCAACACCTCCCTAGTCTTCCTCTCGCACCTCCACCTCTCCAACGCCTCCCGCACCGCCGAAGCCCAAGCCATCTGGAGCACGGCCTATTTCTCCTCCAATCTGCGGCCACCCAGCCCCCTCAGACGCCATGCGCGAAACCGCATATATGAATACATTTTCAGGGCTACGGTATCCAGCGCACGGAAGCGCGGGCAATTATTTTCATCTGGATTTGGTGGGGCATACGGATAAATTGATGCGGGATGTAGGGATGCGATCGCATAGGGGAGGGGTGGTGGGGAAGTGGGGCCGTGTGTAGCGGGGGATTATGCGGGGATGAGGGAGGAGTATTTGGGGCGGTTTGGGGAGTTGATGGAGGAGCATAGGGATGGGGATGGGGATGGGGATGAAGGGAGGGGTTCTGTATCTTTGTAGAGTTTTCGAGTAGTAAATTAGTGAAATGATCATGATCGTGACCATTATCTCTTAACCAGTGTCATTTCATCAGTATTTCTCTTTCCACTCTTCCCATTTCACTATTGCGGTGTCGAGAGTAAAACAATAACAGATTCAAATGAAGTTAAAATAACATTCCAGTACCGTGATATCATACCTACATGTAAATTATAACTCATTCACTGCTCCTAGCTGTGCTACAACTAACTTTCGCCTACCTTTATCTTGACAGGACTGGCGGATGAAGAAGCGGAGTGGCTGAAATTTATGGTTAATGTATATTATAGTCACTAAATTCAACAAAAGGGACTGCGATTTATCTATGAAGAATTCCTACCATTTTCAGTAGTCAATATGGATCAGTTAGAAGCGCCATGGGGCTGCATATTTTGTTCACAATCATTCTTCTCCAATCTTAAAGACAATTGTCTTGAGTCTAATAAATTGACATCATCATCACTTCGTATACAATACATCCCCTAACGACCAGTTCCTGTCAAATCGGATCATCACCCTCTCGCCTCCACTTCCATCCATCGCGCACACCCACCTCTATATCTCCTGATTCATTTCAATTCCCCTCGTTCCATTCATCGAAAATGCCGCTTATATTGCCCAATCCCCTGATTCCCCGAAATTCCCAACCCCTAATAAACCGCGCGATGAAAATAACCCAGTATGACGAACAATGCTGTTCCTCAGATAATGTAGGTCCAGATCTCGCTAATAAAATCAAATCTCTGAACGTTGCCTTCCTTTCCATGAAGGGGGTATCTCTTTTCATGACATCATGAAATCTAGGTATTTCTTATCTTTCGTGTATTTCTTCAATTGTTTCTTCAAATGACCAAAAATTCCCTTCGCCGTATTCCCTCCATATTTGTTTGGTTTTGCTTGTAATTTGTTGATGATATAAATTTGGTTGTAATATGAGCCAATAGACGATCGTAGAAGCAGACAACTACTCGTCATTCTCTGCATCCGCACACCAAGGATGTTCCATCACTTGCTCAATCGTGATTCTCGAATCGACGTCCCGATTCAACATACTTTTGATGAGGTCGATGCTTTCTTCGCTCATGATATAAGGTATTCTAAGATCACGGTCCATGATCTCGTCAATACTATAAAATGGGTTTTCTTTGTACACGATGGTGTAAAGAAGAATTCCAAGAGCCCAAACATCTTGTTGTTTGCCTAGATATGGCTTGCCAGAGAGAACTTCGGGGGCGGCATAATCTATGATGAAATTAGTTATAATCTTAGCAGGGTGATGAAGGCAAGCTTACCAATGGTTCCTACGAAGACGTCAAAAGGACCGCTCTTGATGTAAGCGGCACTTCCGAAATCAATGAGCTTAATACTTCCTTCGCCATTTATGACTATGTTCTCGTCCTTGATGTCACGATGTACCACAAGTGCCTTGGTGTGGAGATGATGGATAGCACGAGCCACCTGCACGAAGATGCTGCGACATTCCTTTTCCTCCATGTTGACGCGGAGCTCAATATAATCGAAGAGATCCATTCCTGGGTATCCGTGCGGTACCATTTCGATATAATAGTTAACAGAATCCTCGAAGAAATCGGACATCTCCACAATATTGGGGTGTTGAAGGCCGTCCCGACGCAGATAATCAAGAACATGAATCTCCAGTGGCACAGTCCCCAATCGACGATCCCGAGTCCACGTATCGACAAGAATGCGCTTTTTGGTGACATATTTGAGGATCACCTTGTTGTTACCATTCTTCTTGTATCGAGCAAGTTTTACCTGACCATAGGCTCCCTGACCCATTTCTTCAAGTATCGTGAAATCATCAATGCACTTTTTAACAACAGGTTTGACCGCTTCCGAGACGGCTGGTTTTGCTTTCTCTTGAGCTTTCGAAAAAGCCCGGTCGCGACCTGTAAGCTTAGCTGCTGTTTTCTTTGCTGCTGCCTTGAGCTGTGCCGTGAGCATAGATGCATGTGATGCTTCATTCTTGGGCTCATCCGAATCCGAAGAAGAATCCATTTTCATGGGAGCTGGAGGTCCCGTCTGACCTGGCGACGGTTGATGCAATGGAGTTTCGAGTCCAGATAATAAGGGAGTTGCCATGCCGTTGGCATGTTTTGCGGCATGTATGTTTCTTGAGTATGTGATCCACAAGGCATAGACAAGTTCAGATTGGATGATAGGCTCACAAGATGAAGGTCCGTCTTCTTCATCGCTCCTCTCTTCTATGACATTCTCGTCGTAAGCGGGCGTTTTCGGATCTGATTTGACAACCCGAAGTTGCGCATCAATTTTGATCTCCGATCCATCCCTATGTCTGGCCGGTAGTCCATCTGGTCTCAAAAAGTATGTTGATGCATCGGCTTTCCCATCCCGTAGTGCAAGAAAAGCTTGAGCCCGTCTAAAGCTGTGTTCGGGAATAACAATCCCGTCAACCATATCCACACCATCTTCTTCCGTAAGGATCTTCAAAATTCTATCGAAATCAGGAATCAAATCAGTAATGAGCCGACCGTCAGGCTTGTCCTGCCCAAATAACGCCGCTGAAAAGACGGAATTGGAACTCGTGATCTTCAAGGTTTGCGCAGAAAGAACCATGATGCCGGCAATGTGAGGAAAGCTGGAAACGCGGAGATCCGTGCAACCAGGAATTCTGTCGACGACTGCAGGAATATTTGCACGTCCAGAGGTGCGAGCTGTAAAATATCTACGTTTACTGACTTCAGCATAATCGATTTCTCCACTTCTGCCATCAATTCCTTGTCGTGGGAGTCTCGGAAGAAGTTTCCCAATATCCGCGCCCGTCCAACTAATGTCATCCCCCCATATCGCATCGATAGATCCAGATGTGCTCGTAATGGCAGCACCGTCGTCGAGGCCTATGATTGCCACATCCTCGTGAATCTCTTCCAAAACCCAAATGAGGCCACCTCTCTTCTCCTTCACCCACAAGCTTGCCGATCCTGTTGCGCCGTTTCGTTTTTCAATAGGAACTACGTCGCCGCATAAAAGAACGCCCCTGGATTTATTACTTTGATGATTTAGACCACCCTTGGCTGCTCGTGTTCTCGAAACAAGGCTCAAGCCTGCACCGTCATCGGTCTGCGCTCGACGACTGGGTTTCTGTACTTGACGTGAATTAGGTTTACTCAGGAGGCTAGCCGTGATACCACCAGGCCGTCCAAGCAGCATTGATGCTGCAAGCCCTGGTCAGTATACCAGCAACGAGAAAGAGGTAATCAAACGTCAAATGTTCAGAGGATATTATACTTACTGGTTGGCGTTGGGCTTGATTGTTGACTTTGGCTTGATGGTGATTGAGGAGTCTGTTTGCCAACCCTGTGAAGACATCGTTAATATCATGGGGAAAAATTCGTGGCCAGAGCGAGGTAAAGTATGCGTCCACCGAGACAAACGGCTATGGGCACTGAAATATTGAGAAGATAAGGGGCTCACTTACTCGGCTTCAAATTTGTGGGCACTTAACTTTTCCTCTAACCACGCCCTTCTTTCTGGTTTTATAACTTCAAGGATGCCCATCTTGCGAACTTCTGCTCTGGTGACACCAAATACAAGGCAGGCAAGGTCGTTGGCGGCTAAAATTGTATATGGCGAAGCGCTTTCGGTGGTAAAAATAGCTTGTGCAGCAGGTGCCCAACGACTCGAATGACTGTGGTTTGCTGGACCTAATGAATGAGGTCCGAAAGTAGAAGCGCTGGTGGTTTGTGGCATGGGAGGAGAAAACATGGATTCGTGTAGCGAATTGGTGGCAATGTAGGGTTGTGACATAGCGTCCATTAGCTTATTCTGTAGGCTCAAAGGTTCCAGATCAGTGAAAGTTCTCTTTAAACTTTGCCGCCTAGTGACTGGCGGGGACGTTTTTGCCGTTGTCCGACTTTCATTGGTCGGAGTCCTAGTTGAAGGTTCAGAATCAGCTGTTAGGGCTGATACTAAACCATTCTTGGATTCGGTCGACTGTGATTCATCTTCTTGCAAGGTGCGTAATGACGATGTGATTTTTTTAGCGCTGGTGGGTGAAGGTGGAGAACTTTCCATCCGATCCGGACTCTCGCAACGGATGGCAAAACTACTATCAAAAATATTTTGTGAGTCTTGAGCTGTTGCAGGTCCGGTGAGTGGCCCACCCCTGGCGAGTTCTTCTCCAGTACCAATGTTGTTCGCTCCAACCAATTTGGCTTTCGCCAAAAGCTCGAGCATTCCTTGCATTTCCGCGTCACCATTAACTCTTGCTTGAGCACTGGCTATTCCCGCACTTGTTGTTCCCCAGCCCAGTTTCTGTGACATAAATTCGACGGACCTCTTCAAGACATTTTGACGGTTGTGGATAAACTCATCTGATTGGTGGGCGAAAGAGAAGGAATGTAATGACTCGGATGGGAAACGTGTGAGATCTTCCGTGAATGGTATGACTGGAGAGGATGGACCTGACGGCACCGCTATAGAGGATGCTCGGCCGGGAAAAGGAAGGGTCATTGAACTCGAGCGGGCACTCATAGATGCGGCTCTGGAGGAGCTCTCGGAAGCAGGTAGAGTTGGTGCTCTGGGAAGTTGTTGTCGAATCCGTCTCAAACCTGAAGCACCGAGTCCATGTTCATGTTCCGTCACGATGGGTGATCTAGCACTGGAGAAGCAATTTGTCAGTCCCGATGTCTCCAGTGTTGTGTTGCTAGTCATTTTGAGACAAGCAAGCGCAAAGACTGGTCCATGACCTCATAAATGCTCTTCTTGCACCAGGCAACAGAAACTAACCTCGACATTGTATCAAACTCCGCCGCCAGCCCTTCATCAAAAGAAAATCGTATTCTGCCTCTGTCCGCTCCTGCTGAAGTATGTGCGAGAAGGTTTCCAGTACTTCTGTTCTTCGGGATTGACAGGTTTGCGGAGCAAAGAGGGACACTGCGGTCGTGATCGGGTTCCCTAGCTGTTTTGTTCTCGAAGGCTAAAATGTATTCCGATTAGTTTCCTTATTATAACAATATGGAAGGAAAAGGGAGAAACATGTAAGGTACGACTGGCAAGTTTTACCATTGCGCCGAATTTATGCGCCGATAAAAGGGAAACCTCGGACAGGACATTTTCGAATGTGATTGTTATCACTATCTGAGATTAATAAGAAATAAAGACCAACCATGATTGTTTGAAGTATCCGTCTTCAGCATAATTGTGAGGACTTCTGTATCTTCAAGAATTTCTTATGCCTTTCAGAAGCCAGACTGATGATGGATGGTTGGTTCGGCGGTTACAGGTAGGAGAAGAAGGTAACCTAGTAATGGTAGTATCACTCGGCAACCCAACCTCCAGCTTGTTACTTTGTAATGATGATGTCGTTTTGGGTAGGGACAAATGTACAAATAAATAATTGAGTATTCTGCCCGACCAAAAATTGAAATGGGAGGGTTGGAAGAAAAGGGTGGTATCTGTCGAAGCTATGCAAGCATCCAAATGAAGTATTTTTAAAGGATTTGTGAGTTGGAGACTCGAAACGTGTTGCCCTTTGTGATAGAAAATTGGAAATTGAATTTTGAGAGAGTGGTATGGAAAATGTGGGGTCGAAGTGGTCAAGAGTACAAGGCTTGCCTGCCTTTGGCCTTTGATGTATTGAGATATATGCGCGTGTATAGCTATACAGGCAGCTATATCTGATAATATATATATGTATATATAGAGATATAGATAGAGATAGATATAGACAGATACAAAACACAAACAAGATATTTAATTATCAAGATGAGTGACAATGAAGCTGCCGATGGATGGATGGATGGATGGGATGGATGGATGGGATGGATGGGATGGATGGATGGGATGGATGGGATGGATGGATGGGATGGATGGATGATGGATGATAGATACTTTTCGATTAGCAACTCTCGGAGAAAGTTATTAAACGTTCTCTCACACACTTCTCTCGTTCGATCATGCAGTGAATCAGGCGGGCTCAGAATCCCTAGGAATAAGTATGGTATGTTTCCAGCTCCTCACGTGAAGGAAGAAGAGTTTGAGGTGGAGTCAGCACAAACGGTTTTAGATGGAGAACAAGAAGCTGGACGTGACGCCAACTGGCCAAATCAGGGTCTGATACTGGTAGGGTCCACGATGTGATGATGGATGATCCATCCAACCATCGTTTTACTATTAACGCAATACCCCACTGGAAAAAATGTGTACTCTCTGAGATCTTACAAATAAATGTCAAGGAAGGCAAAAAACTCTCCATGACGGCTTCATTCATGTTGTTCAACAGCTCGAGAAATGGAAAATCTATACGTTCATTGTTCTATCCTGGCCTATGGCATTTGTCCGATCACAGCCACCAGCTTTGATCGAAGTGATTACAATTGATCCGTTTCAAGCGTCGAATGAACCCCGAGATGTTGTTGGTCAGTATACTCCCGTTCTTGATTAGGTACGGTATTTCTTTTTAGCTGACAAGAACAAAGCAAGGGCTCGTGGAATAAGCACTGCTACTAAAATCCTTAACGTACTTACTGCCTGTTACTCCTTGTTACAGGGCGGCAGGCTTCGAGATTGCATTCATGCAATACAGCTAGCCAGCTAGGTACCTTTGCATTGGAATATTATTTTATACACAGTGCACAGTGCACAGTGCACAGTGCACAGTCACATATGCACACACATGCAAACACGTGGAATTCTCCAGCTTTCATCTTTTGCTTGAAGAAGCTTGCCATTTGTAAAATTTGGTCCGAGATGGCGTGCAGGATCGTAATACAGCTTTTTTGGCCCGGGGCCGGATCTTTTGGATCTTATCCGACACTATGACCCAACCATTTATTTCGTTATTTCTGTCTTCGAGTAACATCTGATGGTATTCGCGTAACCCCTTCATGAGGTGATGTCGTCGTAAAATATCTATGTATTACATAGTAATACAGCTCTCTGTGCTTTTGTCCTGAGAGGCTTTCTTGAATATGATCGCCAAGTGAATTGACCGTCTGGTGTCCTCGATATTTGTTTCGGGTTTGACGATGATCTCTCTTTTATGGAATGGATCCATTGGTACCTCGGGTATCTGCCATTTTCACATTTGATGATCTACATCCTGGAAGACCTCCGAGTTATGTGATTGACAAGAAGTCAAGTACTTATCTTAGGTAGGCATGAAGGTGGCGTAGCCGTAGAAACTCTGTTTAGCTTGAAAAGAGAGATAAACGGAAAATGAATTTTCCATTGGCTGCTGCGAGATAATAGACCCGACTCCCAAAGTCGACCCCTCTATCAGGCTAAAGAATCGATTCATACAGACTTCACCATCTACGCAGGTCTCACCCCAAAATCTATATAACATCCTGCTGTCTTTGCGGCGGTATCACGAGCGTGTCGGAAGTTACAATTGTAACTCCATCAGCTTGGCGTTCGAATTGGCTAACAGAAAGTGGAAAGAATATGAAAGGATTCCGCTTTGACTCTTCGGACAAATTCTCCAAGTTACACTGTGCCCCTTTTTTGGTCTTCGGGAGGACTAACCCCGCACTAAAGCTGCACCCCAGAGGGAAAGATGTGGTATTGATATTGGTACTATTGGTTGAAAGATTCTATTCAGGGTTTCAAAGATCAAGAGTTAAAAAAGTCTTGCGTAAATTGCTGATAGGTAGGCGATAGCAACGGTAGCGTTTTGCAAGCCAATATCCGCGGCTGAAATCTTCAGGCCTACTAGGTCCTGAAGTATTCAAGTGGTAGAGCAATTGCCCCCCGAACCAAAAATCCATCCTCTTTTGCAGCAATTCTGACTTCGGTATAGCCGTAGTCGAGCCGTATCAACATCTTATCCGATCTTATCCACTATCCACTTGTTATGAAAGACCGACCTGCCGATTTGGCTCAGCCATGAAGGCCAATCGATTAGTCGTACAAGGGAGGTGGTTTAGCTTGCCTATCCATCCACATCCACATCCACATCCACGCCATCAAGGCACAGCAATTGGAAAAGATCGACTAAAATCCTCAACCCCGCCCACATATCTTCCGCAGCCTGCTGTCTGGGAGAACGGGGGGACTGATGAAGAGGGTAATCCGAGCTTGAGGAAATTCATGAACTAATTGATTTACGTGTACTGTACTCGTAGCCTGGTGTTCTTTTTCAGCTGACTGACTCGATGTGGATGAGAGACTCATGAGAGGCGAGACTCTGTTTATATTGATTGCATCCTGCTTTTACGTTAGATGTGTTTTTATCAACGATAGTTAGAGACCACTTTCTTATCCAAATAACATACTAGGTAGGTAATCAATCATACAACCAACCCAGAGGCTGAATTCAACTCGAATCAAATTTCACTCACTCGTAAACATCCAAGACAAGAAAGGTTAATTGAAGCCAAAGTCAATTGTGTGATCCAATGGCGAAGTTTATTAAAACATAACTTTTACTTTTTGGATAAAGTAAAACATTTGCTTGAATGGGTTTGTATCCTTCGGGCCATCGCTGGTCCCTGATAAGTTATAACCACCAGTGACCTACATAACCAGACAGAACCAAGGAAAAATAATGGGACGAGAGACGAGACCACCGTTCCAGCCTGATTAGTGCCATCGTCCACCGCCCCCATTGCACTTCAACTCGCATGTCGGATTGTTATTCTCAACCTATCGCTTCCAATCGCTTCCCTTTTCGAGTCTTCACCGTGGGTGGTGGCCGTACATGAGGACTAAGCTATTTATCTCTCCTCCTCCTCCTCCTCCATTCGCTCTCTGCTTTGTTTACCTCAAAACCCTCCCACACTTTTCTGTCGTCAAATTCTCTTGAATCTCGGATCTTCCAATTCCAATTGCAGTGCTACTTTCCTACTCGTCATCTTAAACCTCCCTCGCACTTTGAATCTCCAAATCTCGTCGCATGCTTGAGATTGGAACATCTGACCAAATTGCTTGAAGCACGAAACCTGTTCATGTGCGAAGCCCAGTTGAGCCGATAAGGAGAAGTGCGATAAGGACTCTGGAAAAGTGATCGATATTGATAACGGCCGATATCTAGACATATCTATCCATCCACATTGCGCCATTCTCCTTCCCCCGGTGGTGAGTTTCTCTTACTAGAATTGTCATATCTCATATGCATGCGCATACACCATTCACTTGACGAGTTGAGGCATTAATTCTTGGAAACAGCAGGTTCAACCTCCCAATCTTCCACTCCCGAAATATCTCCCACTTTCATCGCACGAGTCCAGGAAGAAAAAACATTCGTTGGCTGGGTCCATGCAAAAGAAACAGAGGAATTAAATATTCCCTTGTCTCCCAAAATAATTATTTCACTTCGCTTCGCACATATTTCGTGATCGATAAATAGTATTACAGTACAATTGCGCCTTGTTTACGTCGGATCCCGTCAGCTCAGATTTAAAGTCATTGGTGAATTGAAATCGAGGAACCCCCACAATTCAACCTCAGTCAAACATTAACTATCAAATACTTCCATCACTTGCCTGCTTCTAAAGTGGGGACATCGAGTTTTTGAACAAGGAAATTATCTCAGTGTGTCGATTCGGGCCTGACAACCAAATGACCTCCCAGGCTTCAATCAACACGATGGCGGGGTTCTCAACTCCAGTCGAAAGTGCAGCACCGACGAGGAACGACGAAAGACCTGTGAAGTCCAAAGGTAAATGGCTTCAAAGGATATCTTCGTCGCCTACACTCGCACAGTTCAGTCGGAAACGAGCGAAGACTAGTCCATATGGTAGCAGGTCTACACTTTCCTGTATAAGTTTCGCTCCCCTAATGTCGGAGAGTCCTGCGACCCAGTCAACAACAGAAGGACGTTCTTCTGGAGCGCCAGCCTCAGGTGCAGCCTCGGGCCCAGCCTCAGGAGTAACCTCAGAAGTAGATTCAACGCCAGCCACTCCAGGTCCCGATACCCCATATTATGATCCAGTATATCGTCACATTGCTCTTCGGCGCATCGAGAACGAAGCTATGGCTGGCGTATCAACTCTTCCGCAGGAACTGAAGCAACTGTCCATCGCGGATGTAAAGAGACCTGCGTCTTCTTCATCTGCGATTCTAGAAATCGTCGAGGATTATTTTACGGAACCCTTGACAGCAAAACCTAAGCTCTCCAAAAACAGCAACTTCAAATTTTGGGAGGAAATGCCGCACGAAATCAAGTTGCACATTTTCGCATTCCTGAAGCCAAAGGAATTAGTAAGAGCTTCCAATACTTGTCGAGATTTCCACAAGACCTGTTTTGACGGACAGCTCTGGACATGCTTCGATGCTTCGGAATTTTATGCTGAAATACCCGCCGAGTCTCTGGCGAAGATCATTGTGTCGGCAGGTCCCTTTATCAAAGATCTGAACCTCCGAGGTTGTGTCCAGGTCGAGCATTATAAGCGTGCAGAAGTGGTCGTGAAGGCATGCAAGAATCTTATAAATGCAACTCTTGAAGGATGTCGAAATTTTCAGAAAGCAACTCTACACAACCTTTTGAAAAGCAACGGAAGATTAGCCAACCTCAATCTCACTGGATTGTCGGCTGTCACAAATGCAACGTGCAAGATCATAGCACAATCTTGTCCACATCTTGAGATGTTCAATGTTTCATGGTGTACTCACATGGATGCGCTTGGTTTACAGCTTGTCATTCAAGGCTGTCCAAAATTGAAGGATCTTCGCGCCGGAGAAGTCAGGGGCCTCGAAAATGAGGATCTGGCACTTCTAATTTTCGAGACTAATCAACTTGAGCGACTCGTTCTTAGCGGCTGTACAGATATCACTGATAATATTCTCAAAACAATGATCCATGGTAAAAACCCGGAGCTCGACGTCTTTACCGATGCTCCACTGGTTCCACAACGAAAACTTCGACATTTGGACTTGAGCCGCTGTAATAGATTGACTGACGTGGGGGTAAAATCGCTTGCCCACGTATGTCAGGGTTTGGAAGGCCTGCAGTTGAGTGGATGCCTTGCATTAACAGACAGTGCACTGGAGCCCGTCTTAGCTACCACTCCACGTCTAACACATCTAGATTTGGAAGATCTCATTGAACTTACAAATAACTTGCTATCCAATCATCTCGCCAAGGCCCCTTGCGCTCCGACTCTCCAACACCTCTCCCTAAGCTACTGCGAGAACCTGGGCGATGCTGGCATGCTTCCTGTTATCCGTGCCTGCACCAGTCTCCAAAATATTGATATGGATAACACGAGGATTAGCGATCTAATTCTCGCCGAAGCAGCGACTATGGTTCGTTTGCGATCTTCACGCACAACAAACTCACGGTCACGTCCCTGCACTGGTCTGCGCATGGTAGTCTTCGATTGCTCAAATGTTACGTGGACTGGAATTCGCGAAGTCCTCTCTCGAAACTCTGAAATAACGAAGCCAGACAATGATGTAAATAGATACACATTCCCAACGGAAATCATCACACTTAAATGTTTTTATGGTTGGCAATTGACCGTGGATGAACATACAAAGCGAGTGCTACGGGGGGATCTTTCCGCGGCTGCAAGGTTGGAGAGAAAGTGGACTGAGTATATGATGGCGAATGAGGAGGCGGGGGCAGATGGTGCGGGCATTAGAAGGAGAAGGAGAAGGGCCAGAGAAGCGCAGCTGATGCATGCAGATGAAGAGGAAGGCGGGGTAGCTGCTGGTGGAGTTGGAAGGAGAAGAAGGGCGAGAAGCAGTGCGTGCGCAATCATGTGATTGTGAATATTGCAGGTATCATGGAGTGTGGATATGTGAAATGAGAGATGGTACATATGATGGGATATGAAATAGCGATCAACACAACAGGAGTATTATTGCTTGGGATTAGGGTGTAGGCAGAAATTTGGTAGATGAATAAGTTTATTATTATGTGCTTGGCTGCTTGGTTGCATGCCTGAATGGGTTCAATAGCATTGGGCTGGATTGGGAGTCAATATCCATGGAAACGGAAAAAGGAACGGAGCGTTAGGGAATCCTCTCAATCAGAGCTGAATGCAGAACGCTCACAACTTCGTTTTCTTTTATTGCATGACTGCTAGGCTTGAATATTTGAGATAAGTTGGCTTGGGTTATCAGAAGATTAATTTTTTCAATGGGAAGGGATGAGACGAGATGCTATGTGTATGCTTTCTTTCCTTATTTGTTTCTGTTGATTTGTGACCTCCGTTTATTATGTTTAAAATGGCTAGGATGTATGCGATGCAATGCAATGCAATGCGATGATAGGATAGTGTGGATAAGATAAGATGAGATGAGCTGAGATAAGATGAGATGATTCTGGGATGATACGACATAGTTGCATAGGTAGGTAGCTTCAAATGAGATGAGATGATGTTAAATATGAGATGAATTCGTGTTTGGTATTCCATGTTTCATATGAGATGATAGATACGATACATACGTGGACATGCCTTTCTTTTGCATAGCTATCTATGTTCTGGTATTTGACAAAATTTCCAATACATACTCCAAGGACCAATACATTTGGTGACTTGTCCAATGACTGGCTGGTCTCCTTTTAGATTGGCTACGTCATCAGTATGGTGGTACTATATAGTGTAAAGTCTGTAGAGATGTTCGAGTTTAACGGAAAGGTGATAAGCAGGGGAGTGATACCTATGCAGGCTACTTTTTTCCATGTCTCCTCGCACACTACACAAGAAGTGCACAAGTAACCACGCCAACGCGACTCAACCCAAAAACATCAATTCCCTCGCCAGCGCCCAAAACTTATGTTGACCCTCTACGCCCTTGTCTTCAAGTCCGATCGGTCCTCCCGTATCAGAAATTGCATTATTCACCAACTCCTTCGCGAGGCCCCACTCATTATTCTCCACCAGTGCCATCAACAACGTCCTCATCGTGTTCCAACTCGTAAATTGTTTGGATTTTTGCACTTTGCCCAAGTAATGAATGGCCGTTGTCGTATCTCCTACGCTCGCATAGCCCTCTATGAGACGATCCCAGAAGATATGGTCGACGGAGCCCACCTTTACCTGAGCGCGTTCGATGAGAGTGGTTGCTGCTTGGAAATTGGGCGGGGTTTGCGCGAAGTAATATTCCAGGAGGATGGTGTAGATGTAGGTTGAGGGCGTTACTCCCTGTTTCGCCATTCGTGCCATGACCTCAGATACCGGGCTGACATCCTTAGGTACGCCTCGTAATAATAGGTAGATCATTTTGCTGTATAAGAACAAATTTGGCGTTACATTCATCTTTTCCATGGTAAGAAAGGTGCTGTTGATTGCTTCTATTTGTTCTTCCGGAGTCAGTACATCGATATCGGCAAAATTTTGCTCTAGAATTGTGACGAAGGTTGCGGCATCTGCTTGAACACCTTGACCTTCCATGGAAGTCAAAATCTCTGGAGTCTTATCTGTATGGCCGGCACGGACTATTGACCAAAGAAGTGTGTTATATGTTTGGACGTCGGGAATGATGCCCCACTGATCTGCCCAGGCAAGGATGCGATTAGCAGCTCCTATTTCTTGCATCTTTATGAGGCCGGCAACTGCTGCATTGACAGTTGCAATAGTAGGCTTAACGGCCACAGTGTGGACGTCTTTCCACTTTCTGGAATTCTTCAATTCGAAATTGGGATATTTTTTCCTGACTGCAGCTAGCCATAGACGTCCCATCTCATCCAATGCGCGTATGCCATCTTCTGCCTTGTAACAGTGAATAAGTCCGCTGATCCTCGTGGTCCAACAAGTAACATCGGGAGTTGCTCCAGATGCTATCATCATGGCCCAAACTTGTTCAAGGGCTTTTGCATCGCGGGATGCCTTGCAGCCATTCAATAGGGCATCCCAGGCACCAAGGTCTGGAGTTACATTGTTCCTGATCATATGGTTCCAAACATCGATGGCTCGAGGTTGCTGTTTAAGACTCATGAATACCAAAATGAACTGGTTGTAAAATGCGGGCGTAAGATAACCTGATTCAAAGCCAGACTCAGAACCAGGTTTGGCCGCTGAGTTGTAAACTGGAAGCTTCTGTGCCTGCGACCATAGTTTATCTAGTAAAGCCACATCTCTCCTAGCATGCGCATCAATAACTTTCTTGTGTATAAGCTGGGATCGCTCAGTTTCCCTAAGATTGAAATCCCTAGTGATCTTCTGCTTCTCGGCGAATTCCTTGATGGTGGACCAGTCATTTTTGACTAGATTAACCACGGACTCAGGGACATCCCGAAAATATACAGCGGCATCATTTAGAGTCATCGAACATGCATTGACCATACTGGAGAAACTTAATATGAGCGGCCGCGCATTCCCTACAGTCTTTGCACCAATTTCAGTTCTATCAAGTTCAAGAAGAAGCTTGAGTGTTCCCAATGCGATTGCAGGCAACTGATACATCTCACCTGGAAAGAACTGAGGAGTGAGAAGACTAAATGCATGTTGAATTCCATTTTGTTGCTTTTCCACGAAAATACTGTGGAGGGAATGCTTTGGCAGATTTGACCAGTCAGATGAAGAAGGAACGATGCTGGAGTCTAGCTCGTTGGATAATTCTTGGCTTCGATATCGTCGAGGTCGTCGGCGACAGACGACGTTCCAACTTTTAAGAAGCTCGGTTAGTAATGTCTGTCCCTGTTCTGTCGCAACACCGACTTCTGAGATGCTGGTAATCAATGTGGTTAGCATTTTGGCCCATTGCGTGCCACGCAGTAAACCCAGCTCAAAAGTGACCCTTATCATTTCTGGAAAGGTAGGTACATCGTCACGAAGAGGCTGCTCCTTTCTCTTATCTATTATAAGCCTCAGTAACAAGGGTACTCCAGATTTGAGAGAGGGAGGCCATGAACTTCGAGTGATGGAACCACTTTTCCAAGCAGTAGGCCCAAAATGTTCCAGAAAGAAGGACCAACAGTCATTGAGAGGGCGTTCTTCCCGGAGCATTTTTTGTAATTGTTCTCCATGTTGGTAAGACTTCACCGGAGATGACGTCCGGTGGAAAGACTCCGATACACGAGCTGGTTGCCGAATCGACTGTTGCTTGAGGCTATCTTCAAACATTGACTCCAATGCATCTGCTGGCTCTTTAGTAGCATGACGAATAGCTGGTGGTCTTCGAGGCAGTGCTTGGCTCTCTCTAGAATCGACACCTTGGAATCCTCTCGTTGACTCGGCATAGTTTTGTTTGTGCTCCTCACTCGTGGAGCTTTGGGGGGCACCGATTAGAGAGTTAAAGGCCGCTTTCGAGTGCAATTGGAAGGATTTGCTTCGACGTAAATGACTAACTGTTCGCCGGCATGTTATGCAAACATATGGGGAGCTCATACCGACCGTTCCACGCTCGCATTAAGGCTTGTGTCACGGAGCAGGAAGTCGTGAGAGCTGGCAAATTCGAGACAAAAAAAAGTAGTTAATAGTCGAATTATTATATTTCAACAATAAGTCAATCATATGCATGAATAAGATAAATTCTAAGCACGGACTTTTTACTAAGCTATCCCGACACCCCGGCATATATCAAGCTTGATAGAAAGAAGCTCAGGGCATCAACATCGAGGTTTAGTTTACAGCTTGAATCTTCAAGTGCCGTACGTACGTACGTACGTGTTCTGTCACATTACCTTAAAAAGGTATCACATAAAATGACTACGTTAGAACCCCGTGGACCATATTCACAAGAGGAGCTTAAAAGGCTGTATCCAGAAGATCTCCAGTTGCAACTTGTTCAGGTTCTCCTTCGACATGGAGAGCGAAGCCCAGTTTCTGCGAGATTTCAAAATGCTGGATTGAAGCCCTACTGGCCGTATTGCTCGGCAGCCCGGCGAATGGTGGGTGCTACAATGAAAGCTAATTCCTCAGACTGGACTCCCCTTCAATGGAGACGTCGCTTAGAAACATTTGATAGTGATGATGGCCCTACTATTGCACGAGGGCCTCGAGGAGAGGTCGATGATGTTTGCAATCTAGGTGAATTGACAGATAAGGGGAGAGAAACAACTTCACAGTTGGGAACACGACTTCGAAGACTTTACATTGACCAATTGCAATTTCTACCCCCAATGATTCATAATACCGATTTTATATACCTTCGCGCGACGCCGATTCCAAGAGCTCTGGAATCACTGCAAGAGGCCTTCTTGGGCATGTATCCACCTAACTCACGCGCTGCATCTTGCCCCCCGCCAACTATCATCACACGCGCGCCTTCTGGTATGTTCTGCAAGTCTTCAATATCGAAGCTCGCTGCTAACCACTTAGCTTCTAGATGAGACTTTGTTTCCAAACGGTCGTGGCTGCAGAAGGTTTGCGCAACTGTCGAGAGCTTTCGCGCAACGAACTGCCGATCAATGGAACCAGACAGATGAAATGGAATATCTAAATAAACTTATCAGCAAGTGGATGCCCGATTCAAGTAAACGAGTAGCTGTCGATTCTCATCCCAGACTTTCTGGTATCATGGATACTATAAATTCCACCCTAGCTCATGGTCCCGAAACCAGATTACCAAAAGAGTTCTATGATAAAAAAGGTCGGGCCATTATAGAAAGAATAGGGGTGGAGGAATGGTTCAACGGATATAAAGAGTCAGAAGAGTATCGATCACTGGGCATCGGAGGGCTAATGGGAGATCTGGTGTCGAGAATGGTTGGTAGTGTTGAGCACAACGGGCAAGATGGACTGCTGGAAACTGGTGGTGAGGATGGTTTGACTGGCATTGGTAGAGGAGGTGAAAAGGCTATAAAGCTTGGCTTGAGTGGTTGTCATGTTACCACTCTCGCCGCCGTTCTTTCTAGTCTAGGGGCGTTCGAAGGCGAGCCTTGGCCACCGTATACGTCTCACATTGCTTTAGAGATGTTCCGCAAAAAACAATCGTCGTTTGAGGAACCCAAATATGATCCGCCCAAAGCTCGCAGTACCGAAAAAGGACTGCTTTCGATATTCGGATTAAGTAAACAAGCTGAAGCAGGTCCGATTGGTATTGCACGGAGGAAGCTTCATGATCTTTCGGAAACGGAGAAGTCTAAGCTAGATGGTTATTATGTTAGGATTCGGTACAATGATAAGGTTATGAAAGTTCCTGGTTGTAGGCCACAAGGCAAGCATTTTGAGGGCGACGACTCGTTTTGCACATTGGTATTTTTCCACCCTCAAAACAGCCTGTAGGGCATTGACTGATCATTTCTAGGCGGAGTTCAAAAACATAGTGGACAAGTATACTCCTGCTCACTGGAAGAAGGATTGCTTGAACAACATAGATGCACCACCCTTTCCAAAAGTTAAAGAGCCCGCAGGATATTAGGTGTGAGATTTGACAATATCACATATTTTTCCTTAGTAGAGATCACGCTATGGACGAAATAAATCCAACACCAGAATCACCTAAGCCCTACACACCACACTAAGGTCTATAATACCTAGTCCTTGTACTCCTCGTCCGTTTCGTGACGCAGATTTGACAATCAAATACTTTTTCAGGATCAATGCTTATCTAGGATTTTACTTCGGTGCGCAATTTCATTCGCCGGATGCGGAAAAATCTGTAGATATACGCATACTGCATTTACTGGTTTTGCATGGCTTGATCTGTATAGACTGCTTTATGTAATTCAAAAGAGACTGTTGTATTATTTCTGGTACCTAAGACACCAACCTTCTATGATTCTCTTGTATACAAAACTAACCACCGTGCTCGCCGGGTATCGTCTTCTTCCATATTCAAAGTTTGATCTACAGTATATCCAAGATTTTTTCAAAATCGTGAACCTCTAAAACTCTGCAAAGTGCATCATTACAATCTAGATGGTTCAGGATGGTTTGCTGGCTTGTTCCCTTCGATAACAACGCCGAGCGCAGATCCAGCGTCTAAAGCTGGCAAGGCTGGAGTGGTAGAAAATGATTCGTCTCCAGAGAAACGCCTGGAAAAATTAGTGCACGTCATTCATATATTCCAGTAAAAAGAAGCCAACTTACCATCCTCGCTCTTCCCCTCCACTTAAGAAGCTACAATCACCATTTTCCTTGATCTCCCAGCCACCACCCACACCATTACCATTTCTCCATCCCACTTCAGGTATTTTCTCTTCTGGACCCTTCCACATATCCACTTCCTTTCCTATCTCACCACCACTCTCCTTTCTCTTGAAGACACTCAATCCACAGGTGAAAGGTCTGAAATCCTCCTCGCCAACATCCTCTGGCATTCTTCCAGTTAAACATCTTCCAATTGCTATCAATGTCGCTGCGTGCGTGCATATAACAATAGCCTTGACACCCTCCTTATCGGCATCTTCTATCACCCTATGTAATGCATACGCCGTTCTATCATGCAAAGTCTCTATACCCTCTCCATTAACACTAGGTCGAATTTTCGGCACATACTCTTTGTCATATGCCGGGAATAAAGAATGTAACAACTCAGGGGTTGCAGGACTGGGGTGATCGAATCGAGCGGTGCCATACCATTCACCTAGTCCATTTTCGCCGCGGATCTTGAGAGTAGCAGGGTCGCTTGTGGTGGAAGAAAGGTGTGGTATAAGAGGGGAGATTGTTTGGATGCAGCGGTAGAAGGGAGAGGAGTAGATTCGTTCGATGGGTGGAGACAGTGTGCTTAGATGGAGGCCAAGTTCTGCGGCTTGGGCTTCACCATATCCTGCAAGTGCAGGATCGCTGGGTATACCGGTGGGAGTTGGAATATTGGCAGTGTATGTACCTGTCACAGCTTTGTGGAAATATAAGCTTATTGGTTCATATTAAAGTGTAACCAAAAGAAAATGGAGTGCTTACGATCGACAATCCAGTTTGAGCGAAACTTGAGAACGTCAGTTTGTTTTAGTTGAGCGCAGACTTAGAGAGACAACTTACGCCATGGCGAGTTACGTAAATTGTTGTCAACGAACGTGGGGATTTGGAAGACATTTGGTGGTAGGTTGATGGGTTTGTGAAAAAGAGATATACTTTCAGAGACTTTAAGTTGTTTTTCACAATGACGTTGTATGGAGAAAATCAATATGTACCTGCGCTTTTCTCCCCGCCTCGGCTGCGATAAGATAAAGAAAGGGGCCGCCGGTTGGAGGAGTTCCGGAGTTTTATATTGTTGAGAAACTTAAGACTGTATCATATCAAAGAGGAATTCTATTTGACTTTGTTAAAGGCGGGAGTTGATTTCTTTGTCATTTAATCTATTTAATAGTTCTTCTACATGGTAATCAACATTGGAATGGATATAACAGGGTTGTATTTATACATCAAAAGGAATTAATACACTGGTCTGATGTGAGTCCCTACCGCGAAGGGCCCATCTGACGCATATAATATCCTTTTTGATAGCTACGATTTATTTCATAGTGATTTACTATTCTTTGCCCCTCGTAGTCTCATATCTATGGCAGGTCAGCATTCGTGTCATCGTTATACGTTCAGGTGACAACATACCTCTTTCCTCTGAATGCCCAAATACCCCAGTTACCACAGCTAATGTCTTGAGGGTCCATATCGTTCAGATCCCATCTCAAACTTCGGAAGCGATTCTCTCCTGGTTCCATGAGCATGTCCATTTCTCCTCCTACAGTCTTCTTGACCCAATCAATATCGCGATCCATATCATATTGTGTGTATCCAGTTACCAGAATTGGTACTTTGGTCTCTAGCAGTTGTGGTATAGTTTCCGCCCACTCATGTGAGCTGGCTGGGTGTCCTAAACCAGGATGGAAAAGCATGAAGCAGTCGAAGTAAGGATCATAAGGATAAAAGTGACCAGCTTTGTGAAGGGTGTGATAATACTCCACAAAGGTACTAATCTTCAAGGAGTTGGTTATACGATCCTCAACAATTGCGCCAAAAGGATTCCCCGGAGTTCGTTCAGGTAAAGGAAATTCGGCATCTCTGTTCGCCATACTTTCTGGCCCGATGAAGATCAGATGGAATGTGACCCGAGGAAATAGATGTGCTAGCTGCACCCACACTTCTCTTGGCAATGAAGATTCTGCGCGAGCACCTAGAATAAAGATTCTCACTGGTGGGGGTGTTGGTCTAAGATTCTTGATCTCAGATCCACCACCAGTTCGTGCAGGATGTAGATTGTAACGAAGAGCTGGATCTATTAGTCATAAGTATTCCGAGAGATTTGAAGTTCTGACATACCACTCAAACTCTTAAGACCTTCGACCGTCAATCTTCCACCTTTCTTAATGTTGTAGGGACTCAATTCGTGTAGCACACTTCCAATAGTAAGAGGGTATGTCAATAACCTAGTCGCTTGCCTTAAACTCCTTTCATCATTGATAGCCTTGAACTCTCTTGAAAAGAGTAGAGTATCCCAATTCGTCATATTAACCATTGCTTCCTCAATCTGGTCTGAAGGGTATTCGAACTCGGGAAAGAACCGGCCGGAGCGTAGATCGTGGTCATCCTCATTTATCTCTCGTAGGGTATCACATATCTCTAAATGTGCCTCATAATCGTCCGCCCAGTGCTCTTCTGAGCATGACACAGGTATTCCGCAATCTGGACATTCGAAACTGACGTGGGCAGGTGATAATGCGCCTGTAGCAGGTTTCCGTGCTTCGGGGTCGTCTGGGTTTGTGGGCAATCGAGTCTGGTGATGATCTGGGTGTGGGCAGTAGGCATTTTGTTTCATGAAAGCTGCCCGTCTCCTGATTTCGGGGGATGGCGAATTCGAGAAAGAGTGGAAGAGGTTGTTCGGCTTCAAGAGAGCTCGCTCCTCAACCTCTGAAGGCGGGGTCGATTCCAAGCCACCTGGACCTCTATACTGCGGAGGCTCATTTCTCGCTACCTGACCTTGTGCAAAAGATATTGCTCGACGACCTAGATCTTTTTGCGCCAATTGATTTCCCGCTAGCGCATTCGAGGAGAACTGGGGTTTCCTACTGCTACTGCCAGAAGTGATGTTTCTTCTTCCCAAGCCGATCGACCTAGGCGTTTTTCTTAGCGCATGTAAGCACTTCTGACAGGTATATGAAGCTGAGGAACGCATGATTCTTAGCCACCGTTGAGTTTCGTATATCTTGTAGAAGTAAAGTGCTTTGCAAGCCGTGTTCAAGAAATTTGATACATGAGGTGATTCGATGTTTAAGTGGTCGCGTATTCTTTCTTAAAGCGGCATGAATCTCTTTTAGCTCTTGAATATTTGTAGATGCAGGAAAAACAACCTCGAGCACCAAAGCTTTGCGACAAGCTACTTGTCGAGCCCATTACAAATGATACCATCTCTGTTATTCCGCGCCAAGTGATTAATCTTACCTGAAGCTGCGCAGACTTTCTGCGCCGCTGCCAAAATATGGCGACAACATCAAACCAATTCCTGTACAGCTTGTCAATCAATCCTCCTACGGCCATCACCCAGGCGATCCTCGGACAATTTGCTGGAACGAAAGAACAACAGATTGTGACCGCTTCTGGTTCGCGTCTTACTCTTCATAGGCCAGATCCATCACAGGGGAAGATTATTACCGCGCTTTCACATGATGTCTTTGGTATAATCAGAGCCATTGCAGCTTTTAGACTGGCTGGTAGCAATAAGGGTAAGTCCTTCATCTCATCCCATTTGAGCTTCACTTAGTGATTTGAAGCATCGATGGCAGCACGAATCATAACGACATGGACAGGCTATGGGGACGAGTGTTATGGGAAGTCAGCCATAATGGAGAGCTAAGCTAAAATAAATAATCGCAGATTACATTATCATCACATCTGACTCTGGCCGTATAACGATTGTCGAGTTTATCCCAGCACAAAACAAATTCAATCGGCTACATCTCGAGACTTTCGGCAAGTCGGGCGTCCGAAGAGTAGTTCCAGGTCAATACTTGGCTGTCGATCCGAAAGGCAGAGCCTGTCTAACCGCATCGGTGGAGAAGAACAAGCTCGTATATGTCCTGAATCGCAATTCTCAGGCGGAGCTTACGATATCATCTCCTTTGGAAGCCCATAAAGCTCAAACTTTGGTATTTGCGTTGGTAGCCTTGGACGTGGGATACGCAAATCCGGTCTTTGCTGCTCTCGAGGTTGATTATGGAGAGTCGGATCAGGATCCAACAGGGCAGGCCTATGAGGATATTGAGAAACAGCTTGTTTACTATGAACTGGATCTTGGTCTGAATCATGTTGTGCGAAAATGGTCGGATCCTGTCGATCGAACAGCAAACATACTCTTCCAGGTACCTGGAGGGACAGACGGACCAAGTGGAGTTTTAGTTTGTGGGGAAGACAACATCACCTACAGGCATTCTAACCAGGAAGCCTTTCGTGTTGCTATTCCTCGTCGGCGTGGCGCGACCGAGGACCCACAAAGGAAACGAAACATCGTAGCAGGTGTTATGCACAAACTTAAGGGTGCTGCAGGAGCCTTCTTCTTCTTGTTACAAACAGATGATGGTGATCTCTTCAAGATTACCATTGAGATGGTAGAAGATGACAACGGGCAACCTACCGGCGAAGTCAAACGTCTCAAGATCAAGTACTTTGATACAGTGCCTGTTGCGGCGAGTCTTTGCATCCTTAAAAGTGGATTTCTTTTTGTTGCAAGCGAGTTTGGCAATCATCAATTCTACCAATTTGAGAAACTTGGAGACGATGACGAAGAAATAGAATTCGTCAGCGATGATTTTCCAACGGGAACAAATGAATCATACACGCCCGTCTATTTTCACCCAAGACCGGCGGAAAATTTGAGCTTAGTCGAAAGTATCGACTCGATGAACCCTTTGATGGATTGCAAAGTGGCAAATCTTACCGATGAGGATGCACCACAAATTTATTCAATTTGTGGCACTGGCGCTCGAAGTACTTTTAGAACACTGAAACACGGTTTGGAAGTTAGCGAAATCGTTGAATCTGAACTGCCCGGTGTACCATCTGCAGTTTGGACGACAAAGCTCACTAGAAATGATGTTTATGATGCTTACATCATTCTATCTTTCTCAAATGGTACTTTAGTCCTCAGTATTGGTGAAACGGTGGAAGAAGTAACTGATACTGGATTTTTATCGTCTGCGCCGACACTAGCCGTACAGCAACTTGGCGAGGATTCTTTGATTCAGGTTCATCCTAAAGGTATCCGCCACATTCGTGCGGACCATCGCGTGAATGAATGGGCTGCTCCCCAGCATCGCTCAATCGTTGCAGCTACTACCAACGAACGACAAGTTGCTGTAGCGTTAAGTTCTGGGGAAATTGTCTATTTTGAGATGGATTCGGATGGATCTCTCGCTGAATATGACGAGAAGAAAGGAATGAGCGGCACAGTCACCTGTCTGAGTCTTGGTGAAGTTCCCGAAGGACGACAGAGAAGTCAATTCTTAGCTGTTGGCTGCGATGACTCGACAGTTCGCATTCTGAGTTTAGATCCCGATTCAACACTAGAGAACAAGTCGGTTCAAGCTCTAACTTCTCCCCCGAACGCCCTTTCCATTATGGCCATGTCGGACTCATCCTCTGGTGGCTCAACTCTGTATCTTCATATAGGACTTTATTCCGGTGTCTATCTGCGGACTGTTTTAGATGAAGTGACCGGAGAGCTCTCCGATACGCGAACACGTTTCCTAGGGCCAAAGCCTGTAAAGCTTTTCAGAGTATCCGTTCAAGGTCAGACTGCAGTGCTTGCGCTCAGCTCTAGACCATGGCTAGGATACTCAGATCCTGTGACTAAGGGATTCATGCTCACGCCACTTGATTATCCTGCTCTGGAATGGGGCTGGAACTTCAGTAGTGAACAATGTACCGAAGGAATGGTAGGAATTCAAGGACAAAATCTTAGGTATGTCAACACAGCTCCACGTAATTTCAACGGCATCAAATATCATGATGATTTTCTTATCGTTAAACTTCCTATGTCCTTCGTGACCATGAGGATGAAATATTATAATTCCAATTGTTCCTTCTGAGATATTTGACACAAATTAAGCCATGAAATTATACACTCATACTGGAGTAAAAGCTAACCCACCACAGAATATTCTCTATCGAAAAACTCACCAATAACCTCTTACAAGAATCCATTCCTCTAACCTACACTCCTCGTCGTTTCGTCCGACACCCAGAACACCCTCTTTTCTACGTGGTCGAAGCAGACAACAACATTCTTTCTCCAGCCACAAAACAAAAGTTACTCGAGGATCCTTCGCTTGTAAATGGAGATGCCACGGTGCTCCCCCCTGAGGAGTTTGGGTATCCAAGGGGAAAAAATCACTGGGCTTCTTGTATCTCTGTTGTCGATCCTGTGGCTGAAAAGAAAGTTTTGACTACAATCCACCTTGAGGACAACGAATCGGCAGTCAGCGTCGCTGTTGTTGCTTTCGCCAGTCAGGAAGACGAAACATTCCTGGTTGTCGGAACTGGTAAGGATTTGGTGGTTAGCCCAAGATCATCCACTGCAGGCTTCATTCACGTATATCGTTTCCACGAAGATGGCAAAGAACTTGAGTTTATACACAAAACGAAAGTAGAGGAACCACCCATGGCACTACTTGCTTTCCAAGGAAGACTATTAGCTGGAGTAGGAAAAGATCTACGCATATATGACCTTGGAATGCGTCAACTCCTACGAAAAGCACAATCCGAAGTTGCACCTAATATGATAGTTGGACTGCAAACTCAAGGTAGTCGCATCATTGTAAGTGACGTTCAAGAGAGCATCACCATGGTTGTGTACAAATTCCAGGAAAATAGACTCATTCCATTCGTGGATGACACAATCGCAAGGTGGACATCATGTACTACCATGGTAGATTATGAGACTGTTGCAGGAGGGGACAAGTTTGGCAATCTCTGGCTCCTCCGTTGCCCTCCTAAAGCCAGCGAGGAAGCGGATGAAGAAGGTTCCGGTGCTCATCTCCTACATGAACGCCAATACCTAGCTGGAGCTCCACATCGTTTAACATTAATGGCGCACAACTATGCCCAGGATATTCCCATGAGCATTCAAAAGACGAACCTCGTTGCCGGAGGTAGAGATTGCTTATTGTGGGCTGGACTTCAAGGTACACTTGGTATCTTGATACCATTCGTTAGTCGAGAGGACGTAGACTTCTTTCAGACTTTAGAACAGCATCTCAGATCAGAAGACCCGCCCCTGGCTGGAAGAGATCACTTAATATACCGAAGTTATTACGTGCCAGTGAAGGGCGTTATTGATGGAGATTTATGCGAAAGATATACCCTCTTGCCAATGGACAAGAAACAAATGATTGCAGGAGAGTTGGACCGCTCGGTTAGGGAGATTGAGAGAAAAATTTCGGTACACAACCCCAGTACATAATTAGGAAGAACATGAGGCTAACAAATCTTTTAGGATATTCGGACACGATCGGCATATTAGCCTGGTGTAATTTGCTGCAAAGATATTGTATCAGATGGTGTTGTATTTATACAAAGCGGTCAACATGCACGATATAATGAACCTCATGATCCTTATTTTAAATACGAAAATTAAAACAGAATCTGAAACCTCAATCTTACAGTATTCATTGTGTGCAGGCTAAAATTTATATTATCTCTGTCCTGTGAATCTCCTTCTCCCAACATCATATTTCGTCTTGCCTTTACCCTTCCCTTTATCTGAGATGGGATTTTCCTTTTCCCATCTCTCGTCATCTCTATATACCCCCATAGCGAGCTCTAGATCGTAGTTGGCTTGCTCAAGATAGAGGACTGCGACATCATATCTAATGAAGGACCCAATGTTAGCTCTCTATTCTTCGTTTCACATTACCCAATCCCAAATCTCCCACTTCACATTCGTACATAAACCTAGAACCTCTTCCTATCCCCCCCTCATTCGAGCGCCCAAGCAAAAATAATCACAAGCAAACTTACTCATAAACTTTACATCCCACCATAAACCTCCTCACACTTGCTTTCCTCCTCTCCTCCTCCTCTCCTTCCACTGGCCGCGGGCTCAAACTCGCACCGCCCTTGTACCATTCCCCAGGTATCAATATTGTTTTCCTAGCAAGAAGAAGGTAGTCGCTTGTTATACCGTTTTTCTTTCGCAATACCTCGATTGGGACACCGTAGCGGAGTGAAAGGGAAGTCATGGAATCGCTGCTATGGGAGAGGAAGTGAAGTATATCATCTGGTTGTGACTGTGACTGCGATTCTTTTTGTGACTGTGTCACTGATTGCTGTTGTGATTTGAAGAAGAGAGAGTGGCTATAGACTGGAAGGGAAGTTTGAGAATGCGAGGAGTGGCTGCCAATGGTCTCTTCATAAGAGGGCGGCTTATCTTTCGTTGCTGGTTTGCGTCCTGTGGAATCGGATATCGTATCCCCGTTCGTTGTGTCTCCGTTCCTAACCTGGCAAAATGGACAATATATCTTGAATCTTTCATTGCGCTCCATGCATTCTCCGCAGATAATGCGGCCACAGCATGATAATCTTCTATCTTCTCCCCTGCTACTCCCTTCCTTTTCTTCCCAAATCATGTCTTCCTTTTTCTCCCAATCATATGCTCCACTCTTCTCCGAAAATACTTCGTCTTCCTTCGCTCTCTCACTGGAACTCAAAATCCTTCTCCTCGATTCAAAAGGGGGGTCGATTCCCGCTGTAGATGCCGAATAAGAAGGCGGTTCACTCCCCGATCCATCACTTCCTATCTGTGCAAGCAAACGCGCACAAGTACAGCAGGACTCCTGAATCATATTATCCGAATTTTTAATCTTTAAAAGGCTGGGTATCGATCGAAGCGAAACTGAAGGCAGTATGGAAAACAAATTGAAGGGGAATTTAGATGGTGGTTTGTCTGATTGATATATTCCGATGATGTAGTTGTTATCTATCTACTGATAGTGATACAAGTATTTGCCCCTCGCTTTAAGCGGACAAGGCGGGGTCGGTTATTTATTACCTTATCGGGATGCCTAGTACGTATGATGCCCAGGTGTACTAAGAATTTTCTAAATACATCCCCAGCACTTCTTCCATATTCAACCCATTATGAATATCTCGCACTTCCATTTACCACCTCATCGTCTCATCTTAATTCAAATCCCTTTAAAGCTCCTTTGGACAAAAATGCAGCAGAGAATCTAACACACAATTCAACATCACGGGGTTACTTATCCTGTGTTTTCCACATAATCGTTCGAAAACCGGGTTTTGATCGATTAAACCGACAAGATTTTATCACAAACCCACAACCCTCCCAATCCTCATGTCCCGCAACAAACTCTCGATTTCTCTTTCTATTTTGATCGAACGATGCAGAATCGAGCATGATTTCGCAGACATATACTACTTATCTAGCCATCTTCGCTCTCAACCATATATACGCCTTCGATCCATTCCATCAAGATGCATTCACGAAGAACCTTGGCTATTTCCCGGTGAAAGTTGGTCACTGGTGCGGGATAGGATTGTGATAACTCTCAAGACATCTCATTGCGACTTCCCGTTATCGTTAAGTTTCTAGCATTGCTTATGTTACCCATATCAATATTCTTCCTCAGTAGTTACATATAAAACATTACCATGGAGGTTCATTGTCCTCTCATTTACTGTCTCCATATTTGGTATCTTCTGATTTGGTGTCTTCCTATGCGTAGTCTTCTCGTCCGCTATTTGCTCAATTGAACTGCCTGCAATCTCGAGTCCTCTTATTGTTTCGTACCGCGTGGCTTTGCGATTAACCTGCTTCACATTTATCTGCTCGTATCTTCTTCGTCTTTAATTGATCGCACAATAGAAAGTCCATCAGGTGGACATTTCCGGAAGGATTATATTCGAGGGACGAGGGACTTTGTTTCAACTAACGACAGAACGGAGAACAGATCCGGCGGAGAGAGATATTCTCAAGACCATTCAATTGAAAAACAAGGATAATCTTTACACATTATATACAAATATGTAACTTTCAGTACATTTGATACCAACCATCCGACTCGAAAATTTATCTATCACCACCATGTCCTTCAATCATAGATCCATACCTCCACCACACACCTCCCTTTTCACAGGCGACGATCAGACCAAAGAATCTACAGTACGATCACCTACCTACCTCTATCATTCAATATACCCCAAGAGGAAGAGAAGCACCCTCAAAAAACCGCCAACAAGTCACAATCCTAGATTTGATCTCACCAAAACCCAAAAGAGTCACAGGGTATCTAAAATACATTTCTACAATGAATAAGTGATCCAGACGCATTTTCAAAAGGGAAAGCTATATCGAATCACGAAACTTCTTCACTATTTATACGACATCTAGCCAAAGGGGCCTGACAATACACACTAATTGCGTTTTCAATTGGCGTATAGTTTTCAAGGCGTTCCGCACCCTTCCGCACCCCTTATCCTGGCCGTTTGGAATTTTTCTGTCGAAGACGCCATTACTTCTCGAATACGACCACTGCTATCTCAGACCTTATGGATGCTTGATATTGGGATTGAGATTGGAATTGGATATGAAAAGCATCCTTTCGCCTGGTCTCTCACAACATTTGGAATCTCGATTTGTGTACAATAACGTGCTATCGAGGATTTTGTTTAAAAAAAAGTGTCATTAATTTACATAGTATGACACTCCGTTGCCGGGGAATATATACACAACATTCCAAAGTCATACTGCGGGTATGCCTTATATACAATGCTTATTTAACAAGCATAGCAAGTATAGTATTACTACATCACTCATTCCAGTATATCCGCCGTACGCATAATGTTTCCGTTGAGAATAGTGGGTGCTCCGTTCGGTAGATCAAGATGATGTGATAGGTTGGTTACGTCAGAAGTAGATTCTTGAATCAGACCTTCTTCGTGGAGCGACCTAGATCGGTCAGAGTGGGGTGGCGTGATATTGTCTTGATCCTGCGGTACCATGTATGGCCGATAATTCGACCTCGAGTTGCAAAGCATTTGTGACCTGGCCAATGCCAAGGCGATCAACTCTTTGTCGTTGGATAGTTCTCGTCTTGATACTTTGGATTCCGGGAAAGGCTTCGTACTTGTTTTTGTTTCGATTTTTGAATGTGTGACTAGCAATCCATCGATGTATCTTTGGGGAGCAGGCCAGAATGGATTGCTGGGATCGTAATCCAAATCTTGTTCATATTTGTTAAGAGGAAGGGCGCCTAGAGGCACAAGCTCCTGATATTCGACGGCCATTTCAAGACCTCTTAGGTGAGGGAAACTTGGTACAATGAACATAAATTCAGAGACCTGGGATAGTGTTAGTAAGCAAACCATTTCCAGGAAAACAAGGCACATACTTTCACGAAGAAAAGATCGAGCCCAAAGAATAAAGGCTTGGCTTGTTCTTCCAGGCGAAGGCGTTCATGCAAGCCGAGGAGGATATCTGGTGTAAAAGGATCACGGGAATATTTTGCGTGCGCGAGTGGCCATATAGCTTCTTTGACTTCCATCTCTAATGGGATACGCTCCCACGCTGTATCTATTACAGTCAATAAATATTAACTCCTTTCGTATCCCTTTGAGTTTACTCACATCTCGATAGTTCCAGGTCTTTCTCTCCTAGCAGTAACGCAACGTCAGTATTAAGCATCCATTGCTCCCGGGCACTGGGTTGGCCTGTTGCTTTTGGTCTAATCGTATCATATCGATATCCTTTTATAATCCTGAACTTGGGCAAAGAAGCAATTTTGAGCGTCTCAGATTGCGGAAGTTGATCAAACGCTCGAAGTAGAAGCGGCAGTTTCGATAATCTTTCTGCCTCCTTTTCCCGCGCTTGCCTTACTTTTTCAAGTCGTTCTCGTTCTTGCGCAGCGGCCCGCTTTTGCTCCGACTTCTCTCGATCTATTCTTTTCTGTTCATCATATAACCGCCTTTGTTCTGCCCTGTCGCGCTCTTCCTGGGCTTGTCGTATTCTTCGATCTTCTTCTTCCTGTTCTAGCTTGGCAACTTCCTCCTCGAAGGCTAGTCTCTCTTGGGCCTCCTGGGCTTCGTAGGCTTCCTTCGCTTCTCTTTCTTTTGTTTCTCTCTCCTTTACCTCTCTCTCCTTCGCTTCTCTCGCCTCCTCCAATGCTATCGCCTCACGAGCTTCTTTAACTTCTTTGGCCTGCTGTTTAGCCTCCCGAACTTCACGAGCCAGTTTTGCCTGATTCTTGTGTTCCAGATCGGCGAAAATTGTCGACTCGATTTTCTTGGCTGCCTGAGCTTCCTCGTTCTCTTTGTTGAAACATGTCTCACTCTCTTCCGCGCTCTTAGAAGAAGTTTTCGATGTGTTCTCCTTTGTGGTTTTTGGATTTGACTTGTCCTTAGAAGTTATTGAATCAAAATTGGGCTCTGGATGGTCAGGAGACGAGTTTGGCGTATTCCGATCCATGGCTACGTGTTTTGAAAGTCCCTCTAACCTTCGGCGTTTCGACGGAGCTCCATCATCCTCAGTGGTAGCTATTGTGTCAAGTATACCTGTGGGAGGCGGTGTCGTGCTCCGACGTTGTCGTTTTATCGGGCTTTTTTCGCTGCGGATAGAGGCGAGTCTGTCTTTGGAACTATCTCGTTTTGTACCTTTAGTTTTGTCATGTCTCTCGCCTTTGTCAGAACCTGTCTCCGTGCCTAGGCGTTTTGACATTAGGTCTTCATCGGCAGGTTCGCTTAATCGCGCGATGCTCGCATTTCTATGTTTACCGTCTGCATGCTTCAATTCGTCTACCCCGCGTCGATCTGGAACAGATGTTGTAGAAACATTCGATGCAACACTTCCACGTCTCTGTTTGTCCCGTTCCCCTTTTAGTTCTTTGCCAGAGACAAGCTTGCGCCGTGGCTTCGAAGGTTCATTTTCAGATGACATTGCGGCAGCATCGGGTTCTGTTACCTTTGATGCTTGCGGCTTTTTCTTAGGAGGTCCTAGAGGAGTGCTTTCCGTGTCTGAAGTCGGATGCATTGCGTTATTTTCCTCCTTTCTTGGGCGCCCTGGACCCCTTCTTGCTTGGTTTTGCGCGTTGTGGCTTTGACGAAGGGATGAACTACTTCCGTGCTGGCCTTTCTGTGAGTCTGTGCCTTTGTCAAACATTTTTGAAGGGCTTCTCTTTCGCGACGGCGAAGACCGATCACGGGCATTTCTTACTGGCCGTTTGGAGTCACGGCCGCGATCGGCGTCTCGGTGGAGTTTAGGAGAACGAGATTTAGAGGGCGAAGGTTTAGCTGGTTTCGAATAATTATTGAAAGCTTCTTTAAGTTTTTCAACGACTATATCATAGTTGTGACCCTTTTTCTCTCTTTCCAGCGCGATTTCATAATAAGTTTTGTTATTCCATCGTTTAGTCGGGTCGAAATCTCCTGAAAGCAGGCAATTAATCACGTCAATATGTCCTTTATCAATAGCACAAAGCATTGGAGTAGACCAGCGGGGGTCTTCACTCCTTAAAGGTTCGGGGTCGCGATCAAAATTACCTAGTCCAAGCATTAGCTCGACAGCAAAGAGGTCGCCAGCTTTTGCCGCTATGAGAAGAGATTTGGCATCCTTCCGACCCTGATTAACATCTAACCACTTGGAAACATTTTGGTAATCGGCGTTTTGACAT
Source organism: Sclerotinia trifoliorum (assembly GCA_905066765.1). Classification (NCBI taxonomy): domain Eukaryota; kingdom Fungi; phylum Ascomycota; class Leotiomycetes; order Helotiales; family Sclerotiniaceae; genus Sclerotinia; species Sclerotinia trifoliorum. The sequence continues at coordinate 1,301,458 of CAJHIA010000009.1, read as the reverse complement.
GCCTCACGAAGCATTTCCACCTTACTCAGGTCTCGGTATAGATCTTGGTCCGTAGTTTTGTTCGAACGTGCCCGTATACGGTTCGGGACATTAGGATATTCGGACGTAGGGCTGTGGCGAGGGCTATATTTTGAGGAAGTATCGTGATCTACACTTTCTACAGTTGTTTGATCGCTCGAGAGACTGTTTCCGGACGCATCACTCTTAATCTTGGCATCTTCAATAAGCCGCTGCATGTCTTTCCTCGTTTCCCATGCCATGTCGTCGTCTCCCCCACGATAGGCCGCTGCTAGGTCACTAGGCTCGTCACCCCCCACCTTTTTTGCCTTGCGCGGGTTAGCACCATGCTCCAGAAGTAGTTTCACAACTTCAACATGACCATTTTCGATGGCATCATGAAGCGGTGTGTCACCGGCCTCATTAACTACGTCCACAGTGCATCCTTTGGCCAAGAGCAATTTCGCAATTTGAACATAACCCACGAGACTTGCAGCATGCAGTGGTGTGTTCAATGCATTGTCTGCCTGATTTAGGTCTTGAGGATGCTTGTTCAATTCATCTGTCACTCCTGTGATATTGTCCTTCCGGACAAGTTGCAATAACGTCGTTGCGCCTGAGCTATCTGTCCGTTTTCTTTCACGGAGGGCCGCGGATGTCATGATAGAATCTCTAATAGGGGCTGTGCGTTGCCGCGGTCGAGAGCTGCGAGGATGTGAACGGCCGCTGGCAGAAGAGTCGTCTGATTGGTACTCGGTAGATAGGAGAGGAGGTGGTATTCGCCCTCTCCTATTGTTCGAACCATGGATAGACTTTAAGGGGAATTGAGTAGAATTACTGCGTTTGTGAGGACGTCCGTGGTGAGGAGACTCCGATCGTTCCTTCACGGCGCCTGCTGTACTTTCTAGATGATTGTCTAAGGATGGGGTATTTTCTTTGCTTTGAGTACCATTCAAGGCAGTATTTTGATGTCGCTCCGGTTTTCGATCTTCGCGATCCACATGGTCATCACCCGAGTCTGATGTATTCTGTTTGGCCCGTGGAAAAGCTCTCTCGACGGATTTAGCCTTGTCAAGGCTGTCAAGGATGGATAAAGGTGGCGACGGCGATCTGTCAAGTCTCAATTCTGGCGCAGAGGATTTGGGGAGAGAAGAGTGTCGTTTGTCTTGTAGATTGGATAATCTTCCGTTGCTAGGATGAGATTTGCTTAATTCAAATGATTCTACCCTGGGACGTTTGCGCCTTCCTGCGTGATTTTCGTTTTGAGAAAGTGCTTCCAGTGATAGACTTTCCCGCTTCCTTGACTCGGACGGCTTCCGGATATCTTCATCGTCACTCTTGTCTTCATGTTTAATCGATTTTCGAGTTTTCGAGGGCGAGTGGCCATCCTTGCCTGGTAGTACGATTGTTTCTGCTTCGGAATCACTCTTCACATCAATATCCTCAAGAGGCGCATCGGGCATGTCCACGTCCATTATAGTCTCCGCATCAGTCACAGTCACCTGTGGAGAGGATATGCTTCCGGAAGAGGTCGAGCTTTTGATAGTATTAGTGGTGGAATTAGTTTTATCTTTTCGAGCGACAATGCTGGTAGGCAAGTCCCCTTGTCCTGTAGCCGTCGTTCCATGACGATTTTGAGTGTCCATAACATCTAGGCTATGCGTCGCTGTATCCTGCGGATCATCCTGGCTTGTATTATGAGTAGACACTTTGATTGTATCTAATTGTAAGGACAAGGAGGAGCATCCGAGTCCTTTAAAGTGATAATTGGATGGAATAAATGCGCCGGTTGATTGGTTTGTCGCAGGAAGAATCGAAAATGGCGTGCTCTCGAGGTCTTATGTTTGTTGAGTGGTTGGATAAGATATGAAGAATATCATTAAAATCGTAATCATAGATCGTTAATGTGAGGTTGAATTGTAAGAACAGATTTTCGAGGATGGGTGGAAGGAGAGTGGTTTTGTAAATAGCGAGGGAAAGATAAGTTGAGGCCATAGAGACTAGACACTAGACACTAAAAATACGGTGACCATTTATCGGAAGTAATTGCCAAAATCATCGGTAAAGGATTTTGGTGAATTGATGGCACATTGTGATAGGGTGGAATGGAGACAAACAGAAGAAAATAGATTAGCTTCATGATAATAATAAGTTCATGATGTTCCAGTATTATCCACCAACCCACCTAGGAAGTACGGCGTAGTAGGCAGTGGGAGGAGGAAGGAGTAGGGAGTAGGAAGTGTTAAGCAGTAGTTAGTAGCTACAGTAGTAACTAGTAACTAGTAACTACGAAGGCATAGTAGGTAAATCTCTTAGATATCTAGAAATCTGATGCCCGAAGAGCGAGCGAGACGGCAATGTTGGTGAATATATCATCAACACATACCTAGTACGTAATGGCTATGTAAAATAACTGATAACAAATATAGGTAATTAAAATATATGCTATATACGATATACAATATTATACAAGATAACATAATTATATATATATTATATTACTTGGACGATGGGAAAGAGAGTCGGAATTGAAATGTCAAATGTCTCACTCCTTCATCTGATAACGCTACAGTACTCCGTACTTCGTACCTAACTACCTAGCAATCCAAAAACATCGCCTCCTTGGTTTCATGGAAGCTTACCACCCACATAAGCATTACTTGGATTATTTCCTGAAACCCAATCATTGAAGTCTCTTCATAGTCTCATGTATGAACGACCCGTTCTTTTAGCTCAATTAATGATGCTCCGCTTGACAATCGCCACTGCCGTCGAGGCTTCTTCGCCTTGCTCTGCTCTGTACTTGAGTAAGGGAAGAAGAGATCTAGACATTTACCTATATACCTACCTACGACATACGGCGAGTAGCGCATCCGTTAAGGGAAATCTAATGGAAAGTCCAACTTGACGGGAATTTTAGTCTAAAAGCCAAACAAATCTCGCATAAGTCTAGTCATACTATCTATAAGACTATAACCAAGTACAAACACAGAGTACAACGCATCAATTGACAAACCACTTTTCCTCTTTAGTATGTATCAACTCACTCTTCTGAGCCTTCTGGGTCGAGTAAAGATTATCATAGCGAACATGGATGGCTCAAAACTCAAAGCTGCTTAGGGTACACTGCCCAGGTGTACAAAGTTCATTTTGTGATTACCAGGTAGATAAAATCTACCCGTCTGCCGTAGCCACGCTCCTTACAATTAGTTCCAACTAAACTCCTTACTCGCTCCTCGGTTTAAGATTCATTGCATCCAAGGTTAATTACTTTCTAAAAGCTAGCGGTAACCTTACTTTTGTCCTTTTGTACTTTTGTTGGTCGGGATTAAAACTTCCCCTCGTTTCTATAGTTCCGTCGCTGTATCCGTATCATACTTACACCATTTAGAGTTGTTCTCCATACTCCTAGATATTCTGATCATGGAATTTGCATACCGTACCTTGGTATTCTGTCCTTTTTCTTCCTTTTCCTAGCTCTTCGCCGTCTCTTATCAGATATAGTCAACAATGGATTTCCAACAATTGACCTTACCAACATGTCTCGACGAGGCGCAAATCAAGTCCCTACCCTCGAAAGCATTTTATGTTCCCGATTTCCTTACGGAGGATGAGGAACAGGTATTGTTGCAGAAAGTAAGTAAATCCTGAGCTCATCCACCGTTATCAGCTTGAGATTCGATATTTGACATCGTCGCATTTGCAGATTGCGACAGCACCAAAACCACGGTGGAAGCAGTTGACTCATCGTCGTCTTCAAACATGGCCCTCCGATTTGACGAAGAATACTTTATTGGATGCGCCTTTGCCCGTGTGGCTAACAGATCCTGTTGTCTCTCGACTCCTCTCCTTGCCTACCTCGCATAAAGATGAAGGACGCCATATCTTTAGTGATAGTCCCCATGGATGTCCGACCCATGTCCTAATAAATGAATACCTACCCAATCAAGGAATCATGCCACACAAAGATGGATCGGCCTATCATCCTGTCGTCTGCACCGTAAGCTTGGGCGCAAGTCTATGTTTGGATATATATGGGGACAAAGAGGATGGCACAAGAGAGGAACAACCAAGGTGGAGGATTCTTCAGGAACCAAGAAGTTTGTTGATCACAACAGATGAGCTATACACAAATTATTATCATGGGATATCCGAGATTGAAGCAGATATCAATCTCAATTCTACAACAGTCGCAAACTGGAATCTTCTACGGTCCGAAGATGGAATCATTGACGGAAGATACGAAAGACGTGAGCGACTAAGCCTTACGTATCGCGACGTACTGAAGGTATCGAAGTTGGGTACTAAGCTAGGGATATTCGGTAAACGCTGAGACGTCTCGTCTTGACATGGTCTCCTCCTCCATCTATCTTTCGAGCCACTTATCCACACACTCTGAGCGAACCTCATCTCAATACACATAAGGTAGCATTCTCCATCTACCCTTCAAATTATCTATGCCGAACTTCGCGACATACCACTTCCTAGTAGAATCTGCAGTCACACCGAGATTTGATATCACGAAACACAAACCTGCCAAAACGGTTCTGTTCAGAGTCTGTCCCTGAGGCGCGGCCACAATGGCAATGGCAATATACAACAAGCATTCGCTAGTGTAATGAGGGCAGACGATGTTGCGGAAGAATGGGTGTGAGGGAAGGGTATACTTCTTCAAACTTGCTAAGTGCTTGTGACACTCATGTTGAATTACTGATGCGATCACAAACAGAGGTACCGCCACAGAGGTCTTCAGAGAAGGCTTCGAGATCTCTATTAGATCTAGTGGATTTTCAATCGCATTGAGTGTGGCTTTGGAAGTTAGTCACTAGCAAAACAACACAAAAGCATAGTTGCTGTCACCCACCAATACCTTCAATCCAAACTGAGATGCCCATGAAAATATAGTACGCAACGCCAACAACCAAAAGTCCAATCCACATCTTTGACTGAGAAGGTTTGGTAAGCGTGAAGCTCTCATACAATCTCCGGCTGCCCTGTAAAGCCATAAATCCCCATGCCAAAGCTATCTGATTAACCGTCATCAATTTCGTGGTATCATGTTGGGAGTACGAGGCAATAAATCTGAAAGCAGCTCCACGTGCGATGATTTGATGTGCCCAGAAGATCGAAGAGGCCACGGATACAATATAGTAATGACTAAACCAGGTGTGAGGAACTTGGATGGACCCAATGTATTCCAGTATATTAGCGGGCTTGCTCAGGATGGAAGCGTCTTTGGAAGCGTTCGGCGTGATTCCTCGACTGCCATAGTTCATGACATGCTGTCGAAACGAAGGTATCAAGGTTCCTCCCAAATCGACCGTGGTTCCTAGAACGAAGAAGGCTATACAGATATTTCGAATGTCCATAATTTCAATAAAAAAGTTAAATTGTAGATGAGTGTTTGGTGAGGCGATTCGAAGCTCATGTGAGTTAGAATAACATTTAGATCAGAAATGGATGCTTTTAGTGCAGGTTGTGTGTGAATATTTGTGCCTGAGGTTACAAGGTTAACTATGTGATCATAGAAATAATTTTTGAAGCGGAACCCCACAATGAAATTCACATCACTTCAATTCCAAAATTTGATACCAGCTTGAGGAAAATCGCATTGCATTCTTTCACCAACCAAATTTTCTAGCAATAAACTTTCTTCGATACGACTTCTGGATCTGACCAGAAAAATCCGCAGCCATGTCGACAACCGCTGATAAGGTATGCTCCTCCCTTGGCCACTTTTTTTCAATGCTAATGCCCCGCTACAGATCAGAGCAATTGAGGATGAGGTATACTTCTGGGACCCGGCCGACTTACCCTCGACGAATTCTAACGGGACGATAGATGGCCAAGACGCAAAAGAACAAGGCGACGAGTTTCCATCTGGGTCAACTTAAAGCAAAGCTCGCTAAGCTCAAGAGAGAGTTGTTGACCCCTTCGTCAAGTGGTGGTGGAGCAGGTGTAGGATTCGATGTAGCACGTACAGGTGTCGCTAGTGTTGGATTTATAGGATTTCCATCGGTTGGAAAGAGTACATTGATGAGCAAACTTACTGGACAACATTCGGAGGCTGCGGCATACGAATTCACGACCTTAACGACAGTACCCGGTCAGATATTATATAATGGAGCCAAGATACAAATTCTGGATCTTCCAGGTATTATTCAAGGAGCAAAGGACGGAAAAGGTAGAGGTCGACAAGTCATCGCGGTCGCTAAGACATGCCATTTGATATTCATCATACTGGATGTCAATAAGCCCTTGACGGATAAGAAGATTATTGAAGACGAACTGGAAGGATTTGGCATTCGGATCAACAAATCACCACCAAACATCGTGTTTAAGAAAAAGGATAAGGGTGGAATCAATATCACCAATACCGTCCCGATGACGCACATCGATCATGATGAGATCAAGGCTGTCATGAATGAGTACAAAATATCGTCGGCAGATATCGCTATTCGTTGTGATGCTACTATCGACGATCTAATAGACGTACTTGAGGCCAAAGGACGAAGTTATATTCCTGTCATTTATGCATTGAACAAAATCGATGCTATTTCGATAGAGGAACTTGATTTGCTTTACAGAATTCCTAACGCATGTCCCATCTCGTCTGAGCACGGGTGGAACGTTGATGAACTATTAGAACAGATGTAAGTTCATGGTTTGCGAGCCTTGTTATTCCATTTTGCCCTAGAGTAATGCCCATAGTCCTATCAAGCGATGCGGCGTTCCGGTGCTATAATCCACTGGCTCAAGGGAAGATGCAAGGCATTTACCAAGGGCTAGCAGACTTATACAGTTATTGCAATTGCCTAACAACCTTATACTAATCTTGAACAGGTGGGAGAAACTCAACCTTGTCAGAGTTTATACAAAGCCCAAAGGAAAATTACCTGATTACACCGCACCAGTGGTGTTACGCTCCACCAGGTGCACAGTTGAAGATTTTGTAAGTCGCTTCTTAATCATTCCGAGAAGTTACGTAGCACCACATCAGTGACTGACTGATTATCGAAGTGTAACGCAATCCATAAGACTATTGCGGATGATTTCCGCGTAGCTATTGTTTATGGAAAATCCGTCAAGCATCAACCACAACGTGTAGGCCTTAGTCACGAACTAGCGGATGAAGATATTAGTAAGTTCCACATGTCGCCTAGTTAAGCCGAATTTTGACTAACTCTCCATACAGTTACTATTGTCAAACGATAGAAGACGCAAAAATTTAACAATACAGTGTAACACCAAGGATCTTCCAGTTGTACGAACACCGAGGAGAAAGAGTAAAAGAAGTCAGGGATCATCGGAAGATAGATAGATGAGCTGAGCGGTACATATAGCAACGTTCGTCGGGAGTCAATGGCGTTAGGTCTTGGTACAGACATATTCGGACATTGGGCTCCGGACTTTGAAAGGGAAGTTCGCTGGTTAGCTACTAGTAGTCGCCTCGTAGGTTTGTATCTGCGCAGCGGCGCTCCTCCTTAATTGATATAAAGGCCATGAAGGTAGTCGGTATGAGGGGGACATGAATGAATATACAAAAGACAAATTTCTCCAGTGTGCTTGAATGACTAGGATAGGCCGCCAAAAACAGATGTCTACTCAACTATATTGTATACACATGCCGCTATACTCCTGGGATATATTAAACTGAGAGTGGCGAGATTTTTTCATCGGATCAATGAATGATCTTCACTCGATATATTAATGGAATTTCAAGAGCGCCTACAAACAAAACAAAACAGATGATGATGAACCCTAGATTCCTTTCGCTTGGCTCTACTTGAACGAGAAGCTTGGATGAGATGACTGAAAGATGGGATTGAGTCTTTAGGTGAGATGGATGAGGTAATGGTGATTTCTATACTTTGATATTCACGATGGAATCGGCAGGGGCGGAGGGCGGCATGCTAATGTGCTTATGACATTCGTTCTTCTATTAACTCGTCCGAGTGACTTGTATAGGACTGTTTCCGGGTAAACCCATTTACCCATTTATTTTCGAACATGTAAGATCTTACATACGCTACTTTCCTAGGGCAACACGTGTCAGAATGGAGAGGGGTGTTTATTCTTGAGTTGGTTGTTGTGTGGTTATGGTATGGTTATGGATATGGATATAGATATGGATGGTAAGGGGGAATTGTTTTCTATATAACGATGGAGATGGGAGATGGGAGATGGGATAGGATTAGTTTGGATTTGGATTTTAGTTTAGGGCTTGAGTTTGAGTTTGAGTTTGAGTTTGAGTTCTGCCTTCTGAGTTTGAGTTATATAGAATATATTGATTGTTCTTTAAATTATAGTTGATAAATAGGAAGGATACTGTATAGTATTGATTACGGGTTTGCTTCTGTATATCTATTTACCTAATTATCTACACTACTTTTTCCCATAAGGTTACCTCCTTTCTTCAAATATACGAATGAACTGAGCTGAACCCAATAGTCATTCATCTTTAATCGACGGGGCAAATTGAGTGAATGGAAATGATTCGATTCTACTCGAGTAGTAGATTTCTGTGAAGTATGAGTATGAGGAGTTGGTATTAACTAATCTTTTTATTTTTTATTCTGTGCTACATGTCTCTTTGTCTCTATCTATCTCTATCATTTATCATCTTACAATCTACATGTAGCTGTCACCAAACCCAAAACTCCCGGATCTAGATCTTGAGATTCTGGATCCTGATGTATGGATAGAGATGGAGGGATGAATGGATGAATGGAATGTCCGGATCGGTGTATTGTCCATCATATCATATCGTTCCTTATCATGTCATGTCACGTCACGTCATAAAATATCATATCATATCATACATAATATGTCGCATCGTATCGTATCGTATCGTATCGTATTGTGATCTTAGATAGGTATATAGAGTAGATATATCTAGATAAGTAGGTAGGTAGGTGTGGTATGGTATGGTATAGTTGGGTATAGTATAATAATAAATAATATATGATATAATATGGTTGTATAGACTTCTTCTTTTTTTTTGGCGATTGCTTCATATTTTATGTTTCTGATGATTCTGTGCATCTATCCTTCTATGCATTTTAGGTATCTAGAGTATGATCTCAGATTTTGACGGGTGGAATATGGGACGTGGGATATTGCGGTGTTTTTGGGATATCGGTGGTAATGTCCATGTCCATGTCTATGTCCATGTCAGTGTCAATGTCAATACCTTACCTGTTGATCCACCAAAGCTATCTCATCTCTCCCATCTATCCCATCTATCCCATCTATCCCATCTATCCCATCTATCCCATCTATCCCCGTTCCTGTTCCTGTGCCTGTACCTGTCCAGTTCCCATCCACTCCAGTTCCCATCGCCCGGCGCTTCAAACTCCCATAAAGATTTCTCACTATTCATTATTTATTCGCTATTTACCCATATTCCCTTCCTTTTATTTATTTATTATTTATATCCCTTTTTTGGATCTCTTTCCCTATAGGGTTTGTCAAACATGACATGCTCCGTTCCGTATAGGTACCGTACCCAGTAATTGGGTATTTATTTGCCTTGCCATTATGGTCGGCGGCTACAGATGAATTTTTAGCGGTTGATGGATGCCATCGGTGGGCTGCTTGCAATTGCTTGCCCAATGCTTGCCTGGTGCTTTGGAGCTCCGGACTGTGGAACTGGGTGTTTTTGGCTTCTTTGGGAGGGGGGCTTTTTCTTTGATGACGATTGAAATGGGGAATTACTGTATTGGGGACTTGAGACATTGGAGGAAGTAATTGGTGTAAGCTCGGGAACTGGGAGTGAGTTGCTTGTTGTAATTGTGGTTGTGGGATATCTGGTGTATATATATAGTTCTTGATATGATGGGATCATCTAGAGTATGTACTTGGGGAAGTTGAGGGAAGTTCATGAAAATGTGAAAGTTGATCTCGACAGGGCAAATCCACCATATCAAGGTTATCTAGCCGTCAAACCTAGAACCAGATACTCACTGAGCCAGCCGTGCAGAGGCTCAGAATGAGCAGAGCGGATGAGGATCATTTCCCCGCGATGGAGATGAGATTGTCTCAATTGTTGCCGACAAAAATGTGGAAATGGCTAGCTAAATACGAACGAACAACTTGAGACTTGAGCATATATGATGATATATATATGTATGTTTTACCCGCTACAAGCCAACGGAGAGGGAAAGAGATCTGAGCTATGGAGTTAATCGAAATGAAGTTTTGTTTCCTCGTGATGGATGATCTTCAAATCCCGAGGTTGAAGTTTCCTTCACCGCTGTTCATGTTGGTGGTAGATGGATGTTTGGAGACGAGGTGGACCGTCTGGACGCGTTTATTTTATTTTTATCTTCTGGCTACTTACATACCCTCCGTCGCTAAGATTTCGTTTCAAACGGCCAATGCGCCACACATGTTTTACTGTTTTCTATAATTTGGATGGTGAATCATTGAACTTGAGGCTGCACATTCGTATATGATAGCGGTGCCTCATGGCCGCTTGTGAAAATGCCCTTGATGAAACCAAAGGTAAGGCTCATTTGATCGATGGCCCTGCTGAAGATTTAATAAATGGATGATAATGAATATAGGGTAGGAAAAAGTAGAAAAATGGGAGAGAATAGTTATGAAAAATGATGATGCAGAAAAATCACTGCAAATAGATTTGTGTGTATTGTGGGCCATTGGGATTTCACCCGGAACTTTTGACACAAGAGTTCTATGGTTGGACCAGTAGTTGACAGAGTGGATGCTGCACAAAGATGGGGAGCCCAACTTCAAATGAGAGGTTCCTCCACATTATTCGGGAAATTCGGTTAGGATAATGACACCGTCTGATATGGGTAATGGTGCGGGAGCAATGTAGATGTGTTTGTCGGTAGGTATACAAGGTAGATTAGGTAGATGGTAGTTCTTGCTTTGAACGGGGACGGGGAACGGGAACGAAGAAAGATGACATATGCACGTATGTGAGTCGGTCTAACGCTTTCGGCAATTACAAATTCAATTTTCTCAAAGAAGAACTCGGTGAGATATAATGTCATTGCGAAGTAAAAGTTAAGAGATGGATAGTGGGGGATTGAGATTTCTAAGAATGAAACCCCTGGTTAATATGTACGCATGCGATCGATGCGATTGTACAATGTCGGAGCTCGCAACCAGAGTAGACGCGAGGCGAAATGGGGATGGATATTATGGGTGGGATAAATGAAGACGGTCATGGCTGTATCCTGTTACCTGTCTGTGTCTTTCGGGTGGGTTACTCAGGGGCAATGCAGGTGCGAATGCAGTATGATATGGGCTGCACGAACGCCTTGGAGCGAAGCATTGAATGGAGCCTTACCATAAAGCTGAAGTGCAGGAAGGTTGCTGAAGGTTGCATCGGATATCTGTAGCTCCCAACCATACAAACATAGTAAGTATGTCGGTACCAACAGTTGGAAACTTGGGACGAAGGATGAAGGACACCTACCTACTTTAAAGGCCCCCAGGACCAAAAATGAGGCGAGGTTGTTTTATAGAGAGTAGGTAATGCAAAATGATCAGGCAATCACCTTGCGATATCTCTCAATTTGGGGCTAAAACTTAGGATAAGAATACCTATGAGGGTTCATTTGGTAAAGGGACGGGCCTTTTTCTGCAACATGTACAACCCTCTTTTCCACGAGGTTTGAGGGATGTAGCTTCTACACCATGAACACTGTAACTTGGAGGCCGGGTTTCGAATTCTGGCTAATATGATATATGACACTTTTGGTCTAGAGGGGTTCAGTTCCTTACTTGTTTAGGGAATACTTTGGTGATGGTCGAAAGTTGCTCCGAACTGAAGCTACTGGAGCTATGAGCTTTTTTTCAAAATCCTTGTAATTCCCTACCTACTGCCTACACCATCAGCTTCGTTTATGAAAATGCTGAGAAATTTGGCGAGACGAAACGATGAAGGGGCTGGATTGTTTGAATAGAACTTGGAATGTAGAGAGAACTGATGACAAGTATTATCGATTGAATTCGAACAACATAGCTATAGTACTTTGTGCTGAAATGATATGATATGACGACAAACATTTTACCTGTCCTTACTGCGGCAACTGACTCCAGCTAAGCAGAGTAGCTTCATAGATCATTTGACGGTTTTACCTCGTTTTTTTCATGGCTTCCCGGAGTGTACCGTTGATTAACAGCCTACGGAGTAGAAACTAAAAGCAAATTCAAAGAGCTTCACCTCAGTGTCTCATTCGCCCATATCCTGGTTATCATCCACGATATTCAGTAAAACTTTAGACCTTGAATAGTTTAGTTCCGTTCTCCATTTGAATCAGCTGAAATGAGATGCGAATTGAAATTTAACCTATTTGGACGATAATCATTGGAATATACCCTTGAAAGAAACCTGGAAAGCCTCAACTTTTCAATCTTGGAGAAAACGGGTGAGAGTGGACCTTGATATTTTCAGTGAATAAAAGCTTCAAAAAGGGTCAATCGTATGAAATTAGATACTTGACCTATTCCTATCCACTCTTCATGATGAAAGCCCGATATCCCGTATAGATGCTTGTAGACGTGTGAGCTATAGATGTTCGGCGATTTCTCCAGCTAGATACTAGATGGATAGCTTTTATGGTATAGTTGTTGTCTACGGAGGAGTTATTACTTGAGCTAATTTTGAGTAGGAGCACACACACACACACACACACACATATACACAAAGATGTGATGGGATGGGATGATTAGATTCGCTTCTCATCTGATGGATGGATTTCTCTCCCAAGCAATCATTTGATCAAAGCAGCAAATCAAGCAAGTCTTCAAGTCTTACTTCGTACTTTCCCTGTACCTGGACCTTACGAAACCATAGTAAACCCTACCTAAATCTTCCAATGAGCAATTCGGATCCTTGTAAATAACCTCTTTGAATATTTTGAATATTTTCACCCGAATTGATTTACCCTTTTCTGAATTTGTTAGGTCCATCCTCTGTCTTTCTGCGGTTCCATTGAATTTTACATAGAGCTCCCTCCATTCATCCCCTTTCGATTCGTTCTCTTCCTCTCCTTCCGTACCCTTGCTATCCCATTCTACAAGCTCGTTTGCTGCTCGCTCATTGATTTAGTCCTCGCCATGCCATTCATTGCTCGCTCCTATGATATGATTCTGATAAACTTATAAACTTATTTGAAAAGAAGTCTTGACTAGCATGGTAGCAAAAGAAAGCAAGCCTAGCATCTATTTTCTCTAGTCCAATTAGTCCCCACCATTAATCTATTCAGTTCCCAAGTACTCCCTTCTCCTGCTGCTGCGGAACCTCTACCTTGCCAAATTCCCATAAGTCGACCTTTACCTACTACCACACAACCCAAAAAGTCCAGTTTTACCTCCTACTTACCTACTATAACGTTCCATCCATCCATCAAACATACATCATACATCTTTTTTTGTTGCGCGCCTTCCCCAGCATAATATAATAACCATTGCAATTGCAGTCTTTTGCATACGCCTCGTGTTTATCCCCCTCTTCGGCATTGCAGCGAGCATTTCCCAGCATCTTTCTCCCAGCATTTATTCCTTCCCTCCCTTGTCGCATAGGTAATTGATCATCTTCTGCCCCATCTACCGCAGACGGCCACCACCATACCATCATCACCAAGATCAACCACCACCACCACCACCATAACGACCACAACCACCACACTTAGAAGTGCGTGCATCTTGCCTCCAGCTGTGCGTGTCTAGCATTAGCTCAAACAAATTTGAAAAATATTCTCGCATTCGAAACTCCATATTTTTGGGGGGGAAAAAAATCAAAAAAATCCAGCCAGGCTCAATCTGCTGCTCCTGCAGATTCCGCAGGGTTCATATATTTAACGCTGCCAGGAACCACTCTTCGCTTTGCTTATCATGCATGCAGTATCCCGCTCTTGAGGCTTTCAACGTCCTTGATATTGTACACCTTACGCAAGGTTTTGTACCATAAACAACTCCAATTGCCTCAGATTTCTGGAACTTGAGGAAACACCAGGAAATTTATTCGTTTAAATATCATATATCATAGAATGCACGAATCTATGATGGCCCATATTGGCATGGACCATGAGCAAAATCATAATCCACAGGAAAATGGATACGGCGGTGAAGGTTGGCCGGAAATGGGCAACGGCTACAGTTCATCACAGCATCAATCACCAATCTACGAAAATAGGATTCCATTTGAGTATATGCAATCTCATCATCCAATGCCTACTGAACCTCAATATCCAAGGATGCCACCTCCACCGCCGACATATCCCACACATCACCAGCAACTCCTTCCTCTCATCATGCCAAATAATCCCACGTGGCCGAGCATGTTGACAAATCCGGCGAACTCCCAAGCACCACCTGTTGCAATTCCTCCAGCGAACTCTGGAAAGCCTGCTCAAAAACTTCCAGCGATTCATGCTGCTCCGACTCCAAGGAAGACACTGACTGATAGTGATCGAAGGCGGATGTGTCAATATCATGAGGATAATCCTACTGTTAAGCAGACCGAGATTGGAGGTAGGGCATAAAAAATTCTTCTAGTGATCTTCTTGCTAATTTAAGACTCTTAGCTATGTTTGGTGTCGAACGAAGGTATAGTTTATAGTTGGCATTTGGTCCTGATCTTGACTAAAGAAAAATCCCAGTACCGTCTCCAAAGTTTTACGCCAAAGAGAAAAGTATCTTTTCCCTGAAGATCGAAGCTTGTCTCCAGTTAAACGGGCCAAAGGAAAATTCCCTGATATCGAGAGAGCCCTTTCGAATTGGGTTCGGAATACCCAAAAACAGGGGATTCCTCTTACCGATGCTGCGATTAAGGAGAAGGCCAGATTTTTTGCCACCACTGTTGGCAACAACGAGAGTCACTTAAAAACAAATAGTACAAGTTGGCTAGAAAAATTCAAGCAAAAGAATGGCATCGGTCACCTCAGACGAAGGGCATCCGCGGCCGATATTGGTAGTCTTTCCGAACGTATGGCAATCAATATTGACTCAAGTAGAAGTTCCGGATCGCGTACATCTAATGGTGTCTCACCTTCTTCGCCATTACAGTCTCCTTTGCTATTGGCGTCCGCGAAGAGTAGTGAGGACCTCAGGTCCCATCATATGCATGATAGCTTGAACAGCTATTTTGACTTTACTCAAACGACGAGCTTCAAGCAACATTCAAATTCTCACAGCACAGCTTCATTGTCTAGTGCGTTTACCGACAATAACCCTTCGTCATTCTCAGGGGGACCGACTAGCCCAACAACCCCATTCGCATTTTCTCCTGATGGGAGTTCTGGATCTTGGATGCCATCTCAGCAATCTCGGATAACACAACAGCCGGCCAACGGAAGTGGAAACTCTAATACTGAAGATAGTATGAACAATGGGATGGACGCAAATAACCCTGCTAGCAATTTTCAACGTCCAAGAAGCCAAACCTTCCCCACTTTAGCGATTGATCCTTCATTCATCGCCTCGCAGGGTACAGATCCTATGACCCCAAAATACAATCTACCGGACACAGCCCCTTCATCGGCCGTCGAATCGCCTGTTCATGAACTAGGCGCTCCTTTTGGATTGGATTCTGCAATATCGCCACGTTCTTTACATCATAGCAGCAGTAACAGCTCTATGGCTCCTCCACCGGCATCACATACACCGATTAGCGGATTGCAATCGCCTCCACATCTCTCAACACCGAACTCACCTACCCAGGATGATGCACGCCGAGCGCTTGATACGTTGCTCAATTTTTTTCATCAAGCTCCTACTGGATTGGTGGATCAAAATGACTATCTGACGGTTTTAAAACTGACTGACAAGCTGCGAATACAGCAACAAAGTCCCGGACCTTTACCAGGCGGTTTGCATCGGATCTCGGAACAGGAGGACTGCGATAACCAGCCACAAAATATGAAGATGGAGCAATCCACGGCCTGTTAACTAACAATGAGTTTCGCATCTCTTTTATATATGCGTTTAATATCTATGTAATTCATGGCATTTAAATATACGGTTCCAAAGTCAACATTTCTCGGCGTTATTTCCATCATATCTTTTCAACTTGTATATGAAAATACCCGTCTTCATGTTCTTCGTGTTATCTACAGCGGCCTCGCACCTCCTCTTGCGTTTTAT
Source organism: Sclerotinia trifoliorum (assembly GCA_905066765.1). Lineage (NCBI taxonomy): Eukaryota > Fungi > Ascomycota > Leotiomycetes > Helotiales > Sclerotiniaceae > Sclerotinia > Sclerotinia trifoliorum. The sequence continues at coordinate 1,285,339 of CAJHIA010000009.1, read as the reverse complement.
ATTTTGATTGCTACGATCAAGCAGGAACTGCAATTGAGGGCGAGTTGCATACCCGTCGCGACCAAAATCGGAGGTCCGGAAAGGAACCGAAAAAAAATCAGGACATGTTCTCGGATGAAATTTATATACCCAAACCAAGCTCAATCGGTTTCAAGATTTTGCTTATTTACATCTTCGACGCTCACGCGAAATCTCTAGCTCAGTACGACTTGCTTGTTTCTCGCGTTTAATTCTTTACAAATCTTATTTCGCCGTCTTTCATACGGCTTTCTGTTATATATGCGCTCTGGTGCCCTTTCAACGCTGAGGCACTCGCTCTTCATACCCTACATAGCACGTTTTCGTTTTGTACCTTTAGGCGGGCTTTTTATTCCTCTTCATGTGTGTGTCTCCTTGTCTTTAAGATTCTTCGGAATCGAAATTGATGGAACAAGTTTTTTTTTTCATTTTCTGCGACATTGATGCTGCAGAGTTCAAATTCATATTCCCCGACAATTTTGATTTATATCCTTGGGGTTTTTTTACAGTAATGTACGGCTTGCTTGTCTTGTGTCTTGTGTCCTGTGTTATAACTACTTATTCTTCTCTGTCTTTCCCTCGCTCTCTCTCTCTTCAGGTGTAGCTTTTTGTATTTAGGATATTCTTTTCTTTCTTTCTTTCTCTCGTTTATAGTTTAGTTTAGTTTAGTTTAGTTTTAGTTTTAGTTTTAGTTTACTTTAGTATAGCATAGCATAGCATACTTATTCCACAGGTTGAAATTCTTTCGTTTATACTCCGTGGATGAGATGGGAGGGGATGAGATTAGGAGGAGACGAGATGGAAAAATGGAAATATGAGAAGAGACAGAACGCGTTGCATCTGATCTGATAAGATATATGTGTATGGATGGATGGATGGATGGATGCATTGGACGGATGAAAGAAAGAAAGAAAGATATCTCCTAGCACAAACAATGGGGTTCCAGACTCTTTTTTTCACCTCGTTTTTTTTTCAAAGCTAGCTGGCACTTCACTTATTTGTCTCTGCAAAACAAAAATTATACAAATGGAATGAATGACTTGGGTGGTTTATCTGCTGCGCACAGAATCCTGGACTTTACAAGCTGCACATTCCTCACTCGTGTTGTTGAAGATATTCTCTCTGCACAGTGAGTGTTTGATTGAGTCAATTCAATTTGATTTATTTATATTTCCATTTCATAAATGGGATTGGATTATGGGTATCTAAACATTCAATAAACGACAAGCCGAAAATCCAAATCTAAAACTACCTAATTAATTCAACCTCTCATCCAATAACTCCTGCACCCCTTTTCCCCAACTCTGGTATCAATCTCAGGATGATAATTTCCACAATTCCATAGAGTAGGTGTTTATTACAATACACATCGCTGAATACATTCAACACATCTTCTACTTCTCGGATATGTCTTTCTTCCTTTGAGGATTCGGCTGTTTTCGCTTCGACATCGATATTAGCATCCGAGGAATGTAAAGGAGCACGGCCAAAATAAATATCCCGCACATGTATTGGTATCAACCCCAATATAGCCTGTGCGCACCTTCGTCGTATTTCGATGGTTTCGGCAGGAGTAGGAGGGCTTCTAGCTTGTGCGAGCGTGTTATTGGGGAAGAGGGTTTGACGGACTGTGCAGAGGAGGGGGGCCAGAAGGGTGGGGTCCAAAATGTGGGTGTGGATTTGGTGGGATAGGAGTCTATGGATGCTTGTTAGCTTGTGAATTGTACTATTGCTGAGACATGAGGTGTGCCAGCCTCCGGCAAGTTTATGTTTGTGCTGCGTGTGGAAAATAGGGGAACTGATGGGATGTATGGATGAAATGAATGGTAATGGATTGTAAGAAAAATAGCATTTGGTAGACCGAATAAGACCTTGGCGGATTGTGTAACATCAGTGATCTTTCTCCGCAGCCAGGCCACTGGAAAGCCCGGCGAAGTCATCGGATGTTTTTGCTCGCCTCGGCCATGATATAGATGGGGGCCAAGAAGCGGAGAAACGTAGATCTTCCAAGTTTTACAAAGGAAGAAAGCGGTAATTGACTGGTTTAGGAAATGCCTTTGGTGGGGAAGAGATATGCACAGCAATGATGCGAGGCGTACTAAAATGTATTGAGCCGGGCGCTTAGAGAAGGCCATCGTAAGGCACGACACATTTTTCGACCCAAATTCGAAGCACCACAATACGAAACGTAATAACAGGGATAAAAAGGATAATTCATGATTCAATGCGGGAAACGGGAAATGTGTCGTGGTTGAATGCAAAATGATGCAGGTTCAAAGGATGATTGGATTCAAAGATATGACCGCATGATGTCGATGCGTATATCATTTCTCGAGGGATTAAAAAATCCATTAAGTCGAGGTTACATTACATTCTAGTGGCTGAAGCCTAGGCATCTGAAAAGAGACTCCTCATTCGGCTTTCTGCAGGCCCCTTGTCATGCATACCGATAACGGGAACTTTTTATAAATCCCTGATGATAAACAGCATTTTAAACGACTTCGTTTCTGCAAGTTAACTGGAACGTTTTTGGTCAAGTGACCAAAATCTCATGCGGTGTGATGTATAGATGGGTTCTGGAACTCGGGACCAAAAAAATGAGAAGTGATCAATCATAGTAACTTACTTATCAATCATGCCGTCTGTATCTCCAATTTTTCCAGGGCCGGTAATTGCACCCCATTGAAGAAGAGATAATGTGGCGCTCAGCCATGGCATGCGGGTATCCATATCTAGCAAAGTAGACACGCATGACCATAACCTCATCTTGAGAATAGGGCGCTTGAGTGGTTGAGCTCTAGCCCAAGGTAATGCTTCCGAATTCATCGGCGGTTCCGGATCATCGTTCGGCAAGGCTAAGCCAGTAGGTTTCCTTGTAGAAAGAATACGAGACGGCAATGAAGATGAGGTTGCAATAGCAATGGTTATAGCCCGAATCGTGGCGAACGCTAGAAACAAATATTGAAGAACTAGCCAAAAGGTTTTCTGCATCGATTTTCCGAAATTCGAAGTTTTCGTGCCGCCATCTTTAATATCCAATAAGTTTGGCCTGGTAATTTCGGAATTTGACCTGTCAACTCTGACTTGCGCTTTAGACTTCGGTAGTCGAGCTTGTATGACTTCCGCAATCTTCATGATGCCTTCCCATAATAGCCAGGGTTCGCAGGCCTTACCTCCGATGCCATTGCCCAGTATCATCTCTGAGAATATTTGACCAACCAAGGATGTCAAACAATCATTTTCGAGATCTTCCGTGGGTAATAAGACGGCTAAAAGACCGTTGATGATCAATTGTCTATAAGCAGCTTCATTATTCGACTGTCCCTTAATCGTATCGGGATCTCCTTCAAGCGGAACTGGCGATAGCGGCGCAAAAGGCCAAAGAGAATGATATGCTTGACGCGGGTCCACCGAAATTGGTTCTGGGTGTAGGGAGTAGTGCGATGTTCTATATACTTTTCACAATAAATTAGTATTTCGTCACTTGATGTATCCCCTAAGTAGCTGTACTTTTAACATGTGTATCCAACAAATCTGGTAGTTCTTCAAGCAACAAGCTCTCCAAGTCCACCTTCCTTAGCCTTTGTTCCAGACCTCTCGTACAATGGGCAATAATTTTCACCACCTCTTCCACAAATACTTGATCTGGTGTAATTTTGGCATACCATGTGTACACAAATTCCCTGATTATGATTGCTATAAACGCGTACAGTTGCAGATCAACCTCGTTACTACTCGTCAACGGGGGAAGTATCTCATCGATTGGAGCTGGGGTACTACGACCCTTCTCACTCAGGTGTGAGCATAATGTGCGACGTATGAACAGTAATGTAGACCTATCCGAGATAGCATCTGTAGAGAGGTTACGGCTGATGGGACCGGCTGGAGTATTAGGTCGAGAGTTCGATGTGGCTATCGGTTCTGGAGAGATAGCGGTGGTGTTCACGACTGTGTGAGCTTTTGAGCGAGGCTGAAAGGGTGTGCGCACAGGTACGCCTGCCATTGCTTAGGTAGATACGGATCGATTGGCCACAAAATCATGGCGAGCTGCAAGACATGATGGCTATTATGACGATGATATTTTGTTGTGGTGGAATGTAGAGAGTGAGGCTGTAAGTGAGTTTAAAGATGGGCAATTGGGAACAATGTGGGCATCTTAGGCTAGAACCAATAAGATGTCCAGCCTTGTTGCACCACAATCCTACCGTCTTATCATTGTTGATATTGTCTGAAATTTCACTACAAACGACATCGTATTCAAACACAAATCTATCAATACACCTTCTTGAAATTATTAGCCTAATACAATTTGTTATTTAAAATCCAATTTGGTCTAATCATGTTTCTCATTTCTCGCTTGATCGGACAAGAACTTTGCGAGCACATCAAGCTCACCGGGAGGAAGCTTTAACCTGCACATCAAGCTCTGTATCATGCCAGTCTCCTCTAACACGAGTCTTTCCCTTTATTAATATCCATCTTCTTCTCAAATTTATTCATATACCTATGCTTATGGCATTGAATAATAACTTTTCCTTGCATCCTCACAAATCACATGGGATGTTTCTATTTAATTCTTGTCGAAGATACGGGACAAGTGTTCTGCAGATTATGATACTGCAAAATGAAATATGTATTCAATGGAGCTTGTGAAGTTCAATCGGAGAATTTAGACTCGAAGACTGAAATATTAATGGACTGTTTTGGATCAAGCATGCCTATCTATATATTAAGTTTAATATATTGAATTTTCATGGATGAAAACCTTCGCGAGAACTTCTTATATCTCATTGGGATTCCTGGGAACGGTCGTATAGCTACAACCACAGAATGCATACCTCATTGCCAGTCAATATAAGTTTGAGCCAAGTAAGCAAACTACTTCACGGTGAATTCAAACATGGAGACTACAATGGCATTATGACTTTTTGTTGTGAATATGCATCATGGATCAAATCATTGCTTGCCTTCCACATTTGTTGAACCTGCCGATCCACATCATCCTTAACTAAGATAAACAACCAAATAATCCACCTGGTATCATGGATACATGGCTTTTAATTCGGATTGATATGGGACGAGTTTGTTAATCGTATTCTTTCGTATCATCTATTTGTAGTCCATACAATGCAAGTGGTAGCGTGTTGCACGAACAATCCAGGCACTTACATGCATCATATCCTTCGCTTAGATACACACCATGAAAGGCCTCTTACACATCTAATATATGGGCACTTTGTTGTTAATCTATCATACTGGGATTGATTTGAACGGAACAGTTCATTCGACCCCTAGTTGAAGGAGTGTTGATGGTTTGGCTCGGATCACGGATCATGGTTAAAATCCTAGCTGTTCACATTTCCTACTTCAACAGCACCTTAAAATGAAGATTATGTAGCACATGCTCTGAATCTGGGTTTTAAAAGGCAATGCCAGAGTCTTCCATTCTGAGCCTAACATGGTGGATACGCTCCCTAAAGCACGCTGGTTCGATTTCAGCTTCTTCTAAAGGAAGTTTTGGCACGTTCACCACAGATGGCGTATCGAATATTCTTAAGCTATCTAGGTAGGTGTGTTATCAGATGACAAGTAGAAAGACTCCTGTTGCTCACCTTACAAGGATATCTATAAACCATCCCTTCCTAAACTCCTTCTAGTACTAGCCACGACGGCACCTCACTATATTACATGTTTAAAAATCTCGGCGCCCATAACCCCAGGAATTCTGTCATCTGTCTCCGGAAGTTTATCTACTAGTAGGAAATCTTGTCGAGCTCTATCCTAATTTCATGACACTACTTTGAAGCCTTTAACTAGCAGCTCTATGGCCATCCAAAGCATTCCAACCAGATTCTCTCAAAGCAATATGTTGCACTTCTGAATGATTGCAGGCCTCATCCTGACAAGTATACAATAATCATGAATAGCATACATCATTATAAAAATTCACTACCATCCAGTATTATTCGACCCAAAGATATGATTCACTGACTAGTATTGTCTTACCTGACCAGTCTTCCAAAATAGAATGCCAATCAAACGTCTTGAGAGTTTATGTTGCACGTCTCTAGTTCCTTCTCTACGTGCCTCATCCTGCCAAGTATGCGATGATCGTCGATGTCATACATCATTATAAAAACTTGTTACTATCCGGTTCCTGTTCGATTTTAAGATACAATTTACCGATTAGTACTAACTTAATCGACTACCTAGTAGTCTTCCAAAATAAAGTGCCAATCAAACATACCTCAAAAGACTATGTTGCATATCTCTTGCCTTTTCTACATGCCTCATCATGGCTCATATAAAATGTCTACCATTACTCAACATCACTACATGGATCTGATGGTGTTCATAGTATCCGGCCGTTGTTCAAATCTATCATCCAGCACAATTTGAAGCTAATCAACACCATTAATATTCTAAAGTGTTCCAAGCGATCATTAAGTTTGATAGTGCTCTGTACCCCCCTATTATTAGAACTGTAGATCTACTCTGTTGTATGTGCCTGGATATTATCCAATAGTTCATCACATAATGATATCTCACTTCTTTAATTTTCGATATTCTCAAACATTATATTAAATCGACTTACCCTAGTCGTCAGTAGAGTTCTCCAAACATCGCCCTTGTCTGTTTGAGATTAGTGTTTTTCCTTTAATATACATCATATATGGAAATTCCTCCTTTTGATATCTACCTCAAGGCTTTCCCGCCTACTAGTTTATGAGTCGAGAACGCAACGCAAAACACTATATAAAAGAGCCAAAAAAAAAGAGGCAGGTAAGTTAAACAATGTACGCTTCAAAGTAGTCAGTCACTCAGGAAGAAGCTCATAATGAACGACATCACAAGCAAAGCAATTGCACTGCATATTAAATAAGAAGCCGTAACGGAACCCAGAAGCACGATTCAGCGAAACAAATGCATGCGGTATTCTCGAACATCACACCGAATATTGAGAATAAGTGTATAGAAAAGTCAAAAATCAAACTTAGCTTGAGTTTAGCTTAGTCCCTTAGTGGAAGATCGCTGGTTTTAAAAAACAATGATGCCATTATATGAGATTTTTAAACTATATCTATAAACTAATATTAAATCTAATATTCTACTTTCAGACCACCTTTAATTTGGGTATTTTTTTATATATCAAAAATTATAATTTTTCGTTTTTTGATATGATTCCTTCGGGTTTAGATTATAAATTTAATTAATTCTATTCGTTTATTATAAAGTTATAAATATTAATCTTTGTTATTTTCAATAAGAAAAAATAATCTAAAAGAAAGATAACTGAATTAAAAGTACTAGACTTAAATGAGGTGTTTGTAATAGATTTCTATTCTGACTAATTGTTAGATACTTTTTAATTTATTCATTTGATTCATTTTTCAACTTCAAGCTATATATATATGTAGCTATCACAGGATATATTAAAGAAACTAACATTCTAATCCGTACTTCTACATCGCCAGTTATTCAATCAAAGATCCATGGGTATATCCTTAAAACGCCAATATCAACATCATCAACATCAAAATCAACATCACAAAAAGTGCCCCTAATACTCGCATCAAATTCAAGTTCAAGTTCCTTCATCCATCGCATCTCCATCTCCATCTCCATCTCCTGGCGGTGCAGCATGACTTTCAAACATTCCTACAACTTTTTCCAAATCCTCCACTTCCCCATTCCCAAATTTTCTCCCCTCACCCTGCCATTCTCCATCTCTCACTTCACCTTGCGAGCCTAATTCTAAGCCTCTCACATTTTCTAGATGTCGTCTCGTCTCCTTTTCAATAAATTCCAATCTCTCTCTTCTCCAACTCTTCTCTTGTTCTCCTACCATCCCATCCATACCATTCCCTTCTGACAACTCTTTCAACCTCGGTCCTAGATTATCTAATAATTGTCTCAGCGCAGGTAATTGACTTAGTGCAAACTCAGTCGTCGTTGCAATAGGATGTTTTCCATCTTTTGTCAAATTTCCCATCTTTTGTAAGAAAGCCAATGGAGCTCGTTCATCATCCTCTGCATCAACATCCATTTCAGTACCATCCTCAGCCTTCACATTCTTCTTTGTCGGACTAGCGATTGGTGAAATAATTCCTTTCAATGCCGCAATAGTTTTCTCATTCCTCTCCTTCTCTGCTCTTAATACCGCGTTCAACTTCATCGTCTCCCTTAACCTCTTCCTCTGCAATGTAACAGTTTCCGAAGTCGGCGCCCCATTCTCCCCAGCCCCATTTTCTTCTACTCCTCTAAAATCCAATCCTTCATAATGACTCAATCTAATCCAATCCCTAACATCCGCCGGGACCGCGAAGACGTTCCTCAATAAATAAATCTCCATCTTATCGAAATTCTTATCAATCTTCGCATTGAGTAATGTCTCCAATTTATAAACTCCGTATTCGATTTCGTGCTGACATTGTGTTGCTACATCATCGGCGGAGAGGATAGAGGTAGGTGTGAAGCCAATTGAGGCAGGAGGAGCGGCTAGAAGACCTTTTTCGAGCGCATCGATGGCGCGGAATGCGAGAAGGTTGATACTGTTTATTATGTCATCAATGACAGCCTGTGGAGATATTAGAAAGACGCTATTAGAATGCACAGAATTAGTATGACCACATGTCTATACTTACAATTGGTCTGTATGTAAGGTGCTCCGTGAGGAGAGCAGTATCTGCAGCACTCATAGTTGTTGTGGTCGTTTCGAGTATTGTTTTGCGCCGATGGTGCGAAGGAAACTGTGCATACCCGAGGATACAAATATGCTGCGGATAATATGGCGAAATCAAAGTACCTGTAGCACGAATAAATAACCAAATAAAGTCACAAATGAGTAAGTTATTTTGAGTTCTTGGGAAGAACTTTGTCGACCGAGAGATGAGATGTTGACAAAAGAATTGCGGGGGACGCGTTTGACAGGGGGGTAGATTTTAGCGTGACCCGACATCTTGGTGTTTGTGCTCCCGGTGAGCTCAGTCTTTTAATTCCTGACGGCGACAAACTTTAAGTTTGTTAAAAGCAAAGGCAATGGCAATGGCAATCCTTGATTACACTTACTAATTAATGACTACACAATCAATCTTGTTTTATCAATGACGAGATTTAACATCGTCCAGGAGGTAAAAACATTATCTTCTTTATTTATGTGTTTACTAATCAAATTAAAAAGTCCGAGGAGAGACGGTAATGACAAGAGAGGTGTAAAATCTGGTTACCATGACATCATCACCAAATTGACATTTCTATGGTAATCAATATGTAATCAGATGTGCAACCAAACTTTGGAAAGGAGCGAATATGTGGGTGACTGACGAAGCGAAGTCTGGACTGATTGTTGGTAGATTATCAACTTATTGATTCTATTCTTCTCAGATATGCAACAAAAATAATTTATACAGTAAGGTAGGTTACAGCTGTCTGTGTCTGAGAAGTTAGAAGCGAACTAAACCAAGAATATATTATTGTAGCACTATACGATTATAGATCGAAGCACTTGGTTGCTGTTAGACTCATATCTAAATTCGTTGTAAGTAAGACTTACTATGTATGTATTTGTGACTGTTAAATGCTAAATTCTATGAACGAAATTGAAGAGAATAAATGGGTGGATATCCTGTTCAAGAAAGAGCACTGTCTCAAAAACCAAATGTTGATAACCAAAAACACCAATGCGTACCTAGAAAGTCATGCCACTTCCAAGCTCGAATGGAAACCGATGGATCTTTGAGTTCAAGGGCAGGAAAAAGAGATTGAAAGACATTTCATAACCAATGACCGGAACTAACCTGTGCCTTCCTTCCACATAGAATAGAATATAATCATCGGACCGAAGCTTGATCAAACCATAACCATAATCATAACCATAATCATAACCGTAATCATAATCGTAATCATAATCATAATCATAATCATAATCATAATCATAATCATAACCATAATCATAACCATAAACAGAATCACAACCGTGATCCATAATCCATTCGTACCCTTACCCCTTCTCTTCATAATATAATGTTGATATGCTCAGCTCAGCATGACACCCCACGCCAAGATGCGAGAAGGTCGATTTCTCTAAGGAGCACGGTATATCTCCTTCACCACTCCATCTGGAAATGGTTCGAGTGTTTTTATAGTATGAACAGTCGTAGTAGCTAACCATGTACCGTATGTGTAATCTCGAGATATTCAGACTCACGACAATGATGACATTTATCAGCTTGAATCCGGTCGGTTGAAACATTCGTCCGTTTCCATAGATTATTGATTGGGGATACATATTATCATGGCTACTCCGTATAGATTCTTGCTCACAACTTCGCGCACCCATAATATCAGACAGGTTCGGCATGATATTAGTCCGTATAGGAGTGTGCAGAACCCGAATTGATCTTCTCGAGATTATATGATAAAATAAATGCATTATCAATCTTCAATTCAATGTGGACAAACATGATTTGGCGAGGTAGGTACACACATACCATACCGGACGGAGCACAAGATGTCGGATCCACACCCATCGACACAAATGAAGTTGCACTTGCGTCAGTAGTTGTGGTGGGGACGCTTCGGCACCCACTAATGGGAATGTCCACGTTATGTGAACCTTAAGGTTCAATGCTAGCAAAGTGCGTGGAAACTTGAAAGGTTTATTCTTGTCGGTGGGTGTGAAGAGGGCTCGATTTATTATTATCGTACGACTGAAACTATATGCTGTAGCCCCACTACACTCGCACCTGCTATATTATGCCCAGCAAACAGCGTTGATATTCGCTCGCTACAGCCAGTTCCAGAGTCGGCAGATGTTAGATCTAAGTTGATCTAAGTTGATCTACCGGTAGCAGAGTGGGTAGTTGTCTGATCGGGGCTGAGCTTCATCTCGTCGTCATTAGGATTGGTAGGCTGTTTGTGGTGAGTGATTGATTGTAAGGAGGAATACGACGGAAGGAGTAAAGGATCATACGACGCGGGACACATTGGGAGATGAAGCATTGTCGGGTTGTGGGGTTGTGGAGGCTGGCTAATTGGGTTTTAAGAGTTTGATGTTGATTCAATGCGAGTAGTGTAGAAGGATGTATGTGATGAAGTGGAAGAGAAATCTGGTCGATGGTTTCACTCTGATATTCATGTAGTACTCCATGTACATTTCATCACGTTATGTATGAACTGTTTTTCCAAAACCAGCTGAGCTATGTTTTGAGATCTTCGGCCGATTTCTTCTACACATTGAGATGCTGTTGTTGTTGGCAACCATGCTACTCGTTTACAAACGAGGGCCAGAATAGATACGCAACAGACCTTGCAGTAGATTTTGTCTCTCAAAAATGTTATGCATAGAGCAATGACATTTGGAACGGCAGAGATAGACACACACTGATGCTGCCTCCGCCAACACGGCCAACGTCTTGTATGGGCTCAACGATGAGTCAACGCAGAAGATAACTGACAAAACCCCTTGGGACAATTAGAACAAAAGTGTATTTGATTATGTACTCTGTAGCATTTGCTGATAAAGCAATGATTCGCGGCGCCCTGACTTATTCTAATTTCGTCCAAGACACTGACACTGTCTGGCACGGGATCCGGGTAAGATGTTTCCGATCTGCGGGTACAAGTGGGCGATACTTAAGTTGTTGTTCATTATATCTATATTTTGGCATGATAAGACTTGAAATATGTGACGGGTAAATGAATAATTACAATGGTAAAGACTTCATTATCCATAGAGGACATGTTATTACTCTTTAAGAAATTGGACTAATTTTATCGATTTTGGTGTCGAGTTGAAGCCTGGTAGCGAGAATCCTAACCTTGCCCCAACAGCTGCCCCATCTATAAACACGGCACAGCATCCAGCAATCTGCTAAATTGAGGTTCATCGATCGAAAAAGATAGCGAGGAGGCCTGTTTAATAATTTGGACGTTTTAGGTCTTATCTTTTGACAAACTCAAATAGAGTGAGAAACAAGCAAAATGTACTTTAAGTGTTTTCAGGGGATCGATTGAGATCCGAGGGTTCCCCGCCGGCTAATGCCATGAAAGAACTTTGACTATTTGACGTGACTTTAGAACGTATTAGGGATCCAGCTCATTTCTTATTCCTACTGAGTACGTACTGAGCCTGAGCCCCGAGCTGCGTTCTGACTCGTGACCCAACGTTTTACCGGTGCTTCGGTTTGGCCCTAACAGAAACTGGCGCTCAGAACGCTTGTAACGCCCTACGCTGTAACGCTCTACGCTGTAACGCTCCAACGCTATAAGGCTTTCAACCCCCGTGTAGCCTGCTCTAGCACATGTCAATTCTTGAAAGCTAAACGGATGCCCTAATTTTTGGTAATTTATTCCCCGAGTTCCTTCCGGGGATAGGAGATTTCCCCAATAAAACTTTTACCATGGTTTCCTGAACATCGGGACATTCCCACATGCGACACGTGACACGGCATTGTTTCTTCTACAGTAGTAGCTCGAGCTCGAAGGGGGCATGAAATAGATGAGATAGATGGAATACAATGACTTTTCCAACCAGGAGTCGTTCACAATCACAGTCAGTGTGTACGATTAGATTTTAGATAGCGTTAGCTGCCACTGCTACCTACTCAGCCGACCATATAATTTTCCGAAGCTAGAACCTTAACCCGTAACCGCTATACCATTTTCACATTTTCAGGAACCGCGGGAAAGGTTGTTTTTATATAACCTTTTCTCTATTACTGCATTCACTGTGCAGACTCGTGCAGATTCCACTATTGTGGTTCGATTGCTTCCTTCACGTAGCACAGGTTAATCTACACCCGACGAAACCTGGTCGACGCATTATTACTAAATGGCTAAAAGTGGTAAAGTGATGAGGGGCATCAGGGGTTCCAATATATCCAAGCGACCTGTTTGGTCCATTTGACACGTTTCTCATGTCCGTCGGTACCTTGCATTAGTGACAGGGTGTGTCAAATCTCTAGCCTAGATTCGTGCTTCGTATAGCTTTACGCTCCAGATGAGAAGAAGGAGGAGGAGAACGAGAAGAAAGAGGAGAAGAGAGCACGGCATGTGAGATTCTATCTGCACGGATGAGTTCCTAACTTGTAAGTTTGTAACCTGCAATCAATATCACGCTCTATCGACTAAATTTAAAGACCCTGCTTGGAGTGGATGTTCGGGGGGGGGCCCATTCCCTTCTTTGGCTTATGATAAAAGTCCGTCTTTTTCTTGCTTCCTACTTCTCCCCCAGAACGATTCACGGAGCGGACTAGAATTTCACATGCATTGTGCATTGTCCAACAATTCTCCGGTTTAACATGGAACGGGTGCCCATCGTTCCCATAGTTTTTTATTTCTAGAAAATCTTGTAACTACTTCACGCTGTCCCTCACACTAAGCGCTACGGATATCTGTACAAACATTCTATGCTTGATGGACGCGTGGGATTTTGCCAATCACTTTTCGCCTCCTCCCGCCGATTCGGATAACGATGATAGTTTTACTATGAGTTCCTCGCGCGCCGTCCATCACTTTGTATCCCCCGAGAAAGAGGTTAATGCTGGCCTTTGGTCTCTTTTCGCCGGTGCGACCATATGTCTCGGGCTACGACTGTATTGCAAATTGAGACGTCAAGGTCTCTGGTGGGATGATTATATACTCATACTATCCTGGGTGAATACACATGACTGATGTCGAATCACGAAACCCCATCCAGCTAACTGTCATGCATCAGGCCGTCCTTCTCACAGCAGACATATTCATTTCCTACGAGTTCGCCACCGGATATGTCGTCAAAACTTGGAACGATCGTATGTTGATTCTCGTGTCGATTTCATCCTGCCTTACTACCGCCGGCCAGACATGGAGCAAGTCCGCTTTCGCGGTAACGCTTCTCAGGATGACAAATGCCTGGCAAAAGGCCATTTGCATCGCCACCCTCTTCGTCCTCAACGTCTTCCTAGTCCTCAAGGTTTTTGTGAATTGGTCCAAATATTGTGACAAATCTGGTTATCAAAATTGGTGGAGGATGCCTGGTTTCTGTGTTGATTACCAAGCAGTGCATGATATCAAGAACGGGGGAAATAGTGGGTGCCACATTCATATGATTAGAATGTCGATCGCTAACCTATCCCATGTAGTTTTTAACATCGTCGCTGATTTTGTGCTCGCTCTGTTTCCATGGATGGTTACATGGAAGCTGAAGATATCTCTCAAAGAGAAGATTGCTCTTTGTATAACCATGAGCCTCGGAGTTGTGATCGCCATCGTTTCAGCCGTTAGAACTGCTTATATGAATGACCCAAAGGTCGATGCCTACAATGACTATTATTTTTGTAAGTCTTTTTAGAAACTCTCATTTTTTCCTTACCATCCTCTACCCTGTCTCCTCCTCTCATCTACGCTTCCACTTCTCTTCTCCATCCTTCTATTCCTCTCCTCTCCATATATACACTATCTCTACACCCCTCCTCACACTCATACCATTTCATCACCATCCTAACATAAACCTTCCAACAGGGCGCCAAGGATTATCAATGGTCTGGTACTCAGCCGAGGTAGCAGGCACTATAATCGTGCAATCCATACCACTAATGCGACCACTGTTAAACGACATGCACACATCACTAGCATCAAGAAAACTCAATTCCGACGCCGACAGAGGATACGGCCCAGGAAAGAGTATGAGAAGCGCAAAGCGAAGAACCCTCACCTTGATCCTCCAAGGTGCGGACATGACCGACGACGTAAATGGCCCCGACGACAAGAAAAGAGAGGATGTAGATCGAATGCACCTGACGCAAGACGAGAACGGAAAGATAGTCCTGCGGAGAAAGACCGCGGAACCCCCAATGATGGAGTATGAAGATAGTCGCATGGCTAACCGAAGGCTGGAGGAAGACGAGATTGGCTTGACGCAGGATTCAAAGGGGAGGATTGTGATGACTAGTGATTACCACGCAGGAGGGGACTTGGGACAAACTCCCGCGTATAGCGCTCAGAGGGGTCTGGAGGACACTCCCAAGTATAGCGCCCATGCATCTTTGGAGGAGATCCCGGAGTATGACGACCATGGACGCTTGGAGCAGATTCCCGAATACCGCAGCATCCAAGAAGACAAGGAACAGATTCCCATGACAGAATTCCACGCCAGAACTAGTAAATAAAAAGAAACCATGTAAATAATATTTCTTTTCGAAGAGAAAGAAAAAAAAAACAAGAAAAAAGACAAAACACCAAAAAGAAAAAAAAAAAAGATTCAAAGCTTTCACACAAAAACCAAACCCTTTTTCATATTCTGGTAGGAAGGGGTCTCGGCAGATGATCCGAGATTCCTAGTTTGTTGTTTCAAACCATATTTTTTGCTATTACAACGATTTTTATAATAAACTTCAAATTTTCAATTCGCTATAATATCCTAACCCTTATATATATATACCCATGCTCCATTCCATTCCATTCCATTCCATCTGACCAACTATCTATCTATCTATCTACAGCACCCATCCAACCAAAAAATTAATCATCACGTCAACATTTCGCCACGCGCTCATCATGCGCGCGCTGTTCCCTCTTCATTACACGATCGGCCCAATAATACGACACCAAAGCCCAAATGATTAAATAGGCAAACAGCACACCGAGGGATAAACCAAAAGCGTAGTGAAATTCCAGGGACCATATTACCGCGCTCAGACAACCGAGATATACCAATACGCCCGCGAGCCACCATAAGGTCAAGTGGAGAAACATGCGTCGAAAGCCCGGGGAAGAATCATATCGCGCATTAAATCTCACGCGGAACTCGCGATCCTGGAGCCCATCGACGGCAATAAAATCTTCGGCCGCATAATAAATGAACGGGCGTATGGGCGAACCTCGCGCGTGGGAATTGATGCCGATAGGGAGTTTGAAGGGGATAAGCGAGATGAGCATAACGATACCGAGGAAACTCATGAGGAAACCGGGAGAATAGAGATACAGTTCTGGGATTTCGAGGGAGCTGCCTACGACAAAGGGAATCAATGCCATGAGCATAGAGACACCGTATACCCAAGATGTGGCATCTAATTCCCATTTTGAGCGGGAGAGAAGAGGAGCACATAGGTCGCGATGTTTGAGAAGACGAGCGACGCGCACGATGAGGATGTAGAGCTCGCCGAAGCCGAAGCAGATAATGGCGTAGCCGAGGATATCTTTGTCGTATTCGGGTTTGGGTAGAGGACACTCGTTTTTGGGGTATGCTTTGCAGGATTTTGCCCATCGCGAACGGTGGATGTCGAACCAGACGTAGTAGATTATGCATGGGATGACGATGTCGAATAGAAGGATAACAAGAGGGCCGATTGTGATGGATAGGTGATCTGTAGGGTTTGGGTTCTTTTGTGCTAGTTTTTCGAAGGGCGGAGGAGGTGGGGGAGCGTTTGTTGTTGCGTCGTCGGAATCCGAGGAGAGATGTGGTGTAGCGTTGAAGATGGCATTGCCATTGTCTGCGGCTACTTCGGCAGAGAGGTATGATGGGACATCCTCGATGGTGTCGCTGGGCGGGGCAATTATATTGATTATAGGTCCTTCATTGGTGTATTCGGGACCACCGAGTGCTTCGTTCATTGCAGCTTCAGCACTAGACCCCGGAGTTAAAGGTCTTCCTTCCTCTTTCTTTGCTTCATCGCTGACAACAGACGGTATTTCGTTATGATTTTGACCAGTAGCCATCACTGTATTCGACTGCGAAGCTCCACTGTTATTGCTAATCCCCGCCATTGTGGAAGATATATATATGTAGGGAAACGATAATGCTGATGTTCAGCGAATTTTCATCTCTGAAAATATTATTGCATGGGGAAGTACTCTTATGATCTAGTGTTCTTGAACCTCCAAGAAAAGATCGGACAGCACAATTTACCAAGGCAAAGAGCTGTCTTGTTTCATGTAAGTAGGGCTTCCGAGGCACTTGAACGGCCTAGAGCACACTAGTGCTCTTGAGATGTTTCAATTTGTAAAAGGATTTTACCCATCCGTGGTTGTGCAATAGGCCGGATTGGCTTTGGATAGATAATGTAGTGGTAAGCAGTTTGGGATTGAATGAGAAGAAGGGAAAATTAGCTGGGTGATGAAGCAAGAGGAAAAGCCATAATGGTTAAAACCATGTCGTGCTCGGCACATTAAAAAAGTAGAAATATTCAGAGAAGCTGATCTAAATATCAGTAGTCATCACGGGAGAATTGTATGGGATTCATAGTGGTATTCTAAATCAGGTACCAAGCGCAGCGGGCGATGAAAAGGAAGTTTAGCAGAAGCTTCCATGGAAAAACCCCATCCAAAAGACACCTAGCCCTACAATAATGGTGGTGGGAGCGGAATTACTGATTCAAATTCTACGTCTGAGCAACGTTTCGGGAAGTACTCTGCACTTTCAAGAGACTCCGCCACCAGCTTGTAACTGTTTTTTAATTTGTTACCGGTGGTGGGGTTTGCGCTGATTTTTGTAAGTGGCTTCGACTCGCGAGCCGTTTTAGTACTCTCCGATCAACCGGATAACCCACTTCGCGCATCTAGTTCAAGAAGGGTCACTGCGGCCACTATAATAGTGCCTTCCACCTGATTTGACTTTTCATGATCGACATACTTTACTGCGAAATTCTTAGCTTTCAGTTAAGAACAAACTCAAATTACTTAATTCGCCCCTCCCCCGCCCTGTCCTCTTTCACGCCGTTCATTGGGACGATTTGCAAAAAGGGATCGGCTAAATTACAAGCCACTGTCTAGCTATGACATTTGCCAATTTCCTATTACCTGTGATCATGCAAAGGATTTTTAGATTGTGGGCAGTATCAATCGTGATATCTTCTCGTGTGCTTTCATGATCTTTGGCCTCGTTGAGAACACGAAGGTAGTATTTTATTGCAAGGTGCGAGACACCAAGCATATGATAAACTCTAGCCAAATTGTAATGCGCCTCCTGACGCTCCTCAACAGCCGCTGACTGTTTACGTGAGTTGTAGTAATCAAAAAGAAATGTTAGACCTTGAAGGATCATGAATTGCCTGTTATCTGCTTGTCTCTTGAGAGAATGATGAACATAAGCAAGGCCTATGTTCAAGTTAATTATAGCATTATTCGGGTCGAGTGCATAAGCTCTCAGAAAATAGTCTATGATACTTTTCGTCAGCGAAATGATTTATTTAATATGGTGGCTTGGTTTGAAATACTTAGAGAATAGGCATAGCTTGTTCCTGAGTAAAGAATATGTCCGTATAACATGAGGAGAGCGACGTCCATGTCGTCATTGAGGATTGGTTTCCCATTCTTGTCCTGAGACGTGTAGCCAGCTTTCTCCGCATAGCCTTTTTCTCGACGACTTTTGTCGACAAGATTAAAATCCATGGCCTTGACTTGACGAAGCATATACTTTTGTTCAGGACCTGAACAATACCACGAGACCGGAGACTGACACAACCTAGCTATGGCTGCGTACATTCTATAAGAGTCGGTGGTGAATTGATATTCTCTCATGAAATATCTTGCCACCCTGATACACATCTCCTCGTCGTTACATAGTAAAGCACAAGCTTTATAATAATTAGCAGAGTATTAATCACTCGAGAGAAAGATGAACTCACTACCCCAGCACACATGGATCAAAAACATATCCTCGCGCTTATGATAGAAGACAATTGCGTCCCTGGCCGATTCACAAATTTCATATGATTCTCTGTCATTCCCCTCTTTAGCGAGACATATTGCATATTCGAGGAAGATATCCAACCAGGAGCTGAAGGAGATGCCACGATAATCAGCTGGTATGCTAGCAGACGTAGCACTCGTCTTGTCCTCAGCATCCGCTCCGAGTTCTAAATGTGTCAGTACTTTAGGTAGCCATGTATTAGGAGTATAACTGACTTTTTGATAATCGATCAGCCATCTCGGTCAGATCAGTCTCTAATTTTGTCTCGGCCTGAAATTTATCGTCGTTGCTGTAACCTAAAAATTTGACATATTTATCCCAAGGATAGAAGGCTTTGAACCCTCTAAAATCATCTATAAGATCTTCAGCAGCCTCCATCCACTTCAAAGTAGCCATTTCATCCCCGGCTCTCATCCGTTCTAGCTCCATTTTCATGATAGAGTACTGGCTCTGTAGATGCTCTGCTCTCGCGGCTTCTTCCTTTAATCTCTCTGCTGGGTGAAGAAGCCTGCGAGGCACATAACGGGACTGTGGTCTTCGAGTTGATGCAAACGAAGTTTGTTTGCTGCGCGGCTTTTTGGAAGCTGCAGTATCGAGGGACTTTGGTACACCTTCTGGATCTTCAATTTGGCGTTGCGTTCGTCGAATTGCGATAATTTCATTCACATACATGAATGACTGTTCCTTCTCGTTTAGTCTTTCGTACAATCTAGCGAGCTCCATTCTTGCTGGGATGTTATCCTCTTCCATTTGTACTGCATTTTGAAAACAGAGTTCGGCCTCTTGGTCGACTTTCTCAGCAAGCCAACAGTTACCCATCTTGAGTTGGAGCGAGGCACCCTCGGCACCAGCGCCTGGTGCTAAAGGCAGATAGTAATCCAAGGCATCCTTATTATGACCTTTTCGAGCTAAATTATCCGCGACCTCCTCAAACAGTTGAGGAAACTCCTCAATAAGGCCTTGACCATTGTAATCCGAGGTTTTGAGATAGTTAAAATGGCGCTGGGCTTGTTAGTAACACTTCCTAATGTGTAGTGGTGATCTGGCTTACCAAAGCTTCCATATAATGACCGAGGGACAAGCGATATAGCCCAATTTTGATTCGTAACTCGACAGGGAGTCCTGGACCATATGCGTCTACGGGGTATCTGTTGGCATCAAATTGAGGACATTCAGATCTTCTGACGTTGTCGTCGTCCCATTCTCGATCATCATTGATGAATTCATCCCAGAAGTCCTCTTCCCTCCTTCCAACTAACCAACGAGCTACTGACCTGAGTTCTTTAATACCATCGTTGTATTTTCCCAAGAGACCGAACAGTTCGACGTAAGCATAGGCGTCTGTCCAACCAAAGACTGTGTCTGTTTCTACATCAGCTTTTTTGAACTTATTGATGGTTTTGATGTAAAGTTTCATGGCGACTTCTATCTGCCCTAGATCAACGTAAATTGACGCTAACGTCTGAACGACTTCGGTATCAAAAGGAACACGCTTGAGAATGATCTCATATTCCCTGGCCGCATGATTGAGGTTTCTTCGCTCAAGCATAATGGAAGCTTTGATTCTTCGAGCTTCCAGATCTTGTGAATTTGCTCTGAGTATCTGTTGTGCAGCGTATTGTGCAGATATAAGGAACTCCGATCTTAGATCGCCTGTCTCATTCAAAGCAAAGTATAAAGCGGCATACCAAGGTCCAGGATGCTTTGGCCTCCAGGTGGCAGCAATCATCAGAGCCTTGACAGCCGAGTTGTATTCGCCCAATTCCTTGAAGCATGCGGATAGTAAAGTCCATGCTTCATAAGTCTCTGCGTTAATCCGAATGATTTCTGAAGCTATATCTCTAGCCTCTTCGCAACGTCCGTTCAAAAATGCTTGATTAGCTTGACCCAAACGCAGCTTGATGTCACCAGTTGGCTCCGCAGCTTTCCGAGGACCTCTGATACCAGCCTTACGACCTTTACCGCCTCGGGCGCCGCGTCGTTTTCCTTTGGTTTTACGGCTCATCGGACCCTCATCGGATTCATCTGAATCACTCTCTAGATGTCTAGCCTGGCGAACATCATCCTGCATTTTGCGAATACCTCTACCAAATTCCCGGTAATCGGGATCAGAGTCATCCGACTCGTCACTATCAAAAAAGTCAAATCATTGTTAAAGAAACTTCCTTTTCTCAGCTACTCACCCAAGATCCATATCTAGGATATCATCCGCGCCTTCTACCTGCTCTCGTCTTTGTCTCCTCTGCTCCGTACTCATTGTAGCAAACTCGGCCCTTGCATTGTCCAGACTGGCATCACCGGTGCCTTGCGCTGGCAATGGGGGTTGGGTCGGCCATATTAGACTTTGGCTTTGGCTTGCTTCCGGGTCCGGATATTGATGACCCGAATCAGTAGTAAAGTCATACTCTGGTATATCGCCAGGGAAACCAGACATTGTATTAATATTTCAATGTATACGGGAAGATCGAGACAAATGACACTACGTCTTAGATTCTTTATCTTGGATGTAATGGTTATACTTAATATTGCGCAACTGTGGGTGTGTAAGTTGTTGAAGTAAAAGTGTGAATTTCTTAACCGACTTAAGAAATTCTATTTGGGGGTGTTGAGAACGTTAGTATGGGGAGTAAAGTTAGAGGAAGTGTTTGAATTCATCTCTTCATACGAGTGGATGAAGTAATTTCGACAATGAATGTTTGAATATAAAAGCATTTTGATATCATTCTTTAAATTATATCACAACGGAACAGGCTCAGTTCTAAAAGTCTAAAGTATTAGCCTTGCATGTGTTTAGCGCAAGGCTGATGGACATTTGGTCGACCGCCTGCCTTAAGCAATAAAAACTTTTCCCCACTCCAAATTTTGTTCAAAGCCCCGCGAAGAATCAAATCAGGAAACTGTCATCGATCGCTCGAATATCTCATTTTTCTGATCTGCTTTGCCTAAGTCTCATTCAAGATGCCCGCTACCACTGCGTCCCTTCCACCCAGCTCAGCCCTCCAGAATATACTCAACACACAAACTCCTACACCCCCCAATACTCCTCACCCAGCCCACCTCCACCATCTCGCAAGTGCCATCCTCCAAAATCTGCAGTTCCAACATGACTGGACCTCCCTAACTTTGCACACCCACTCAACCGTCACTAAGCTTCCCCTCCCTCGACCTTTGATATCCGGACTCCCTCCCCGCCGCGCTTATATTCATCCCGACGAACAAGTAGAAATCCTCAAAGCCGAGCATGAGACTGGAGAATCTATTGCACAATTCCCCGAGCGTGAATGGGTCTTACCAACACACTTGGACGAGAAATGGAATTTGGCACGGTTCGCGGAGGTTTTTGATGCAGTAGGAACGGTACCTGAGGGGAAAGGAGCTGAGGGGAGGAACGAGAGTGCGGAGGAGAAGAATATTGTGGGTGCAAAGTGGCAGGGAGACAATAGGCAGAAGAGGATTCTTTTGGCGACTTTGCATGATGACAGTACGGTTGTGTACTATATCATGCATGATGGAATTGTAAAGCCGAGACAGAACTGAAAGACGTCTGATTGGAATGGCCAGCCCAGGAGCAATCTGGATATCATCATGCCTCGAGCATGAATGCAGCGGCAGGGACCTTTAAATTTCCAGCGTGCATGAGTCCGAGACCTCGACAGCAAACCTAGATACTCAGTTCCTTTATTCAGCAGAGCCTACCCGTCATCCCAGTACTTTCTCATAAGTTCTGTTCAAAAAGCCGAAATTTTCGGTATAGCCATGCGACAACAACAAGGCGCATACTTCTCATGCCATTGTGCGGGAGATTACACAGTATATCAATGACGGTGCAGGTGACTTGGACATGGCAATATGGATTTATACTCGATATCAATCCATCGAGATCTGGCATACTGGAACTATGGTATTCGAATTCAACGGCAATACCGACACCATTCTTTCATATACAGAGTATACACTGAGGAATCAGTCCGCGGAGGCCGTTAAAAACGGAACATGCATGTCATAATCTTGTGGGTAGATCTCATACCGTCATTACCCTCCAAGAATTAGAGCGCTTTAGATGCTTCGAGCTCGTGGGAAGATACATAGGACATCAACAGCAGAACGAATACGGAATAATCGAAATATAGATGTGCTCCCAATGATCAGATATATTCAACAAGCTCATTATAACACCTTCCCCGACAGTCCATCTCACGGTCTCACCTGGGGTTTCATAAAACGAAGCCATGCCCTTCCCACCACGAAACATCATCAAGCGTAAGCTCGCGCCGTAGCTTAGTTCTCTTTACCATCACTTGCATCATAGCCACTGTAATATTCGGAGCTCTCTCTACCCAGTACACTTTTATCTGTGCAAGTTATCTGATAGATTAGCAGCTGCATCCAATACAACAAATTAAATCCAACATCCAAGATAACATTTCATATCATATCATGTCATATCATTGTATATGTATATGTATTCTGTATGTATGCATATATGCATGTATCAAAAACATAACGACCAGCTCCGTCTTTCAAAGCAATGCCTTTTTCTCCCAATACCATAGGTAGGTAGTTATCCATATCAATATCAATATCCATATCGCCATTCCCGTTCCTCCATCCTGCCATCCTTCCATAGATACCTATGAATCATAACATCCTCTTCCCATAAAACACCACCTCACCTGTAAAATAAAGTAAAAGTAAAATAAATCCCACTCCGACAGACTGCCCTCGAATCTGAACTCCGTTCTGAACTCCAGGTGTGTATGTATGTGATCGATCATGTGTGCCAAAGAAACCTAGCGCAGATGCTCCGTTTCCAATTCCATTTCCATTTCCGTTTCCGTTTCCATATCATCTCATTTTCATCCCCCTTCTCATTTCCTCTCCCAATATCGCATTTCATCACCTACATCACGCTCTAATAATCTCTCGCCATCCCATCACATTGCATTCCATTCCACTCCCTCCATCTCTCGCTCTCTCAGGTGCCCCTGCAAAAGAACTCCACCATACAGCTCCTCACCCCAACAACCCCTAACTAACATTACACAACAGCTCCGCCTCCAAAATAAACTTCCCCTCCTTATACTTCTCGCTCGCCTCATACGCCTTATCGTATTTCCAGCCCACCGTCTCATTACACCGTTTACAAGTGATATCTCGCACGATATGGCGGCCCGTCGTCATATTGCGTTCGGAGGGTTCGCCGGGGACGATATTGACCACGGTACCGAAGAGATAGGCTTTGCCATGTTGGCCGCGGAAATTCTGTCGAGGGGAAGAGAGAGATATTAGTATTAGTGATATATGTGAGAGAGGAGGAGAGAGAAAAGGAAGGGGACAATGAAAGGACTAGGAAGATGAGGTGTTGAAGTCCCAGAGAAGAAGAGAATAACTTACTCGTGAAATAATCTCCTCGTGCGTGCTTAAATGCGTCTTGCAGTTTTTGCAGCCGTAGATCTTATCGCTGGTTAAGTACGTATTATATGAAAGACCCATCGTTCGGTATGAATTTCTCTCTTATGTCTCAAATATTCTCGTTCCGTTTACCTTGGTTGTTCGACTGCGGATCCGTGAGGGGGGATGATAATATCTAGCTGTTTAGGTGTAGGTTTAGGTGTAGTTTGGGGAGGAAACAAGAGCTAGCTAGCTATGCGATACGATACGATACGATACGATACGATGCGATGCGATGCGATCAGATAGAATGGAGGATTTAGGATACAGGCGTATGTAAAAGAGCAAAGAAACAACGCGGACGAATTTGTATTGTATTGTATTGTATTTTATCTAGGTGGAGAGAAATAGGTTGCAAAAGAGGTCGGGTCCAGTCAGATTTGCTTGTCTTGTTTGTATTGCTGCAGGGTAGTAAGTAGGTTGAGCAAAGTATTGAAGTAAATTGCGTCAGGTGGTGTCGGCCTTTTGCCTTTCTGACAAGTCGTCTCAAGTTCGCACACTTTGTTTTCAGAGTTTAGAATGTTGGGTTCGGAGAATAATAGTAGGTATCACGTACGTATGCATTTAAAGTGTTGAAAGATCGGATGGATGGCAGGCGGTTGTTGAAGTTGATGTTGATTGCAGGACCAATGCAGGTGCCTTTATCGCTCCTTATCGCCCTTATTCTATTAGCGTTACCTAGACGGGTATCTTAGCGTGAGGAGTAAGGAAGAAGGGAGTGATGATTGAATCAAATGATCAAATGGCCTTCAAGTCCAACCCCGGACGCAAAATCGAGGAAAATACCTTGAGGAGGCAGTTAATGTCCTTTAAAGAACCAACAATGACTTGTTTTGACCGTTACATTCATTGGCTGTTACATTGGCTCTTAAGAGTAATTTGGGACAATAAAAGGTAGGACCGAAGAATACCTACATGTTCTTACTTTTCTTGTTCATTTCCAATTAGATCATTCAATCATTCGAGATTGCTCGCTGTGCTCTATGCCATGAGCGACGATTACCTGCACTCAGTGTGGTTTTGATATCATCCTAGAGTTTACGGTGAAAAACACAATCGAGGAGGGTACAAATAACGAAAAGGTAAATTGCCATGTTGTAGGAATAATCTAAGACTAATCTCTATAGAACTCTATACGAACAGTTTCATAACACATCACAGCATAAAATTGCGGTGGCACATGAATCTGTGATTCGTTCATCATATGTGCGTTCCAACTACCTACCTACATACCCGAACCAGGACCATGAGCCTGATATCCAGCCAGATCATATCCGTCGTTCCACGTATGGTTGTTCCGTCAACTCCTGAAATATACAATGAATGGCTCCATATCCCGTCATTGTGTATGAGATTATCGTTTCCATATGGGAACAATGTTATCACAGAGCACAAAGTATCACCCTGGACTTACCACGAGAATGCTTCCTCGATGAAATCAATGTTTCCAGAATATTGATGTTTACGAACTGCGCTTCGAACGTCATCACTGAGTGCTCCACTACCACATACCGTGACGCCCATGGCACCCACTTGGTTCTCTATTTCAGTCCCCATCAAGGTGTCAATATTGGGCCTACCTGGGAACATCTGCACAGTTGCAGATGGACTGTGAATCTCCTTGGTAGATCTTGGTCGACTGATGAATAACATGATTCGAAGGACTTCGCGACGTTTCTCCATAGCGAGAATTGAAGTCATCCATGGTCTAATCCACTCGAGATGCTCTGGTGATTGGATAGTCCAAACTAGAATAATCTTTCGTGCGGCTACGGTTCCATTGGCATAACCGGCGACGAGGTCACGTACGTGTGGAACTTGGTGAGTGATACCAACACCTCCTGCGAATAACATAACTGTTCCATAAGAATGCATCATATGCATTCCTCCATAAGGGCCTTCAGCCCAGCACTTGGTATAGAGTTTTCCATCGGGAGAAGCCTCAGCTTTCTTATAAAGCTTTTCTGTAAATCCAGTTCGGGCTCTAATGACGAAGGACATGCTTGTCTTTTGCATAGCTAAGATTTCTTGGCGGTTCATTGCTAGCTTCTCATCCGATAAATCTTCTGCCTCTTCTGACCAAGCGACCGAGAAAGGATGAGATTGGAATAGTCCAATAGACGGCATGTAAAGGTAGGCATGTTGTCCGGGCTTAAACTTCCATGGTCGTGCCATATCAACGGTAACTCGAACAGCATTCCCTGGAAGGGCTTCCACCAATGTTTTAGAGGTACCTTTTCCGAAGTTTCGGTACGCAACTGTAACGATTCTGTATACACGTTCCGTAATCCAAAGGATAATGGCTCCCCAGAGAAGTCGTAATTGTGGAAGATCGTCTAACTTCAAGTGGTGGTAGATACCGATGATGAAAACGATGACTAGCGCGATATGAAGGTATTTGAAAATTTCATATGCGGCATGGCGAACAGGCGAGCTAGCCTGTATCATGATTACAATAGTGGCGATCGTGGCCTGCTGATTTTAGCACAATACTTGTTTTTTTTTAAAGAAAGAACTTACGATAGCGCCATAAGTTAGCATAGGGCTTTTCGCGATCGATGACCAGACTGCGGACCAACCAGAAGTATGAACTTTGGAAGCAGCCCAAGCGGCAACGTGGGCAATAACCTGAAGAGTTACGATACGTCCAGTCCATCTGTGCAAAAGATTGAATGTATCGAAAGACATGTTGAGCCAGTTAATCAAGGGATTGTTCCGCGCCGCCATGATGAAAAGAGGAATCTAATAGATGGTCAGCACGTGATGGACATGTGGACTCCTCGTTCTTCAACCTACCATGTTAATAACGGCAAGAATACCAGTTCTATTCCTAAGCTGCTGCGCAACTGCAGTATATGATTGATCCCAGGTAATGCTAACGGCACAGAACGCAATGTTTGTTCCGAAATAGGCCAAGAGGAAGGCAAATTGAAATCTGGTTGGAAGTGTACCAACGTTGACGGCTTTTCCTATTTGAATTTCCCTATTATGTCTCTTGCCGAAGATAGGAGCATAGAGGACGTGCTTCTTAAATTTTGCAAAACCAAGGGAAGGAATAGCAAAGTATCTCTGAGTCTCGTTGTTGAGTGATGCCATAGTTCGCACATATTTGACGGACTCCATCCCGACTCTCCAAACCACCATAGCGACGATCAAGGAAGCAAGAACAATAAAGATGTAATCATGAAAATCCTGGTTGAACATGGCTGCTTTGGCTTTGAGAGCCGCGGCGGCAGCAGCAGAAGCTTTTGCTTCGGGTGTAGTTGGTGTGGTTGGAGTATAACTTCCAGATGCTGCCTCACCAGCCACCATCTTAGCCATGGCGAGAGCAGCCACAAATATCGAAGAGGAAAACATGTTGTTGTGGAGGATGAGAGAAAGGTCTAGATGTTATATTTTGTATGAATGATCGACGTGATAAGTAAGTGATGGTAGATAGGTGATTCAATATTCAATCCGGGCCAGCAGGAGATATAAAATTGGTTGTCGGTGGCTTATTTCGTTTGTAAATGGACGTCTTGCGCCGTTAGATAGTGGATAAGTGAATGAGCGAGAGATAATTTCGCGTATGACCAGCGAAACACAGTGATAATCGTCCAAGGGATCGAAATAGATGGAAGGTGGGTTAAGGAATGTAAATGAAGCAAAAATGTCCAAGAAAGGCGTTGTCCAGACGTCGCGGGAAGAAAAGGGTTCGAAGGTTTAGTTGGAAGGTTTAAAAAGGTTTAATAAAAAAGATGAGAATAAAAAAGCAAATGGCTAAAGTTTGAATTTGTGGAGGTGGGTGGGATATTTTCGTGTTTAGATCTTGGCGCTGAAGTTGGAATGTATCATGTATGTTATGTAGGTAGGTAGGTAGGTAGGCAGGTACCTGTACCTGTTCCTGTTCCTGAATGAATGGATGGATGGATCTTTTGATACTATGTGATTGTGGTTATGCACCGCGGGGAAAAAAAGAGCATTTATTTATTAAATAATCCTAGGCGCTTCATATACAGTACTGTTTGTTGTACAGTAAGGTTAAGTAGAAGCCGTAGGAATGAGACACTTGAAGTCAAAATTGAAATTGTAATTGATGACAGGAGAATAAATTTTAAATTCTAGAATGATTGGAAATAGAAATAGAAATAAAAGTAAAAATGAATGAATGAATGAATGAATGATAGGTGGTATCCTTAGATTTTAAATTTGTACTCTTGATTAATAGATATTCTATTATTCATTCACTTACTCCATCCCCTTCATTTACAACTTATACCCTTAGACAACTAGAATGGACAGAGATTTATTAAAAAAGCATCAAAAAAAGTTAAAAAATTTAACCCTTCTCTCACAGCCTCTCTCTCTCCTCTTGCGAAATTTCAAGACGAGCAAAATGAACGTGGATGATGCCGCCCCTTGGATTACGTACGTTGTGTTTGTACAAGGGGTAAAATGTGCCGTTTGCTAGGGGATTGGATGGGATGGCGTGGGAACTGGGTCGGGGCTTGTTTGCTCTTGTTTTGGATGCCGCTCGCTGCAAGGTACAGGTATGTATAGGATAGGTACGGACGGACAGGCACGTACACTGTACAGAGACTTATTTGATAGGCCTTGGCGCGCTACAGGAAGTGGTGTTGGAACTTGGTACTGGTAGGTGGTGCATCTGTTGCGATTTGAGCTTGGGAGGTTTGGGTGATGGATTGGGGCGGGGGGAGAGGGAGGGAGGGAGGGAGGGAGGGAAGAGAAGTTTGGGTGTTGGGTTGTGTTGAGTTATGTTAGGTTAGGTTAGGTTAGGTTAGGTTAGGTTAGGTTAGGTTAGGTTAGGTTAGGTTAGGTTAGGTTAGGTTAGGTTAGGTTAGGTTAGGTTAGGTTAGGTTAGGTTAGGTTAGGTTAGAGTCTTGGGCTTGGTTTGGAGAAAGGAGAAATGGAGAGGCGAACGGATGAATGATGATACATGCATGTAGATGAGATGGAGGGGAGGGGCGCATAGTAACAGATACCCATAGAGAGCATGGATTATGGTTCGCCTTATAGCCCGCACTTGTCATAAAATGTCACATCGTCTCATCCTATCGTGATATTAAACGGGTTGGGTCTGGGTATGGGGCTACTAGGATGCGTATTAACAGTGCTCGAGGCAGAGTAACATGGTTTTGGTTTCTGACCTGGTGATGGTGGTCGAAGACCCGTCGTCTGGTCTCATGTCTCGATTGTATTATAGATGATGATGAGGAGTATTCGATAGAGTTAAGGTTTCTCGACATCTGTGCTGGGGTTGTTCTTCACGATACACAGAATGTTGTGGTTGTGGTCTGGACTTGCAAGGTGCAGATTTATATTGATTATTAGATGAATAAGATAGTTTAGTGTTTTTGGCGGTGGTTTTGACAGGATGGAAGTACCGATGGGTGATGCGACGGAATAGGATGATACGACAGTTATTTCTGGTGTTTATTTCTATATTTTCGAAGGTGGGAATTGTAAAGGCAGACAACGAGGTTGTATTTGTCTAGACCCTTTTATCTGTGGCTCAGAAGGTGTACTTATTGCTTGCCCACAACCACACCTCCTCACCTCACCTAGTAAACAGTAAACACAATACTGTTTGTTAGGTCTTTTACTTCCTGGCGGCCATCCAGCAGCATCGAAAGGTAGGATAAGGATAGTACAAGAAATAATTCATTAGCTGGGTCAAATAATCTGGTAGAACAAGGCGTTTAGGTTAATCTAATTAAGTAGATTGACTTTCTGCATGTGGAAATTTGCGATGCATTCGTCGTTTCAGAAATTCGTAAATGCAAGACAGACTTAGGTATGCAGAAGCGAATGGGATGGGGATGACATGCTTAAGGGTTGGTGTGGGTAAACTACGGCATGGTTTAAAAATACCGTCGTCCGATAACCTTAAATAAAAACTAAAAAGATGAATATTGTTACGGATCTCGTATAGGAACGATTATGTGATTCCTTTTCCTGTGTATATCTGGCCAGATTTACCCTTTTTAGTATGGGATTATGGTTACCCTAAGGTAGGGTGTGTACAATTATGCAGCTACTGTATAGGTATTTTGTATATATATATAGATGCTCTTTATGAGCGATAGTTCTTCAGTTGTAGATTCTAAGGAATATAATTGACTCTGTTTATTCAGCTTTTATAAGGCTTTTGTACGTCACAAATATCGCTTTAGAATATATAAGAAAAGAAATTAAGTATAGATTATAATATTTAAAAGCTTTATAATCAAAATTATATTTAATTTAATAGTGTTTTATTAATTGATCAAAAAATTTAATTTAAAATTATTAATAAAGTCTTTAAAATATTTAATTTGATATATAAATTTAAGTTTAATTTTAATTTAAAAAGATTTTATATATTTTTTTTTTCAAGTTTTAATTATTATTATTTTTAAATAATTATTAATAATATTTATCAAATTAAACTTTATAAAAATTATTTAATAAGATTATTTTCTAAGAATTTGAAATTATAATATACAGAAATGTGATGCCTAAGGCATCAACTAAGGAACGGGGTTGAACCCGTGACAAAAGATACAATTACATCCCCAACTCCAAATAACCCAGTGATAGGTCCCTTTATGTTATCAATCTACTCTTCACTTCCAAAAGGTTCTTGGTTTGTCCTGCTTAAACACACTTATGTCCTGACAATACATCCTGTGCTAATTTTTCTGCAATTGCATACACGGTTGCGACTGGCGCTCCTGAAGGAGGAAGGACTGGCCAAGTGCTAATGTCGACGACACGCAGTCCAGAGATGCCACCCATAACGCATCCGTGTGAATCAACTACGGCGGATGTGTCATTAGCAAGACCCATTTTACCTAAGTTCAAAGTCAGTCAAAAATGTGCACTCGAATACTTGCGTATCAAAGACAAATGATCCAATATACATATTTCTTGTCATCCGCTATACCATAGCATTTATGAGGACAAGATTAATGTGGATGAATTGAAACCAGAGAGAAAGATCAACATACAAGTTCCCGCAGCATGGTGGCTTGGACTTGCCGCTGTCTTGATCCACTCAAGTATTTCCTCGTCAGTCTGGACGGCTGGTCCTGGAATAACTTCTGCTCCTGCCAAGACGCCGGTCGCATTAGCGAAAACACGAGCTCGTCGTAATCCTTGACTAGAGATTTGTGAAGTGAGTATTGATTCTATCGGTAGGATTAGAAGACGCGCATTCATACTTACATTCCTAGTTGCTGGTCAGACACTGTATCAAACCAATTAACGTCCACCAAGGGTCGATCAGCCGTGTCAGAAGAGTTAATCGAAACGGAGCCCAATGAAGTTGACTTCAAGATAACTATTCCAACACTGATAAAGTCGCCTGTCGTGTTAACGGCTGCTCCTGCTGCGTTAAAGATGACTTGTAAGTCTGGCCAATCAGAAGGAAACATGGCCGAGAGCGCGCTACGTGTGGTACCATTGACAGTGGTACTGTTAGGCATTATTTCCCAGACTATCGGCATTCATCGTATTAGTGTTGAATAAATATAGCTTCAAGGAGGACTTAGGTTGAGGACTCAATCAGACTTACGGATATAGTTACTAGCAAAGGCAGTTAAGGGACCAGACCGACTGTTGTAAAATTCATTTTGTGCTTCCATGGCGTATGTTTCGTTGTTCCAAAGACGATGTTGGCTAACCGCATTGACAGGATAAAGTGTACCAAAGCCAGCATTGTCCTAGAACTGTCAGTATATCTGTTCTTAAAAAAATGAGATTGATATGCGGAAATCCCGAAAGATTCGAGTCACTCAATGCAAACTTTACATACCATCAAATTTTGTCCAACACCCGGAAGAGCACTAACAACCGGGATATCAAGCTGCTGTAAAGTTTCTTCCGGGCCTACGCCAGAAACCATGAGCAGCTGCGGGCTGTGAAACTATAAAATCATTAGAGAATTTCCGTAGGAACTTCTTTATAGACTGGAAACATACTGGACCTGCCGCGAGAATAACCTCTTTTTTGGCCGAAAGAATATACTCCCATCCAGCCGTATTGACACGAACACCGGTTGCCTTCTTCCCATCGAACAAAATTTGCTTAGCAAGCGTATTTGGGTAGACTAACGGTCCTGAAAAGGTGGCTATGGCCGAATTTAGGAACGAGGTTTGGGAGGAGTCGCGAAGCTGAGACTCTTGTTGCAGTGTCGCTGGGAACTGAGCAAATCCTAGAAGTTTGCCGTTCTGGATTTGCCCATTTTCTTTAAAGCCAAGGCTCTCCAGTCCCCTTCGAATATATTTGGAAACTGGGACATAATAGTTCCAGTACGAAACTTGCAGAGGTCCTCCAGTCGAGCTGAATCCTGATTGATTGTACAAAACAGGTGGCCCTCCACGAAGGCTCACATTTGGAGGACTGAATTGAACACTTTTCTTGAAGTAAGGAAGAAGTTCTTCGAACCTATAGCTACTGTCTCCAACTAGGTTGGCCCACATGTCATACGAGCTGGCCGTACCTCTGACAGAATCAAGTTAGCTGCCAACTCTATGGTATTGTAACTTCCTATTGAGAGTCACTATGTAATCCATACCTTGAATAAGCCATGCCATTTCTAGCGGATCTATAGAGTGCGTGTTAGAGAGAGCTTGAGGGGGTGAGGAAGTAACTCACGAGCCTCCCAATGTTTTCCCTTGAGAGTAGAGTATAGAGCGTCCATCAAGTTGCTGCGAAAAACGATCCACAAAGTCAGCATTTAGACTTATGGTTTTTGAACGGTCTCCTTAAAATGGTCTTACCGCCTGGTTTGTCGTGTATATCTTCCAATCAACAGTAGGCGGTGCATTCAGATAATTAGATTCGTAGGCTGGCACGGTTGAGATATTGCCAGCATCAACCTCATAAAAGCCACCAGCCTCAATGATAGCAACAGAGAAAGAACCATTTGCAGATAACCGTGCGGCTGTAGTGAGCCCAGAGGTGCCTCCTCCCACGATCTGATTTGTTTAGTTAGTAAGACGGAAGAGTAGTTTTTGGAACAAAGATTGGAACTCACTACATAATCAAAGGTACCATTCTGGCCTGCAAGCCCGAAGGAGCTACTGAAAAGGTTGGAGGTTGCAGGTCTGGTGGCCAGCACATTGGTTGTAGATAAGAGATAGACGGCTAGAGCCTTCGCAGCGAATGTTGAGGTACTCATGTTGAACAACTAAGTAAATGTCAACTGTGATATCATATGCTACCAAGGTATGATCATAATGCTTTATATGCTGTTGATGGACCTGCTTCTATCGAGATTCCCTAATTTGCGCAGTAATATTGAAAGCGGGTAAAAGACATTAGACAATACAATGAACCGCCCCATGGCAGATTAACTGACTCACCGATTTTCAGCTCACTTTCAAAAACCTAAAAGAAGGATCATCATATAATGCTCTAATAAAATATGCTTTCAAATGGCCCATTGTCCCGGTTAACGGGCTCTCGTATAAAATTAGTTAAAGAATCAATTAGTATCTGACACTCAATCCTTCGAAAAGTCAAGCTATAATCTGACAAGCTACGTATTAGGTGTTGTATTTGAACACGGACCGAGCCGAATCTACGGAAGCGTCTGAAATGGCTGTAGATTGCCAAGCCAATCAAAATAAACGAAACCCTACCATACCTAGTCAGGGTATGATGGGTTAATCCAACGTGCACACCACGTTGTTAGGCAGTTTATGGAAGGTGTGATTGCCCTCAAGACCTCTAGTTATGCATTGGGATCGATGGGGTAAGTATTGTGAGACACGGCCAAAAAAAAGCCCGTGCTTGTTTTATAAACAGAGTGTTTAATAATCATATCACCGCCCAATTAAAAATTTATATAACGAAATCTAAATAAATAAGTATTATAAATCCTAAAGAGTTAGTAACAAAATCGTTTAAAACTCTTCAAAGTCAATTAATTATTATTAATATTTAAATAAAAATTATATTTTGATAAAATTTGATAAATATATACCACAGGCCTACGATCCCTGGACCCCTGGCTTTCTTGAGAAGATTTTTTTTATTATAATTCAATTTTAATATTACATAACAATATAAATAAATTGTTGATTTAATTAAAAAAAATTATTTAACAAATCATTTAAATTATAATTTAGAATCTTATTCAAATGATAATTTAAAATCTGATTAAAAATCAAAAGAGTAATAAAATATTACTATTATTACTATTATTACTATTATTATTATTATTATTATATGAGTTTAATGGAAATGAGTTGAACGGAATGAGTTGAACGGAATGAGTTGAACAGAATGAGTTGAACAGAGTGAGCTGGATAGAGTAAGCTGAATGGAGTGAGCTGAATGGAGTAAGCTGAATGGAGTGAACTGAATGGAGTGAACTGAGTGGAGTGAGCTGAATGTAGTGAGCTGAATGTAGTGAGTTGGATGGAGTGAGCTGAATTGAATGAGTTGAATTGAATGAGTTGAATTGAAAAAAGCTTCAAATTAGATATATCTGAGGTTTTGAGGCTTGTATTAAGCTTTTTATTAGATTTCTTGTAAGGGTATTTTAGACCAATCAGATTATTCAGATCGTGATTTACTTAAACGAGTTTCTCATTTTTTTTATAATATATATATATAGTAAGCTTTTGATATTGATAAAATCAATAATAATTAATATAATTAAAAAATTTCAAAGAATTAATTTTTTTATTAATAAATATTTTAAAACTTTTATAAAATACAATAAAAATATCATCAAAGCTTTCTATAAATAAATATATATATATAATATATTATAATTTTAATATTATTTTTTATAATTAAAAAGGAATTATAATCAAAATAATTTATTATTATACTTCTTTTATTTACGATAAAAATAATATTAAGAAAATCAAATAATGATAATAAAATTGTTTTTATTACCTATCTTTTTAATCTTTATATCCCTTAGAAAGTTAAATATGTATTTTACAGGCTCAGAAGTAAGCTTAATATAAGAACCTCCACTTCTACTATCCTTTATATAGCTGAATCACTTTAATGAGATTATTCCCCACCAAGACGTCTGACCGACCGAAGCCCTGTAATTTTGAGTTATAAGCTATTGATACCCGCATGTACATGTAATCTGCACGCTTATCCTGTGGGCCCTTCTACCCAAGAGAGGGTTAAAGCTGGAGAAATGCTGGAGACGACGTACCAAGCTCGGGGGTGTCCGCTTGTCCCAGCTTATTCTCGTATTTTTTGTGCCAATATTTAGTCTTGTAGTTTTGATCGATTCTGGAGGCTGTGTGGATAGGATCACGCACTTAATTTTCCATCTCATTTTCGAATCCAGGCGTATTTTGTCCTGGTTCTTGCTTGTAACAATGGCAGACTCGGCAGGATCATGGACTTTGGACGAAGATGAAAAGTTAAGAAGAAGCGTAGCTGAGCAGGGTATGTTCGTCATTAAATCAACTTTCATTATTGGACAAAGCCAAGCTCACGGTAAGAATGTCTTTACTCTAACACGAAATTCATGCAGGCCTTTCGAGACAAATAAACTGGTACCAAGTTGCTGCTACAATCGCCAACCGGAGTAACAAAGATTGCCGGAAACGCTGGGTGTACTCGCTGGCTCCGTCAATTCATAAAGGGCCATGGGATGCCGAAGAAGATCGGCTTCTGCGAGAAGGTGTACAAATTTACGGAACAAAGTTAGTATTGAACAGCTAGTTATTTATTGAAAAGGGGCTTTTCTAGTGTCTTAGTTTTCTACTAGTGTGATGTGCACATCTAGAAACGGAATTCATTACTGACTGCTATAACGCTGCAAAGATGGGCTCAAGTTTCGCGTTTAATAGTGACGAGAAATCCCGACCGTTAGTCTTCCTTATTATTAAAGCATCAAATTTGATTTGAACTGGATCTAACCGCAAATGCAGAGTCATCACGACGCTGGCACGAAAATTTAAAGCCAAATATCAACCGAGACCGCTGGTCACTCTTAGAGGTACGGCAATCATTATAAAAAGCTGCCCCGTGAATGTCTTTGCAGTTCAGTGATACCACGATACCATAATCGTCGAGAGTATGGGAGTTGACTTCTTCCCAACAGGACGAGACGCTCAGACAAGCTGTGAGGGCCCATGGTCGCAGATGGATTGAGATTGTGGAGAGATATTTTCCCGAGCGGACACCAATTGGAGCTCGAAACAGGTAAGCATCTTGCGACTCTCAATACCACTATTTAATGCTGAAGTTAGTGTTTGGCAGATATGATCAACTTCGGAAACGCGTAATAGATCAACAGTGTGCGTAGGAGTAGTATGCCGCTTATAATAGAAATTGTCACAGAGTCATAGTAACTCTGTGAAATTCTCGACACTTTTCGTAAATAATGAAGTCAGTGTGAAGAATTGAGCAGATACCTACCTACAGACTCGATTTGCATGTATGTCTGGGTGCTAGCTCGTATCAAACTGTTGGAGCTTTGATGGGAAACCAAAAGATGGTAGAAAAGATGGCGAACAGAGCCAAAACAACACGAAACAAGGTACACTAAAATATTCTATATCACGAGAAGTTAGAGCAAGTACTCCTCCATAATTGAAATTTAAGACTCCTAGATTTTCCCTCTGTCATGCACTCCTGAAGAGACCTTTGAGCGAAGAAGAAAGTTACAGCCAGAAGATGTAAGATCTTAGTAAAATTTATCGCAACTTGAAGACATACTTCTGTGGATGTTTGTGTAGGACTTAAATACAGAGAAGACCTCGCTCAATGGATAAGGAACGTTTGGATTACGATTTCCCAGGCGTTGCAATGCTCATCTGCATTTAACGTGATAGAAAGGAAAAGAAGCCCAGGCTAACCACAGGAGGATTAACTGCAAATTTATCTGTTTTCAAGGACACTGTAGACTCTTTGAACGTTCGTTGCACCCCATTCGTCACAAGTCTGGACCGGTTCCTTTTTTTGCTCTGCTGTCAAAGGAGGGATTATCGGACTTGTGAGTGGCGTCATCAAAGTTGAAAGATTAGGTCGGCAGCATAGAAGTACGCTGTATTTGTCTAGAGGCGCCTGATCTTTTGGTGATGTCACGACCCGGTGGAATCCGGATTTTAACACTCCGTTCGTAAGAATGGCGAGGGCATCACCAAGGTTGACAATCACATGGCCGTCGACGGGCTTCACCCATCGCCATCCATTCTCGCTACCATTCTTGGCGGCATGCATATCGAATCTTGGGTCAAGAATCTGCAGTCCCCCTACCATTGTAAAAAGCATTGCGATGCTGACCGAGTCGCGATGGGGAGGAAAATTGACTTGATTGGGGTTTTCAACAGCGATCGTACCTGGATAACGAAGAATGCGTAGGAAGTCGTTGGATGGGTCGGTTACACGGTGAAGAGATGTGAGTGCTCCAGGCGAAACTTGGAGTTTTTTCTCTAGAATGTCGTGGAGTATATTGCAAATCTTATTCCCTTGTCTGAGAAGATTCTCGAACAGCTCCTTGTACTTAGAAAGCCATGCCGGTAATTGAAATCCGGATTTTTCGTCAACAAGAAGTTCATAAAGAGGAATCTAGTTTGAAAATCTTAATGAAATGCTACTAGAGGCTGTTGATTGAGATGTCATTACTCACGTTGAAAGCCTCACTGAATTTTGGTTGACCATTTTTATCAACACTTGGACATTTATATCTATCGATTTTCAAAAGTCAAAAAAATCTCATTCTTGTCAAAGAAGGAAGCGTTGAACAAATGATGCAAAGGCTTACCCCATATCAAAAACTCCAACTCTTTCTCTTGCCTTGTAAGCCAATTTATCTTCCATTGAAACGTGTGGAAGTGTCTCTTGCCCAGCTTTATAAGCCTCACAACATTGATCCCACATCTTTTTGCCTGTAGGGTGATCGGTCAAGTCGAGATAGAAGAATCCAACACTGCTACAGATGTCAAAGATTTTCTGAGCTTCATCCTCGTCATTTTCGAGGAGTCTTTTCAACGAAACTCGAGGAAGATCTATGCAAGGAAGACCTTCAGGAAATGGGATGGAGGAGTGATCCTCTTGTACAGAGTATTCCATATTAAGAAAGCTTCAATAAGTAGCACGAACTCGCAAGTGGTGAGGTTTGTTCAGAGCACAAAGCGAAAAAGGAAGTGGGAAGGGACATAAAAGTTATAGACATATGATAAACTACTCGGAATTTGGAATAACTGCTACTAGCCTAATCTGATCAAACTACTTCAAAATAGCTTTTAACACCACGTCACTAGAAATAGGCATAGAGATTACGCGGAATGAAGCTGGTCCCGGTGCGGTCCCGGTGCGGTCCCGGTCTGGATGGACTCCGCGTGACAGGAACTATCCGAGTCTCATGGGATTACGAGCTAGTAAAAGGCATATCCTGCGAGTTTCAGCTTATGCCATACCGTTCTCACTAGCTTTGAGAAAGAAAAACTGATGATCGATCGAGTAAACATCAAATCAGCAACCAGATGATAACACAAGATAGATCTTTATTGGACTAAAGCTGTGGTGCTTATCTTTTCTTCGCTAAAAATTATAGTGTGCAGACACATTTTTATCGTTTCACATAAATACGGATTCGAAAAATGGACTTAGTGTAGATCGGAACGGCACCAAACGGCTCCCTAAGTTCAGGTTTACACCAATTTGGGAAGTAAGCTTATAGCTCGATCGCATAGTTGTCCACCTAGGAAAGCCGATTGGATCATCTTCCATACGCCACTAAACACGCTTCATACAATATGCAAAGGCCGTACTTCATCCAGACTGCACTGGTAGATACCCTTGATACACAGTTCAGATAACACTAGATGACGCATGAATGTATATCTAAAAACATTAACATTCTTATAAGTAGATGTTCCAACGAAAGAGGTTTCTGATTAAAGAATTTCTCTGTATAAGCATTCAAGTATTGTGAAAGCGACTTTGTGGTTGATTGCTTGTATAAAATTTCAACGATGGCAACCTCTCCGATTGATATTCTTCATACTTCAATGCCTCCAGTCTTGAAAGCTCCAAATGATACCAATGGAGTGGCAGACTACAAGCCCAAGACCAACGGTTTCCATTCTACTACAGACGCGGACAATAAATCATTCGCCCATCTATATACCAATGGAGAAACTTCCAATGGAGTTAAGTGTGCACCCCGTGCAGTTGCAATATGCGGGATGGCTATGCGACTTCCAGGAGGTATTAGAGACAGTGAAACTTTCTGGGATGTGCTAGTCAATGGGAAAGACACTAGGGGACCAATACCGCCAGATAGGTACAATTCTGATGGATTTACTGACAAGATGGGCAAAAAAGGTGCTATCAAGACGAAGTTCGGATATTTTCTTGACGAAGATCTCACAGCTCTAGATACTTCATTCTTCACAATGAGTAAGAAGGAACTGGAGCGCACTGATCCCCAACAGCGCCAGATACTCGAGGTTACTCGGGAAGCTCTAGAGAATTCGGGAGAGATTGGATATCGTGGCAAATCCATCGGTTGCTACGTTGGTAATTTTGCAGAGGATTGGCTTCAGATGAGCGCCAAGGAATCGCAACATTCCGGTGGATACATAATGACTGGACATGGTATGACCAATTCCGCCCCAAAAGTTGTCGTGAAGTGAAAATCAGAGCTCGCAAGGAGATATTTATACTGATAAATCTACAGGTGATCTTATGCTCGCAAATCGTGTTTCATATGAGTATGACTTGAAGGGTCCAAGGTGCGTGAAAGGCTCGGCCATCGAGATTTATCATCAGCTTTGCTAATACAAATTTGCCATTAGTATGGTGATTAAGACAGGGTGTTCTGCTTCACTAGTCGGTTTGCACGAAGCTTGCAGAGCGCTACAAAATGGCGACTGCACAGGTGCAATTGTTGCTGGAGCAAATATGATCATGGGGCCTGCGACAACGGCAGCAATGACAGAGGAAGGTATCTTATCACCTGAAGGATCTTGCAAAACCTTCGATGTGGCAGCTGATGGCTATGCACGTGGTGATGCTGTTACTGCTATATATATAAAGCTTTTGGATGACGCTATTCGAGACAATAACCCAGTTCGCGCAATTATCCGTAACACGGGGACCAATAGTGATGGAAAAAGTCAGGGCTTGATGACCCCCAATCCAAAAAGTCAGGAAGCGTTAATTCGTAAAGTTTATGAGGATGCATTGCTCAATCCATCCGACACAGCATTTGTTGAGGTACAACGTCTAACATCCCTGAAAACATTAGTGATAAAGTAGAAGCTGACAATTGCTCGCTATAACAGTGCCATGGAACTGGAACTCCGACTGGTGATCCGATCGAGGCTGGAGCGGTGGGGAATGTGTTTGGTACCCGAGGAGTTTACATAGGTTCCGTTAGTACCAAACCAAAGCATTATCAAAGGGATTCCCACTAAAGTTGATAGGTCAAACCTAACGTAGGACATTCTGAAGGTGCTTCTGGAATGACCAGTCTAATCAAAGCGGTTCTCGCTTTGGAGCATGACACTATTCCTCCCAATATCAAATTCAACAATCCCAACCCAAAAAGTACGTATAAATCGAATCTTGCCGCAGCTTGAAGCAACTGAAACTCATTTCAACTGCAATAACCATTGCGAGTCTAGCTTTAACATATTACAGTTCAATTCGAAGCGAAGAAGCTTGTAGTACCTGTCAAAGCGATATCGTGGCCAAAAGATCGAGCGAAAAGAATCAGTATAAACTCCTTCGGTATTGGCGGTTCCAATGCTCATGTGAGTAGTCGAGATCCATTCAAATTTGGGGATTTCCATCTGTTAATATCAGCTGTGTTATACAAAACATTTGAAAGAGTCCGACACTAATTAATTACAGGTTGTGCTTGACGGGTCAACTGAGTCTTCAGTTACTAATCATTCCCACATTCAAAACGGGAAGAATGACCACGGGGCATATATTGCCCTTCTCTCCGCAAACTCACAGGATTCGCTTCACAGATATAACGAAAGCCTCGAGGAGTACATATCACAAGATTCTGGTGACAGTTTAAACCTGGCATACACTTTGGCCCTCCACAGGGAGCATTTGCCATACCGTTGTTTCAAACTGATCGGCGATGGTAACTCGATTACCGAAACATCAGCTAGTGTCAAGGTTCCTACCACCATCCCGGAGATCATCATGGTCTTCAGCGGGCAAGGAGCGCAATGGCCAGAAATGGGCAAAGATATTCTTCTGAAAGACAATGAGTTCCGTAAAGATATTGCAAAAATGGATCAGATTCTCCAATCGTTGATTCATCCTCCATCATGGACACTCGATGGTAAGGCTCGCTCCAGGTCTCAAAGCTTCTTTACCACTTCCAAATCGTGTATGACACCAGCTAATTCCTGTTTGTATTGCAATAGCGGAGCTCCAAGCTCCACCTAGCTCAAGTCAAATTCATCGGGCCGAACTGGCTCAACCTCTGTGCACCGCGGTGCAAATTGCACTTGTCCGAAAGCTCAAACGCAACGGAGTTGAGCCAGGTGCCGTCGTTGGCCATTCTAGCGGAGAGATTGCGGCAGCGTATGCAAGCGGAGCAATATCTCTGGCCGAAGCCATCATATCCGCCTACTATCGTGGCTTTGTGACCAAGGAACAAAAGCGAATTGGCGGTATGGGAGCTGTTGGACTTGGGGTTGATGCTGCTTCAAAGTACCTCAAAGATGGTGTGATAATTGCGTGCGACAACAGTCCCAGTAGTGTGACACTCTCAGGAGACGTCGATACACTTGATGAGGTGTTCGCAACCATCAGAGGAGATAATCCTGATGTTCTTGCGAGACGACTGAAAGTTGATATGGCGTATCATTCTGGTGAGCTATTTTTCCTTCTAGATCCATTGTCCTTGGTTCAAATTGCTGTCTCACACTTTGATCCCAATCATATGCTGAAAATAAATCAATAGATCACATGAAGCTTTTAGGCTCGAACTACCACAAGTTACTGGTGGATGAACTACAAAAACAAGAACTGACACGTCAAAATCCCAAAACTTCCTTCTTCTCTTCGGTAGTGGAAAAGGAGATCACGAATAGTGCAGAGCTTGGCCCAGAGTATTGGGTTGCCAATCTCACATCCATGGTACGCTTCAACTCGGCAATTTCTCGCCTACAGGTAGAAAGACCAAACGGCTTGTTCCTTGAAGTTGGCCCTCACTCAACACTCTCAGGCCCTTTGCGGCAGATTTCCGCAGTGGGCGGGTCTGAATTTCGATACGTCCCGACAATGCTTCGTGGTAAATCTTGTACCGACACCTTTCTTTCAGCACTGGGTCAGTTATACCAAAATGGCATTACTGTTAATTGGAATACTGTAGTCACCACTGGAAAGGTGCTCACGAACTTGCCTCGATATGCTTGGGATCATACAGGGTCATTTTGGTATGAGCCTCGTGTATCCAAAGAGTGGCGTTTCCGCCAATTTGGGCACCATCGCCTTTTGGGCCTTCGGATACCCGAAAGCTCAAGTTTGGAACCGCTATGGCGAAACATGTTGACAATAGAAGATGAGCCATGGTTGGGAGACCATAGAATTCGATCCGACGTGGTATTTCCTTTTGCCGGCTACATTGCCATGGCCGGAGAGGCTGTAAGACAACTGACGGGTATAGAGGCAGGGTACAGGGTCAAGCACGCGGTTGCTCAGTCTGCACTTGTGATACAAGAATCACAGTCTGTTGAAGTACTGACAAGCTTAAGATTAGTGAAGTTGGGAGATTTGACTGATTCAAGTTGGTTCGAATTTCGGATCTCGTCCTTCAACGGCTCAACATGGGTTAAGCATTGCGAAGGGCAAATCAGAGCTTGTACAGAGCCTGTGTTACCATCCCGTCAGATTCAAAATGAGCTTTTACCTCGAAAGATCATTTCATCGCAATGGTACCAAGCTATGGACAAAATTGGAGTCGTCTATGGGCCCAATTTTCAAGCCTTACAAGATGTTGTATCATCAACCAAAGAAAACTTGGCTGCGGCAAAAATCGCCCACGAGGATCACAATGAAGATCCAGCGTTCCTTCTACATCCAGTGGCTATCGACAACTGTTTACAACTCCTCTTGGTTGCATTGGCAAAGGGGATTGGTCGGAATTTTGGTGATCTCCGAATGCCAACAATAATCGAAGACTTATATATCTCCAACGGCGCGGCTCAGATGGACGCCATAGCATGGAGCAAAGGCTTCGAAGACCTTACAGTCGAGTGCATAGCTGATGGAAGGTTAGCACTCCAGCTAAAGGGTCTCAAATTAACTCCCATGGATAATGAACGCTCATCAAAAGATGAATCACATGCAGCTGCACGACTAGAGTGGCTACCGGATTTTGACATGATTGATCATGCACCACTGTTCACCCCACCACCATCGGTCGCCCTGGAGACACGAATGCAAGAAGAGATGACACTGCTATGTATACTGGAGTCTGCTGAGATAATAAAAGGTGTTAAGCCTTGTCAAGAGCATTTTTCCAAGTTCCGTGACTGGTTAGACCTCGAAATAGACAGGGCCAAGCAAGGTACTTATCCGCTGCTCGAGAAGGAAAGTATAGCTTTCGTTACACTTCCATCAACAACCCGCAAAAGCATGATCGAAGAGAGGTACCAGAAGCTGCTTGGGTTACAGAAGAGTTCGGTGGCAATCGGGATCAAGCGAATATATGACAACATGGAGGCAATCTTCTCTGGCAGCCGCGATACGCTTGATATTTTGATGCAGGACGATGTACTGACGGAAATTTACAACGCTGTGAGTTTTGGCAAAGGTGACTTCTTTCGTCTGATGGCGCATACACGACCCAACTTGCGCATTCTTGAGGTTGGTGCTGGAACTGGAGGAACTACCGAAATGATCTTGCGGAACTTGATCAGACCTGGTGGTCACCCTCCATATTCTCTATACACTTTTACCGATATCTCAGCAGGCTTCTTTACACAAGGAAAGGAGCGATTTTCGTACGCACCGAATATGGACTATAAAGTATTCGATATTTCACAGTCGCCGATAAAGCAAGGATTTGAAGCAGAAAGCTATGACGTTGTACTTGCTCCAAATGTCATCCACGCCACACCATCACTAAATGAAACACTTATGAATTTGCAGCTGCTGTTAAAACCTGGGGGATTGCTCGTGTTGACAGAACTATGTGCTGTTGTGCGAACTCCTAATTATATATTTGGCAACTTCTCCGGATGGTGGCTTGGTGAGGAAGACGGAAGACCCCAAGAACCATATGTTTCTGTTGAACGCTGGGACGAAGAATTGAAGCGAACTGGCTTCTCAGGGGTTGATACAGCAGTTCGGGATGCAGAAGAGCCGTATCATTACTGTGCAGCGATTGTTTCTCGAAAGTTGGGCCGAGAAGGAGAAGCATCAGATATTGGCGACGTCCGTCCAGTGACTATTATTTGTGAAGATTCACAGCAGGAACTCAGTCAACGTTTACTTGAGGATATTCAACCCCCGGGAACGACAGGCACTATATGTCAAGTAGAGGAGCTACCACCAGCAGACCAAGATCTCATCATTTTGGTCGATTTAGCAAAGCCTTTCTTCGAATGCGTTACGGAAAGTCGATTCTCTGCCTTCCAAGCCATATTAAATAATCACAAGAGTGGACGCATCCTATGGGTGACGAATCTCTCCCAAGTAAAGTCTAAAAACCCTAGGTCAGCTCAAGTTATCGGCATAGCACGTTCAATCCGAGCCGAGTCCGCAATACCGTTTTATACCTTGGAAATTGATAGCAACGAACCTAACTTTTCAAGCTTGGTGAAGGATGTTTTAGACAAA
This sequence comes from Sclerotinia trifoliorum, assembly GCA_905066765.1. Taxonomy (NCBI): domain Eukaryota; kingdom Fungi; phylum Ascomycota; class Leotiomycetes; order Helotiales; family Sclerotiniaceae; genus Sclerotinia; species Sclerotinia trifoliorum. Next base: position 1,240,410 of record CAJHIA010000009.1, on the reverse strand, counting down.
ATTCGCCGTTGCAAGGATGCGGAAGTACTTGCACCCGACAAGGAGTATGTTGTTGATGAAGGTGTTGTCAAGATCGGTCGCTACCAGACCTTTTCTGTTGACCAGGACAGACTTGTGCAGCCAAGTAGTATTGGAAGTTCGGTAGTCAAAAGTCTTGAAATTTCCCTACCAGGATCTCTGGACTCACTGTCGTGGAAACAAGAAGCCGGGTCTGAGATTATGGAGTCTGACAAGGTAGAAATTGAGAATCGTGCGGTTGGAATTAATTTCAAGGTAAGTCAGCCACCCAGTTGAGCGTGGATATATTACAAGTTTTCTTCAACTAACAATTTGTGTGCAGGATGTGCTTTATGCAATGGGTGTTCTCAAAACTGGAACAGAAAGCGCTCCATTAGGTCTAGAGGTGGCTGGAATTGTGCGCCGGGTCGGATCGGCGGTTTCAAACCTAGCCGTGGGTGATCGTGTTTTCGCTATGCCCCCAGATGCCTGCTTCAAGACGCTAGTAACTGTGCCCCAATCGTTGGTCGCAAGAATCCCATCCAATTTAAGCTTCGAAGAGGCGGCCACAATGCCAATAGTTTATACGACTGTCATCGAATGTCTAATTAACATTGGAATGCTGGAAAAAGGACAGGTGAGATTACAATCCTCTCGAGGGTGTGGGCTTGGACCGCTATTCTTCTTTGTCGCACCGTCTTTGGTATTCCACTGCTAATCCGCAACAGTCTGTTTTGATACATTCCGCGGCCGGAGGTGTTGGACACGCCGCAATCAACGTTTGTCGAATGTTAGAGGCCGAGGTAAGAGTTGACCAATTTTTGGTAGTTTGGTTCGTTTTTACTGACATCGACGCACTATCAGATATACTGTACTGTGGGCAACGATGATAAAGTACGGTATCTTATGGAGAAGTTTGACATCCCACGTCATCGTATCTTCAATTCTCGAAATGATAGCTTCGCCAAAGATCTCATGCTTGAGACTGACGGCCGAGGCGTCGATCTCGTACTGAACTCCCTCTCCGGAGAGCTATTGCATGCTTCTTGGAATTGTGTTGCAGAATTCGGCAAGATGATTGAAATTGGAAAGAAAGACATGCTCGATTTCGGAAAGCTCCAAATGAACAACTTTATGCAGAACCGATCCTATTGTTGTGTAGACATGACACATCTGGCGCAAAAGAAACCGCAACGAGCAGGAGCGTAAGTTTTCCTATGTTAATTTCCTTCCACCCCCAGCACTAAATACACAAAATAAACGACCATTGCAAATCTTTCTAACACTCTGATACTATTAGAATACTGAGGAAGTGTGTTGAGCTTTTTGAAGCCGGTCACATTCCACCCATTCGTCCCATTTCCGTATTTGAAGCCTCCAATGTAAGAGACGCGTTCGGGCAGATAAAAGATGGTACACACATCGGCAAGGTTGTTGTATCCATACCTCAGGATACCTCCAGACTAGAAGTAGCACCACGACGCATGCCACTTCACTTGGATGGTGACGCTTCGTACTTATTGACAGGAGGTCTAGGAGGACTTGGAAAACCTATTGCCACTTGGCTAGTCGAACACGGGGCACGATCTTTAATATTCATCTCCAGAAGTGCGGGGAAGAAGGTTGAAGATCAAGAATTCTTCCGTGAACTTGAAAGCTCTGGTTGCTCGGTCAGCACAGTTGCCGGGTTTGTTGAGTCTATGGAGGATGTACAGAAAGCGATCGGTTTAGCGCCACGGCGAATCGCTGGAGTAATCCATCTTGCCATGATCCTTCGTGTATGTTTTAAATTTCTTCTAGCACTGCTAGCATCCCCTTCGGGGTATCCTTATACATTTCGAGAAGTTCAATTCGACTGACACATTTACAGGACGCGCCTATCGCAAGTATGAATTACTCGGATTGGCTAGCAGCGAACGCCCCCAAGGTAACTGGAGCATGGAATCTTCATGAAGGTCTCAAAAATCAGTCGCTGGACTTTTTCATCTTGGCTAGTTCACTGGTGACTATTGTTGAACAACCTGGTCAAGGCAACTACAGTGGTGCGAACACCTTCCTAGAAGCGTTTTGCCAGTATAGAAATTCCCTTTCATTACCGGCATCCGTGTTGAATATTTGTCCTATCGAAGATGTAGGGTTCGTTGCAGAAAATGCTTTTGCGAAGAAGAATATGAAAGCTCAAGGGCTGTATTTCCTGGGCGAGTCCGAGCTCTTAGATTTTATGGAACTGGCTGTTCTCAGATCGCTTCCGGCATCCAACCAAGCCAACAACAATTCGACGCCTTGGATAAACACTAGTCAGCTGGTGATGGGATTGCATTCCGAAGGTAACCTCAACGACCCCAACACACGGACAAATTGGCGTCGGGATCGACGAATGGGCTTTTACCATAACATCAGCGAACATATCCTAGGCGAAGAGGACAGTTCAAACGAGTTACAGACGTTTCTTTCGAAAGCTGCTGATGATCCAGAGATACTGAATGAAGCTCAAAGTGCCCGATACCTTGCTCGCGAGATCGGTATGAAGGTTTATAGTTTCTTAATGAAACCCGCGGACGACTTGGATACTTCGTTAAGTCTAACCCAGATCGGATTGGATTCACTCATGGCTATCGAGTTGCGCCGGTGGTGGAAGCAGACATTTGGAATGGAGATAAGTGTTCTGGAGATAATGGCAACTGGAACCTTAGATGCCTTGGGGGTGACAGCAGCAGAAAGTTTGAAAGCCAAATTATCAGGCTAAGACATCTTCAAGTATTTAAATTCAATGTAATGTAGAAAGAGATTTGAATAGAAGAAAGTATAGAATTTTTGGTGTTTACAGTCAAATCCTTACAATTGCGTGATCCTGTCGATGGGCTGATGTACTGAGGTGTTACGAGGGATACGATCTAGATCACGTGGAAGTGGCCTAGATCCTCGAATGGTTTATAACTAGATGTCAAGTAGGGGTTTTTAAAATAATATCAATGATTACAATTTGTAATTAATAGTAAGATATACTAAATGATTGATCTCAAGTATAAAACTTTATAAAAGGAATCCTTTTCTAATTATATAGATCTTTATATTAATTGAATTATAAAAATCTAATAGATTTAAAATATAATTTCCTAAATCTCTTAGATCTTTATAATCTATTATATGATTAAGATAAGATTATATATTCAAGCTTACTGAAAGTAGAGAGATTATATAAAATAATTATTATATAAATTTATATATAAATTGTTTTATTTTTCGATAAAGTTTAAATTTATATAATATATTGATTATTATTTTATAATATTATTCTTTTTTTAATTTAATACTTATTTCAAACTTTTATAATTGTTTTTTTTATTATATTATAAGGTTTTTTGTAGAATAAATCTTTTCTTTTTTTATTATATTATCTATATAATTAAAGAAATATTGTAAAAGTGGTAGGTCGAGATATGTGTGTCCTGATAACATATTGTAAGGAGGGAATTGGAAGAGAAAGCTGAATTAGATTATATTATAATATGTTACTTATAGGTAAAACAGGGTTTATAATGATTTTAGAGTTGATATTATATAGATTCAAATGTATATATATAGAAGATTAATTATTATAAAAAGAAAAAATAAAAGACTTTTTTTTTATATTTAATTACAAAAGATTATATAATTGATTAATTAAAATCTTTATATATTTGATTTATAATTTCAATTTTTTTATATCCTTTTTTTTCAAGAAATATATCCCTTTTTGTTTATCAAAGAAAATAATTGATTAGAATATAGAATATATGAAATATTGTTATTAATAATTTTTTAGAATGGATATAAAAATTGAATTATAAAAAAGGAGATTTATCGAATTTGAAGATAATCCTTTATTTTTTAATAAGTAATTTAATAAAAGTTTTGTTTTTATCAATACTTTTATTAGTTTTCGAGTATTTAGGTTTTAGTTTTGAAGGTATATCCAAAAAGATAAAAGATTCATCGAATCCCAAATAAAGATATTTAAAAACTCGAGAAAGTAAGGATAGCTTTTTTCTCGATTTTGAAAATGATATAGAGGGATCTGGACTTTGTTATTTTTGATCGGGGAGAGGAAATAATCCTTGTATATTAGAAGGATCAATAATAAATTCTTCTTGTTGTAAAGCCCTTTTTCGTTTCGATTATACTTTAAGAGTTAAAGAGAGATCTTTCAGTTCAGATTCAATATAATAAACAGATTCCTTTTCTTTTTGAAATAATTTCTGAGAAGTAGATAAAGAAGTTTTCAAATTGATAATCTTTTATTTTTCTATTAGAATTTTATTAATAAATTTAGATATCTTCAAATTCTTATTTTTGAAGATAGTTTATTTTTATTTATAAGTTGGGTTTTATACAAAAAAAGAATATATTCTTTAGGTTTTCTTTTTTTGTTTTAAGATTCCGAAAATTGTATATATTTCAATGATTCTATTTTGAAGAAGTTTTGTATATGTTTCTATAAAGTCATTGGATTTGTAATCGAATAATATATAAGTTTTGTTTATTATCAACTTTGAATTCCAAAAAACTTTTCTTAGAAAAACTTATAAAACAAAAGATAAAAAAGATAATGTTTTTATATTGAAAGAAAATAGCTTCAGTATATAGAATCTTTTTCTATTGAGTTTTTGAAGTATAAAAAGGATAGATTGATTTTAAAACGATTAATAAAGATCTTTTTAAAAGGTGTTATCTTTTATTTTATTATTATTAGTATTTATAACAAAGTAAATGATTAATATTATAATCGAATTATAATTCTTAATAATATTAATAAATCGAAGGATTGTATTGAGTAACAAAATAATTATATAAGAGTCTCTTTTGATTAATATTTGTTAATGAAATTTATTTTCTTTTTTTGTTTATTGAAAAGTTTTCCTTTATATAAATTAATCTAAATTATATTAGAGTTAATGAGAGAATAAATATTTCTTAAAAGCTTTTGATTAAATAGAAACTCTTATTAGGATTGTGTCACGATTCATGGTTTTCTTTATAGTAGTATTATTGACGTCGGTGATTTATATGCCGACTACAGGGGGGGTGTGATTTAACCGTTGCTTTCGGGGGTCCTGATTACCTAAGCCTAGGACCCCAGGATTCCTAGGATAAGTATCCTAGACAACCATAGTAGAATAGGACAAGTGTCCTACCTAATTGGTTGTAATAGGACTATCACCCTAAAGAATATCGTATCCTAGGGCTATAGTTCCTAGAGGGAAAGCTCCTGGGATAAGTGTTCCAGGAAAGGAAAGGCCTTGGGATATGAGAGGCCTCAGGATCAATCACGTGATATGCTAGCTCTGCTAGCCCAGCTAGCAAAGCTAGCATCACAGGAATGCTAGCCGTGCTAGCCCAGCTAGCATAGCTAGCATAGGAAAAGAGATTAGTATATAATCAGAGTAGTTTCATAGTTTAGGAGCTTCGTGCTCAACTTAGTTATCAATTAGTTTACCTACATTCCAATTGATCTAGTAACGTATTCACCTTCGAATGGATAACCCGTGATTATTAGCCTTAACCTACAACTACCAACCAGACGAAAACCTGAGGCAGCCGCTGCCTCAACCAGATCGTTACAGATTGATTGATATCAATATCTGATATTCTTGATATATTTCAATTAATATCTTATTAGATTTAAGAAAGTCTATTAGGATAATAATTTTTAAGAACAATTTTATATTTTGATATTTAGATATCAATTTTGCAAGATCAATAAAAAAATAATATAAAATTGTTTTTCGATTACAATTTAGAAACCAAAAGATAAAAAAAGAGATAAAGATAAAACGAAATTTTTTATTTATATATACAAATACAATAACTTGTTATAAAGTAATATCATTTTTTAAAAACATTTGAGTTAAAGAATAATAATAATTTGGAAACAGATCTTTTTCAAATTTATTACAAAAGTTCTATTTGTAAATAATAAAGGTATCTTTAAGGTTAATTTCAAAATTTGGAAAGTTTGTATATTATAAAAAGAATATAAATTCAAGAATTCTTATAAAAATTTGTTTTTAGAAAAGTACTTTAGGGGTAGGTTTTTTTTGGATAAATTTAGTTTTGAAATCTAAAATTATATAAAAAGAATATAGACTTAGCTTTAAATCGAAGTGATAAGGTCTTCGAATTTATTTAATTTGTTTAGTAGCTAATTGTATATAAAGATAGAATTAAAAATAAAATTGAATGATTAGTTTTATCTTATTAATACAATCTCAATTATAGGTTATTATAATTAATCGATTCTGAAATTCTTTAATAGGAATATACTTGATCTTTATATTAAGTAATTTGATCAAAATATATAAGTAGTATATACAAATGTTACAAGGTAACAGTCAACCTGTCCACATGAGCTTAGGCCTCATCAAAAAGCAAAGCGATTTGTATACAAATTTGTATGGTAATCGCCTCATATAGTCTCCCCGCCCTCAGCAAGCTCGAACATATAGTCTGATCCTAGAGATCATGTGATGGACCCTACATATACAAGGATACGAATCGTAGGTCCATACGAATCGAAGGTCCATACGAATCGTAGGTCCATACGAATCGTAGGTCCATACGAATCTACAGGATACGAAGATCTATATAAACCAGAGGGGTTTCATGTATATAGGAGCTTCGTACTCAAGATCAATCATTTAGTATAACCTACTATTAGTTACGAATTGCAATTATTGATATTACTTTAAAGCTCCTGCTTGACACCTAGTTATAAACCATTCGAGGATCCAGGCCACTTCCACGTGATCTAGATCGCACCCCTCGTAACAACAAAAAGCTTTTTCAATAATGTTTTTATTAAAAGATATAATAATTATTTATTCTACTTAATCAATAATATAATTTTTATTGATTAATATATATTATTTATCTTTGAATTGAAGACTAGGTTTATAATTATAATTTTTTAGATCCCAAAAGGAATTTAAGATAATCCTAAAAAGTTTTTTGGATATATCATTATTATTATTTGAAATTGTTTTTAGAATGAAATCAACTTTTCGATAATAGGGGACAAATTTATCTAGAATAGAAGAATAAAAAAAGATTTTCTTTGAAAAATCGAATATATAATTTTGCTTTATTTATTTATCAATATTTATAATAATAAATTCAGACATTAATACAATAGCTTATTTATAAAAGAGATAAAGAGCTTACAAAGAATCAGAGATATTGATAGTTTCTAATTCCTTTTTAACATCTGGATTTATTTCTGATTCCTTATCATCAACCTTTTCGATTCTGATTTTATTAACCTTTTTGAAACTTTTAGATATAGATTTTTGAAATAAAATAGAAGAGATTTCATTAGATTTGTATTCTTTCAGAAATCCGAATTTATTGATAATAAATTGATATTTTTTGAGAATTGAGTTTTTTTTGAAATCGAAAAACAAAGGTTTCCAATCCTTTTTTGTTTTTGAATTCAAGTTTGTAATAAAGGTATATATATTATAGAATTTTGTTGAAGTATATTTTTTGTAATTATAATTATTCTTTTTGATGAATCTTTAAATTATAAATCTATTTAAGAATTTAATAAGGATTTAGAGGTTAAATTGTATAGTATAAAAGATTATATTAGTTTTTACAATATTTCCTTTTAGCTTTTTGTTTTGGGATTATAATCTTACAAATTCTTTTCCTTTGAAAATCGTTTAGATTTTCTTTAAACATTTGAAACTTTCTTTGATTTTATTGTAATATTATTCAATCATTTGAATAATATCATTGTTCTTAATAAAGTATATAATTTTGGAAAGATCTACAATTTCGTAAAGTTTTGCTTTCTTGATTTTATTTTATATTTTTTCTATAAAATCTTTAGTACCTTTTGTTAACTTCAAAGTAATATTAAATTATTATTCGAAAATATTATATTAATTTATAAATTGAAAGGAATTATAGAATATAAGGGTTTGTATAATATTAATGAAAAATTTTCTTTGTAATAAAAAGAAACTATTATAAAGATTTTTAAATGAAGAATTATTTCTTTATTTTGTTTTTCAACTATTATAGGGTTTTCAAATAGATTTGCTTAAAAGATTATATTATTTTTTAAAGAAAAATAATTGTGATAAAAGGGAAATAAATAAAATTCAAAATATAAAAGAAGAGATAGATTTATAAAAAGGAAATTAGGATATTGAAATGTTATTTAGAAATTGTTTTTATAATTGTTTAAAAAAAGAATTTAAAAAGATTATTATAATTTTTTGGAAAATATATAAATACTTTTCCTTTTCTTAAAATTTAAAACGAAATATTAATTGTATTTCTTAATTGATAAATAAAAGTATATAATAAAAACTTCTTTTTAATATCTTATATATTATCTTATATTTCAAAATTTCGATCGATTTATGATTATATAATAAACAATCCTTGATTAATAATCAATATTTGTTTAAAGGAATATAAATATCTTGAAATTTGGCTTTGTTGATTTATTTATTTATAAAGATTTTTTGAATTGTTATTAACAAAAAGATTAGAGTGTAAGATATACTTTTTCAAATGGATATTTGTATAGATTTTATCAAATGAAATACTATTTATTTTTTTGAATATATAAATGGATAATTCAGATAATTTTTCAATAATCCTATAAAATCTATATTATTTGAAAATTAATTTCTTATTTCATGATATATCGATTTTTGATTAAGGATTATAATATAGAATAATATTTTCAACAAGTATATTTTTATTTAAAACCTTATAATTCAAATTATATCAAAGCTTTTTATTTTCTTTATAATATTGTTTATATAGGATTGCTTCTTTAATATTATTATTAAGTATTTTTAATTATTATATCTTTGTAATTAATAAATCTTTTTGAGTATATATATTTCTTTAATCAAAAATTCTTCAAATAATATATATAGTTTTTAGAGGTAATATAATCTTATATTTATAAATTAATTCAAACAATATTTTATTTGTTGATTTGTGTATTAAAATATAATCAGTAAATAATATAATCTTTAGTTATTTTAATTATTTGTAATCTCTTTTTGAAAGATAGGAAAAAACCTTAATAATTGGATGGTGATCTTTTTCTATTATATTATTTGTTTGAAAATAATAGATTGATATTTGGATTTTATTGATATTATACTTTTTGTAATAAACAAATATAACATTTTTATTCTCAAATTTATTATTTATAATGATCTCTTTGAAGAGATTATATCTATAAACGATTTTATATAAGAATTTGGTAATAATCTTTAAAATAGTATTCTATAATACTTTAATTTCTATTTAATTATTCAAATCTTTTTGTAGAATTATAATATATTTGAATTTATAATTGTTTAATATCTTTATAATATTTATATCAATTTTGTATCAAATTCCTGAGGATTAGATAGCAATTATTAATTTGTTTATCTATTTGGATGATTGGAATTGATAGATCGAATAGGATATTATTTAGTTTTTTATATCTTTGTATATATTATTCTATTAATAATTATTCTATAATTTATTATATAAAGATTCAAGATCCTTATAATTAAACTTTTTATATATCTGGGCTATAACTTTTACTTTTTCTTTTAAATCATCATCAATAATTATATAAATAGAAGATAAATTATCTTTATAAATCTTGAATAAACAATAATCTTTAATATAAAAGTTTAATATCTCTTTTTTGAAAATTTATTAATCTTTTATATTTAGGTTTTTAAGTTATTGTAATGTAATAATATATTGAGTATAATCTTATATCTTTGTATTTCCGTTCTTCAAAATTTGAAACAGAATTAAAATTTAGGAGGTATTTATTTATACAACTGGTTTTATATTTAGAGAATTCAAATCGATTATAATTAAATTATTTATATTCTTTTTATATTCTTTATTAATATTATTAAAAATAGTTCGAGGATATTATAATAATACATCAATTATAATGTTCTTATTTTCAAGGATATATTTAATTTCGAAATCGAAAAACTTAATCCAGATAATTTATTTTGTTATTAATATTCCAGGGAGATTAATAACAATTTTGTTTAATTGAATTATAAGGATATTTGTATCAATTTCCAATAAGAAATAGATTCTATAGAAATCTTTTTTATATTTTTATAAAACTTTAAGAACTCTTTTATATTCTTTTTTAATTATATTATAATTTTGTTTAATATGATTTCAAAAACTATTTTCATACTTTATAATAATATAAGGTTTATTTATATATTCTTATTCAAAAACAGTTTTTCATTTTATCAAATTTGTATCTATTATAAATATTATTTTTTCTATCTTCGATGAGTAGTTTATAGATAGTAATATTAAAACAATAGTAAATTTGTTTTTAAATAAGATTATTGTAATATTATAAATTATTATTCAAAAGAATTCAATTTTTTTCTTCAATAATATATATAAGAAAATTATAATTTCTACAAAATTTTCTATTCAAAAACAATAGAAAATATATATTTTCAAAAACATTCTGATTTTATAATTGTTTGAATAAGGGGATTATTCGATTATTTTGATTATCTTAATAGTATCAAGACTCCTTCCTTTTAAGTCTATAAGGTACTCTATAATTCGGATTTTATTATAATATTATTTAGATTTGATTTCAATAATATAATCAATGTATTCAATATATTCCATTATAGTATCAAGATTTTTTAAATATTCAATAACAAACTTTTATAATTCTGATTCGATTTTTTCTTTATTGTAATAAGTTTTGAGGTTTTTTATTTTAATATTGTTTAAATAAAGTATAACAATATTAGGTATTATATCCTATAGTATTTTTGAGATTATTCTGATAAATTGAGTTATAAAATTGATAGCTTTTTGGGGGAAAGTTGTAAATCTTATCAATTCTAATAAGATTATAATGATAATGATATTTCTGTTTTTTGTATTTAAAAGTATTTGATTATAATTAAAGAAAAAATCGATTATAAAGGTTAATTAATAATCAATTAATTATTTTACAAACTCTTTTAGATTTAAAGATATATTTGTGTTTTATAAAATTATATTATTTGTCTTTGTTATAATTATAATAATTCGATATTTTCTAGTCTCATTTTTCTTAATTAGATATTATAGGTTATAATAAGATTTATCTTTTTTTTCAAGTATATTTTGTTTAATTTGTTTTTTTATTATATCAATTGTAATTAACAAAAATACTCTAAATAGAATGAATTCAATTATTTGTTAGATTTTGTATAGAACTGTTTTGATAACTTATAAAGAGATAATAAATAATTTAATTAATCCGGTTTCAAATTAATCGAATACTAATATAACTTTTCGATTTATTAAAAATATAATAAGTTCTTTTTTTCGAATTAAAAAATATTTTTATATTTAATTGTTTCAATCTTTTAAATATAAAATAGAAATCTTTAAATCGAAAATCGAAATGTAATATTAAATATTTTGAGAATGATCTTAACAACAAATATATAGGATCTTTAATATATTCATTTTCAAATCAATTCAAATCATCCCTTAGGATTCTTTTATCGATATATTCAATTTCATCCGATAATTTTATTTTATTATTTTTTTTCTTATAGATTTTATTGATAGAAATATATACTATTGAATTAATAGATATTGATTTATTATAAATATTATCTTTGATTTTAAATACTTTTAAATCTATATAAATATTATTAGAATCGAAATACTTTTGGAAGGTTTTTATTTCAGAATTATTTATATTATTAAGAATATCTTCTGAATTGAAATCAAAACTGAATCTAACAATATTTTCAATCAACTCTTCAAATTTTAAGTCTATTCCAAATTTTGAATAATAGTTTAGGAATTCCTGAAAATTAACCTGAATATACTTCTTGAAAACCTCAGGATCTTGATAAATGTTTAGATTCTTTGAAAAGTTATTGATACAATTCTTAGATATTATATTTTCTAATCTTTTCCTTAATTTATAATTCTAGTTTTCTTAATATCAATTAATCATTTAAATTTTATTATCTAATAATTTGTTTTATTAATATTATTATCATCAATAATTCAAACGATTTGTTTATTTCCTTTATATTCAAAGTCAATCTTTTTTGTGAAAAGATAAAGTATATTAAATAATAATAAATCCTTGATATTGTTTAATATAAATATATCAATAATATTCTTGATTTTGTTGAAATTGATTTTGATATTTTTAATTAAATTATATAGAATAGTAATATTTCTATCTGAAATTATTATTATAGTATTATATTTTTATATTATAAAGTTTAAATCTTTTACAATTTCTAAGTTTATTATATTGATTATCGATTTAAAGTTAATGATATTAATAATTTTAATTTTTCTTTTGGCAAATGAGATAATGATTATCAATATATTATATATCTCTCTTGAATGAAAATTTGATTTGTCTATTAGATTATTAATATTGATTATAATAATAAAGATTTGTTTAATAAGATCTATATCTATATTATTTATATTAAAACTGATAAATATTGATGATATTTATTTTATAAAGTTGATTATCTCTTTTTTAACTTTTCTTTGTTTTTTATATTCTTTAATAGGAATTTATTTGATTATTTCTTTGGTCAATTTTGGATAATAAATATACAAATTATTGATAAATATAAGGATTTCAATATAAACAATATATTCTAACAAATTCATTATTGTTTTTATAATATATATCAAGATGAATAATTGTTTTTTGATTCTTGGAATTTTATTATAAAAAGATCGGATTTTTTTTATAATCTCTTTTTCATTTAATTCAAATAATCCTTTTCCTTTCTTATCTTTATTTTTAAAATTTTTTTCAATATCTATTTTATTATCTTATCTTTAAAAGTTTTCTTTCAATTTTGCTTTTTCAATTAATAATATCGATTTTTATAGGATTTGTAATACGAAAGTAATAGATTTTGATGATTTTTCGATTCTATTTCATTTTATTGTTTTTGTTTATTTAGAAGATCGATTATATAATCTAACTGTTTTTTTTGATTGAGAGATTATATTGATATTGATTAATTGTTTCCTTTTATATATAAAACTATTGATAGATATATCTTTGATAATATCGATGTTCGAGATGTTAATTTTCAAAGGTCCTTGATTGTTTGATGATCCTGTATTATTCTATCGAAACTCGATACTATTATATATTTTGAATTGTATTATGATTTGTTGTCTTTTAGAGTAGAGTTTGTTTTTAAAAATTGAAGATATATTAAGGCTTTCCTTTAATTCAAATCTGAAGGTTTTATAATTATTGTAATGATATAATTTATCTTGAATATCTTTATATATAACAAAATAATTTTATTTAGTATTATAATTATTATTATAAAGAGTTTATCTAAAATAATAAAAACAATATCAATCTCTTTTATTAATAATATTTATATCTATATAGATAAAGTTATAATTTTTCTGAATTAGGAATTTATTATATTTAGTATTCTTTTTTTTTTGAAGTATTTATTGTTAAAAAAGAATATAAATATTTCTTATATTTCTAGTACTTTTGATTCGAGTTTATAAATGATTTATATTTAATTTGTTCAGGAATTCTATTATCTTGTTTATTGATTTGTTTTCAATCCTCTTTTGAATATCGAAATTTGAAATAGTTTTTTTAGAAAATAATGTTTTTATATATTCTTTTACAACAAATACAATTGTAATTTGATATTGTTTGAGCTTCTTATAAATCCTGATAATAAAATCTTTCGATATATATTATTTAAAGGTTTTATTTATCATTTTCTTATAATTCATAATAATAAGATTATTAAGATCAATTTTGAGGCTTTTAACAATCTTTTTATCAATTCGTATATATAGATTATATAAAAAAAATCTTCCTATTTCAAATTCGATGATTATTTTATTTTCAATAAATTGATTTGTAAAAAGAACGAATTTAGTAATATAATCCTTGATTAAGATTGAGTTTATATTGTAAGATGTTTTATATTTGAATCATTGAATATCAACAAATTAATCCAAGAAATCATAAATATCAATAATTTGTTGAATATCGAAATTATAAAAGTAATAAAGAAAAGCTGGATAGAATCCTTTCTTTCAATTATAATCAATAAGATTATATTTTGGTATAAACTTTATTTAAATCGAAATAATTTTATTATAATATCAAGGAAAGTGAATTTGTATTTCGTTATTGGATATATTACAATCAATTTATAAAGCCTTCTATATTATAAGGAAATCAAAGATATCATTTTTATCGAAGATAAAGATATTAAAACTTCCTGTATAAAGTATAATAAGATATATATATATATAATTTATAATACTTCGATTTAATATACAGGCTCTTATTAGTTAATCCATATTATCATTGTTTTTAATTTTCTTAACTTTCCTTTTCTTAGAATTATCTTCATTTTTTCTGATATAATCTCCTTTTAAATTAATAAGGGATTCCTTATTGAAATCATAAAAAATAAATATCTTCGAAGATTTTTGAGAGATATCTTCTAAAAAAACTTTAAATTGATCAAGGTTTTCTATGATAATAGAATAATAACGAATTTTGAATAATGATAAATTTAACTTATATGTTTATTGAATTAAAAAATATATATCAAATATATCTGAATCTAAGTCAACTGTTACAAGGTAACAGTCAACCTGTCCACATGAGCTTAGGCCCTATCGAAAAGCAAGGCGATTTGTATACAAATTTGTATGGTAATCGCTTCATATGGTCTTTCTATCTTTAGCAAGTTCGGATATATGGTCTAATTGTAATTATATGATGAATTATAGGATCTAGGGGATTTAGAGAATCGTATCCTAGATCCATTAGATCCTTATAATCCAATTAATACGAAGATCTATATAATTAGGAAAGGATTTTTTTTGTAAAATTTTGTATTTAAAATTAATCATTTAGTATATTCTATTATTAGTTACGAATTGTAATTATTGATATTATTTTAAAGCTTCTATTTGATATTTAATTATAAACCTTTCAAGGATTCAAGTTACTTCTATATGATCTAGATTGTATCCTTTGTAACACTTTAAATATTATTATTGTCTCAAATACCGGCTCGACAAAATAATATTATATCTTTTCAAACCCTTCAATTTAATAATCCAATTTCAATTATCTTAAAAGATATAAATCAAAATAGAGATATTGTTATAAAAGAAGTAAAGGATCCTAAAGAGATTATTGTCATCGAAACCCTCAAAATCGTTCTACCCGATAAATTCATAGGTTATCGATAAGAATTGGAAACCTTTTTATTCCAATTTGAAATCTATTTTGAATTCAATAAGGATAAGTTCTATTACAATATTGATAAAAGTATTTGGACGATCTTCTATTTCAAAGGAGAAGTTTTCAAATGGATTCAATCTTATTTTAAAGATTATTTTATTTATTTAAATAATCCCAAAAAATAAATATATCTAATATAAATCATCTTTGAAATGTTTATAGAATTCAAAAAGGAAATACGATGAATATTCGGAAATATCAATGAATTATGTAATGTTGAATTCAAGATCTATAATCTTAAACAAATAGGGTCAGCAATGAAGTATATTATGGAATTCAAACGATATATAGGTATTATGGGATGGGAAGAGAATGCTATGATGAGTTATTATCGAAAAGGGCTTAAGGTGGAGGTCAGGTTAAAATTAGATTGTAATTGTATTTGGAAAAATCTGAACGAATTAATCGAGAAGTTAATCAAAACGAATAAGATGTTTTACAAATATCAAAGAGAGTATCGATCTTTTAATTTTTATAGGAATCGAAATTATAATAAGTATTATAAGAACAAAGGAAGATCTCGAAATTATCGATAATTGTATAGAGATCCAATACAATTGAATACAACTTTTAGAAACAAATTATCTAAAGAGGAGATAGATCGAAAACGAAAGAATAAATTATACTTTGAATACAGCAAATCAAATTATCAATTTAAGGATTGTCAAAACAAGAAACTACAAAGTTAAGGAGAGTATTACAAAAAAGCTAGATTCGGAAAAAACTAATTCAATATTACCTTCATATTCCAATTATCTGCTTTCAATACAATCGAAGACAATAATTACAAATAAGAACAATATCAAAAGGAAATCGATATAATATTTCGAGATCAGGAAAACCCAAAAGAAATATTATCGATAGAATATATAACAATGAGCTGGATAGCTTATTATAATGATTTCTATAGGATTTATTTGTTAAATAAAGAAATTACAAAATGATTTCCTTATAGAAAAAGAAAAAGAAATATTTCGTTATATAATCAACAAAATAATCAATTATACGAAATCGACCAAATCGATCAAATTGACCAAATTGATTAAATTGATCAAATTGACTAAAACAAGGTTACAGATTAGAAACAATTAAATATTATAAATCAGATAAAACAGATTTATTATAATATCAAGATAAATGAATAAAAAATCCAAATTATAATCGATTCAGAAATTATAGGAAATTTTATTGTATTAGGAACTATAAAATATTTGAAAATATAATTTCAAACGAAACAAACCCTATATCAATTACAATTAATTGATAAACAATTAATAAGATTGAATAGTAAGATTTTGTAGGAGACTTATTCAATATAAATAAATATAAACTAATACAAAGAGATCATCCAATTCGATATTGTTTTGTTAAGGAATCAATAGATCATTTTGGGAATATTATAATTAAAGGTATATAACCTCAAAATCGATTAGACTATTGAAGTTATAAGCTTTTCAAACAAAAGCGATTATTACAATACATTAGAGCCTGTAAAGCTGAATATATATGATAAGGAATTGAAGGCAAACAATATTATCGATATAGGATGCTCAATCCAGAGTCCTTCATTAACAACGAAGGAAGGTGAATTTCTTATACAAATAAAGAATAAATAAAAGGAATTGTTTAATATCATTTCTATATAGAAACAAGAAAGAATACTAATATCGGTATAGTATTAGAGGTATAAAAAGTTATTTGAAAAGAGAAAAAACTATAAAGCTTTATTAGAATATAAATTATAAAATTATAAGATAATATTGAAAAAAAGCAAAATATCTTTATTCAGATCAATCTATTAAATATCAGAGTTGGAATTAAAAATGTTTAAGGAATATATTAACGATATATTAAAAAAGGGTTAAATTAAAGAATCAATTTTATAAGTAATTAGTTTTGTATTATATATATTTAAAAAAAATAATATTAAAAGATTATATATAGATTATTATAAACTTAATAATATAATAATCAAGGATCAATATCTATTTCTATTAATTATAGAACTAAAGGATCGATTAAGAAAAACAAGGATTTTCTTCAAGTTTGATTTAAAGAACAGATTTTATCTAATCAGAATAAAGAAAGGTGAAGAATGAAAAACAATATTCAAAACTTGATATAGATTATATAAATATCAGGTTATGTTATTCGGATTAATTAATATATTAGCAATATGTATACAATTAATCAACAATATATTAAGGGAATATCTAGATATCTATTGTATATGTTATTTAAATAATATTCTTATATTCTTTGAAACAAAAGAATAATATATATTGAATATATATAAGATACTAAAATACTTAAAGGAAGCAGATCTTCAATACAAATTTAACAAATACAAATTCTATATTATAGAAACAGAATTCCTGGATTATATAATCTTTTCAGAAAACCTCAAAATGAACCCTAATAAACTAAAAATAGTTCAAAATTGGGAATCACCAAATAATATAAAGGAAATATAATCCTTTTTAAGATTCGTTAACTTTTATTAACGATTTATCAAGGATTATTCTAAGATAACTATTTCAATATCAGAAATTATTAAAAAGAATCAAGAAGAGTTCTAATAAACTTTGCAAATACAAAAGGTATTTAAGAATCTCAAGAAAACCTTTATCAAAAAACCTATTCTTTTAGTTTTCGATCCAGAACTATTAATAACTATAGAAACAAATGCTTTGAATTATATAATAAAAACTATATTGAATTAATCCGGTTCAAATAAGAAATAGTAACCAATCATTTATTATTCATAAAAATTATTATTAATCGAATTAAATTATAAGATATACAACAAGGAACTACTAATGATAATAAATACATTTAAGGAATGAAGAATATATTTGAAAGGATCAAAATATATAATATAAATATATATAGATTATAAAAACTTGATTTACTTTATTACAATAAAAGAATTAAATCGATAATAAATCAGATAATTGAAGATCTTGACAACTTATAATTTCAGAATTTTATATATCAAAAGAAACAAAAATACTAAAACAAATATTTTTAATTGGAAACCAAAATATTTACAAAACAAAACTTACAAAATATATATAATATTAAAACAGAAAAATAATATATTAGTATATAACAAATTACAATTAACTATTATTTCCAAATTATTGGATAATATGATCAAACCATAATTATTATTTTATTACAAAAATGATATTACTATATAACAAATCCTAAAGGAATTAGAATCAGGATTTACAATCAAGAAAGAAATAATCTATTTTTATGATAAGATCTATATCTTTATTGGAATAACAAAAGATTTCGTTAAAGAATGATATGAATTATTAGTATATAAATATTAAGGAATAATCAGAACATTTGTAAGATTATAATAGGAAGTATATTTTCTAAGGATGAAAGCAATAGTTGAAGGAATAATTGGGAAATGCAATATTTGTATACGAAATAAAATTGTTAGGTATATTCCGTATAATCAATTCAAAACCCTCGATTTACTTTCGAAACTATAGAAATCCATTGTATAGGATTTTGTAGTTAAATTATCTTTTTCCAAGGAATCAATTACAAAAAAGGAATATGATACTATTTTAATAATAATAGATAAATTAATCAAATATATCTATATGATATTATTCTATAAAATATAATCTATTAATAATTTAGTATATATGTTTTTAAGGAATATAATCAGTGTATATAATATATCAAAAAAAATAATTTCGGATCGAGATAAATTATTTATTTCGAAATTTTGGGTTATATTAATAACATTATTAAATATAAAAAGGAAGTTATCGATAACTTTCCATTTATAAACAAATAGACAAATAGAGCGATTAAACCAAACAATGAAAGTCTATTTATAATATTATATTAATTATAAATAAGACAATTGGATTGAATTATTATTTTTGGTTCAATTCGTATATAATTCATCAGAAATGGAAACAACGAAAATTATATTAGTTTATATTAACTTTGGATTCCATTTAATAGTATATCAAACGGTATTATTGTAAAATGAAAATACAAATGAAGTTATAAAGAATATTAAAGAGATCAAGGATTTATAGAAGCAACTCTTTTTGGATTTATAATTCATAACTTTAAGAATAACAATATATTATAATATATTATATAACCTAGGATCTATGTTTAAAGAAAAGAATAAAGTTTATCTTCTTCGAAGAAATATACAAACAAAACGATCTAATAATAAATTAGATTATAAGAAACTAAAATCATTCAAAATCGATAAGGTAATTGAATCAATCAATTATAAATTAAAACTATTATATATTATGAATATTTATCCAGTATTTTATATATCCTTGTTCGAATCAATATCATCAAGAGTGCTTGATATATTTATAACAGAAATTGAATCAATCAATCTAAACATTATATATAATATCGAAACAATATTAAATTATAAATATATTAAAAACAAAATCAAGTATTTGATTAAATAATTGGATTTCCTATATTCGGAGAATATTTGGGAATTAAAAAAAGATTTTAATTGTTTTGAGAAATTGAAAGTATTTTATTAACGATATTTAGAATTATCTAAATCGGATCATTAGGATCCAAAGAATCGAAAAAAGAAGAATCAGGAAAAAATATTACAAAAGAAACATCTTTAAGATCAAGAATATTAAACAATGAAACCCCTTTCCCTTTTTCAACAATTTCTTTCTTTAAACCTTCCTCTTCTTCGAATTTCTTTAATTCATTTATTGTTTTCAAATCTCGATGAATCATTTTATTATTACAAATTTGAAGAAACTTGCACTATTTATATAATCGTATTAGATAAAAAACAATAATTGCAATCAAATTAACCATTTTCTTTTTCTTTTCATTCAAATACTTCTATTCCCAAATCAGATTATGTATATCTATAACAGAAGGGTTTATAAGATTGTATTTAACCTTCCGATATATATATTCATTATATCAAGAAGAATTCTCTTTCGAAATAATACAAATACAAGAATTATCTTTATAATAAATATATAAAGGTATAATATTTCCTTGAAGTTCAATTAATTTTGCAAACTCGATTTGTTCTTTATATTTTTTTGATTATATAAATGATATAATGAAAAAAATAAAAAGATTTATTTTACAAAAACCTTATAGATCAATAAACAAGGCTACTATAAGAGCTTGAGACAAATACTAAACTAGAAAAGGGATAATATTACAAGATAACAATCAATCTATTTATATGAATTTAGGCCCTATCGAAAAGCAAAGCGATTTGTATACAAATTTGTATAATAATCGTTTTATATAGTCTCCTTATCTTTAACAAACTCGGATATATAATCTGATTGTAGTTATATAATGAATTATAGGATCTAGGGGATCTAAAGAATCATATCCTAAATCTATTAGATCTTTATGATCTAATTGATACGAAAGTTTATATAACTAAAAAAGGATTCCTTTTGTAAAACTTCATACTTAAGATCAATCATTTAATATACTCTATTATTAATTACGAATTGCAACTATTGATATTATTTTAAAGCTCCTACTTGACGCCTAGTTATAAACCTTTCGAGGATCCAGACCACTTCCACGTGATCTAGATCACATCCCTCGTAACATCAACCTTAGGTTCTCGATAATCTTTATTATTTATATTTTTCTTTTTTTAAAGTTCAGAAAAGATAAAGGAATTTTTAAGTAATTCCTTCAAGAGTATCCTTTCTTATAAAAGGATTATACAAATCCTAAATCCTTCATCTAAAAGTTTTTTAGGATACATCTCAAATTTTTGAATATCGATACTAGGAATAACAATTCTGTATATTACAATTCAATCTTTTTAAATATTATCTTATAAATAAATAATGAGATATTTCATTCAATCACAAAATATATAAAATCCTTCAATTCAATTAATTATACTTTGTCAAGCTTATTTCAAAGTTAAATCTTTTCTACTTTTATAAACTATTAAGATCTAATTTTGAATAAAACTTTGTTAATATAAATCTTTTATATAAAGTATAGATAAATGGATTAATAATAGATCACTTATTTATAGTATAATAAATTAATAAGAATAAGGATGATTAAGAATCCAAACCTTTCTTATTTTTTGTTTAATACTCTCATTTTTAAAAGATTTATTTTTTCAAAATCTATTTCTATTCCTTTATCAATAAATAATTAATTCTATTTTCTTTTTCAATATAATATCTTTACAGATTGGTTTTGTATATTTTGTAAATAATATAACTTGATTTCTTTATATAAATCATTATTATAAAAATGATAGATTGAGATATATATATCTTGATAGTATATTATAAGAAGAGAATTGTCACGATTTACGATTAAGATAAGGATATGTTGAGGGGCAGCAGTCAACATATCCACATGAGCTTAGGCCTTATCGAAAAGCAAGGCGATTCGTATACAAATTTGTATGGTAATCGCCTCATGTGGTCTCCCCACCTTTAGCAAGCTCGGACATATAGTCTGATCCTAATCACGTGATAAGGAGCCCTGGGAGCTTCGAAAGCTCCTAGAGCTCCAGGAGCTTTTTGGAGCTCTAGAGCTCCACGAAGCTCCTTTACATTCATTAGTATATAGTCAGAATAGTTTCATAGTTTAAGAGCTTGGTGCTCAACTTAGTTATCAATTAGTTTACCTACATTCCAATTGATCTAGTAATGTATTCACCTTCGAGTGGATAACCAGTGATTATTAGCCTTAACCTACAACTACCAACCATACGAAAACCTGAGGCAGCCGCTGCCTCGACCAGATCGTTACAAGAATTGGAAGAGAAAGCTGAATTAGATTATATTGTAATATATTATTTATAAGTAAAACAGGATTTACAATGGTTTTGGGATTGATACTATATAAGTTCAAATGTATATATATAGAAGGTTGATTATTGTGAAAAGAAAAGGCAAAAGGCTCTTCTTTTATATTTAATTATAGAAGATCATGTGATTGACTAATTAAAACCTTTATGTATTTGGTTTATAATTTCAACTTTCTTATAATATAAGAAACAAATTGAATTTATAAAATTAATTAAACTTGAAAAAGATATTATATCTTTATATAATTATTATAAAGATAATTTTTGTATTTATATTATTTCAAAAAAGAACTTATATTGTAATAATAAATATATATAATAAAGAATCAAATATAATCTTAAAAATTCTTTTATTATAGATATATATATTCTGATTTAGAAATAAAAATAATTAAATTAAAAAAAGAAAAAAGTAATTATTTTAATAACAATTATTATCATTTGTTTGATATAATTATATAAATAATATAATTGATCGAGATTTGAAAATAATAAATAAATTGAAAGAAATTGAAAAGAAAAAAAAATTAAAAAAGGATTTGTTAAAAAGAAAAAAAAAATTTATTATTTAATATTCTCAATTCTAAAAATAATTCTTTTGTAATATCTTTTTCTAATTCTTTCTTTTTTGATCTTTTAAATTCTAATAATTCAATTTGGACAACTCTAAATATCGTTAATAGAATATTATAAGAAAGTTGGAATTATAAACTAAATACATAAAGGTTTTAGTTAATCAATTATATAACCTTCTATAATTAAATATAAAAGAAAAGCCTTTTGTCTCTTCTTTTCATAATAATCAACCTTCTATATATATATATTTAAACCTATATAGCATCAACCCCAAAACTATTATGAACCTTGTTTTACTTATAAATGATGTATTATAATATAATCTAATTCAGCTTTCTCTTTCAATTCCCTCCTTATAGTATATTATCAGGATACACATATCTCGACCTACCACTTTTACAATGATAACCTATACAAGGATATCGAGCCATATCGTTTGCAAAATATACAAAACCAATCTGTAAAGATATTATATTGAAAAAGAAAGTAGAATTAACTATTTGTTGATAAAGAGATAAAATAAACTCTGAAAGAATAAATCTTTCAAAAATAAAAGCGTTAAGCAAAGGATAAAGGAGATTTGGATTCTTAATTACCCTTATTCTTATTAATTCATTATATTACGAATAAATGATTTATTGTTGATCTATCTATTTATACTTTATATAAAAGGTTTGTATTGACAAAGTTTTGCTCAAAGATTAGATTTTAATGATTTATAAAAATAGAAAAAATCTAATTTTGAAATAAATTTGATAAAATATAATTAATCGAATTAAAAGATCTTATATATTTTATAATTGAATAAAGTATTTCGTTATCTATTTATAAGATAATACTTAAAAGGATTGAATCGTAATATACAGAATTGTTACCTTTGATATCGATATTCAAAAATTTGAGATACATTCTAAAAAACTTTTAAATAAAAAATTTAGATTCTGTATAATCCTTTTGAAAAAAAGAATACCTTTAAAAAAATTACTTAAAAACTCCTTTATTTTTTTTGAATTTTACAAAAAGAAAAATATAAGCAACAAAGATTATCGAAAACTTAAGATTGATTTAGATTTAGATATATTTGATATACATTTTTTGATTCAACAATTATATAAATCAAATCTATCATTATTCAAAATTCGCTATTATTTCATTATTATAGAAAATCCTGATCAATCTAAAGTTTGTTTAAAAGATACCCCTCAAAAATCTTCAAAGATATTTATCTTTTACAACTCCAATAAAGAATCCCTTGTTGATTTAAAGAGAGATTATACCAGAAGAGGTGAAGGTGGTTTCGGGAAAAGGAAAGCCAAAAAAGCTAAGAACGATGATAATATAAATTAATCAACAAAAGCTTATATATCAGATCGAAATATTATAAATCATATATATATATATTCTATTATATTCTATATAGAAAGCTTCAATACCTTTATCTTCAATAAAAACAATATCTTTAATTTCTTTATAATATAAAAGGTTCTACAAATTGATTATAATATATCCAATAACGAAATACAAATTCGTCTTCTTTAATATTATAACAAGATTACTTCAATTCAAATAAAGTTTATATTAGAGTATAATTTTATTAATTACAAT